>OX578139.1:129963957-130608957 GCA_951213105.1 Amaurobius ferox
CTTGCCTTATCGACATGTAATGTAATGAATATGTAATGACAAAATCATTTTGTATTTCTTTAATATCATTTTTAATTGAATTAAGTTTATATGAATTATTAATTTTCTGATTATATATATAATGATTTAAGTATTGCTCTATTAAGACTCTCCAAGGTTTAAAGGCTTCTACAGGGATTTGATATTTATAACTGATTTTATAGATAAATTTATTTAAGTCAAGAAATAAACCTTTACATATTAATTAATGTTTAAATTTAGTAGGTATACGGTACTTAGTACCCAGTAACATCAGTGATCTTAGTGCATCATAATTAATAATATTTAGATTTCCCGTTATAACATGCCCATGGTGTTTATCTACGAAGTCTTTGTATTTTTCTAAATGACAGTGGCAATATGACTCTTTATCCAATTCATAGTTTTGATTAATATCTACTGATTTGGCAATTTGATTATAGTTGAAAATATAACGTCCTAGCGGTTTATCATATTTATAAGCAATTTTAGGATTTACATGTTTGACTGGAAAGTAATTGGAAACCGATTTTAAAAAATTATTGATCTTCAGATTATTTAATACAGAATTAGTAAAATTCAAGGTACAATATTCATTTATTTTAGTATTTTGTTTTGATTCGTCATTAAAGTTTAAGTCTGTGACATATAAATAACTATTAAGATTTTTACTTCTGGTAATGAGCAAATCATAGAATAAATGTTTAAAATGAACGTTATCAAATGCAGTACTTAGAAAAAGGTTATATACCATATTTAATTGATGTTTTTTAATTGCGAAAATCCAGTTTTTACATTGTTTCCAATCAAAAGTAATTTTAAAATTTGCATGTTGCTGAAGGATGGCATTTTTTAGCTCAGATAATGATGGCAATTTTTTATTATATTTACTTGCTCTTTTAGTTCTTTTTGATTTACATTTATGATTGTTGAAGGAATTATAAATATTATGGTCTTCATTAGGAGAATTAAAGGACTTTTTAACTATATTATGATGATTAAATATTTGATTGAGTCCATATGGAAAAATGGTTTTGTGTGCACAAATGAATTCATTTATATATATATATATATATATATATATATATATATATATATATATATATATATATATATATATATATATATATATATATATATATATTAATATATATATATTAAAATATATATTTATTAAAATATATATTAAAGTTTATTTTGCATTCTTAATACACATTCCGCGCTCCATGATTATAAAAGGCTATTTAATTGCACAGTCTTCATGATGGAATTCTTGCTTTTTGTAGCATTTATTTTTTCATAGAGGGGGTCTTATGTATCAAATTAGAATTTCTTTGTTTTAATTTTTTTCAAAACTAAATAATATATACAAAAAAATAATTATGATGCATGCATAATATAGCATTTAGGAATATACATATTTTGTTACTAGATAATTTTAATTTATTGAAATATATATATATTACAATATATACATTTTAATATATATAATATATATATATAAATATATATATATATAATATATATATATATAATATATATATATATATATATATATATATATAAATATATATATATATATATATATATATATATATATATATAAATATATATATATATATATATATATATATATATATATATATATATAATATATTTATATATATATATATATATATATATATATATATATATATATATATATATATTTTAATATATATATATTAAAATATATATTAAAGTTTATTTTGCATTCTTAATACACATTCCGCGCTCCATGATTATAAAAGGCTATTTAATTGCACAGTCTTCATGATGGAATTCTTGCTTTTTGTAGCATTTATTTTTTCATAGAGGGGGTCTTATGTATCAAATTAGAATTTCTTTGTTTTAATTTTTTTCAAAACTAAATAATATATGCAAAAAAATAATTATGATGCATGCATAATATAGCATTTAGGAATATACATATTTTGTTACTAGATAATTTTAATTTATTAAAATATATATATATTACAATATATACATTTTAATATATATAATATATATATATAAATATATATATATATAATATATATATATATATATATATATATATATATATATATATATATAAATATATATATATATATATATATATATATATATATATATATATATATATATATATATATATAAATATATTTATATATATATATATATATATATATATATATATATATTTTAATATATATATATTAAAATATATATTAAAGTTTATTTTGCATTCTTAATACACATTCCGCGCTCCATGATTATAAAAGGCTATTTAATTGCACAGTCTTCATGATGGAATTCTTGCGTTTCGCAGCATTTATTTCTTCATAGAGGGGGCCTTATGTATCAAATTAGTTTAGAGTCTCCGCGACTGTAAACCTCGCTGTGATAGTAGATGTCGTTCTGGTAAAATGTTGGCAGCTCATATGACTGTAGAACATCTACCAACAATATAAGTATTCTTCCTGTTTCAAAGCGTAGTACGTATGGAGTTACGAAATTCGAAAGCATCCTGAAACGAAGTGAGTGACTGAAAAGTAACGGGCAGCGAATCAGAATTAAGCTCCACCCACTATTCATTTTATCAGTCAATTGCCTGCCATTAGATTGCAACAGCGCACTTTTATGTACCGAAAAACTCAAATGTTCTCCATGAAAACTTTTCCAGCCTTGCAAGCTGCAGATGTCATTTAGTTCACATCTCCGTGCGATTTAATTGTGAAATTTTTAAGGTAAGAAATGCAGTGTTTACTATTTACTCCTATGGTTATTTTCAATTTTAAGCATGTTTTTTTTACCTAACTTAGTTAACTGGATAGTTTCAGCTATATATTTTATTTTCTGTATTAAAATATGCTAATCTCTTCTAGCAGTATTATGCAATTTTTAAAATTTTCAAAGGTGCTAGCTATTTAATTTATTCTAAAGATTTTATGATATTATTTTTAATAATTACTTATTTTAAACATTCCATTTCTATGTATATTACAAAATTAAACTTCCTGATGATAATGTGGTGCAGAATTGAAATATATTCTAAACCAGTTGCTCCAAACATTTAAACCCACGAACCCCTTAGTAATTACAATGGATTTCCGGACTTAAAATGGTTATTTTTAATTTTAAGCATGCTTTTGTTTTACCTAACTTAGTTAACTGGATAGTTTCAGCTATATATTTTATTTTCTGTATTAAAATATGCTAATCTCTTCTAACAGTATTATGCAATTTTTAAAATTTTCAAAGGTGCTAGCTATTTAATTTATTCTAAAGATTTTATGATATTATTTTTAATAATTACTTATTTTAAACATTCCATTTCTATGTATATTACAAAATTAAACTTCCTGATGATAATGTGGTGCAGAATTGCCATATATTCTAAACCAGTTGCTCCAAACATTTAAACCCACGAACCCCTTAGTAATTACAATGGATTTCCGGACTTAAAATGGTTATTTTCAATTTTAAGCATGCTTTTGTTTTACCTAACTTTGTTAACTGGATAGTTTCAGCTATATATTTTATTTTCTGTATTAAAATATGCTAATCTCTTCTAACAGTATTATGCAATTTTTAAAATTTTCAAAGGTGCTAGCTATTTAATTTATTCTAAAGATTTTATGATATTATTTTTAATAATTACTTATTTTAAACATTCCATTTCTATGTATATTACAAAATTAAACTTCCTGATGATAATGTGGTGCAGAATTGCCATATATTCTAAACCAGTTGCGCCAAACATTTAAACCCACGAACTCCTTAGTAATTACAATGGATTTCCGGACTTAAAATGGTTATTTTCAATTTTAAGCATGCTTTTGTTTTACCTAACTGAGTTAACTGGATAGTTTCAGCTATATATTTTATTTTCTGTATTAAAATATGCTAATCTCTTCTAACAGTATTATGCAATTTTTAAAATTTTCAAAGGTGCTAGCTAGCCATTTAATTTATTCTAAAGATTTTATAATATTTTTTTTTAATAAATATTTATTTTAAATATTCCATTTCTATGTATATTACAAAATTAAACTTCCTGGTGATAATGTGGCGCCGAATTGCCATATATTCTAAACCAGTAGTTCCAAACATTTATACCCACGAACCACTAAGTAATTACAATGGATTTGCGGACCTAAAAATTAAGAATTATCTGTTCAGGAAATTTGCATAAGATGCATTTAAATATGAGTATTAAAAACCTTTAAGCTAACTAACAGTGTTACAATATTAATAACAATCAATACAGTTTAATGCGAACGATGATGTTGTTTTTTAGAAATTAGAATAGCAATGTTCTATTTAATTAATGATTTCATTCGCAAATTATTCTCAACGTGTAATCTGTTCCTCAACTTAAATTTCAAATAAATGAGTTGGGAATAAGCCGTTTCACACAAATAGATGGTAGGAAATGAAATTAAGAGCATTATTAGTTATAATAGATACTTTATTACTTATTTTTTTTTATTAGTTATAACATATACTTTTGGTATTATTCGTTGACCCTGCTTAGAGTTTATCCCGGACACCACTTTGAGAACACCTGTTCTCAACTAATAACGATAAAATGTTGAAATTTTGTAGCATTATAAAATTATCTTTGTAATTGTATCTGGTGTTTTTATATATTTATTCTTTAATAAGACAACTATTATGCTTTTATGTATTTCCTTCTTTATCAAATTGTATTTAAGTGATATATATATATATATATATATATATATATATTTATATATATATATATATATATATATATATATATTAGAAAAATGCAATAATAAAAATAATCAATTCAAGTAATCGTGAATTATTAACATCACCATAGAAGCAAAACCACGGCGATAATGCCGATAATAGAAAAGAACAGCAGCGTCCCAAATTCGAACATTAACCAGAATGAAATTCATCTTCAGGTCTGAGTATTTAATTATAATTAACCCAAACAAATGCCTGTTTCAGATTGGGCAATAGTACATTACTATAAATGCCGAAACTCAGACTACACGCACCAAAGATGAAAAATTGAAGATAAGAAAAATTAGGAAAATTTGTATCACCATGTGGCAGAAACCCTTCTTCTTTCACCACGTGTAAGTGCGATCATATATATATATATATATATATATATATTTCGAATTGTATGGCTGTCCTGATGAGAATGCAATTTCGAACTGACCGGCATTTTTTGTGTGGTTTCGATTGATTGTTCTCTATTCTTGATCTCTTGTCTTGAGCTGATTATTATTGCCTATTCTCATTTTTGCAGAGTTTTATTTTTATTTACTTTTATATACTTTTAATTGTGATTTTTGAATCCTAATATTCTTCTCATCCCCCTTTCCAATGTAGTGATATGTAACCTTCTATCTTTATCCTTAGACTTGGCTTATAGTTACTCATTTGTAACAGATATGCTAGAGATGGTTTTTTTTGTACATACAGTAGTTTATGCATAATTTTCCATTAAAATCCTTCAATTTTTATTTATATATATATATATATATATTTATATATATATATATTTATATATATATATACACAATATATATATTTATATATGTATATATATATATATATATATATATATATATATATACATATATTTATATATATATATATATATATTTATATATATATATATATATATATATATATATATATATATATATAATAAAAATTGATAAAGCACTATAAGATTAAGATTAAAAGGTACGAGATAAGAATCATATAAATGAAATGCGCAATGCAGCATTTGCCTCATTATACGAAATATAATAAAATAAGATAGAAATAGGATACAAATGGAATAAAAAATGGATGGGAAGGTTAACGGGCAATATGCTAAAAAAATCCTAAGGTGGGATTATGACCCCTTAAATCCCCGGTTACAGCATGCTGCTAGGCCGCGGCATACTCCCGGTATGGCCACAATTCCCGTAGCACTTCTCCAATGCATGTACCTCGAATGAATAGATCTTGATTTTTCAAAGGAGTAAAGAAGAAAGGATACATAATTCTTATAGAACGTTGTTAGAATCCAAAGACAATATAAGAATAATTCATCCTCCCCCCTCATTATTATAAACAGTCATAAACCATACCATGTTTCTCTTTCCCATATCAAATCATTAGAACATTCTGTTGTTTCTTCTTTCGTCATGAGTGAAAGTAGTTGTCATAAAATCGTGATTCAAATCTCTATTTCTTTTTGTTGCCATTTCGTCATTACAAACTTCTATGATGTTATGTACTTGTGAATATTTATTTTTCTAATGATCATTTAGTTGACGTTTTAAAAAGACCTTAGGATACTTTTGTCGCATTGCTTCCTTTATCACAAATCTCTATTTATTCTTTCCTTTTCATTGTTGATGATCCGTTGATGTCTTTTTAGATGTAGACATCACGGAATATGTTACGATGTATATTGCTATTCCAATGCGTCAGATAATGGATTTTTATATCAAAATTTTTTCGTTTGTCATATATATTGAATATAATGTGATCCTGGTCGTTGTATCTAATATTGAGATCTCTGAAGTTAATTTCCTTTGGATCACTTTCTATTGTTTCGATTAGTTTTAAATCTTCAGGGTAAAATGTAAAATCGAATTGATAATTGGGGTCTGTTGCACCTGTAATAACATCATCAACGTATCTCATATATATTAATTCATTATTAATGTGGGACTTTGATTCGAACCAATGTAAGTAAATATCAGCCAAAATGGACGAACATCCACCACACATAGGAATTCCATGGATTTGTTTATAATATCTTGAGCCATTAAGCAAAATATTTTCAAATATCACTATTTTTACAATAGATTTGTATTTGTTGATCTCAATATATGATTGCATATCATATCTTTCATAAGTTTCAATTAGGATATCATACAGATTGTTTAGATGTACATTATTAAATAAATCCTTGAAGTCAAAACTTTTTAGGTAAATGCGTTCGGGTATATGCTTTAAAGTTTCTATTACTTCCAAACTGTTGGTTATCATACAAGTTCCCATACATTTAATTTTCTTAAGTACTTTTTTCATAATCGACAAAAGTTTTTTATTAGCAAATGTCAAATAAGTTTTAAAACCAACTGTAACAGGTCTGAATCGAATAGGTTTTTTATGAATTTTTGGTATTAGAACCAAGTAAGGAAAATTGATATTTTTAAGCAGGATATCGATTCTTTTATGCATCGCTTTTATTTTATTTTCTATTATAATTAGTGGCTGCTTGATTTCTATGTACAGATCTGTATTTTCATAACACTTCTTCTATTCCTTTATATAAAACTGTTTGCATGTAAATTCATAATTGGAACTTACTTTATCAACGTAAGTGATAGCATATTTGTTTCTAATATTATTTAAATATTTATAATCCAGATGAAGTTTTTCTTTTGAAATTTCTTTGTTACCTCAACACGATATAAAACCTTCATTAATATGGTAACGCCATTCGTTAAAAGTAGTTGTAGGTATACTATATTTAACTGCATTTCTGTATATGAATTCATCCAAATCGGCTTTAAAAAGTTGGTCTATGCTATTATAATTCTGTATACGGTATTTAGTTCCTTTTCCAAAAATCGTTATCAAATCCTTATTTTCGATGACACTAATATCCCCACTAATGACGTGACCTAGATCTCCATTACAATATTTATTGGATTTGCAATCACAATTCAGTTCGACCGAATCATTCAAACTTTGACATATCAAAATGTAATTAAATAGCTTTCTTCCCAATGGCCTCGCATATTTATATGCAATCTTTACTTTGAGGTTTTTAATAGGAAATAGATCACTGCATTTGCTAACAATATGCCGTAATGGGATTGTATCAAAAGTTTTGTTTTGATAAGTCACTCCTAAGTATTATTTCAGGAAATTTTCTTGATTATTCACACATAGTGATATTGCGTAAAACTTGATCCTCGATTTTAAAAAATCGCACATAATGGCAACGTTAGCATTTTGATAAAAATTTAGGTCTGCACTTTTCCTGATAAAATCCTCATTGGTCCATAACTTCCAAATTCGTACAATAAATTTTTTTCTTTTTCCATATACGTAGTTTTTTATCCACTTGGTTCTGTATTCATTTTGGGTCATCATTATCTCAATAAAATCTTTATATCGTAATTTATATCTTGAGTAATTGTCTTCTTAACACGTCCTCCTCGTGTCCACCGTTGTTTAATGGCTCAAGATATTATAAACAAATCCATGGAATTCCTATGTGTGGTGGATGTTCGTCCATTTTGGCTGATATTTACTTACATTGGTTCGAATCAAAGTCCCACATTAATAATGAATTAATATATATGAGATACGTTGATGATGTTATAACAGGTGCAACAGACCCCAATTATCAATTCGATTTTACATTTTACCCTGAAGATTTAAAACTAATCGAAACAATAGAAAGTGATCCAAAGGAAATTAACTTCCTAGATCTCAATATTAGATACAACGACCAGGATCACATTATATTCAATATATATGACAAACGAAAAAATTTTGTTATAAAAATCAATTATCTGACGCATTGGAATAGCAATATACATCGTAACATATTCCGTGATGTTATTATACAACATCTAAAAAGACATCAACGGATCATCAACAATGAAAAGGAAAGAATAAATGGAAATTTGTGATAAGGGAAGCAATGCGACAAAAGTATCTTAAGGTCTTTTTAAAACGTCAACTAAATGATCATTACAAAAATAAATATTCACAAGTACATAACATCATAGAAGTCTGTAATGACGAAATGGCAACAAAAAGAAATAGAGATTTGGATCACGATTTTATGACAACTACTTTCACTCATGACGAAAGAAGAAACAACAGAATATTCTAATGATTTGATATGGGAAAGAGAAACATGGTATGGTTTATGACTGTGTATAATTATGAGGGGGAAGGATGAATTCTTCTTATATTGTCTTTGGATTCTAACAACGTTCTATAGGAATTAGGTATCATTTCTTCTTTACTTCTTTGATAAATCAAGGTCTATTCATTCGAGGTACATGCATTGAAGAAGTGCTACGGGTATTGTGGCCATACCGGGAGTGTGCCGCGGCCTAGCAGCATGCTGTAACCGGGGATTTTTAAGGGGTCACAATCCCCCCTTAGGCTTTTTTTAGCATATTGCCCGTTAGCCTTTCCATCTATTTATATATATATATATATATATATATATATATATATATATATATATATATATATATATATATATATATATATTATAGTGGCTAAAATTATAATTATTTATTAATTATATAAATAAATAAAACTGAAAAATATTAAAATAAGCTTGAAAAATTAGAAAAATAAAAAAATCGGAAAATAAGATACATTAATATTAATGTTTTGAATTTTACTTTCGCTAAAAAATTGTAACTTTAACCAGTTTGGAACTACGATTTGAGCTTCCTTATAATAATATATATTGGCATTCTCGTTTATCCATTTCGTCTATGAATCACTTGTTTAGTAAGAATTTTCATCTTTGCTTCATGTTCATATTCTGTTATGCTTATACGGGTAATTGCCCTGTCTCCTGCTCTGACTCACTGGAGGGGTCTGGGAGTGTCTCTGTGAACGTTCGTACTGCCTCCTAGGTAGTATTTAGTCATGTTCATTCCGGTGCTTCTAGAATTTTTTATACTGTTGAGGTTGATCGCATACATGTGGTGAAAGAAGAAGGGTTTCTGCCACATGGTGATACAAATTTTCCTAATGCTTCTTATCTTTATATTTTCCTCTTTTGGTGCCTGTAGTCTGAGTTTGGACATTTATAGTAATGTACTAACGTCCAATCTGAAACAGGCATTTGTTTGGGTTAATTGGAATTAAATACTCAAACCTGAAGATGAATTTAATTCTTTTTAATCTTCGAATTTGGGCCGGTGCTGATCTTTTCTATTATCGGCATTATGACCATGGTTTTGCTTCTATGGTGATGTTAATATTTCACGATTAAAGGATTACATTAACCAATCTTTACCACATGTCATTCTTTTTCAATTCCTTAACTTATGTATGGAACAGGAAAAAAGGTGTATTTTATACCAATTTAGTACCTATTTTATTTATAATGTTTTATTTATAATATTCTTTTTATCATCTTCACAAGCTTGTCGTATAGTCACTATTGATGCCAAATAATCACTTCAGACCATCTTATTTTCATTTTTGCTATACAGAACATTTCATTAAATGATCAATCTCTGGTATATATAATAGAAGTAAATAAAAATTTATATATAAATATATATATATATATATATATATATATATATATATATATATATATACATTCATGCATATATACATACATACATATATATATGTATATGTATATATATATGTACATAAGGTATGTGTATATGACTTATCCTGACAAACTTGTATATACAGGCGGAATTCACCGCTTTTCTGTAAATGATTATGTCTGTCAACATCAGCTCAGTTTATTACTTTAATTGGTTCATTTCAGACTTAAGATAGCTATGCTTTAAAACTGCGTTACAGTGCATTGACGTTACAGTGTGTTACAGTGCGATGCGTTAAAAATGTGCTCATTGCAAACGCAGAATATTAAACTATTTATCTTACAGCATAAACATGATGCTGCAAGGCGGAAAGTTTTCCTTCCTGGTTTTAACTTTGCAAATCGCTTTCATCATCATATACGCCTTCTTTGTTACGTACAGCACAGATGCAGAGGGAATAAAGGTCAACAGTACTACCAAGCCTCCACAATCAAAGAATTCTAGGAATTCTATTTACGATTACTATCCAAGTAAGTCTATTTTCATAATTTGTTTTCAGTTTCATGTAGTTTTGGTTATAATTCGCCGAGAACTACTAGAATACGAGAAAATTCTGATGCCCAAGACGTAATGAGAGGGGGGGGGGGGGAATATAACTTAAATAGAAACTTCTTAACGAGATCATAATTATCGAAATTCGATTTTCTTTTAAAATTTTCCCTTTCCTTTCATTTTTTGAACGTTGATATTTTTAAAATTGTCCGTATATTTTTTAGGTAAAGTACTATTATAGTACTTACAGTACGGTTACAGTTTGTATATCATCAGTAGATTTTTTGGGGAAAGTAGATCAACACTAGATTAATAATAAAGAATTGATGTGGCCAGCATATGATTTTCCCAACAAGCTCAAATTAATTCTCTATTTTTATTCTTTCATAATGCATTGAGTTTAATTGCCCCAAATAACAAAAATACTTATTTAAAATCATATCCAACTTTCAGTTTTAATACATCGTTTTCATATGAAAATTTGCGCATTTAAAATTTTTCCAGATCCTTGAAATAAATAAATAAATAAATTGTCTTTTCTTGTGAATGGAGCGAGCTAGATCCAGGGAATTGATGTCAATAGAGAACAAAAGCAATCAAACTAAATTTCGTAATAAAAATTGATGTCAATAGAGAACAAAAGAAATCAAAGTAAATTTCGTAATAAAAATTGATGTCAATAGAGAACAAAAGCAATCAAAATAAATTTCGTAATAAAAATTGATGATAATAGAGAACAAAAACAATCAAAATAAATTTCGTAATAAAAATTGATGTCAATAGAGAACAAAAGCAATCAAAATAAATTTCGTAATAAAAATTGATGTCAATAGAGAACAAAAGCAATCAAAATAAATTTCGTAATAAAAATTGATGATAATAGAGAATAAAAGCAATCAAAATAAATTTCGTAATAAAAATTTATGTCAATAAAGAACAAAAGCAATCAAAATAAATTTCGTAATAAAAATTGATGATAATAGAGAACAAAAGCAATCAAAATAAATTTCGTAATAAAAATTGATGATAATAGAGAACAAAAGCAATCAAACTAAATTTCGTAATAAAAATTGATGTCAATAGAGAACAAAAGCAATCAAAATAAATTTCGTAATAAAAATTGATGATAATAGAGAACAAAAGCAATCAAACTAAATTTCGTAATAAAAATTGATGTCAATAGAGAACAAAAGCAATCAAAGTAAATTTCGTAATAAAAATTGATGTCAATAGAGAACAAAAGCAATCAAAATAAATTTAGTAATAAAAATTGATGATAATAAAGAACAAAAGCAATCAAAATAAATTTCGTAATAAAAATTGATGATAATAGAGAACAAAAGCAATCAAAGTAAATTTCGTAATAAAAATTGATGTCAATAGAGAACAAAAGCAATCAAAATAAATTTCGTAATAAAAATTGATGTCAATAGAGAACAAAAGCAATCAAAATAAATTTCGTAATAAAAATTGATGTCAATAGAGAACAAAAGCAATCAAAATAAATTTCGTAATAAAAATTGATGTCAATAGAGAACAAAAGCAATCAAAATAAATTTCGTAATAAAAATTGATGTCAATAGAGAACAAAAGCAATCAAAATAAATTTCGTAATAAAAATTGATGTCAATAGAGAACAAAAGCAATCAAAATAAATTTCGTAATAAAAATTGATGTCAGTGGAGAACAAAAGCAATCAAAATAAATTTCGTAATAAAAATTGATGTAAATAGAGAACAAAATTCGCATACATATAGAAAGGGATAATCCTATTCGATGATACATATTACTTTTTACTTTCCCTGCAATACATGGTAATGTATAGGGAAAGTATTGGAATCATGTCGAAAATCGCAGCTCGAATTTTCGACGGATTTACACGTTTCGAGATCTCTAGAATACGAAAAAACTATTTTTAGCGTGACATCTGTGTGTGTGTCTGTCTGTCTGTGTGTCTGTCTGTCTGTGCAATGTATGTATCCACTCTAACTCAAAAACTAATGGACCGAATTTCATAAAATTTGGTATGTAAGTCACTTGTATGTGACCCTGGTGCTGATTAGTTTTTGGTACTATTCGGAATAAATCAACCCGCCTTTTTTTGCGAAATGGCCCTCAAAAATTGCCTGTATCCACTGTAACGGAAAAACTAATATGATCAAATTTTACAAAATTTGGTACATAAGTCGCTTGTAGGTCACCCTGGTGCTGATTAGATTTTGATATGATTCAAGAAAGAAGAACCTGCATTTTTTTACGAAATGGCCCGCAAAAATTGTATATTTCAACTCTAACTCCACAAATCGACCCATTTCATAAAATTTAGTACATAAGTCACTTGCTGTCGACACTAGTGCTGATTCGATTTTGGTATGATTCGGCAAATAACTACCTGCCTTTTTTAACGAAATGGCCCGCAAAAATTTCATGTTTCCTCTCTAGCTAAAATACTAATTGATCAAATTTCACAAAATTTGGTAAATAAGTTACTTGTGGTACACTCTGGTACTGATTAGATTTTGGTATGATTTGGGAAAGAACAATCTGCCTTTTTTCATGAAATGGCCCGCAAAAATCGCCAAAATCTAAAAAAAAAGATTAAATTCTTGTTTAATACGCAATTTTTGACGAGGAAAAGAATATAACACACTCCGTTATACTTTAGGACTAACCGTTCTCAAGATATTTGAGATTTCTTGCATTTTTGTTACACCGCTATCGGAAAAATGTCCAATTACCAAATAAAAACAAAAATTGAATTAAAAATGCAAATTAGTGTTATTTGGTGCAATTAATGAATTATTAAAGAAATAAAGAAAATATGAATTTAATTCCGCAGGGAAAGTCATGTGCTTAGCTAAAATACTAATTGACCAAATTTCACAAAATTTGGTTGATAAGTTACTTGTACGATACTCTGGTGCTGATTAGATTTTGGTATTATTCGGAAAAGAACAATCTGCCATTTTTTAAGAAATGACCCTCAAAAATCGCCAAAATAAAAAAAAAGGCTACATATGCTCAAATATATCAATTAAATGCTTGTTTTATACGTAATTTTTGATGAGGAAAAGAATAACTATAGAATAACTAGCTTCCGCCCCCTCCCTTCAATTTCGGAATGAATTAATAAAAAATTCGTTAAAAAATTAGGACCTTTAAGGGTGAGCGTCAGTAAATTTTCTGCCCTATCCGCGCTTTAACTTCCGCGGCACACATATTTCGCCAAAATTCTGCTCAAACAGTTGCGAAATATTTTCTGAAAGATAAAATGCAATGCTTAGATTATATTAAAACTAAATTTAATGCCCCAAAAAACATAGAATATATTTTTTATTTTAATCCAAGATATTTTTGGTACTGCCATCTGTTGTCGTAATTTAATTCATACCGATTATTTTTATTTTTTAATGAACATTTTTAAATATCTATTCATTCTAATACAGTGTTAAATACAACAACAGATCATATATAATCATGCTACAATCACGGAAAGGTAATTTATCATTCTATAAATTTGATAAAGGAACTGAATGTATATCACTGAGGACTGCAGTTTTATCTTCAAGTTCCTTTGTCTTCAAGTCCAAATTCAATTACGTTTCCGTGATTATGGCATTATATATGATCTGTTGTTGTATTTAATAGCGTATTAGAAGGAATAGACATTTAAAAATGTTCAATAAAAAGTAAAAATTGTCGGTATGAATTAAATTACGACAACAGATGGCAGCACAAAAAATATTTTAAATTAAAGTAAAATATATATTCCATGTTTTATTGGGTATTAAATTTAGTTTTAATATAATCTAAGCATAGCATTTTATCTATAAGAAAATATTTCGCAACTGTTTGAGCAGAATTTCGACGAAATATGTGTGCCGCGAAAGTTAACAAAAAGCGGATAGGGCAGAAAATTTACTGACGCTCACCCTTAATAAAGATAAATAAAAGATTATTTATACGTAATTTTTCATTCGAAAAAGAATGGCACAAACATTCGAAAGTTAGCATGAATTGTTCTGGAGATATTTCACGATTTTTTAATAAATTTATTAAGAACTTACATAATATTAAAATAGTAAGTATCCTCAAATATGTTCATTTTCAGTAGTAATCATCAGTAATTATATCATTTAATATGTTCAGTTTCTTCAGGTGAGACAAATTTGTAAACTTCCTTCTCGTGAATCTAGTTCGTTCCATTTACGAGATAAGCTACTTTTTGTTACAATTTTGTATCCAAGAATTTGCAATAGTCATTTTCTTTTAAGGGGTATTAATAAAATTTTAATTGCACGTTTTTGGGAATTTTGGTCATTCTATTTGGATTTATAAATTGCCAAAAGCACCCAATTTTAATTTACGCGATGTGAATTCAATGCTTAAAACATTGTGCTGTTGATATTTTTGTTGATACATTATTTTATTGTAAGCGAACGGGTCCAGATGATTACAATGATAGCGTGTTACCTTCCACTTTAAAGATCTTGAAAAAAATCTTTCGATTGATAACAATGTACCCCCGGGAGAAAAAATTGTATCGTGACTATATTTCACAACAATGATTGAAATTATAAAGTCTCGTGATCATACACAAGAAATCAACCACAGACATACAGACAGACAGGCGGACATCACTCCAAAAATAGTCAAAACGTGTTCCTCAGGTCTTAAAACATATATTGTTATCAAAATCTCGAAATCGAAAATTTTCGTGAAAACAATACTTTCTCAATATGAGAAAGTAAAAATTACACTATGTAGGGACAGCCATGTGCTGGCCACATCAGACCTTTTTGTATCGATACTAGTAGAGCTAAACAGCATGAAACATGAACGTATTTATTTTGCTCTCTAGATAGTTTCTTTTGCTATATGAATTATAAGACATGGAGGTAAAGGCGAACCAATTTGATTTGGCGAAATTTGCTACCATGATAAAGAATTACACGATAAAAATGAATATCATGCTTAAAGGAAGGGATTATTATAGCTACAATTTATAAAGAACTAATCGAATTCTTTGACTTACCTGCCAGTAGATATGTGGCAACATACCAGAAGAAGACTTGTAAACTAACACATGAGAACTTCTTGGCAGAGTTCCGACTATGTTTTATACGCGTTTAAAAGATCCTTGCGAACACTAATCGAGAGTTTGTAAATAGACGCACATTCTCAAAATAAGGGGGGGGGGGGGGTTAAGTGAGAATATATATTCATGGGAAACTATTAATTAATGGAAACTCTGTTGAAATTATTAATTAACGTAAAGTAATGTGGGTGACTAAATCGTGGGTAATTATATGAAGGATAAAAATCGTATAAATTCAGCGGTACTTGCAGGACCGTAGCAGGAAACGAAATGTTAGAGGAGCTCGAGTAAAATTCTACAGTCGCTGTGCAGACAACATAACAATCCTGAAGGAGGAGCTCATTAGACATAAAAATTGGAGGGGGAGGCACTAAAATATTGAATTTTAGTCTTTAAATAAATTGCTCTATTAAAAAATGTCTCTATATTAAACAAGAAAGATCAATCATGTATAAAGTATTGATTATAAAGTATTGATTATGAAACACTTTCCAACTTCAATGCAATTTTGTTTAAACATCTCTAAAATGCGATACATTCCTCGGTAATATTTTTAAAATTATCACAATACTACATTAATTTATTACATTTGAAAACTTAAATCTTCACCGAAAAAAATGAACATTCAAATGACGGCATTGAAATATAAATCGCCTGGTTTAAACATCTCTAAAATGCAATACATTCCTCGGTAATATTTTTAAAATTAATCACAATACTACAATAATTTATTATATTTGAAAACTTCATCGAAAACAAATGAACTGTTTCAAAGGAAGTCATCGAATTATAAAGCGGCTGGCTCTTTAAATAAAAGCAGCATTTCATTCATAAACATTTCCCCATTCATTTCATTCATCACAATACTATACATGGAGATACAAATTTTTAACTCTAGGCTCAAAACTTCATCAAAAAATCGTTTGCTTCTCTGTAAAATCAATGATTGTTTCATTCATATCAGCTATATTGCAGACTCCATGGGCTAAATAATTTTGCATTAAAGAAATGCAGCAATTCTTATACAACTCATTCTACGTATTTTGGTGTTTACCTTTTCCATAAGTGAAAAGTAGGCTTCGTTGTAGAAATAGTCAAAGTTGGATGATCATTTAAACTCAAATATGCTGTAATTGTTTTGTTTCAGAACATTGATGCACAGAATTTAAGCAAAAATGAAGCGGTTTTAGGACGGATACAACACTAAATATGAATTAAAAAGAACTTTAAAAATCACGATTTTGATACAAGATGGATGCCATATTTTATTTTGAAGTGGGTCACGTGATATCTTCATATAATGGTCACGTGATCTCTCCATATAAAGGGTTAAAGGCCCAGACCACACGACCAACCCAAGGGTTTAAGGTAGCAAATTGTGTGGCCGGACCCGTAATTATTATTTTAATTTTTATTTAAAAAACTACTGATTATTTTTGCTGAAATTTTTTATAATTTGATAATTTTTCCTAATGGAGGATGTAAACACCAAAAGATGTAGAATGAGTTGTATAAGAATTGCTGCATTTCCTTAATGCAAAATTATTTAGCTCATGGAGTCTGCAATATAGCTGATATGAATGAAACATTCATTGATTTTACAAAGAGAAGCAGACGATTTTTTCGATGAAGTTTTAAATATAGAGTTAAATTACTTGAACCTCCATGGTTTTACGTTTTTAAATAAAATAAATTATTATAGTATTGTGATGAATGAAATAAATAGAAAAAAGTTTACGAATGAAATTCTTCTTTTATACAGAGAGCTAGGCGATTTATATTTCTATGACGTCATTTGAATAAAGTTCATTTGTTTCGATGACGTTTTCAAATATAATAAGTTATTGTAGTATTATGATAATTTTAAAAATATTACCGAGGAATGTATCGCATTTTGGAGATGTTTAAACCAGGCAATTTATATGTCAATGCCGTCATTTGAATAAAGTTCATTTTTTTCGATGAAGTTTTAAGTTTTCAAATATATTAAATTAATGTAGTATTGTGATAATTTTAAAAATATTTCCGAGGAATGTATTGCATTTTAGAGATGTTTAAACAAAATTGCATTGAAGTTGGAAAGTGTTTCATAATCAATGCTTTACGCATGAATCATCTTTCTTGTTTAATTTAGATGTAGTTTACGAGATATTTTACTTTTAATGCACTTCCAAAGTGAAAAATGTTCTTTCGTATCGGCCACGTCCATCGATTTTCTCTGTCACATATCGCAAAAACTATAGCATACAAAATATGAGATGTGGTACATTTGTAGAGAAATAATGGGGTAATATGATAAAATAAGCCATTTACCGATTTAAACTTTAGTTTGACTTGAAAGGCGTCAACCAGTAGGAGGCAAAGCCTCCTGACTCGCGAAACGAGTTACAGGGATTAACGAAGCGTAGTGAGCAGGGGTCGGTATTCCCTAGTATTTTAAATAATTATAACTAAATACGGCATTTCAATTATTGGGGACCATTATGAGTATGTGTTATTCAATGCAAAGCCTATTTAAAAAGCCTATTATATAAAATTTAATACAAAGCCTATTAATCATTAGCATCTTAACTCTAATAGCTATTATTATGCATTTCAATCTATGTAAGTTCCCGTATAAAGGATTGACAAATAGTTAATTTATACTGTATTTTAACTATATTTGTTTATTTTAACTATATTTGTAAATTAATAGTTGATTGTGAAGAAACCATACAGCTACTATATCCAGAAATTAGGGTATAATAATTACAATTGATTTTATTATAGTCATTAATTAGTAACGAAGCTGTTATAATTAATTAAAGAACATTTCTAAACGCATAATATTAACTCCATAACTATTTGTTAGTTGATTTTGACTGTATAAAGTATAATAGTACTGCGCAGTAATACCGATTATGAAATTAACCGATTATAATATTAAGTGAACCAAAAAACTATTGTGTTAATTAAATTTTTAGCCCTTTAAATTTAAACTTTTGAACTATGTAAAAAAATTCTATTAATTGAAAATTTTTAGATTGAGAAACCTCATGGAAATAAGATTTCATTTTTTTATTTCATTATTTTTTTTTTCAGACAAATACGTTTCCCGGTGTAAAACTGTTATGAGATAAATTGTTACTTTATTTAAAACATTTTTGTAATTAAAAGTATATATCTATAACTAGTTGTTGCGCTCTTCTAAGAATTTCCGAGACAATATATTGTATGAGAAAAGAAAATGCACTTTGTCTAAAAGAGATTGTCTATCATGATTAAGGAGAAATACATGAAAGATTAATTTTAAAACGTATCTGCTAATATCAAATTTCATTATCAAATTGCAATTTCCATAGACAAAGTAGAATATTCTGGAGATATGTCATCTAGAAAAATGTCATGGTCATCTCCCTCGCAGTGTTATCTTTACAGCTGTCATATCTCTACTTTGAAATTTGTAAAACAAAGTAGAAATGACATTGCAAGGTTGAGTCGTAAATGGCGTGCAAGAGATGTCGTCTGTGAACCGTTAGAGTTCATTTTACTTTTATTGTAATGTGTGTGTCACTGTGTTGTGAAAGTGTTGCAATTGAGTCGAAAATTCGAATTCGAATTATTGATGGATTTACGCAATTCGGGGATCCTTACTCGAGAATACACGATTATTATCATAGCGTGTGGGTCTGACTGATCTATATGATTCTACATCAAAACTATTCGTCGGATTGTCATAAAATTTGCCAATCTGGTTTCTTATAGGGTGTTCTGATGCTTATTATTATTTATTTGTTTCTTATACAAATCAGGAAAGCTTGTCACTTTTTTGACCCACAAATATTAAAAAAAAAAAAACAGAAATAAATGAATAAATATTTAAGCTACATAAAATTAATTTTATATGTAATTTTTTACTTGAAAGAAAAAGAACCTGAATAAAACAACTTCCACTGCACTAAGAAAGAAGTTCTCAATATAATTTGGATTTTACTTTTCCTAAAACACATAGTACATGTAAAGGGAAAGTATTGTGATGAGAGGGGAGGTCGGGTAATAAATGCGGTTCTTGGATTTTAATGGACAAATACATTTTGAGCATATTTTAATACAAATAAACCACTTTTCAAGGATGTGAGTGTATCTGCGGGTAAAATAACCATCTAACAAATTGAGCAAATCGAATTAAATTTAGTACGACTGTTTCAATCGGCAAACATCAGAGATTTATTGATATCCAGGGTGAATGAACCAGAGATAAAAAAAAAACATCGGTTAATAAAGTATTTATTTGGATAATCACCAATATTTTATAAAATTACAATATTGTTTGCTATGACTGTTTTATACGAAAGTGGTCGTCTTACACGTGATTTTTTATTTAAAAGGAAATTGCATCATTTATAGTACACTAAAACGCGTAGTTTTCGATATATTGCAAGTTTTACATCTAAAATAGAAAAAAAAATCATAAAAACGTAATCTTACCACTCTTTTCCAACGAATGATTTTTTTAAATAAAGGTTTTAAATCCAAAATGAATGGACAGCATTGTGTCTTAGCGCTATCACGAGATGTTCTCGAGGTATTGGGGATTTTACTTGTTCCCACGTGAAACACTATATCATTCAAACAAATTCGACAAATCCAGTGAAATCCAGCACGATTATCCATGCAATAATCGCCAGACATCAATAATCGTTAAATGATTTTTGAGAAGCTGAATCTGGAGAAACACTCCCATTTTTCCGAACATTTTCCTATTTTAAAATTATGAAATCATGGTGAAAATAGTTTTCTTTTTAGAAAATGTCCATCTGGTATGATTTTTTTTTAATCTAGAAGCGAAACAGAACCCTAGCATACCAACTCGGGATATTTCGAGTGTTTAATCTAAAATAGAAAACTTAAATCATGAAAGATAGTAATTCTACAATAATGGTAATTCCCAGAACAATGATGCCAATTTCCGGAATAATGATGACAAATAATGGTAATTCCCAGAAAATCGATCATTTGAACTACGCTATGGAGCGCAAAGGGTATTAAAATAATATACAGGGTGTCCCAAAAAGATTGAAACGCGTTTTAATTCTTTACCTGTTGGAGATAAGTGGGCAATGTAAATTGCAAAAATGTTGAAAGTAAGGTAGGAAATAAGAATACGTTAAAGAAATAGTCATCCCATTCATTTTTAAAAAGTTACACTTTTAAAATTTTTATACGACCCCCTTAGACAAATTTGGTCAATCAGAAATTTTAATTTTTAATGCAACAAGATCATTAAAAAAAAACCTCGCATATCTGTATCTTTAAAATTGAGCGAGTTATATTTAATTGAAAATTGAACACTGTAAATGGGGACCATATATCAAATTAGAAATACAAATTTGTAACATACGTACCACAAAAAAGATAAAACTGGATGATAATACATAGGATACCCAACAGCGTAGTGAGTACCACTGCTTTATATGGTCTCTGTCTGTGTAATGCTTTATTTAGATGCATTTGTGATAAAAAAATGTTGACGCATATTAACGTATTTTAGATCTAAACAATTTCTATCGTGAATTTGTTTATGATCCCTATTTTTACTGATGAAACAGCCTTTCACATGGTGCGGAAAAGTGGCATAAGTCAAATATTTTCCTTTATCATAATTCACTTGATTTTAAAGATACAGATATGCGGTTTTTTTAATGATCTTGTTGCATTAAATATAAAAATTTTCTGATTGACCCAATTTGTCTAAGGGGGTCGTATAAAAATTTAAAAAGTGTAACTTTTTGAAAATGAATGGGAGGACTATTTCATTAACGTAGTCTTATTTCTTACCTTATTTTCAACATTTTTGCAATTTACATTGCCCACTTACCACAGGTAAAGAATTAAAGCGTGTTTCAATCTTTTTGGGACACCCTGTATATTATAACAAATAAGAATAATGCATTCAATTTATTGGCTGTTGTAAAATTAAAAAAAAAGCAAATGTTTTGAAGAAATTTTTACAAACTATTTTATAAGGGCCAACGGCCGTACCGTGCTGAAAACACCGGTTCTCGTTAGATCACCGAAGTCAAGCAGCATCGGGCGCGGTTAGTACTTGGTGGGTGACCACCTCGGAACACCGCGTGCTGTTGGCCATCTCGGGTGCGGTATCCCCGTGGTTTGCGCGCTAGATTTGCACGCTACCACAAATGCCGCCGTGTTCATGCGGAGTACGATCACGTTAAACATGTGGGTCCGTAAGTCCTTCCGAGAGGTTGGTGGTAGGGGAAGGAGGGTACGGTCCCTGTGGATGCCTCCCCCACTGGGTTCCGGTCTAAATTGGGTGGCACTTCCCGGCCGTCCATACAGTTACCTTACACCTTTCTGGTAGGTCGGACGGTCTGGGTCTCAACAACAACAACAACAACTATTTTATAAGAATAACTTTCGTACGAAAACTGAAAGAAGTACATGTGTTTTGTATTTTGATATTGGCCTATATAATAATTATCAAACTTGTTCTTGTCTTTTCAATTTCTTCCGAAGCATCCCCACACCACTACCGGTAACCTAAAAGGCTGAAACTTTGAACACTTATAATATCGACTTCCGAACAGTACCTAGCGGAGCTGGATTCTCGATATATTCTGTCCCCTTCCAATGACGGAGAAAATGAAGGGGTTTCGAGAAGTTTTTATAAACACTCCAGAAGTCCCCCCCCCCCACACACATCCCTGGCGATCTAGAAGCCCGATTCTTTATATATTTATAGTATCAAACACCGGACAGAACGCAAGGGATCTGGATATTTGATCCTCCCCCATCTCCTCTAGAAGTGGAAATTTTGTTTTTCAAAAAGACTTTGAAGACCCTTTAGATGCATACCTCCGGTGACCTAGAAGGCTGAATCTTTGCACACTTTATCTTTCACGGGACATAATATAATGAAGTTGAATGTTTGATTTCTACACCGTGTCGGACAAAATGGCGGAGGGGGGGGGGATGAATCCTAATATACACTAACTGACAGAGAAAATACAACACCATGAGCGAATAGAGCGTGATGATAAAGGTCATGAATTGACATA
Organism: Amaurobius ferox; assembly: GCA_951213105.1. Lineage (NCBI taxonomy): Eukaryota > Metazoa > Arthropoda > Arachnida > Araneae > Amaurobiidae > Amaurobius > Amaurobius ferox. The sequence goes on from OX578139.1 coordinate 129,987,027, forward strand.
TATAAATAAGTGGTGTTAATTCCAGAAGGATAATGCAATGCAGTAATGGCATACACTGGGTTATCAGTAGGACCACCTCTTTTGGCGATACAAGCAGCAACCCTTAGAGGAACAGATGCAATGAACGTGCGGATAGTTTCATGAGGGATGGATGACCACATGTCTTCAACCATCCACTATGGATCGTCCTTGGTTTGAGACGGAGGGCAGGGCAGTCAAACGACGGCCAATCACTTCCCACGTATGCTCGATGGGTGAGAAATCTGGAGACCGCGCAGGTCAAAGAAGTACCTGGATACCGTGCAAGGTTTGTCTGCTGATGGTTGCCGTCTGCGGTCGCACATTATCATGTTGGAAAACCGCATTTTGCCATCGCAAACGATAAGCCAGTGCAACAGGCCACAACACCTCATCCACATATTATCGTGCCGTCATTGTGCCTCTGATACGAGCCAGAGGTGACCGGTTATCGAAGCCGATGGCATCCCAAACCAGATGCCGCGATGTCGATCAGTATGGCGTTTAACAGTCGTAGCAGGATTGGATCTGTTTCCCAGTCGCCTCCAGACACGGCAACTGTCATTCGACAAACAGAACCGAGACTCGTCGCTAAATACTACCTTGTCCCATTCAGTCGTCCAAGAGGCTCGGGCCCGACACCATTGCAATCTCTCACGTCAAAAGACGGTTTGAGTGCAAGTTGCTTTCGACCAATCATCTAGAAACTGTTGTCGCTGATATTGAAACATCCAATGTACCCTGCAAATTCTGAAGAATGTCGACAGTCGTCGTTTGTGGGGCCGCCACCTCATGCCTTCGAATGCGTCGATCAGCGTGTGCTGACGTTCATCTAAATGGACCTGTACCACTGCGACGATTCACATGCGCTTCTTCGATCCATCTTCTCCAAATCCTTTGTATTATGGACGTATCTACGATTGTTTCAGCGCGATACGCCAGCACGACCACCCAACCGTACGTAGGCCTAAAATGAATCCCATGGCACGACTGTCCAAATGTTGAAACGGACTTCGGCGGCGTCGGCAAGTCATCTCTTCAGTAACACGTATCTTCTGAAACGAAAAACAGCTCGGAAAACTGGATTCAGTAGGCGACAAACAGTAACAACTGTTGGCTCATCAGCCATTTCCATCCATTTTATCCAGCACTCTAATCACCTGACCTACTTGCATTTCAGATCATTTGCATACATTGGCCAGCTCCGTTTGTCTCGCAATTTGCATAATTATGCGGCAAAGCTTCATGGTGTTGCATTTTCTATGTCGGGCAGTATAGTTTCACGGTGACCTAGAAAGCTGAAAATTTGCACATTTATAGTATGACCGTGGGGCAGAACCTAAGTAAGCTAATTTTTGACGACTATTTTCAACACTAAGCATCATTGTTACACAAAACAAAATTTATTAAAAAGTTCAACTTATTGTTTTACGAGTGTTAGCTCTTTGCCTTTGACAACCTTAAATACTAGTTGTGATATAAATGCAACCAAGGGTTGTAGATTGTTCTTTCATCACTGTTGTTTAATCACTGTTGTTTAATCACTGTTGTTTAATCAGTATTTAATACGAATGTATGAGAAAAACTCTAGCAGATTCTCAGAGTCTAGACATTCATTTTTCCCATTTTGATTCCTATTATAATCTAAGGGGATCTGAACAATCCGGAATATAAATGTATGAAAAATTCAAGAGGGAATTCAAGTCAGCTCTTATGTTCGAGATATTTTTAGTAGGGGGTGGGTTCAAGTTTACTGTCGATCAGAACGTCTAATTTTTATTTCACATTCCTGCTCTCTTATGCAGTTTTGTGATCACCTGACGACTTATCGACGTTTATGCTTCTTTCGAAAGTTGAATCTTACCCAAGAGTGCAGAAAGAGATAGCTTTGAGTTCACAGTCCTTGGCTTGACGTGTGTCGAGAAACGCGCTGTAAAACGATTTTAGAGGGAAATTACGGATGATGAAACTCAATGTGTGTTGTGTTGTCTGCGAACTTCTTATCTAAAATTCCCTTACGGAATCAATATCCTTGTCCGATATTTCTACCTTACATCAGTATACTTTCAAGGTCAACTAACAACATTTGATGTGCGGGTCTCCACTTGACTTTCTCATATATTTATATTCCATGCATTTAAATCTGTTTGCGTTAAAACTAGCACCAGAGTGAGAAAAAAAAAATGTTTCTTTTTATGAACTCCCGTTTTCAAGTTATTTTCTTAGTTAAGAAACGTTTAAATTGGCAACTGCTTAATCAAGTTGACGCATTCAGCGAATTTTTGTTAATACATATAATTTTAATAATTTTGCATACCAACTTTTAAATTTTTCAGTTTCCTATATTTACTATATTACTACATTTGTTCTGGGAATTATCATTGTTCTCCTCAATAAAGTAGCCATTTCCGCACCCACGCTTTATGCTGGAGACATAGCTAGTGGTCACTAAATGTGACACTTATACATTTAATTATGACAATACATTTCGAAATAAAATTTAGACACTTCGTAGAGGGATTGACTGGGAATAAAATGTGGCGACAACCAGTCTGGCAATAGACAATCGAAGACATTTTACAGAAAACAGTTTTATTAACTAGATTAATAAAACTGTTTAATAAAACTAGATTAATAAAACTAGATAATTAATAAAACTAGGCCAGATTTATTAACAGGACTGAACAACAGATTGAAAATCCCAGACTATTCGCCCTTGCTTGGCTTTGAGCAATTGACATAGAGCCAACAGAAATCAAACAGAAATCGGAGCTTGGCGTAATCCATTGGGTATCCAGTGTACTTACTGACCAACCAGAGGCTAGGGGCCAGGGTGTGATATCACCCGCCTCCTAACACGGATCGGGGAACGCTTCAAGAGTTACCGAGACTAGTTTGCAGACTTTTGAAATGTGTGTTTGTGCTCAGTTGGCCAAAAGAAGGACACGAGTCTCCAAAGCAAACTTTGAAATCGCCTTCATAGTGGCGTCATTCGATGCAATGCTGGTGAAAGATGTGATGTTTCCGCTCCAACGAAGTCCTAGAAAATAATATTCTCTCTATAATTTTTTTTTACAAGTTCCCTGTGAATCTTCCAGAGAACTGAATGAGCGTAAAATGTCCTTTTATTAATTTTGATAGAAATATGATAATAGCATGAATTACTAAGGCGAAAAACAAAAACAAAACAAAAAAACTCGAATGCAGTGAACGCCAGCGAATAAGGGGAGGATCCCCCGGGTGTATTAAGCCTTTGTAGCAGGCGGCACGAAAGAGCTTACACTAGTGAACACTAGTGAGTAGAGTTTTAGAGTCCCCAACTCGCGAGGAGAGTTACGAGAATTGGCGAGTGGAGGAGCCCCTAGTAATATAAGTAGTAATATCTTCAGTTCAGTTCTGACTGTTAAAGAGGCATGAGGAATGAGATTCTACATCACAGTTTATCAAGAGACTCGTTTTAGGAAGATCAAGTCATTATTTTTGCTGTCCGCATTGTAGGAGCTAAGATTTCTTGCAACTGTTCTTTTTTTCTCTCTACCCAGATCGGCTGCCCCATCAAAATGGTAAGGTGTTAGGCATAGGTTTGGATGGCCAGTAAAGTGCCACCCAATTTTGACCGGAACCCAGTGGGGATGACAACCACAGGGACCGTACAATTATTCCCCTAATTCATCACCTTTCGAACATACAAATTTATCGTTCCCATATTCTGCCTTGACACCGGACCGCAATCTGTTCTTTTTCTTCTCCCGTCCGATCTGCCTGAAGGTGCAAGGCATCTGTTTGGACAGCCTGGAAGTGCCGCCTAATTCTGACCGAAACCCGCTAGAGGCGGCATCCTTCCTTCTTCTATCACCAACCTCTCGGAAGGACTTACAGGCCCACATATTTAACGTGCCTATGCTCCGCGTGAATACGGAGATTGTCTGGCCAGAGCCGGGACCGTTACCTGTTCGTAGATTTTATGTTGATTGTAAAGTATTTATCTAAATAGCTTGCTAAACCGCATTATGTGCAGATATGAGATTTTTCTCAAGATGCCGTGCAGTTTATGTTAATAAATACTTAATGTATTTGAACTGTATTATCTGTACTTTCTTTGGCCGTTATCCGGGAGTATTAATCAAGCTTATCCGAATCGATTAGATTTAAGGTGTTCTGTTTCAGACTGGTTTCAATAACTGAAGTAAGTCTGAAAAGAAAAAGAACTCTATAAGGAAGTTTCATAGACTTTACAACCTCTGTGAGGTCACAGTGACCTGTTTGTTATTACACAACGTGACAGTGAAAATGAGACAGCAGAAAGAGTGGGCAGAAAGTGATGAAAATCGGCAAACAGAGAGAGACAGCAACGAACAATAAGTGGTATTTATTGCAACATGGTACACATATACACTGAGCGATAATGCCGTCTGATCAGTAGTTTGTAGGACCACCGCGTGCGGCGATACAGGCAGAAACACGTCTAGGTACAGAGTCAATAAGTTTGCGGATAGTGTCCTGAGGGATGGCTGCCCATTCCATTCCAACCATTCAGAGTTCGTCTTCTAAACGCGGCGGTAGCAGCGCACGCAAGCGTCCCAGACGTGTTCAATTGGTGGGAGATCAGGGGAGACTGGTGGAAAGGGAAAAACCTGGGTACCTTGCAGGGCATGTTGGCTGATGCGTGCCGTGTGTGGTCGGAGCGTTATCCTACTGGTAAATGGCATTGGGCACTCCCTGAAGGAAGGGTAGTATAACTTTCCGCAGCACGTCATCCATGTATCGTTGGGCCGTCATAGCGCCCTCAATACGGACCAGAGGTGTCCTGCTATCGTAGGCGATGGCACCCCAAATCATGATGCCGTGTTGTCGCGCGGTGTGGCGTTCCACAGATCCGGACGAATTGAACCTGTCACCACTTCGGCGCCAGACTCGTACACGGCGACTGTCATTGCTAAAAGAAAAGCGTGACTCGTCTGAGACCACGACCCTGTGCCATTTCGCCGTCCACGTGGCTCTAGATCGACACCATTGTAAACTGAGACGTCTGTGCTGTTGGATCAATGGCAGTCTTCTTAAAGGGCGCCGTGAGGGCAGGTCACCGGTGACCAATAGGGGGACAATGGTCCCGGTCGATATGGGAGCATCAAGGGTGTGCTGCACATGCTGCAAAAGGGCGACGGGGGTGGTCTGCGGGGTCGCCAACGCTTGCCGGCGGATGCGTCGGTCCACGCGTTTTGACGTAGCTCTGGTGGTACTGGCAACCCTCAAACGTGTTACATTCTTTCATTCCAAACATCTTCGTCACAGCTGGTGCACCGTGGACTCGTGTAGGTGGCTGTTCGCTGAGATTTGACGTATGGACCAACCTGCCCTTCTGAGTCCGATCACTATATCCCTCGTGAAATCGTCTGCCTGTTGGAACTGCCTCGGTTGACCCCGGCCTGGTATTCTCTGCTATTACACGTTTCCTCTGAGACAAAAAAAATCATAATTATTTCCCTGGCAGATAGAGAGGCGCGACTATTGCCGATTCTGCAGGTTCCTTCACTTATATCTCACTCAACGTGCGCGGGACAGCTGGCCAATTCGCATCATTTACATAACTCGGTGAGCTGCGTCTACTCTGCAATTTGCACATTTTTCTGCCCACTCCTTCTTGTCTCATTTTCACTGTCACGTAGTCTATTTCCCTCATCTGCATTAAACTATGATCTTACTGTAAATTAACAAACTACCAGCAGTCATAGCGCCAGTTTAATAAGCGTGCAGATTCTATTCGGAATGCAATCAGAAGTTTTTGATGCACAGCTTTTTGGAAGTGAGTCCCAACTTGTGTGATTGTGCCTTTTCTCCCAATCCTTCGATAGATCCGCATCATCGACGTGTAATTAGATAAGAGCTCTTTGATTCCCAGCTGCCAGGTCGTAGACGGCTGTTTGGCTTGACAATATTACGCCAATTGTTCTGAAAATAATATAGTGTTTCTACCCTAGGTTTCTCTTATGTTAATGGGGTACGAAAGGTTGCGAGTAGCATTACCATTGGGGCGTGACTGTATTTCTGCGTCATTTCAGTATATTGTTCTATGTACAAATAGTATGTTTCTGTTTATTTATTCAGGCAAGAAAAGAAGCTGTGTAGTTTAATTGAATAAATGTTATTTACCTTTTAAATTTGTGCCTGTGTACGGTTCATGAACGTTAGGAGTCAATAAGTAAAAATACTTTGTGCAAAGGATATTGATGTGCGAAGGCGTGTTTATTGTGTGCTTTCCAACAAGACAGAAGTTATAATCAAATCACTTTAGATTCAGTCAAAGCACCCTTTAGGAGGGACTCTATACCTTTCTCTTTGAGTTCACAGCCAAAGCAGGGTGATTCTGTTACAGGAATCAAAGGAAGATCTCCTTCACTACTGAATCTGGATTAAGGTATTCCTTGCTCTGGGTCACCTATAGCAAATTTAATGGGCTTATAAGATTCTTAGATTGATGATAGCTGTTCTGGTCCAACTGGTGCAAAGCCACTAACATTAGTTTGAACCAAGATTTTTTTTACTAAACACTAACAATTATAAAACAAATCTGTATATGGAACACATTCCCTTTGCAAATACCAGCATCCATGGACCGATTTCGAGCTTATTAGGCGTTCGTCAGCATTGAATAGTCGATATCTGCAATCGCAGTAAGAAAATTCGAGCGGAACACAAAATACGGCCATATAAGCGGGTTTTGTGTTTTATAACAAATATGTATGTTCAGATTTCCCTGCAAATTTTTAGATTTGCACTCTACTTGTTGCATATATATAGAGTATGCTCATGCAATCTATTCTTTTATATAGAGTGCTTTAAAGAAGACGCAACCCTGCATTCGAGATGGTACCACTTATGGGCAATTAAATTTTCTGTCGAATTATTAGTCAGTAGGTATTACTGATGCACTCAAGATCAATAGAAAATAGCGGTTGGAATGAACATCCTTGGCATATAAGTCAGTCTCCTTGAAGCACCCATTCTTGTGTTTTATGTCAGATATTCTACTTTGCAAGAAGGGGTATGTGTTTAGTGTTGAAACTTGCTTCGTACGCAAATCTTACAAACGTTTGCTTGACAAGTTTCAGCTGACATTTTATCATTCCAATAGCACCTAACAAATCGTTTGTCATATTTCGTGAGACTGGAAGTGTGCAAGGTTTAAAGAGCGCAGGCTAGTCCACACTGTTAATCGCGGAAGTCCTCTAGCGAACTTCAAGCGGGCGAACTTTAAGTAACCAAACTATTATCTCACCTGGACAACTGGACTGTCATCATCTACTCTTTTCAGAATTGAAAATAAGTCTTTGAAAACGACATAGCTGATACAAAATTCAGAAATGAATACTTAAAATAGACTGAAGCATACAAGGTCCGATTTAATTACCTATTTCGGCTGACCTTGAATGCAATAGTACTAACTGACTCATAATTTGACTAGCACGTAAGTTTTACCATCTTAAATGTCACATTGCGTTCCTTTCTAAACACCTTGTACAAGAATAGAATTTTCCGGAATACGAACGCTCTTTCCCATTGCATTTCGCAGTTTTAATATTATTATTCACATTACGAATAATTTTAAATGAATGGTGAGGATATATGTAACTTTTAAAGCTATTTTTCAGTGTTTCAGGATGTGAATGTGATGATATTCACCGGCTTCGGTTTCCTTATGACCTTCATGAAGAAGTACGGTTACAGTGCTATTGGGCTTAACATGTTGCTCGCTGCCATTGCGATTCAGTGGGCCATCATAATGCAAGGAGTCTGGCAAATGGAAGATAATAAAATACCATTAAATATCATCAAGTAAGCTTAATTGTTTCTTACACTTGTTAGTTGTGCATGTATGTATTGTTGACAGAATGTGTGTCTCCAAAAAGAATGTTCAAACAATTCGCAATCCTTTTTTTTTATTGCATTCCAAATCAAACTAGAAAGGGAAAACATATTATTTAGCAATGTCCCCATAGACTACAGTAATTAAAAACTCCCATTTTTGTTCCATCAAAACATTTTTCCACTTGAAAATACTTTTTAAATAATAATAGCTCATTTTATCATTATTAAATAACCCATTTTTACCATTATTAAATAATCTAAGGTTTTCATCAAATAAAGAAAATATCACAACCCTTCCCTCCCACTTCATGGTTATAAAAAATCTCCTCTCAAAAATATGGTGAAATCTTACAATGGTTGACGCAAAGTTTCCGTATAGGACCGGAACTGTACTTTTTATCAGGTTTTAGATACCTTGCTCTAAACCTGAAAGTACAGTTCCGGTCGTGCGAGAACTTGACGCAAACAATTTTAATTTCATATTATTTTTTGGAAGGAAGATTTTGTTTCTTGTACCTGTACTTAGAAGGAAGTTGTGTTTTAACCATGAAGGGATGTTTTTGTGAGATTCCAATACTTTTTCTAGAAATATTGATTAACATGATTATGCACATTGCAAATTGTACTTTATCTACGAGTTACTCTTGTTTTTTCAAATTTTTAACATTCTAAGTTATATAATTTCATGTTATAAAAGAAAATTATACACTTCCCGCCAAAACACATAAAATAAGCTATTATTGATTAAAATCGATTCATTCGTTAAGGTTGTAGATCCGTCAAAAATGGAGGAAGGAAAAAAAATGACCAGAAGGACAGTCGTGAAAAGTGCCATTTTGAAGTACTTTTTCATCGGGTGCTTCCGCACCCATTGTAATTTATTATAATTTTATTATTTAATTTGTGAGAGTATAGAAAAAATGTCTTTAGCTATCTTGGGGACTGAGCTACAGATCTATGAAAATAGGGGTTTGTCGTGTCAAGTTTTGCAAGCTATGGATTCGGACATGACGGCTTCATGGGACGGAACACTTCCTCAATCCTAAAATCAAGATCAGAGAAGACAATCATATAATCAACATTCGACATTTCTGACTTCTCCATGCTCTTTTGAATTCTATTTTCTAGCCTATTCTCAACAATATTCAAATAAAATTATATAATGCTTCCAAAAGATGACTTTTCCTATAGATTTACAAATGCAAGACTACACTCCAGTGAAATATTAATATTTGAAAAGTACTCCAGAGATTGGGTGGTACTAGTAAGTTACTAGAGCAGATGCTGAGCATTAAAAGACATTACAGCGCATATGCTCTGCGTGGATACAGCTAGTTTATATAATTTGGTTCATTTTATAACTGAATATCTATCTGACTGCTAATTTTCAGGTTTAAAAAAGAAGAAATCGAGAAAAGAAAACTTTTTAGTTTTTAAAAACATTTGCTTGGAATAATTTTTTGGACGTGTCTTTTAAATTTTGTTGCGGATGTTAGTACTGTTTCAATTGAATTTTATTGCATACTTTTACAACGTATTCTCTGGAATCAGGGTGTACTTTCAGGATACAAAAATGAGTCCGAATTTTTGGAGAACTAACGTTTTTATTTAAAAAAAGACAGTAAGCATAAACAGGAACAATATACAGCTGACTCGATAACTATCTTGCAACATTACAATACAACTATCAGGTATAATAAAATAGCAATTAAATGCTCAACTTATTTATTTACAAAATAGCAGATTCTGCTGTCGAAACACCGACGTATCTCACAACCCAATTTGGGTTACCGGCCACACAGAAAGCTACCATTAGCCTATGGGTTGGTCGTGTGGTCTGGGCTTTCTACAACCCAATTTGGCAGCCAACGGCCCTACCGTGCTTGAAACACCGGTTCTCTCTAGATCACCGAATTCCAGCATCGGGCGCGGTTAATACTTGGGTGGGTGACCACCTGGGAACACCGCGTGCTGTTGGCACATTTCGGGTGCGGTAGCCCGGTGGTTTGCGCGCTGGATTTGCACGCTGCCACAACTGCCGCCGTGTTCATGCGGAGTACGATCACGTTAAACATGTGGGTTCGTAAGTCCTTCCGAGAGGTTGGTGGTAGGGGAAGGAGGGTACGGTCCCCGTGGATGCCTCCCCCACTGGGTTCCGGTCTAAATTGGGTGGCACTTCCCGGCCGTCCAAACGGTTACCTTACATCTTTCTGGTAAGTCGGACGGTCTGGGTCTCAACAACAACAACCCAATTTGGCTTGTATTACGACAACTCTATCCAAATGATATAGATAGAAATAGAGAGAGAGAGAACGAAGACTTCCTCATATACTCTCCATAGAAATCTCTAGAAAGAGGGAGATATCTACGAATTTAGTGGATATTTCTAGAAAGTTCCAGCAAATTTGGAAACTCATCAAGAATCACCAAGTTGATGATGTTTTGTCAAATCTGGTACCCAGGCCACGAGAAAGTTACCAAGGCCTGATAATCCTACCTTTGCATGACAGCGATGGTTGCCTGTAAAAATTGCTCTTCTTAAGATAGGCAATATGCTGCAAAAGCATTTTATGTATTCGTAACAATATTCATTATGTTCTCACGAAGCAATAGTCGTCATAGCAATGACATATAACATATGGGCTTATTTTTATTCCTCACGAAAATCAAAACTAACATTAGGAAACGAAGTTTATATGCACTATGCATAAATTAGTATTTTTACATTTTCAATCATGTGAATAACTAGAAAATGTATCCCACGTTGCTCAGGTACAATTTTTGTTTTTAAATAAGGGATTTTTTAAAAATAAAAGTCATAATTTCTTAAGCTTCAGTCATATATTTTTTTACTGATGTAATTTGGAAACTCAACTTATCACTGGAGAACAGTAACAGAAATGACACATTTGCATTTTTATGAAGTCAAAACAACATTTAATATTACAAAAATACTATAAAAACAGTTATTTCAGTTAACACAACTTCAACAGTTACCAGTTCTTTCTTAGCAGTTGTTAGAAAGAGATACTGTTTTGACATGATGAAGAGGGATCAAAATTCCCTTGAAGAAATTGTTGTCACCTAATTTTCATATGTCTGCTTTCTTTAAGAGAGTATTGAAAGTGTTGCCATTTAATGTTATTAAAAAATACATTTTTGTTGAACGATATGTATAAGAGATTGTATTCTAAACAAATACTGTAAAATATTATATTTATTATTATTATTATTATTATTATTATTTGCATCTCAAGGTACATAAAATTGACAATTAACAGATATTCAGCCTTATATAAAAAAAATCGTGCAATTCTTCAAGAACGGCGAGTATTAGCATCCTGCAAATGGCTCAATTCGCTTTCATATAATAATAATTAATAATAATATATTATATATATATATATATATATATATATATATATATATATATATATATAAAGAAATACAATCCCAAAAAGTATGAAATTCAAGAAAGAGAAAGGCGCAAATTGCCGCACTATCAGAGTCTTGAAATATAAGATTTAAAATGAAAAAAGAAAATATATAGGTGTAATGATTGTGTTTACAGGGTTGCAGAAAGGTCAAGGGGGATTGCGACATATAGTATACAACTCAACTCTTACCTAGGATTATCTGATTGTTTCACATCCAGATGGCTCTATAAGTTAGACGCGACTTTTTTATGTATGCTTTCCTATTCGAAGTTTATACGCTTTATGCAACTCTTCCATGATTCTCGTCTTGCTGGTTAGTAAAATTTCCAATTTTTTTGTTATTTTGATCATTTTTATGTTGTCTGGGATTCGGCCATTTTTTCCCCACGGGCATGATCGATTGCTGTTTCGGGCGTGCAGAGTCTCTGGGAGCGTTTTCATGAAGTCAAAGCTAGCTTCTAACCAGGAAATAGGGGTCGCAATCCCCCTTGACTTTTCTGCAACCCTGTAAACACAATCATTACACCTATATATTTTCTTTTTTCATTTTAAATCTTATATATATATATATATATATATATATATATATATATATATATATATATATATATATATATATATATATATATATATATATATATATATATATATATATATATATATATATATATATATATATATATAGCCATTTATTTAAAAATATTTAACATACTTATTGTTTATATAAATAATTTTTAAATTTTTTTTTCACAAAATTAAAGATCTTTCCCCGATTTAATCTCCCCGAAAATTAACAGAGTTCCGACGTTCAGTGATTAAAGGAATAGTGTCATATTTCATTCGAATAGCTTCATTGATTAAAGGAATAGTGTCAAATTTCATTCGAATCGTTCATTGATTAAAGGAATAGTGTCAGATTTCAATTTCATTCGAATCGCTTCATTTGTTCGCAAGATGTCGTGACAGACTCGTAAACAGACATCACGGAGCAAATGGCTGATTCGCATTAAATGCTCATGCTTATAATCAATACAAATGTTTAAAAGAACAATTTGTAATCGAATTGGAAATAAAATTATGAAATATGGATGAAGTTGGCTAAAGACTCCTGGTGTTTTTAATTACATTCAGAAAAGTCGTTTGTGTTTAGTTCAAATGGAGAAGTTATTGATATTAAAACGCATTTGTATTTGGCATTGTATTGTAATCAGCAAATCATATCGAATTCGTTTATATATTATCCATCACATTTGACGAACAGAATGATGACCCCTCTCGTTCTTTAATGTCCAGAGTTCTACCATCACTGCATCAGAAGTCGCAGCGTGTCCGTCGATCTTAACATTCGTCATTCCACGATAACAAACACTTGTAGTGATGACACATTTAATAGTGTAGTTCAGAATGATTTCAACAAGTGCCAATTAAAACTCTTCTGATTAGAAACTTGATAAGCATGATTTATGTTGTTTACATAAGAAATGATAGCGTCTAAACTAAAGCAATCTTTCTTCTTTTTTATGTTGACTTTAAATATTATTTAATTTTCTCTGTTTCTTTTAAGTTGTCTTTGCTCTTTTTTTCTGAGAAACCCAACAGTTAGATTGAATTTATTGTTTATTCGGTATTGAAGTTTTGTGACATTGACAAAAAAGGAAAAACAAAGTGAGTACTGATAAAGAGTAAGTTTGTTCGTAAAAGAATTTCTAGGAATCGTTAAGATAATATTTGAGAGTGGTGAATCTTAAATATTTCAAAGGTCAATATCTGATTTTTTTTTATCAGTGTACTTCGGCGTTTGAAAATGAAAATATGTAAATAGGCACTCATAAATTTTACAGAGTATTCAACTTAGGGAGCTATAGTTTTATTTATTCATGTCAGGTATAAAGTGTAGAACTTAAATGAAATAAGATAATTTGAACCCAGAATACAGCAGAGCTTAAAGTTATGTGTTCATATATCTCCAATTTCTTTGTAATGCTTATTTCCTTAAAACGTACGAATTTTAATAAAACTATGAAAACTGGATTTCTCTTTAATTTCAGCTTAATTAATGGAAATTTCGCTTCAGCAACGGTACTCATCTCATTTGGCGCTCTTCTCGGAAAAACCAGTCCTCTTCAGCTTGTGGTCATGGTCATCCTCGAAATTACCATTTTCGGCTGTAATGAACATCTTGGGGTAGAAATTTATAAAGTGAGTGCACATCCAACATTTACTTAATAGACATTGAAATGCAATTTATGGTGCATTATCTATTCATCAGAACTTATACTTCTCAACTCAGCTTACATACATAGTTTCCACGAATTCTTATGGAATTCTGGGCAATTAAAGTTCACGATTACACGGGGTAAACAGGGACAGTTGCCCTCCCCTTCTTTCTCTTTCTCTCTCTCTCTCTCTCTCTCTCTCTCTCTCTATATATATATATATATATACATATATATGTATATATATATATATATATATATATGTATATATATGTATATATATATATGTATATATATATATATATATATATACATATATATGTATATATATATATATATGTATATATATGTATATATATATATGTATATGTATATATATGTATATATATATATATGTATATATATATGTATATATATATATATGTATATATATATATGTATATATATATATGTATATATATATATATATATATATGTATATATATATATATATATATATATATATATATATATATATATATATATATATACATATATATCTGTATATATATATATATATGTATATATATATATATATATATATATATATGTATATATATATATATATATATATATATATATATATATATTATGTATATATATATGTATATATGTATATGTATATGTATATATATATATATATATATATATATATATATTTATATATAAGTATATATTTATATGTATATATATGTATATATATATATATATATATATATATATATATATATATATATATATATATATATATATATATATATATATATAATAGTAAAAATTGAAAGATTGGACATGAAGTCAGCCAACAGGTAATACATAAAAGGCCTAGGGGGATTGTGACCCCTAGTTCCCGTTTACAAGTCGACTTTTCCACCAATGGCAACACTCACGGAGCCATGCATTACCTGCGGTTAAATTCAGTACAACGTCGAAACAGAAGACGCCCATACGAAGTATATATCAAACTTAAAATGAAAAAATCCCCCAACATAAGAGCAATATAATTGAAACGACACAAAACTAACCTACTTAAAATATACGAACTACAAATACAAATACCTTACCTCCATCCAAATCACTCACGTCAAACTTACACGCCTAAATAGTTCCTCTCTGTATCGATGCCATTTTATTTCCTGAAATAAAGGTGTTGCCAAAATCCTTACTGAATGCATCGAACACTTTACTATGTACCACATTGTAACACTGACAAATAAATATTAAAGGATAATTTTCTGTTATTGCTTCCTTAATGAATATAGAATCATTTTTGATCCTATCCTTTCCATAAGAATGCATTCTTTCACTACGTTTAAAGTGATTAATGACTATATTGCGAAATATCCTGATACTTAAATTAGAATAGTACTGTTTGTACTATGGTAGATTCTGTTATATGACATTCTATATATATATATATATGTATATATATATATATATATATATATATATATATATATAAGTATATATATATATGTATATATATATATATATATGTATATATATATATGTATATATATATATATATATGTATATATATATATAACTATATATATATATGTATATATATATATATATATATATATATAAGTATATATATATATATATATATATAAGTATATATATATATATATATATAAGTATATATATATATATATATATAAGTATATATATATATATATATATATAAGTATATATATATATATATATATATATATATATATATATATATATATATATATATATATATATATATATATATATATATATATATATATATATATATATATATATATATATATATATATATATATATATATATATATATATATATATATATATATATATATATATATAGAAGCAGTTATGAAATAAAAATAAATTTTTTCTTTACTATTTTATTTTTTCCAAAATTGTCACTCTGGTAAAATTATTCATGAAAAATTCTACATATAAAATGTATGCGAATTAAAAACCTAACTTCAGAAGTCCGACTGTGGCAACTCATTAAAAGTCTTAAAAACATGCCACTTGTTGAGCAAAAGAGCACCGCGTACCTCATGCGAGTTTTAGACATTTAGTTTTAGAATCGTGATACAACTGATCAGAGGCAAGATCAGAAGCAACAAACACTTTCTACACCCCTAAATGCACGAAGAAAAAATAGATGTATAAAGCAAAAACAAATATGATGCACAAGTCTTTTTACTTATATATATATAGCCTAATGTATAAGAAAAGCATTGTGACGGGGTCGAGAATTCGAAATTCTGTTTTCCACGAAATAGTACGTTTCAAGCATCCATAAACTTGAATTGACCGTTTTTAAGGTGATTTGATATGTGTTTATGTGTGTGTTTCCGTAAGTCTGTGGAGAAGATATCTCACGAGTGAATGAAGTGTTCCGAACGAAATTTAGTACCAAAATTATAATTGATGAATACTGGAAGCTTATTAATTTTAAACGCAATCGAGTGTTCGAAAGACTTCCAAATTGAATAAAATTTTGAAAAAATCATGAAAAATTGAACATTTAATAATTTTATGTAAATAAGCATTTCTCCTGTCAATTTTCATTCGAAAACGATTGACATAAACTTTAGAACGCTAGCACGAATCTTTTTCGAGATATTGCAATTTTTACAGATAAATTTATCAAAAAAATCCAATAAAATTAAAAAAAGTATTAGCTATTGTAAAATATGTATATATATTCACTTTTCATATTTAATATTATATGATAAATATGTTAGCATCATTGTCGTGAATCTAGTTTGTTTCATTCGCGAAAGAAGATACTTTGTTCAATAATTTTGTATTTTGACGTCTAACAATTCGCCAACAGTCATTTATATATAAGAAGTGCTCTTCTCTTCATCTGTTTGTAATGCTTAATGATAAATTTGTCGAATTTGTTGTTTCATTTCGCGAAATATCGCCAACTTGGCGATATTTTGCGCCAGATTAAAAAAATGGCAAAAATTACTCTAAGTAAAATTACTCTCTCTTATTAAAATGGAAAAATGACTCTAAGTTAACGGAAATAACGTAAAATGGATAAAATAAGTATTAAAGTATTTTAATATATGGACTAAATTGCTTATTACGAACTATATCAATATTGATAATTGTTATCTTAGAGTTGAGTGAAATGTAAGTTATTTGGGTACTTCAAAATAGTTTTACATGTTGCCATCCGGAAAAACACCAAATATACAATTCAATATTAAAATATTGTGCCTTAGATCTTATGCATCATTTTCTCACTGTGAAAGAAGTCAATGCATTGCATTCTATAGGCAAAGTCATGTACAGCCCACATCAGAATTTTTCTCTTTTGTAGGCTGCTGACATAGGGGGTTCCATATTTCTTCATACTTATGGAGCTTATTTTGGTTTAGCTGTCTCCTACATGCTGTACCGCAAGGAGTTTATGCAGCATGAAAAGGAAGGAGCAAACTACCACTCCGATATATTCGCGATGATTGGTAAGTTTTTTTGATGTCAATAACATCTGTGATTGGGGCATCTGCGGTTTAAGGAGCGTTACAAAAAATGCATATACTTTGGACGCTTATATCTACGACCTAATAGATAATAATATATATGTATACAAAAAAAAACTTTTCCACTGCATTACACTGTCTTGTGCATTTGACAGTAGAAAAAACAATTCACATTCTTGGTCATATGCGACGCAAAATAAAATCGTGGGGAATCTATAAAAGAATTGCATATGGGCATTTACGAAATTTTAAGGTACAATAGAAATGATAACAGAAATGACACATATAAGAATAATTATATTTAATTCATTTAAATTTCTCTTTGAAAATTTTGATTTAAAATTGTCATTCTTAGACAGGGTTATTATAAAAAATTTTTTGCCGATTTATGAGCCCCTAGCGATCATACCTTTCAAGGAAACGGAAAGAAATTTTGGATGCAGGTATTTTAAGGTATGCGCTATGATGTGAAAAAAACAACAGTCGTGCTCTCACAGTTAGGGTTACAGTGACACAATTTCGAAATTTTCAAATGGCAACATCTACTTTTTTTTTATTGGAATGTGATCTTCACAGTATAAAACCATAAATGGCGTTAAAACAGTACCTGTAGCACGAAAAACGCTGGAGCTAGGCAGAGACTAAAAAAAAAAGTGAAAACAACCAATTAGGACAGACCAGCGGCAGAAAAGCAAAACATTTTATTGTGTTTCACAAATTTTCCACGTGCCCGCTTTCACACACGATGACAATTTGCATGTGACAGATGGTGGATAGCACTGAAGCACGTACCATAGCAAGAGGAATCTGTTGAACCTCACTGTGTGATGGCATCTTTCAAATCAAATAGAGTTTGAGGATTACCTGCATACCCTTTGGATTTCATGTATCCCCACAGCCAGAAATCCATTGGAGTGAGATCGGGGGACCTGGGTGGCCACGGAAACATGAAATGGCGGGAGACAATTCTGTCACCAAACTGTTGTGTCAATACACGTTTAACAGAAGACCCCACATGTGGGGGAGTGCAATCTTGCATCCAAACGACGCCATATAGGGAATTTCGCTGTTGCAATTTGGGAATGACGTAATTGGTCAGCATTGCTTCATAGCGACCACTCGTTGCTGTACACGTGCGTAGACCTGCGACAGTAACCTCTTCAAAAAAAGTAAGGGCCTAGGATGAAGGTGCTTGTTATAACGCACCACACAGTCACTTTAGCTTGATGTAACGGAAGTGAGACGACATCACGGGGATATGGGTCTGCCCAGTGCACGCAGTTCTTCGAATTCACGTTACCAGTCAAGGAGAAATGTGCCTCGTCCGTCCACAGAATGCGTAATGGCCATCTGTTATCATCGTTAAACCGGATGAGGAATTCATTAGCAAAATCTAAAAACAGTTGATTATTACTCGCTTGCAACATCTGGACAAGCTGGAACCGATACGGAAACATGTGGAGAACAAAGCGCAGAATCTTGCGGACCGTAGAATTCGGAAAATTCAGCATGAAACACCGCGTTCACTTGCAATACGACTTTCGTTTACCGTCACATGCACTTCTGCAACAACCTAGACAGGAAAGGAAGGGGGCGCGACAGCCCAGTGGTTAGCGCGCGGAAATTGCACTCGGACGACCCAGGTTCGATTCCCGCCACTGCCAAAACTGATGCCGTGTTCACGTGAAGTACGATCACTTTAAACATGTGGGCCCATAAGTCCTTCCGAGAGGCTGGTAGGGGAAGGAGGGTACGGTCCCTGTGAATGCCTCCCCCACTGGGTTCTGGTCTAAATTGGGTGGCACTTCCCGGCCGTCCAAACAGATACCTTATACCTTTCTGGTCGGTCGGATGGTCTGGGTCGAAGAAGAAGAAGACAAAACGGAAGGTCGTCCAGGTCGAGATAGATCGCATGTGCAACCAGTTTCTTCAAATTTTCGTATCAAGTCCCATACAGCTTGTACAGAACACGGGCCTCGTCATAGTTGATGGTTTGTACGGTAGGCACGCAATGTCGCTGCGGCATTTAGCCCATTCAGGTAATAGAGCTTTACCATTTCACCTCGTTGTTTCACTGTAAGCTTCATGTTGCTCAAGTCAAAGTGCAAGAAAGCAAGTGGCACTCAAATCGCAATGCCTCTTCTTTCTCCTACGGCGATGACATTAGCCATGGCGGTGTCTTACGCCGAATCTGGAAATCTGCATAATCTCTTCTTCACCTTTCGAAGGAGATTCAGCAGTCTGGGTTCTGAGCCGAACACACGGTGTGGAATGTGACGTCAATGGAACAGAAATTCGTGTTCTGGTGAATGCCACAGTTGTTTAGCTTTTTTTGTAGTCTCTGCCTAGCACCGGCGTTTTTCGTTCTGCAGGTACTGTTTCAACGACATTTATGGTTTTTCACTGTGAAGATCACATTCCAATAAAAAAAAAATCTGATGTGGTCAACACTTGACTTTCCTTATATAATACAATGAATTTACTACTTTTACAATAAAAAAATATGTTTCTCTTATAGTAGATATTTATATTCTTTCCAAGATATTGAATTTTTGTCTATTAGTCGTCATTTTCATTGATTTAGTGTCATTTTTATCAATTTGGCGAGATTTTCGTTAATTTAGCAATATTTAAAAAAGTCGCCAAGTTGGCGACATTCGGCCAAATTCGTCGCCAAAATCTCGCCAAGCACTATGGACGGAGAAATAAGTTATTCTTATAGCAGATAAATGACTATTGGCGTTCAGATACAAATGTATTACTAACTATCTTTTCTCATGAATGGAACGAGCTAGATCCGCGAGAAGTATGTCACCAAATTTATCGCATGATATTACATATGAAAAGTGAACATGTTTCTCAACAGTTAATATTTTTTTTTAATTTATGGGATTTTTTGATAAATTTATTTTAAAAATGTGCAATATCTCAAGAACGGATCATGCTAGCGTTCTAAGGTTTATGCCAATCGTTTTCTAAGTAAAAATTGCATACGAAATGTCTATTTGCGTAACTTTATGAAAGGTTTTGATTTTTTGATGATTTTTTTCAAAATTTCACTGGAAAATTTAAGGGAGTTCTGAACATTTGCAGTATTCACGAAATGTGATTTTTGTACCAAATTTCATTCGAATCGCTTTATTCGTTCGTGAGATATCGTCTCCACAGACTCACTGACACACACACACACAGACATCACCTCAAAAATGTTTCATTCGTGATCAGGGATGCTTGAAACGTGCTTTCCCGTCGAAAACTCAAATTCAAATTTTCGACCCCGTCACAATACTTTCCTTATACATTATGTATATAAGGAAAGTAAAAAGTAGGTGTTGCCATTTGAAAATTTCGAAATTGTGTCACTGTAGCCCTAACTGTGAGAGCACGACTGTCGTTTTTCATATCATTCTTGAGCGCATACCTTAAAATACCTGCATCCAAAATTTCTTTCCGTTTCCTTGAACTGCATGATCGCTTGGGGCTCATATATCGGCAAGGTTTTTGCTTTCCTTATATACATAATGTATAAGGAAAGTACTGTGATCGGGTCAAAAATTCGAATTCGAGTTTTCGACGGGAGAGCACGTTTCAAGCATCCCTGATCACGAATCGAACATTTTTGAGGTGATGTCTGTGTGTGTGAAAGTATGTGTATGTGTGTAAGTATGTGTTTGTGTGGAAGTATGTATGTGTGTGTGTGTGTGTGTGTGTGTGTCAGTGAGTCTGTGGAGACGATATCTCACGAATGAATAGAGCGATTCGAATGACATTTGATACAAAAATCACAATCCGTGAATACTGGAAGCCTATTGCTTTAAAACACAATCGAATGTTTAGAACCCCCTTAAATTTTCGAGTTAAATTTTGAAAAAATCATCAAAAATCTAAACCTTTAATAAAGTTACGGAAATAAACATTTCTTATGTAATTTTTCCTTAGAAAACGATTGACATAAATTTTAGAACGCTAGCATGAACCGTTCTCGAGATATTGTACATTTTAAAAATAAATTTATCAAAAAATCCCATAAATTAAAAATAAATATTAACTGTTAAGAAACATATTTCCTTTTCATACGTAATATCATGTGATACATTTGGTGACATCATTCTCGTGGATCTAATTCGTTCCATTCACGAGAAAAGATACTTTGAGCAATACTTTTGTATTTGAACGCCAATAGTCATTTATCTGCTGTAAGAATAACTTATTTCTCCGTCTACAACGCCTGGCGAGATTTTGGCAACGAATTTAGCGGAATTTCGCCAACTTGGTGACATTTTTAAATGTTATCAAATTAATGAAAATCTTGCCAAATGGATATAAATGACGCTAAATCAATGAAAATGACGACTCATTGAAGAAAATTCAATATCTTGGAAAGAATATATATCTACTATAAGAATAACATTTTTACTTTCCCTGCAATACATGGTAATGTATAGGGAAAGTATTGGAATCATGCCGAAAATCACAACTCGAGTTTTCGACGGATCTACACGTTTCGAGACCCCTAGAATACGAAAAAACCATTTTTAGCGTGACGTCTGTGCGTGTGTCTGTCTGTCTGTCTGTCTGTCTGTCTGTGTGTCTGTCTGTCTGTGTGTCTGTGTGTCTGTCTGTCTGTGCAGATTTTGTATCCACTGTAACTAAAAAACTAATGGACCGAATTTCACAAAATTTGGTAGGTAAGTCACTTGTGGGCGGGGCTGGTGCTGATTAGTTTTGGGTACGATTCGGAATAAAAGAACCCGCCTTTTTTTGCGAAATGGCCCGCAAAAGCTTGTATCCACTCTAGCTGAAAAACTAATGGACCGAATTTCACAAAGTTCGGTAGATGAGTCACTTGTGGGTTACCTTGGTGCTGATTAGTTTTGGGTACGATTCGGAATAAAAGAACCCGCCTTTCTTTGCGAAATGGTCCGCAAAAGCTTGTATCCACTCTAGCTGAAAAACTAATGGACCGAATTTCACAAAATTCGGTAGATGAGTCACGTATAGGTCACTCTGGTGCTGATTAGATTTTGGTACGATTCGGAAAAAAATAACCTGCCTTTTTTTGCAAAACGGCCCGCAAAAATCTTCAAAATCTAATCTAAAGAACTAGGTATACTCAGATATATCCATTAAATGCCCGTTTAATACGTAATGTTTAACGACGAAAAGAATAAGACCAACTCCATTACGCTAGGACTAGCCGTTCTCGAGATATTTTAGTTTTTCGTACTTTCCGTACGCCACCTTTGAAAATAAGCCCGGTTACCGAATGAGAACGAAAATTGAATAAAAGTGACATAAATTTCATTAAAATAAAGAGAACGTGGATATAAGTCTGCAGGGAAAGTCATGTGCTGCCCACATCAGATTTTTACTTTCCCTGCAATACATGGTAATGTATAGGGAAAGTATTGGAATCATGCCGAAAATCACAACTCGAGTTTTCGACGGATCTACACGTTTCGAGACCTCTAGAATACAAAAAAACCATTTTTAGCGTGACGTCTGTGCGTGTGTCTGTCTGTCTGTCTGTCTGTCTGTCTGTCTGTGTGTCTGTCTGTCTGTGCAGATTTTGTATCCACTGTAACTAAAAAACTAATGGACCGAATTTCACAAAATTTGGTAGGTAAGTCACTTGTGGGCGGGGCTGGTGCTGATTAGTTTTGGGTACGATTCGGAATAAAAGAACCCGCCTTTTTTTGCGAAATGGCCCGCAAAAGCTTGTATCCACTCTAGCTGAAAAACTAATGGACCGAATTTCACAAAATTCGGTAGATGAGTCACGTATAGGTCACCCTGGTGCTGATTAGATTTTGGTACGATTCTGAAAAAAATAACCTGCCTTTTTTTGCAGAATGGCCCGCAAAAATTTTCAAAATCTAAACTAAAAAGCTACGTATGCTCAAATATATCCATTAAATGCTTGTTTAATGCGTAATTTTTAACGAACAAAAGAATAAGACCAACCCCATTACACTAGGACTAGCCGTTCTCGAGATATATTAGTTTTTTTCGTATTTTTCCACGCCACCTTTGAAAATAAGTCCAGTTATCAAATGAGAACGAAAATTGAATTAAAAGTGAATTAAATTTAATTGAAATAAATAGAACGTGGATATAAGTTTGCAGGGAAAGTCATGTGCTGCCCACATCAGATTTTTTACTTTCCCTGCAATACATGGTAATGTATAGGGAAAGTATTGGAATCATGTCGAAAATCGCAACTCGAGTTTTCGACGGATCTACACGTTTCGAGACCTCTAGAATACGAAAAAACTATTTTTAGCGTGACGTCTGTGTGTGTGTGTGTCTGTCTGTCTGTGTGTCTGTGTGTCTGTCTGTCTGTCTGTGCAGATTTTGTATCCACTCTAACTAAAAAACTAATGGATCGAATTTCACAAAATTTTGTAGGTAAGTCACTTGTAGCCGGGGCTGGTGCTGATTAGTTTTGGGTACGATTCGGAATAAAAGAACCCGCCTTTTTTTTGCGAAATGGCCCGCAAAAGCTTGTATCCACTCTAGCTGAAAAACTAATGGACCGAATTTCACAAAATTCGGTAGATGAGCCACGTATAGGTCACCCTGGTGCTGATTAGATTTTGGTACGATTCTGAAAAAAATAACCTGCCTTTTTTTGCAGAATGGCCCGCAAAAATTTTCAAAATCTAAACTAAAAAGCTACGTATGCTCAAATATATCCATTAAATGCTTGTTTAATGCGTAATTTTTAACGAAGAAAAGAATAAGACCAACCCCATTACACTAGGACTAGCCGTTCTCGAGATACATTAGTTTTTTTCGTATTTTTCCACGCCACCTTTGAAAATAAGTCCAGTTATCAAATGAGAACGAAAATTGAATTAAAAGTGAATTAAATTTAATTGAAATAAATAGAACGTGGATATAAGTTTGCAGGGAAAGTCATGTGCTGCCCACATCAGATTTTTTACTTTCCCTGCAATACATGGTAATGTATAGGGAAAGTATTGGAATCATGTCGAAAATCGCAACTCGAGTTTTCGACGGATCTACACGTTTCGAGACCTCTAGAATACGAAAAAACTATTTTTAGCGTGACGTCTGTGTGTGTGTCTGTCTGTCTGTCTGTGTGTCTGTGCGGATTTTGTATCCACTCTAACTAAAAAACTAATTGACCGAATTTCATAAAATTTGGTAGGTAAGTCACTTGTGCACGAATCTGGTGCTGATTAGTTTTGGGTATGACTCGGGTTAAAAGAACCCGCCTTTGTTTGCGAAATGGCCCGCAAAAGCTTGTATCCACTCTAACTGAAAAACTAATGGACCGAATTTCACAAAATTTGGTAGATAAGTTGCTTGTAGGCCACCCTGGTGCTGATTAGATTTTGGTATAATTCGAAAAAAAATAACCTGCCTTTTTTTGCAAATTGGCCCGCAAAAATCATTAAAGTCTAAACTTAAGAACTACGTATGCTCAAATATAGCCATTAAATGCTTGTTTAATACGTAATTTTTAGCGAAGAACAGAATAAGATCAACCCCATTACACTAGGACTAGCCGTTCTCGAGATATTTTAGTTTTTCGTATTTTTCCTACACCATTTTTGAAAATAAGTCCAGTTTTCAAATGAGAACGGAAATTGAATTAAAAATGAATTAAATTTAATTTAAATAAATAGAACGTGAATATAAGTCTGCAGGGAAAGGCATGTGCTGCCCACATCAGATTTTTTAAACTGTAAGAGTAGTAAATTTATTGCATTATATAAGAAAAGTCATGTGCTGTCCACATCAAATTTTTTTTTATAATCACCCTGTATATCTTTTCTATGTTAGTACTTCTATTGTTGCTAGAGCCACTGCCTATTGGATTAGAGCCACCGCCGATTTTTTTTTTCTCTACTGCAGCATTTTTGTGATACTTGGTATAAGTATCCTAAAATATAGATGATGTTCAAATAGAATATCATAAATAACTTATGCAGTTTTCAAAATAATTATCCTTATGCTGTGTGTCTCTCTTGTTTTTATTTCGATTTCATGAGCCATACAAACTATGTGTACTAATGAAGAATATTGCGGAATGATCCTACGTTTTGGAGAATGTAACCTGAATGCCAGTGGATGACTATACACACAGCGTTTTCTCAATACAAAGCATCCAAACCGTCTGAGTAAAACACATTATGGTACTAATTTGTATGCATTGGTAATTGACTTCTTTTCTATCTCTAAGAGGGAGCGAAAGAGCCCACAACTCTCTTCGTTCTCGAGAAATTTCTCCTTATACGGATTTTCCTAGACCCCCTATATATTCTGTACGAAGAATAGGTATACAGCTGGTAAATAATATTCTGTGCTTCTGTGTAATAATAATTTCATCTGATATCTCATCACTTTCATTCGTTAAATTTCACTGCCCATAACTAAAAGACGGATTATTTAATAGCGATATTTTTAAACATATATGCTTTTTAACTATTACTTTCCCTGCAATACATGGTAATGTATAGGGAAAGAATTGGAATCATGTCGAAAATCGCAACTCGAGTTTTCGACGGATCTACACGTTTCGAGACCTCTAGAATACGAAAAAACTATTTTTAGCATGACGTCTGTGTGTGTGTCTGTGTGTCTGTCTGTCTGTGCAGATTTTGTATCCACTCTAAGTAAAAACTAATGGACCGAATTTCACAAAATTTGGTAGGTAAGTCACTTGTGGGCAAGTCTGGTGCTGATTCGTTTTGGGTACGATTGGGAATTAAAGAACCCGCCTATTTTTGCGAAATGGTCCGCAAAAGCTTGTATCCACTTTAACTGAAAAACTACTGAACCGAATTTCACAAAATTCGGTAGATGAGTCATTTGTAGGTTACTCTGGTGCTGATTATATTTTGGTACGATTCCGAAAAAAATAACCTGCCTTTTTTTTGCAAAATGGCCCGCAAAAATCGTCAAAATCTAAACTAAAGAACTAGGTATACTCAAATATATCCATTAAATGCTCTTTTAATACGTAATTTTTAACGACGAAAAGAAAAAGACCAACCCCATTACAATAGGGCTAGCCGTTCTCGAGATATTTTAGTTTTTCGTACTTTCCCTACGCCACCTTTGAAAATAAGCCCGGTTACCGAATGAGAACGAAAATTGAATTAAAAGTGAAATAAATTTAATTAAAATAAAGAGAACGTTAATATAAGTCTGCAGGGAAAGTCATGTGCTGCCCACATCAGATTTTTTTTTACTGTCCCTGCAATACATGGTAATGTATAGGGAAAGTATTGGTATCATGCCGAAAATCGAGTTTTCGACGGATCTACACGTTTCGAGACCTCTAGAATACGAAAAACTATTTTTAGCGTGACGTCTGTGTGTGTGTCTGTGTGTCTGTCTGTGTGTCTGTCTGTGTGTCTGTCTGCCTGTGTGTCTGTGCAATGTATGCAGCCATTCTATCTCAAAAACTTATGGATTGAATTTCATAAAATTTGGTAAGTCACTTGGGTATGACCCTGGTGCTGATTAGTTTCTGGCACGATTCGTAAAAACAGAACCCGCCTTTTTTGCGAAATGGCCCGTAAAAATTTCATGTATCCATTCTAGCTTAAATACTAATTGACCAAATTTTACAAAATTTGGTAGATAAGTTATTTGTACGATACTCTGGTGCTGATTAGATTTTGGTATTATTAAAAAAAAAATCCTGCCTTTTTTTACGAAATGGCCCGCAAAAATGTCATGTTTCCACTCTAGCTAAAATACTAATTGACCAAATTTCACAAAATTTGGTAGATAAGTTATTTGTGGGATACTCTGTTACCTATTAGATTTTGGTATTATTTGGAAAAGAACAATCTGCCTTCTTTTACGAAATAGTCCTCAAAAATCGGCAAAATCTAAAAAAAAGTTACGTATGTTCAAATATATCAATTAAATACTTGTTTTATACGTAATTTTTAATGAAGAAAATAATAAGAACACTCTATTACTCTAGGACTAACTGTCCTCGAGATATTTGAGATTTTTCGCATTTTTTATGACGCCTTTGGAAAAATGTCCAATTACCAAATAAAAACAGAAATTGAATTAAAAATGCAAATTTAATGTTATTTTATGAGATTGACGCAATTTAATAAATTACTAAAGAAATAAAGGAAAAATGAATTTGAGTCTCCAGGGAAAGTCATGTGCTGCCCACATCAGATTTTTACTTTCCCTGCAATACATGGTAATGTATAGAGAAGTATTGGTATCATGCCGAAAATCGCAACTCGAGTTTTCGACGGATCTACACGTTTCGAGACCTCTAGAATACGAAAAAACTATTTTTAGTGTGACGTCTGTGTGTGTGTCTGTCTGTGTGTCTGTGCAATGTATGTATCCACTCTGACTCAAAAACTAATGGACCGAGTTTCATAAAATTTGGTAGGTAAGTCACTTGGGTGTGATCCCAGTGCTGATTAGTTTTTAGTACGATTTGGGATAAAAGAACCCGCCTTTTTTGCGAAATGGCCCGCAAAAGCCTGTATCCACTCTAGCTGAAAAACTAATGGATGGAATTTCACAAAATTCGGTAGATAAGTTGCTTGTGGGTCATCCAGTAGCTGATTAGATTGTGGTACGAATCGGAAAAAAATAACCTGCCCTTTTTTTTAATGGCCAGCAAAAATCGTCAAAATCTAAAATAAAAACTACGCGCCCTCAAATATATGCATTAAATACTTGTTTTATGCGTAATTTTTAACGAAGAAAAGAATAAGACCAACCCCATTACACTAGGACTAGCCGTTCTCGAGATATTGTAGTTTTTCGTTTTTTTCTCTACGCCACCTTTGGAAATATGTCCAGTTACCAAATGAGAACCAAAATTGAATTAAAAGTGAATGAAATTTAATTAAAATAAAGACAACGTGAGTATAAGTCCGCAAGAAAGTCGTGTGCTACCCACATTAGATTTTTCATTACGTTAGAATAACTTTGAATAACACAATTTTTCATTTACAGATTTCTCGCATGCACTTGCAAAAAAAAAAAAAAAAAAAAAAAAAAATGCGTTTGATAATGAAAAATAAAAATATTCATTTAGTGATAATTTTGAGAATGTTTATGTAAATGTTTTTCATTACTGTCAAATGACCGAGGTAGACTCATACATAGAGGCTTAAAATGAGGTATAAAAAGATGCCATGACGTTTTATAGCAAAGCCTGTGTGAAAAGTGTTTTATGAACTATAGAGCATGCTTATCTAACAATAATCATAAATCACATTTTTTCATACATTAAAACACATAAGCCACTTCTGTAACACGTATAAAGTACAAATTTAAAAGTTTCATATTTAAAAAAATATTTACATTTTTATCTTCAAATTCAAGGGTTTGATAGTTCTTCAAAAGTAAACCAGAGTTCGTGAAATGATATTTGGATTACTAAAAGCTATACACGGTTTTGTTACCCTCCCCTCAATAAATTTCTTCTGTCTACGCCAGTAGCTACGACGCGATCTAAAAGACCATAGAGTTTCATACCGATTCTGGCTGTTCGAGTTTTTGACTAAATTAATTCTAATACTCCTTTATTTTTTATTTTTGGAATGATTCGCAACTTGACATGTTTATGATATATGCTTTTCCAGGTCATGTTTCTAAATTTTATTTGTCTTAAGGCACCATATTTCTATGGATGTTTTGGCCAAGTTTCAACTCTGCTCTGGCAATTGGCGAGGAGCAGCATCGAAGTGTGATCAACACCTTCGTCTCTTTGTTAGCTTGTTGTGTAATGACATTCGCCATATCCTCTCTTGTAGATGGAGAAGGGAGATTAAACATGGTAAGTAATCACGCTCCTACTGTAGATAATTGCGCTCATTGGGAAATTTGGCGCTTATTACTTTCCTTATATACATAATGCATAAGGAAAGTATTGTGACGGGGTCGAAAATTCGGATTCGAGTTTTCGACGGGAGAGCACGTTTCAAGCATCCCTGATCACGAATCAAACATTTTTGAAGTGATGTCTGTCTGTGTGTGTGTGTGTGTGTGTGTGTGTGTGTGTGTGTGTGTGTGTGTCTGTGTGTGTCAGTGAGTTTGTGGAGACGATAACTGACGAACAAATGGACCGATTCGAACGAAATTTAGTACAAAAATCACAATCCGTAAACACTGGAAGCCTATTGTTTTTGTACGCAATCGAATTTTCGGAACACCCCTAAATTTTCGAGTGAAATTTTGAAAAAATCGTCAAAAAATCAAAACCGCTAATAAAGTTACGCAAATAAACATTTCTTATGTAATTTTTCCTTAGAAAACGATTGACATAAATTTTAGATCGCTAGCATGAACCGTTCTCGAGATATTGTACATTTTAAAAATAAATTTATCAAAAAATCCCATAAATTAAAAATAAATATTAACTGTTAAGAAACATATTTCTTTTTCATATGTAATATCATGTGATACATTTGGTGACATCATTCTCGTGGATCTAACTCGTTCCATTCACGAGAAAAGATACTTTAAGTAATATTTTTGTATTTGAACGCCAATAGTCATTTATCTGCTGTAAGAATAACTTATTTCTCCGTCTACAACGCTTGATTTGAGATTTTAGCAACGAATTTAGCGGAATGTCGCCAACTTGGTGACATTTTTAAATGTTGCCAAATTAATGAAAATCTTGCCAAATGGATAAAAATGACGCTAAATCAATGAAAATGACGACTCATTGAAGAAAATTCAATATCTTGGAAAGAATATAAGTATCTACTATAAGAATAACATTTTTTTAAACTGTAAGAGTAGTAAATTCATTGCATTATATAAGAAAAGTCATGTGAAGTCCACATCAGATTTTTTTTTATAATCACCCTGTATATCTTTTCTATGTTAGTACTTCTATTGTTACTAGAGCCACTGCCTATTGGATTAGAGCCATTGCCGATTTTTTTTTCTCTACTGCAGCATTTTTGTGATACTTGGTATAAGTATCCTAAAATATAGATGATGTTCAAATAGAATATCATAAATAACTTATGCAGTTTTCAGAATAATTAACCTTATGCTGTGTGTCTCTCTTGTTTTTATTTCGATTTCATGAGCCATACAAACTATGTGTACTAATGAAGAATATTGCGGAATGATCCTACGTTTTGGAGAATGTAACCTGAATGCCAGTGAATGACTATACACACAGCGTTTTCTCAATGCAAAGCATCCAAACCGTCTGAGTAAAACACATTATGGTACTAATTTGTAATTGACTTCTTTTCTATCTCTAAGAGGGAGCGAGATAGCCCACAACTCTTTTCGTTCCCGAGAAATTTCTCCTTATACGGATTTTCCTAGACCCCCTATATATTCTGTACGAAGAATAGGTATACAGCTGGTAAATAATATTCTGTGCTTCTGTGTAATAATAATTTCATCTGATATCTCATCACTTTCATTCGTTAAATTTCACTGCCCATAACTAAGAGACGGATTATTTAATAGCGATATTTTTAAACATATATGCTTTTTAACTATTACTTTCCCTGCAATGCATGGTAATGTATAGGGAAAGTATTGGAATCATGTCGAAAATCGCAACTCGAGTTTTCGACGGATCTACACGTTTCGAGGCCTCTAGAATACGAAAAACTATTTTTAGCATGACGTCTGTGTGTGTGTCTGTCTGTCTGTGCAGATTTTGTATCCACTCTAAGTAGAAAACTAATGGACCGAATGTCACAAAATTTGGTAGGTAAGTCACTTGAGGGCAAGTCTGGTGCTGATTCGTTTTGGGTACGATTGGGAATTAAAGAACCCGCCTATTTTTGCGAAATCAATGAAAATGGCGACTCATTGAAGAAAATTCAGTATCTTGGAAAGAATATAAGTATCTACTATATTATAAGAATAACATTTTTTAACTGTAAAAGTAGTAAATTCATTGCATTATATAAGGAAAGTCATGTGTTGCCCACATCAGATTTTTTTTTTTATATAAGAAAGAAAATATGAAAGGTTCACAAGGAGGGGGAAATCAAATGTAAAAGGACTCGCGATAAATGTTTGTATGGCGCCCTTATTTTGTATGCGAAAAGCCTTAAAGCAAGAAAACAAGCTATGTCCTACAATTTTGCTAACCTATTTGAAGTTCGATAAATTCAGACCTACCACGCAGCCGCCATCGAATTTCATGAAGTCTGGACCCATGCTATAAGAGGCAGCAATGGACAAGGCGAATTCTTTGTGTATGAGCTTGTACATTGCTTGTCGGACCGATAGAATCGAGAATATCTATAAGCACCATTGATGCGTGGGAATGGTGTCTAACGATATACACGATTGCTCAAATTGGAACAATTCAATAGCCTGAGCCCGAGATATACTCGAGCACATAGTCATTGCGTTCCAGTTCATGCCCGCATCCTACTCGAGCAACACGGCTAATGATACATACTGTGATTGCTCAACTCGAAACAACGCTATCGGCTGTACTTTCGTTGTGTCCGGCATCTATAGGAGCTCATAGGGCATTGCGTCCACTATATATCCGCATGCTTTGAAGGCAGATCACTGCTAACAATAGACAGTACCATTGCTGAAATTAGTACAATATAATCGACTATGCCTACGTAGCGCCTCTAATACAAGTGACTGGTATGCGGGCAGATAGTCCGCTACGCTCTAGTACAATGTTTAAATGATTTTTAATTCATACCTTTCTTTTAAAGAAAAACCTGTATGCAACCGAAAATTATATTTTCTTTCAACACTTTTTATTCAGACGCTGCCGCACTTTCTTCATTAACCACGTAGTTGGCAACACAACTCACATAAAATTCGCATCATAACGGCCTCGCAACCACCTCTTCTCTTCAACTTCTAGATCGCACATTTTATCTGCAACCCAGCAACAACTTCGTTCGGTAATCGGCAACTTACTAGAAGAGGGAATGCTATAGCGAACGCTCATACGGCAGTTTTAAATGACTTGAGCCGGAGAAATCTATAGCTCAACGCTATGATGCTAACCTTTCACGCTTTGTCAGAGGGATCAAATCTCGTTGTTACCAAATTAGTGATTTCGCCTTCTTTCTACATGCCTATAAATTATCGTGTCCATCTGTACATCGTATCCTAGTAAAACCATTGTAAAAAATGGGCCATTTGTAAAAAGTACGCCGTTTGTGTATTTTTTTTTGCATACACAGAGGACATATATTCAAAAGTGCTCCATATGTGTTCAGATCTATAAATGTACTTTTCCGTCAAAACCTCAATTTCGAATATTTGCTAGCAAACAATATATTCTTCCTATACAGTAATATATAAAAAGTAAAAATGCAAAGTCAAGTCATTTTTCCTTTCTTCGATTGTTTCAGGTTCACATCCAGAATGCAACACTTGCGGGCGGTGTGGCTATCGGATCTACGTCCAATATGGTGGTCCATCCTTTCGGAGCTATGATCGTGGGATCCCTGGCTGGAATCCTTTCAACCATTGGATATAGGGTTCTAACGGTAAATAGAAAGTGCTACATTCAGTGACCTAATAGTATGTGTAAGCGGTGGCAGATTTACTGGGAGGCTTAAGCCCTGGATACCCTGGCTTTCAAATTTTTTTGAAAAATTTTCTGCTTTATATGAAAAAGTTTAAAGTCATAAATTCGCGCTCCATTTATTTTCACAGCAGAGTAACGATTTTCCAAACTAATGTGGACAGTGAGATAGATCGATGTGGTTAAACTTGATTAACAGTTTCGTATAATCCACTTCGACGATAAGAGCTTGCAATTTCGTACCAGTAGCTCAACGGTGGAGCGTCGGCTAGCCAGCTCGGAGATCCAGGGTACGATTCCCGGTCAGAGCAGCAAGGCCCTTTACAATGGCTCCCGGACAAATCAACCCTGTAGGTTAGTGCAAAGATGTCGAAGGTCTGAAAGTGTCCCTAGTATGACTAGTACGGATTCAATGGACTCTGGACATAATAATTCAGTGGACTCCTAATAATATCGACACCCTTTGAAAACGTGAGGCTCCAGGCGGTCTCTTGGATTGATGGATTTTATACACTGTAAAACCTTCATATATATATATATATATATATATATATATATATATAAACATTCATATATATATAAACACACATATATATACATTCACATATATATAAACACACACACATATATATATATATATGAATGCTTGCAAATATTTTACAGTGTAGGGACGGCCTTGAGCATAAAGCTTTCTACGGTGGTCAAGACTACATCTATTTATCGTTATGTATTTAGAGGTGAGTGCAAGAGTCTCTTAAGAATATCGACCAAGCATTCACTGGTTGAGTTAGTTTTAGTTTTGCTATATCTAAGGAGTTCTGGGTAGATATGTACAGAAATAGAGATATCCATTCAAACTGTTGAGCTATCTAGAACCGCTAAGCTATCGATGACATATCTAGGAGCTCTCAAACCCGGGCGCAAGAAACAATAGGAATTATCTATATAAATAAGAATATATTGAATGAAATTTGAATCAGTCTCTATATCAGAATTAGGGGGGGGGGGGTAGGAAAGCACGGGTCCAAGCGTCAAACGTGGTCACGCCCTCTGCTCCCCGGTTTTATTTCTTTCATCCTACCAGTCTTAGGCTTTTTGAAAAATAGGCCCATGACATCAATAGTACTACGCTCGAAAGGTGTACGCTCGAAGGTGTATTCACCTCAGAGGTGAATGATAAGTAACACTCTGGATGTAACAGGGAGACACTGGCAAATTGGCCACCAGACATATTCTACATGCAACAATGAGCAAGAGGGGATTGGATATGCAGGTCCAATTCGATACAAATGTTGTTGAAGGTAGTTGTGGCGTCTGCCTAGAGTTCTGAAACTGGCAACCCCGACATTTCCAAGTAGGCAGGTAAGAATTCTAAACTTTTTATCGAGGAGGGTTTCATACTGCTTTCGGGAAGCAAGAGCGTAAAACTGTCAAAATATTCTTTTTATATGTATCTGCAAATAAGTTTGCAAGCTCAGTATAACGAAAGTGGGAAGTCGAAGCGTACCAGCCTTTGCCAAATGCCAACCTTCGCATTTATAAAAATATCACAATGACCCGAAATCAATGGGAGAAAAATAATACGGTCTGAGAAATATTTTAACCATTGCAGTGATTATTTTTGGATGTTCTGTGGATATTTCATTTCCTTGCAGATTTTTTTATTTGCAGTCCAACGGTTCGACAATGAAATAAACAACCCCCCCCGGATTGTGAAATAGCCCTGCCGTCTAAAGGCCTCTAGATTATGGAGATTGCTATTTATATAAAACATATTTTTCTGTTTATTATGTATATTTCAATTCCTAACTCACCGCTCAATTTCTTTTCTTGAAGCCTTATATAGCAAAGACTCTCCACATCCACGACTCATGCGGAGTGAACAACCTTCATGGCATGCCCGGTATTTTGGCGGGCCTGACCAGCGCTGTGGTGGCATCCATGGCGAACGAGGCAAACTACGGGGTCGAGTAAGATATTTTATTGATATTTACAAAATTTTGCTTATGTTTAGGCTAGTTTCGCATTTCCCCCGAAGCTGAGCAAGCATATACTTATGGGATAGTACATTTTTAGATTAAAAAAAATTTGATGTGGGCAGCACATGACTTTCCTTATATAATGCAATGAATTTACTACTCTTACAGTAAAAAAAAAAATCTGATGTGGGCAACACATGACTTTCCTTATATAATGTAATGAATTTACTACTTTTACAGTAAAAAAATAGGTTTTTCTTATAGTAGATACTAATATTCGTTCCAAGATATTGAATTTTCGACAATTAGTCGTCATTTTCATTGATTTAGCGTCATTTTTATCCATTTGGCGAGATTTTCGTTAATTTGGCAACATTTCAAAGAGCCGCCAAGTTGGCGACATTCCGCCAAATTCGTCGCCAAAATCTCGCCAAGCGTTATGGACGAAGAAATAAGTTGTTCTTACAGCAGATAAATGAATATTGGCGTTCAAATACAAAAGTATTACTCAAAGTATCTTTTTCATGAATGGAACGAGCTAGATCCACGAGAATCATATCACCCAATTTATCGCATGGTATTACATATGAAAAGGGAACATGTTTCTCAATAGGAAATCTTTTTTTTTCATTTTATATGACTTTTTAATAATTTTTTTGAAAAATGTGCAATATCTCGAGAACGGTTCATGTTAGCGTTCTAAAATTTATGTCAATCGTTTTCTAATGAAAAATTACATAGAAAATGTTTATTTGCGTAACTTTATTAGTGGTTTTGATTTTTTGACGATTTTTTCAAAATTTTATTCGAAAATTTAGGGGGGTTCTGAACATTCGATTACGTATGAAAACAATAGGCTTCCAGTGTTTACGGATTGTGATTTTTGTACCAAATTTGGTTCGAATCGGTCCATTCGTTCGTCAGTTATCGTCTCTCCACAGACTCACTGACACACACACACACACACACACACACACACACACACACACACACACACACACTTTCACACACACACACACACACACACACACATAGACATCACTTCAAAAATGTTTGATTCGTGATCAGGGATGCTTGAAACGTGCTCTCCCGTCGAAAACTCGATTTCGAATTTTCGAATATACATAATGTATAAGGAAAGTATTGTGACGGGGTCGAAAATTCGAATTCGAGTTTTCGACGGGAGAGCACGTTTCAAGCATCCCTAATCACGAATCAAACATTTTTGAAGTGATGTCTCTGTGTGTGTGTGTGTGTGTGTGAAAGTATGTGTGTGTGTGTGTCAGTGAGTCTGTGGAGACGATAACTGGCGAACGAATGGACCGATTCGAACCAAATGTGGTACAAAAATTACAATCCGTAAACACTAGAAGCCTATTGTTTTTATTCGCAATCGAATGTTCAACCCCCCCCCCCTAAATTTTCGAATGAAATTTTGAAAAAATCGTCAAAAAATCAAAACCACTAATAAAGTTACACAAATAGATATTTGTTATGTAATTTTTCATTAGAAAACGATTGGCATACATTTTAGAACGCTAACATGAACCGTTCTCGAGATATTGTACATTTTTCAAAAAAATTATCAAAAAGTCATATAAAATAAAAAAAAATATTTCCTATTGAGAAACATGTTCACTTTTCGTATGTAATACCATGCGATAAATTGAGTGACATCATTCTCGTGGATCTAGCTCGTTCCATTCATGGAAAAATATACTTTGGATAATACTTTTGTATTTGAACGCCAATAGTCATTTATCTGCTGTAAGAGTAACTTATTTCTTAGTGCATAACGCTTGGCGAGACTTTGGCGACGAATTTGGCTGAATGTCGCCAACTTGGCGACTTTTTTGAAATGTTGCCAAATTAACGAAAATCTCGCCAAATGGATAAATATGACGCTAAATCAATGAAAATGACGACTAATTGTCGAAAATTCAATATCTTGGAGAGAATATTAGTATCTACTATAAGAAAAACCTATTTTTTACTGTAAAAGTAGTAAATTCATTACATTATATAAGGAAAGTCATGTGTTGCCCACATCAGATTTTTTTTATAGTAGTTATTTATATTCTTTCCAAGATATTGAATTTTCGTCAATGAGTCGTCATTTTCCATGTCGTCATCATCAATGAGTCGTCATTGATTTAGCATAATTTTCATCCATTTGGCGAGTTTTTCGTTAATTTAGCAACATTTAAAAAAGTAGCCAAGTTGGCGGCATTCCATCAAATTCGTCACCAAAATCTAGCCAAGCATTATGGGCGAAGAAATAAGTCATTCTTACAGCAGATAAATGACTATTGGCGTTCAAATACACAAAGTATCACTCAAAGTATATTTTTCATGAATGGAACGAGCTAGATCCACGAGAATGATGTCACCAAATTCATCGCATGGTATTACATAGGAAAAGCGAACATATTTCTCAATAGGAAATATTTTTTTAAAATTTTATATGATTTTTTTTTTAAATTTTTTTGAAAAATGTGTAATATCTCGAGAACGGTTTATGTTAGCGTTCTAAAATTTATGTCAATCGTTTTCTAATGAAAAATTACATAAGAAATGTCTATTTGTGTAACTATATTAGCGGTTTTGATTTTTTGACGATTTTTTCAAAATTTCACTCGAAAATTTAGGGGGATCTGAACATTCAATTGCGTATAAAAACAATAGGCTTCCAGTGTTTACAGATTGTGATTTTTGTACCAAATTTCGTTCGAATCAGTATATTCGTTCGTTAGTTATCGTCTCCACAGACTCACTGACACACACACACACACACAAACACACACACAAACACACAGACTTTTAGACGCACACACACACACACAAACACACACAGGCATCACTTCAAAAATGTTTGATTCGTGATCAGGAATGTTTGAAACGCGCTCTCCCGTCGAAAACTCGAATTCGAATTTTCGACCCCGTCACAATACTTTCCTTATACATTATGTATATAAGGAAAGTAATAATTAAATTGGATTGAATCCTCTTAATGATGTGTTAGCCTTAATCATTATTATTCTACATCTTATTTAATTGATGAGACACTATCCAGTTATAATTATTATTTTCTATTTAACAGCTCACTGAAATCAATGGTTAAATTTATAGGTGTAAGTATAACATAATCGAATGATCATTAGTATATTCTCTCCAAATTTAGGTTACTTGTAGTACCAAAGCGTAGAAGTTAATGCAATTTTTGCAAGAGGAGAAAAATTGAATTTTTCAAAAGGTTTTGAAGGAAAAGTCTAAATATATCTGGTAGCATGATCTATAACAAAATGTAAATACATTTTAGAAGAATTATAAGATCTTAATCCCCTCCTCCCCCCCACCCACAGTATCAATAGAAATTATATCAAATGGTTTCAGAGAAGGGCGTAAATATCCGAGAAGTCCAATTTTTTTCTATCTGGATTTTTTATTTACGAGTAATTGGCATACTTCACAGTGTTTTACATAATTTCTGGTATCATCAATGATTTCTGGCCAATAGTATTGAGGGGATATTAAATTTAACATAGAATTTACTCCAGGATGACCAAAATCTGAATGTGTTTCTTATAATCACTTATTTCTTAGGGAATATGGGGCAATAATTTTAATGACACTTTTCTTTTTGATAGTGTTCATTGTTAGTTTAAAACAACCTTAAGATGTTGGAATGCTTTTTGACACTCTTAAAATACAATTTGTTACATTGGGCCGAGCTCCTTGGGTGACCAGCTCCCAAGAAATCTCAATGCAGTCTGAAAAGTTTCGCACAAACTACAGTCCGTGTTGAAAACACCGGTTCTAGTTAGATCAAGCACCGAAATCAAGCAGCATCGGGCGCGGTTAGTACATGGGTGGGTGACCACCTGGGAACACCGCGTGCTGATGGCACATTGGGCACATCCAGCACGCAAACCACCGGGCGTGGTAGCCCGGTGTCATAAGGTAAAATTGTCCTTATCAAAATTTACCAGTATAGGACTTACCTATGATGCCGCCACTAAGGGTGGAGCATGTAAGCTCCCGGTTCTCAAGCTCGGACTACGAACACACAAAACATAAAGAAACACACATGCTTAATTGCTCAATTTATTTTAATATTTTACTTAATAGATATCTATTATATCTGGAGTAACTATGCTATAATTAAATCAATTACTAAAAGACACATAATACTGACAATATTACATTAATAGCTATATATATATTTACACACATAATATCTTTGATTTAAATTTCTTAAAAACAGTTTCCTTTAAACAATCGATAAAGAATAGTTCTTATAGTTCAATATTACGAACTCGTTCATATGGTCTACTCATATGAACTGGTAGTCAATTATTTTAATAATCGTTAAAGGTGTGCCTTCCGTGCTAATAGTGACAATTGAAAGTTGGTTACCTTTGCTCTTTGTTACGTGCATATTCGTGCCATCTCCATGATGTGGGAAAATCGTTGCACTTCGCGTACTTACGCAGGCTACCATTCTATTGCTCACAATCTACAGACACTTTTTTCACAAAAACCAAAAACATGATGCTGACTCGTTCGAAAGTTTTAAGACGACTACCAAAAACTTCAGGTGCGTCTAGGACGCTGTCGAAATTGCATCTCTGGAAAGTTCTAGAACATTCTCGCCAAGCTTTTTCTTTTCACATTGTAGTGTTGTTGTTGATTCGTTGAAGTGAAGAAGGGGATGCGCTGCTTATTTATGTTTGTATTGCCATTGGCTCCCTCCGCAGCATTTAAATAGCTCATTAACTAGGTTGGCATCCGCAATTGGAATTTCGAAATGGCTAGGTTGGCATCCGTAATTGGAATGTAACATGTAATACAAATATTGTGTTACATGTTATCCCCCCTTGCAGAGAGAAAATTTCAGCACACGGTAAACATTTCACTGAATACATATGTGTACACATTGCGGCTACTGTGGAAATGTTGCTTTGATCCACTGCACATATATCTGTCACAGAAATGCAGATCACCGCATGTAAGACACACTATATTGTAACATTGACATACATATATCGGTGCATTACAACCGACATGTCACTAAAATGAAGGCACTCACTGTTCGGAAGATACACCATCGTACTTGGTAACACATATACTGCTGTACATGAAGAAATTATCACTGTTCGGAAGGCACACTATATTGTCACATGGAATTATCACGAGCACGGAAGACACCTTATTGTCACATGGAATTATCATGAGCACGGAAGACACCTTATTGTCACATGGAATTATCATGAGCACTGAAGACACCTTATTGTCACATGGAATTATCATGAGCACTGAAGACACCTTATTGTCACATGGAATTATCATTATTGATCTTATAATCATATATTTTTTGTATCACGGAAGAATGCGTCACCATCCTGTGACTTAACTTTCAAAGTTCCGGTACTTCAATATTTATATTTTCATTCTGTTGCTTAGTACAGTCTATTGTACACTTCAAATGAAGACTATATCATAATTGTTATTTGCATTTCTATTTATATACAAGTTCACAACATTACATTAAACTATACACAATTCATTACCTTGATTTCTCATTTTCACAGACGTAAATAATTTTTCGACAATTTTTTAGCTGTATATATTTCTTATTTGTTGTAATGAATAACATATTATATATTTTTGTGTGTATAAATCATGACTCTTTTGAACACCATATTTATATCATATTACATCTCGGCCTTTAAAATATCAAATATATCTACTCATTTCGCTTCTCCAAAAAACTGTGCATCTCACAATACGCACTTTAAATTTCCTCCTCTTCGACTGCCCTTTCGTGTGACACAACTGCGCGGGAGGAAGGGGAGAAAAGAAAAAAGAAAAAATTCGCTTGACCCGTAGCTTTCCTCTGTTCCCCTCAACAACGCGTTTCTATGACAACTGCGAATCTGTTGACCCCCACGGCGAGCCTTGAATGAGTGTCTTCATTGTTTGCAGAGCGCAAACTTACGTAAAAGGGATTTTAACTGCCTTTTGCATGTATCGCTAAAGATTTAATCGTTATCGTGCAAGTTTGGCGGTATCCTCTTCTCAAGCGCGGGCTTTTAGACTGTCCGGTGGTGAATGTACGAGCTAACATTGACGTGGGATTTTCTGGCTGTATCTTTTAAGGAATTTATTTACACTTTTTCTTTCAAGTTCTTTTTTTGTATTCTTACTTTTATTTATTCTACTTATCTTGTTAATAATTCTATTTAATTTGATATATATATATTTTTTTTATTATTATTATCTTATGACCTTAACACAGATCTGACTGTTGAATTATTATTTTGATTTCATGTACTTTTAATTTATTGGATTTATTTATCCCCTGTTGCAACAACGCGTGATATATTATTTTATGTGTAGTATTATGAATATACCATGCTTTTGTTATGTTATTGATATAACTGGCTTTATGTTCCCGTTTCAGCATAACTTTACATATTTATTTATTTAAATATAATTCTTTCATATTTAATTTTATCTGTTATTTCTTTTTATTTACAGTGAAGTTTAATTAATGAATTAATTTTTTACTAATACTAAATAATTCATTTATCATTTACATACAATTTCTGCATTTTCCTAAATGTATTTTATTTTTATATATACCGGCCAGTATTTTTAAGTAACTATAATTGCCTGCAATTATAATTTTAAATTTTGATACATTTATTGTATGCTTACAATAGACTTTTTTTTTTTGTATTATTCTCGTACTATGCATGGGAGATTTTCTCCGATGTTTATTTTTTTTAGCCTGTCTATTTATTTTGAAGGTGAATAGCTTTCGCCGTACAATGGCCATATATGGAGCTGTTACGCTGACTGTGAAGGCTGGGAAACTACTCTTACTTCTTCAAGTTTATTAATCCATTTATGTAATTAACTTTTACTTTGTTTTTCAGATTACGTGTTTTTGTAAAAGGTCTGTATACACTATTTATGCAATATATATTTATTATTTTACTAAATATTATTTATATCAGCTGTGACTGTTATTTTTGACCTAAAATTTTATTTATTTATTTATTTATGATTTTGCTTTTATTCTGTCAACTTTTTATGAGGTATTTGATTAATACTTTTATGATTTTGAATCTTATATACTTGCATTTACCATGTTCCATGACTTTATTTTGCATTTTATTAATTATGTTATACTATTTTTTCAAGACCCGTACAAGAAAAGGAAACAGTGCATATACTTCATCAGCATGTTACCATTGGAAACAAAATTTGCCACTTCCTCGTTGACCTCTACAGCCATTCATCATCTGTTATCAATAAAGACACATAACCATCAAGATTCTTGAATTGCCAACTCCCTATTACGACACTCCTACCCTTAATTCATCAGTCACCGTACAAGTAATACAAATTGAAAGTAAGTAAAATTTATTTATTTCTCTCTCTCTCTTTCTTACAACACATGTTAGTTTATTTTATTTTAGAACATTGAGGGGTATTGTATGTATTATTTATCACTTCTACATATTTTTTCTGATATTTATTGCTCTATATATAAGTTATGTATCTATACATAAATGTTTATTTATTACCTATATTTTTGTTTTATCCTCATATTTACAAAATCCTCATATTTATTTTACAAAAATATTATCCTCATATTAATTTTACAAAATATATTATCCTCATATTTGTTTTACAAAAAATATTATCCTCATATTTATTTTACAACATATATTATCCTCATATTTGTTTTACAAAAAATATTATCCTCATATTTATTTTACAAAATAACTGCCGTACGATTTCGTATGTCCGAATCTCCCTGCTCTTATCCCCACTTACATAGTATTTGACAATGTCCATTTTTATAACGTAGACTAATTTTTATTTTGTTTGGAAGGGAAAAAACATTTATTTACTATTTTCTTTCACTTCAAAATTTTCCGAGTCTCCGTTTTTATTTTGTTCTCAAACATTTTAATTTCCTGCAATCATCATTGTATTACATATTATTTATACTTCAGATATCTTTTATTTTATTTTTTTTTTTTTACGTCCACTGAATTATTTACTTTACTTATATTTTCTAAGATTAAATTTATTTATTTTACTTATATTTTCATATAAATTATTTATCTTTTATCATTGTCCGTTCATTTATTTAATATCTACTTGCATAAAAGGGACGGGAATCTAGAACTTTTTAATTTTGCTGTACTGCTACTTGATGAAACGCTGATAATTTTAATAAAATGGGCTGGCGCTAATACTTTTACGTTGTACACGTTGATACTTATTGACAACATTACTGCTAACCAGTCAACCCGCTGATAAACTTTCCTACTGTTATTTTTTTGTTGCTGTTGTTGCAGAAAAATCCATGATTTAAAAATTCCTATCCGCTGGACTTGCCTTCCTCCAGAGAATTTTTTTTGAAGTTTTATTTAATTTTGCGATTTTGTTGACTACCGTGCATTTTGGATAACTATCATGCCTATCCTCACACTAAGTCTTCACTACTACACACTTTTCCTCAACACTACAGTTTTCACAATATACCATACATAATATACAATACACAATACATACTAAAATAACCATATACTTTTGCTGCCCTATGTTTTGCACATATTGTGGCACTATGCTATTTGTAACACACTTGTTGTCTATTTACTTATTTATCACTTAATTTTGAAAGTTGCTCTATCTACATAAATTTTCTATTATTATAATTATATTCATTTTCTTTACATTAATCAAAAATATCTATTTGTAGACTACCTTCCAACTTAATTTTTACATTTACTGTAGACTACCAAAATTATTTCAAAATGCTTTCCAATTTAATTTCAAAATATTGTAGGAAACTAATATATTTTATAATACCATCTAATTTAATTTAAAAATCATTATAGACTGCTACACATCTTGTAGAATGCTTTCCAATTAATTTTAATTTTTATTGTAGAATCGTAAAAACCAATTATTGCAGAACAACTTCTAAAATTTTCAATAACTATTGTAGAATACTAAAAAAAATTATTTTGCAGAATATCATTTGAATTAATTTTAACATTATTGTATAATATTACACATACTGTAAAACTTTTCCAAATTTTATTTTTGAATTCACTGGCTCTACACCTTGTGCTGCATTTATTTGCATACACTTACTATTTATTTCTGCTCTATAATATTTTAATTTTTCCACTTAATTTAGCAGACAATTTTAAATTTTTTTTTTTTTTTTTTTACTTTTTATATTATTTTGCTTTCGAATACTATTTTTTGCTTGTCCTTAGATTATAACGTCTAGTACTCCCATCATTTGGATTATTGGCGTTATATTCTTTGTTTACATGCGATTGACTTCTGTCAACAGTTCGCCGTGTTTGTTTACTTTGTAAATACTTTTTACGCGGCTCTGCTTTATATAATTTATTCGCGTGAACAACTATCCATTTTTTATTTGGATCGTTCATAGGTGTGATAGCGTAATTATTGTTACGGATCACCTTTACGATGCGATATGGCCCTTGAAATTTTTTTTGTAATGCTGTGGTGGGTCTCAGGTTTTTTAAGTACACAATTTGTCCTTTTAATAATTTCTGCTGTCTAACTCTTTTAAAAATTCTTTCTTGGCGACTTTGGGCTTGAATTTGTTTTCGTTTTGTATATCTATTAATTTTTTCCGCTAAAGTAAGTGCTTCACTGACGTCATTTTCATATTCCGTTTTAGTTAATATCGGACTGTCATCAGGGTCCGCTATTTCCAGATTATTTTCTCCGGGTAATTTCAAATCTCTGGTGAGAAACAAAATAGCGGGACTGTGGTCT
This sequence comes from Amaurobius ferox, assembly GCA_951213105.1. Lineage (NCBI taxonomy): Eukaryota > Metazoa > Arthropoda > Arachnida > Araneae > Amaurobiidae > Amaurobius > Amaurobius ferox. The sequence goes on from OX578139.1 coordinate 130,031,451, forward strand.
ATAATTGCGCTGGGTGTCGCATTATGAAATAATTTGACATATGGCAAGACTTTGTGCCAATTAAATGTTTGGTCAGCCATTGCTGCCAAAGAATTTTTTATTCCCAAGTGGCTTCTTTCTAAAATTGCATTTGAGCTGGGTTTGTAAATTGAAGTATATTTCAATTTTATACCATGTTGCTCTGCGAATTTTTTAAATTCCTCGCTTTTCAGTTGCCGAGCATTATCGGTCAGCAGCCACATAGGAACGCCATTTTGTGAAATCCAATTCGTTAGGACCTGTAATACACTCGCAGTTGTAATATTTCTCACGGGTACTGCCTCCAGGAATCTCGAGTAATGGTCTATCATCGTTATGATGTACTCGTGCTGTCCGTTACTTCTCGGTAGCTTCCCTACAATGTCTAATGCCACCGTGTGATTTTGTTTACATGGACGTGGGACACGTTGTAATGCCATAGGTCTTATAGCCTTATTCTTGTAACATAAACATGCATCACATGATGCGCAAAAATTTTTTACATCACTGTATGCCCCTTTCCAGTAATACTTTCTATTCAGAATTTGATATGTTTTTTCTACTCCAAAATGTGGTGTATGAGCTAACTCAATAACTGCGAATTTTAGACTGTGAGGTATTAGAATTCTGTCGTTTTGCATAGGATTTCTGATATATCTAGCAGTCTTTATCATAATTAATCCTGTATTTACATCTCTATAGTATTTATTTACATATTTTGGCTGTTTAAATTTTGCATTCAGTCCGTTAATAATTTTCTTTATCTCTCTATCTTTTGCTTGCTCTTCTAAAATTTTGGCTATTTTTATAGCGCTGTCATTAGCAATAATATTATTTATTAATTTAGTCTTAGTTTGTTCAGAAAAAATTTGGCGTGACATAAAATCACTGGGATTATCTTGTCCTTTAATGTATTTTATATCGAAAGAATATTGTTGTAAATTTAATAACCATCTTGCGATTAAATCAGAATTTTGATTTTCTAACTGAATAAAATGTGTCAATGCTTTAGAATCGGTCAAAACTGTAAAGTGCGTACCATATAAAAAATCTTTGAAATGTATTATAGCGTCGTGAATTGCTAACAATTCTAGCTTCATGCTCGGATATTTCTTTTCACTGTCTGAAAGTTTCCTGCTATAATACTCGATAGGATGAAAATTTCCATTCACTGATTGAAGTAAAATTCCTGACGCGGCTACTTTTGAACAATCAGTCGACAAAAAGAACGGCTTTGACATATCAGCTGCCTTGACTACCGGTTTCGATAAAATCGCGTTTTGCAATGTTACAAACGCTTCTTCGCATTTCTCCGTCCATATAAATTTCTTATCTTTCTTTGTTAATTCAATTAATGGATTGCATAGTTCAGAAAAATTTGGTATGATCTGCCTAAAATAATTACATAAACCTAAAAATGATTTTACTTTTTTTACTGTCGTTGGCACAGGGAAATTCGTTATTTTTTGTACATTATCATCTGAAGGTGTTATGCCTTCCTTACTTATTTTAAATCCTAGAAATTTAATGTTCTCTTTACACATTTGTAATTTTGAAGGGTCAATGGTTAAACCAAATTCAGCTAATCTCGACAATACCGTTTTTAATTTCTCCAACATTATCTCGAATGAATTTGCAGCAATTACAATATCATCTAAATAAAATTCAATTTTCTGATCTTTTAAATCTCCTAAGCATTTCATCATTAGTAAAGAAAAATAGGCTGATGAGTTTTTTGCGCCAAAAGGCATTCTATTAGGTCTATAGGCGGCGTCCTTCGTTACGAATGTGAGTATCGACCCATGTTCAGGTTTGATTTTTATTTGAAAGAACGCGGCTTTTAAATCAATTACAGTATATAATTTGTGGCCTGCGATGTTGTGCAGAATGTCGCTAATTTTACCAATATTTACGGGCAGTAATTCAGTAATTTGATTAAGTAGCCTGTAATCTACGGCTAAACGATATTTTTGTTCTTTATTGGCATCATTACTATTAATACTGGCTTTCTTCTTTATCAATAAGCATGGGAACGCATAATTACTTGTAGATTTTTCTATAATACCAGCTTCACACAATTGTTTTATCTCACTTTCGAGTACAGGTTTTAACATTTTTGGCAAGGGATAAGGTTTACATTGTATTGGGTACTGGTGTAGTAAATTAAATTCCGGTACTATTTCTTCCGTCATTCCCAGCGTTTTGTATGACTTGGAAAATACATCATAATTTTGTAACAGTAATTTTAGCAATATATGTTTTTCATTTTCTTGTAAGTGATCCAGTTTAAAATCTTGCGGTGTTAATTCTGCTTTTCGTAAAGCTGAAATGTCCATTTTTTGTGGATCATTTAAGCTTTCGATATTGTTAATCTGTAAAATTTTATCAGTATCATGTTTCTCCTCACAAATTTCAAACTGCGGTGTTACAGTACCAAATATCATATTTTTATTTATATGAATCTCTTCTTCTGTTTTATTTGTTATTATAGTAGAAATAAATTTTCTATTATTTACATAATGTATAGAATTTTGAGTATGTAAATCTTTCATTGAGTTTATAATATTTAACAATACCTCCTTATCCTCAAAATAGTTTTCATATAATTTTAATTTTATTGATTTTGTTTCTTGAGGGAGTAATTTAATTTTATGCGCTAAGCTTGCATTTAAGCATTGAATATGTTCAACTCTTGTATTATTATTTTCTGGTTGCTGTGGTTTTTTTTGATTTTTGTCTTGAAATGGTATAGATATGGATTCTTTGACAAACTTTAATATTAATTTATTTGTGTCAATTATGGCATGATGATTTTTGAGAAAATCAAATCCTAAAATAATTTCATAAGGGGTGTTATTTAATTGTTTAGTTATGAAAAAAGAATTTTTGCATCTTTTGTTTTCAATTTTAAAGCTAAAGCTGATACATTTTGAAAATTGAATGTTTTCTTTGGTCATAGTCTGTATTTTTACTTGTCTAGATAAATAGTTAATTTTAATTTTATTTTTGATTTTTTGAAATATTTGATCTGATAATAAACTGACACTTGCGCCACTATCTATGAGAGCCACTGTTTTTATGTTCTCTAAATTTATGTTAATCATTGGCAATGCGTCACTCTGTCCATATGTTGAATTCAGTACATGTTCATTTAAATTTTGTGCATCCTTATTAATTTTGCTTGCAATTTTATGGGATCTCGAATCCTTATTTGATGCCTTATAACTTTCTGTTTGTCTTTTATTTCGAGGTCCCTTTCTTAGTTTAAATATTCATTATTCTGATATTGCCTATGATTGCTTTCATAATGTGGTCCATTATTCTGATATGATCTTCTGTTATTACTTTGAAATTGTCTGTTATTTCCTGCACGCCGCCGTATTCCCCGGTTATTTATGAAATTACCTCTTCTGAAATTCGCCCTACTATAGTGTGCATAATTATTTTGAATAGTGGGTCTTTGTTGAAAATTGGTAGTTTCCTGAATGTTATTTCCATTTGTCATCGCCCTTTTTAAATTGTCTTGTACTTTATGAAGCATATAGCATTCGGACATCCAGTGATTGTTGCGACCACACGCTATACAGAATTTCTGTGGCGGGTTTTCTGCAGTATTTTCCGTTTTTACATGATTTATTTCCAGATTCTCACTTATTTTATTTTCTACATCAATACTATTTACACAATCATTTTGTTCCTCCACTGCGGATTCTATTACCTCCGCTATTTTCACTGCTTCGTCAAAGGTTTTCGGGTCATTTTTTTTTATTTCTGTTCTTAAATCCTCTCGAACTATTTGCAAAAATTTAGTAAGTTTAATTTTCTCTGTAATTTTTTTTACATTTGCGTCCATTGTTTCATCTACTTCTAGAAAAATTACCGCCTGATTTTCGATTTCTTGTGCAAGCTCCTTAATTGTCATATTTGGTAAATGTTTCAGATTGTTAAAATTGTTGTGTTTTTGCACTAATGTTTGTTTCCTTTCAAATTTGTTTTTTAATAACTCCATGAATTTTTCATATGATTTTTCCTTTTGCAGAGCAATATTTTCTGCTAGAAATTGTTGAGCCTTTCCCTTTAATCTTGATTTGACTATTATAATTTTCTCTTGTTCGGACCATGATGTTAAATCTGCTATTTCCTTAAATTGTATGATAAAAAAATTGACATTATTTTCCTTTTGCCCATCAAATGATGGCAACATCTGCATAATTGGCAACGATGTATTTTGCTGCGCTTGATTTGCGGGCATCTGTATCTGGATCGCATTATTTGTCGTACTATCTGTTACTCTGTTATTTATATGTACCTCCTGCTGTATATTATCGATAATTGGAGCATCTTGCCTCGATCTTTTACTTAATTGCCTAGTTTTATTCGGCGCCATGATTTAATACACTGTTATACACTTCTGACTATATACTAAATATCTACACTAATACACACATATATACACAATAATATAATACATATTAAAATTATCATTTTCATGCATATTCTTATCATTCTACTGAGTTATATCTCATTATTAAATTCATTGTCAAATTCAATATTACATTCCACTTATTATTAAATTCACTTTTATATTCAAACTCATTATTAAATTTAATATTATATTCAAACTAATTATTAAATTTAATTTTGCCTTTTACTTATATATTTTACTTTCTCTTATGAAAATTAATTCTCTCCGAGCTTGACCACATACGGCACCAATTCGCGCGGCGACATCATGTCATAAGGTAAAATTGTCCTTATCAAAATTTACCAGTATAGGACTTACCTATGATGCCGCCACTAAGGGTGGAGCATGTAAGCTCCCGGTTCTCAAGCTCGGACTACGAACACACAAAACATAAAGAAACACACATGCTTAATTGCTCAATTTATTTTAATATTTTACTTAATAGATATCTATTATATCTGGAGTAACTATGCTATAATTAAATCAATTACTAAAAGACACATAATACTGACAATATTACATTAATAGCTATATATATATTTACACACATAATATCTTTGATTTAAATTTCTTAAAAACAGTTTCCTTTAAACAATCGATAAAGAATAGTTCTTATAGTTCAATATTACGAACTCGTTCATATGGTCTACTCATATGAACTGGTAGTCAATTATTTTAATAATCGTTAAAGGTGTGCCTTCCGTGCTAATAGTGACAATTGAAAGTTGGTTACCTTTGCTCTTTGTTACGTGCATATTCGTGCCATCTCCATGATGTGGGAAAATCGTTGCACTTCGCGTACTTACGCAGGCTACCATTCTATTGCTCACAATCTACAGACACTTTTTTCACAAAAACCAAAAACATGATGCTGACTCGTTCGAAAGTTTTAAGACGACTACCAAAAACTTCAGGTGCGTCTAGGACGCTGTCGAAATTGCATCTCTGGAAAGTTCTAGAACATTCTCGCCAAGCTTTTTCTTTTCACATTGTAGTGTTGTTGTTGATTCGTTGAAGTGAAGAAGGGGATGCGCTGCTTATTTATGTTTGTATTGCCATTGGCTCCCTCCGCAGCATTTAAATAGCTCATTAACTAGGTTGGCATCCGCAATTGGAATTTCGAAATGGCTAGGTTGGCATCCGTAATTGGAATGTAACATGTAATACAAATATTATGTTACACCCGGTGGTTTGGATTTGCACGCTGCCACGACTGCCGCCGTATTTATGCGGAGTACGATCACGTTAAACATGTGGGTCCGTAAGTCCTTCCGAGATGTTGGTGGAAGGGGAAGGAGGGTACGGTCTCTGTGGATGCCTCCCTCACTGGGTTCCGGTCTAAATTGGGTGGCACTTCCCGGCCGTCCAAACAGATACCTTACACTTTTCTGGTAGGTCGGACGGTCTGGGTCTCAACAACAACAACACAAACTACAGTTATGGCGGAGGGTATGAATCTGGTGACGACATGCGAAGCATGCTGTCTTCGCTTTTTTATGCTTCGAAAACGTGATGGAGAAGCAATTTATATGAGAAAGTTTATTTAGAGGTTAAGATTAGTGACCATATATGGTATGGTAAAGGAAAAAAGGAAGTACGGGAAGACTTTGTTAATATTATTATCGTGGGATAGAATTTAATATAGTTGAAATAAGTGAGTGACATGAATTAGGAATTTTAAATAAGAATTATGTAAGAAAAGGGCGCGTTAACGGGTAAAGCTTAAAATTTCTGTATGATATATATACAAAAAACTTAAAAGAAAAATGCATACAACAATCCAACGAAATAAAATAATTACAAATATCTTCAAATAACAGATATAATTTTTTTTTATCTTCGCGGCCCTCATGAATACAAATTTGATTTAGCAATCGTGAGCCGTATAAAACTTTGTCAGAGGCCGCCGGTTGCCGACCCCTGCGTTAATTGAACTTGGGGATTCTAAAAATGTTCAAAGTGTGGTGAGGTGTGAACAGAATAGATGTATATATACGTATTAAAGTACATATTTATGTGCCGCCAAACAATTCTATAGATTAACTTGAATGTAAAATCCTGTAATACATATTGTATAAGGTTAATTTATATACCAGTTAAAATATTTGGATATTTTGAGGTTAAGTTTATGGTCGGAGTTTCCTGATGAAATCGAGGCGAAAACTAAAAGTACTAGCTAAATATAAACAGTTAGAGAGTAACTTGTAATGCTTTGAAAACCTGAAAAACTGCTGAAAAAATTAACTCTGAAAAATAAACGCTGAAAAAATTGAATAAACGTATTGAACATTATTGGAGTTTTATTTTGCAAAATGTTATTCAATAAAACCCATTTCAGCTCCACCGGATTGGAGCTATTGCCGAATTTTTTATTCCAAAATTACATTATTTCATTTAGTGCATCCTGTTTTTGTAGTGTTTTCGATTAATATATATATATATATATGCAATATATATATATATATGCAATATATATATATATATATATATATATATATATATATATATATACAGTATATATATATGTGTGTGTGTGTGTGTTTTTGCAATATAAGCTCTTATTACAACGCATTTGGTTAAATTATCGTATTAATTACGTCAGTGACTGCTTTGTCGGGCGCGCTTGCACCAAAACAACCTGCCGCACACGTCAACAAGTCGCTCGTAACACCACGAAAATTTTATGTACCGATCTACTGAGTGTTGCATTATAGTGAGTCTAATATATATATATATATATATATATATATATATATATATATATATATATATATATATATATATATATATATATATATATATATAAGAAAATCAAAAATGATCGAGAGGTGATATAAGTACCAACAGGGAAATAACAAATGGCCAAGAGGGATTGTGACCCCTTGTTCCCGTTTATAGCCAGCTATTACTCCTGAGGAAACACTCACGGAACCGTTACGTGCCTGTGGCCATATTTCCTTGGAACGTCAAAGCAAAAGACGTATGCCAGAAGTGAATGCATGGACTGAGTGGAGAAAAATTTTTTTGGATTGAGACAGGTTGAAATAAGAAGTTAACCCGAATGACAGATCATCCATCAATTCAAATATAAAGTGCCGAGCCATTCGATGCGTTGCTATTATATTATATAAAGTAGGTGTTGCCAATATCACTATCAAATGCATTAATTTCCTTGCAGTGCAAAGCATTATAGTGGTGTTTGAGGTATCCCATTGGATAGTGCTGTTTCAACGCTTCCTTTATGAATTTTTTATCACTTTTGATACGATCATCCTTATAAGTATGCAATCTTGAGTTTCGTAGAAAATGGTTTCTAACGATATTGCGGAAAATATTGGCGCTCAAGTTCGATTTCCAATCGATGATGTAATTAATGTTTATATCAAAATAATTTCTTTTATCATATAGCTTTGTATATATCTTTTCATTTTCAGTGAAATTGATACATAGGTCAAGATAACTAATCTCATTATCGTGAATCTTTTTTGTTTCCGTTAATTCCAGACTTGATGGATAGAAACTGAAATCAAAATCAGAGATGTTTTTAATACAATCTAAAAGAATGTCATCCATAAATCTGAAATAAGGTATTTCATTTAGAATAAAAGTAGCTTCTTCGTACTTGTTAAGGTAAAGATCCGCCAACATTGAGGAACAACCTCCCCCCATAGGGATACCTTTTATTTGTTGATAGAAATCTTTGCCATTATTTAGAATATTCTCATATAATACGATGTTCAATATAGCCTTATATTTGTGCAGTTCTATGTATTTTTGCATATTGTAGGTGCTATGGATCTCTAACATAATATTGAAGAGGTCGCCTAAATTGATGTTATTAAATAGGTCCTTGAAATCAAAGCTCTTGTATGTTAAATTCACGGGTTGATTACGTAATCTAGTAATTACATCCGTACTGTTTTTTACCATGATTGAGCCCTTTTTTATTATCGTCTTCATGATTGGTTTTAACAGTATAAGAAGCTTCGAATTAGCTTGAGTCAAGTATGTTTTAAAACCCACTGTCACTGGACGAAACTTAACAGAAGACTTATGAAGTTTTGGAATAAGAACCAGGTATGGAAATCTGATATGTTTGAGCTCCATTCCTGCACGTTTATACAAGGCGCATATTTTATTTTCAATTTCCCGTTGAGGTACTTTCAGCAAGTTATACATCTCATTATTGTTGTAATTTTTCTGCAGGTTCTCAATATAGTATTGCATACATGTAAATGTATAATTTGACGTCATCTTATCAGTATACGTAATAGCGTAATTTTTGACAACTTGATCCAGAATGTTTTTATTTACTTTGTATTTTTCAAATTCTTTATATGCAATGTGATAGTAATAGTTAAAATCCATTATTACATGATGACGCGAAAATTTTATGTACCGATCTACTGAGTGTTGCATTATAGTGAGTCTAATTATATATATATATATATATATATATATATACATACATATATATATATATATATATATATATATATATATATATATATATATATATATACATATATATATATATATATATATATATATATATATATATATATATATATATATATATATATATATATATATATATATATATATATATATATATATATATATATACATATATATACATATATATATATATATATATATATATATATATATATATACATATATATGTATACATATATATATATATATATATATATAAACTGGAACTATTGTATGCACAAAAATGTTTTTAGAAATATTATCGGGAGTATCGGTTACCGGGAGCGTTTGCCATGGCGGAAAAAGCTTTAACCGGAGTGCTGGGGGTCGCAACTCCCCTCGGCCGGTACTTCTGTCACACATCTAGAATCTGAACGAGTACATTGCTACTTGTCCTTTTTGGGAATTTTTATATATATATATATATATATATATATATATATATATATATATATATTCCTGATATACCAGATCACTCATATGGGTACCAGAGATGCTACTTATCATGGTGGACAATGTTCTACTTTTACGGCCTGAGTCTCAATTGGATTACAGGCTGAATATCCCCCGTAGCACACATTTTAATGGAAATGCTACATTCCAAAACACTACCGGAATTTCATGGATTCTTGTGAAGGGCTTATCCAAGCGTCTTATATCTGCGATTTTTCCTGAAGAACTCACTCATCTGAAGAACAAGAGACTTGAAATTCAAAAAAGCTTCCCATTTTCTCTCAATTTAACATGTATGTAAGCATTTTTTGAATACTCACAATTTGGGATATTTAATATGCAGATTATTTAGATCTTGCTAATTTGTGATATCGTGGATATTCAATAGAGAACGGGTAATTGACTAGTACCACGAAATTTTACTTCGCTCGAGTTTTTTTTTAATATATTTTAAAATTTCGAATAGTTAGCAAATGAATCATTCCTAATTAAGTCTAATAATTATTGCATTAATGTTATCTTTTTTTCTTCTTCTTCTAAGTCTTTACCGATTGTATCCCGGCCGAGCTCCAGCCGAAAATAGCACCAAATTCGAGCACTTACATTCTGTGATGAAAGAAATTGAACCAGGTTATTCATGGTCTGACGCAAGCCAAGCATATGCTCAACTCTATGCTTTAATTACTACACTTGCTGTGGCTATTGGTGGAGGTTTGGTAACAGGTGAGTTTATTAGTACAACTTATGCAGACTGAATCAAAATTTGAAACATCTGATATAAAGAAGTTATATATATATATATATATATAAAATATAAATATATAGAAATGGAATTATCAGGAATAAATGTGTTATAGTAACATATATATATAACATGTATATATATATATAACATGTAACATATAACATGTATATATATATATATATATATATATATATATATATATATATATATATATATATATATATATATATATATATATATATATATATATATATATATATATATATATATATATATACAGAGAGAGAGAGAATTTTAATTGCTTGTAATATAGTCAAATACGTGTGACTTACACCATCTTCTTATACCATCATATAATAGGGGATGCCCTATTATATAATAGGGGATGGTATAAGAAGAGCTCATGGAAAATAAAGTGACTCAACGATGTGCATGAGTAAAAGTCGGTTATACATAAAACAGGTACTAAACCCCTTGTTCCCTGTTCTACATATAAGGTAAATGGTTAAGAGAAATTATATGTCTGTATATCTAGCAGAAATATCCATGATAGTTGTTAAGCCTGTAACAGAAACCAAATAATGTTATTTAAAAATTTCACAAAAAATCCTGTAATATGTAATACAGGTACGAAATCCCTTGTTCCACGCATTAACATACATGGTGAAGGTACAAGAAAGGGTAAAGAGCAGAATAACATCAAGCAGAAAATTCAACACATGGAGTTAAGCCTTTCCGTGCATCAGCACCTAAATAAATTTATGACAAAATCACACTTAAGAATGAAAATAAATATAAGTATTTCCGAAACGACTATTTCCGATTTGGATGTCTTCAAGGGCCATCCTTGGTTCGAATACTGAAGATCTACGTTTCTGTCTGCATACTGTGATATTTATTACAGAAATTATGCATATGGCCCCACGTAGATAATTTAAGAGATTGGATCAAAAACACACAATTATGATTAAAGCTATTGCATAAATATCAGAACACAGAATATTATAAGCTGATTAAGATTATAATAAAACTTTTTACCATTGCACATAAAATCTTGTAGAGCAGTCACACCCCTGCTCCCCATAGATTCCATGAAATTACTAAAATGTTGTTAGTCAAAGTCAAAACAGGCAACATGGAGAAAAGAAGTATGCTGATTCATCAAAATGATTCAATGGATGAATAAATGCATAGAAGGTGGTAAAAGTACTCAAAATAATGTTAAAGCACAGTATTTTAGGAAATTTTTGTTTTTATATTTAAATACAAATAAAAGTGTAAGCATATTACTGGTAGATGAGGTGTGTATACTGTTAGTGGGGACGTCTTGATATATAGGGCTTTCATTTATTTAAAAGCTAATGAGACTGATGTATCAATAAGTTTCTTTAATTTGACTTTGGTTTTGAAGTTAGATCTGATAAAGGAATATATAATTTGTACTTTTCCTGCAATACATGGTAATGTATATGGAAAATATTGAAATCATGCCGAAAATCGAAACTCGAGTTTTCGACGGATCTATACTTTTCGAGACCTCTAGAATACGAAAAACCTATTTTTAGCATGACGTCTGTGTGTGTGTCTGTGTGTCTGTCTGTCTGTGCAAGTTTTGTATCCACTCTAACTAAAACACTAATTGACCGAATTTCATAAAATTTGATAGGTAAGTCACTTGTGGACGAATCTGGTTCTGATTAGTTTTGGGTAAGATTCGGGATTAAAGAACCCGCCTTTTTCTACGAAATGGCTCGCAAAAGTCTGTATCCACTCTAGCTAAAAATCCAATAGACCGAATTTCACAAAATTCGGTAGATAAGTCGCTCGTGGGCCACTCTGGTGCTGATTAGATTTTGGTACGTTACGGAAAAAAATAACTGGCCTTTTTTGCAAAATGGCCTTCAAAAATCTTCAAAATCTAAAATAAAAAATTACGTATGCTCAAATATATCCATTAAATGTTTGTTTTATGCGTAATTTTTAACGAAGGAAAGAATAAGATCAACCCATTACACTAGGACTAGCCGTTTTCGAGATATTTTACTTTTTCCGTATTTTCTCTACGCCACTTTTGAAAAACATCTGATGTGGGCAGTACATGACTTTCCTTATATAATTCAATGAATTTACTACTTTTACAGTTAAAAAATGTTATTCTTATTGTAGATACTAATATTATTGCCAAGATATTGAATTGTCTTCAATTAGACGTCATTTTCATTGATTTAGCGTCATTTTTATCCATTTGGCGAGATTTTCCTTAATTTGGCAACATTTAAAGATGTCGCCAAGTTGGCGACATTCCGCTACATTCGTCGCCATAATCTCGCCAAGCATGGACGGAGAAATACATTATTCTTACAGCAGATACATGGCTATTGGCGTTCAAATACAAAAGTATTACTCAAAGTATTTTTTCTCGTGAGTGGAACGAGTTAGATCCACGAGAATGATGTTACCAAATTTATCACATGATATTACATATAAAAAGTGAACATGTTTCTTAACAATTAATATTTTTTTTTCATTTATGGGATTTTTTGAAAAATTTATTTTAAAAATGTGCAATATCTCGAGAACGGTTCATGATAGCAAGTTTTTGTTAATCGTTGTTTGAGGACAAATTACATAAGAAATGTCAATTTGCGTAACTTTATTAAAGGTTTTAATTTTTTGATGATTTTTTCAAAATTTCACTCAAAAATTTAGGAGGGGTTCTGAACATTCGATTGTGTTTTAAAACAATAGGCTTTCAGTATTCACGGATATTTGTACCAAATTTCAGTGGAATCGCTCCATTTGTTCGTGAGATATCGTCTTCACATTCACACACACACACACACACACACACACACACACACACAAAACACACACACACACACACAAAACACACACACACACAGACATCACATCAAAAATGTTCGATTCGTGATCAGGGATGCTTGAAACGTGCTCTCCCGTCGAAAACTCGTATTCAAATTTTCAACCCCGTCACAATACTTTCCGTATACATTATGTATATAAGGAAAGTAATAAATCCAGTTACCAAATGAGAAAAAAAATTGAATCAAAAATGCAAATTTAGTGTTATTTTGTGCAATTAAACTCAATTTAATGAATTATTAAAGAAAAAGTTAAAATGAATTTGAGTCTGCAGATAAAGTCATGGGCTGTCCACATCAGATTTTTACTTTCCCTGCAATACATGGTAATGTATAGGGAAAGTATTGGAATCATGCCGAAAATCGCAACTCGAGTTTTCGGCGGATCTACGCGTCTCGAGGCCTCTAGAATACGAATAAACTATTTTTAGCGTAACATCTGTATGTGTGTCTGTGTGTGTGTCTGTGTGTCTGTCTATCTGTCTGTCTGTACAGATTTTGTATCCACTCTAACTAAAAAACCAATTGGCCGAATTTCATAAAATTTGGCAGTTAAGTCACTTGTGGGCGAATCTGGTGCTGATTAGTCTTGGGTATGATTCGGGATGAAAGAACCCGCCTATTTTTGCGAAATGGCCCGCAAAAGCCTGTATCCACTCTAACTGAAAAACTAATGGACCGAATTTCACAACATTCGGTAGATAAGTCCCTTGTGGGTTACCCTGGTGTTGATTAGATTTTGGTACGATTCGAAAAAATAACCTGCCTTTTTTAGCAAAATGGCCCTCAAAAATCGTAGAAATCTAAAATAAAAAACTATGTATGCTCAAATATATCCATTAAATGCTTGTTTTATACGTAATTTTTAACGATGAAAAGTATAAGACCAACCCCATTACACTAGGTCTAGTCGTTTTCGAGATATTTTAGTTTTTTCGTATTTTCTCTACGTCATCTTTGAAAATAAGTTCAGTTACCAAATGAGGACGAAAATTGAATTAAAAGTGAATTGAATTTAATTAAAACAAAGGGAACGTGGATATAAGTCTGCAGGGAAAGTCATGTGCTGCCCACATCAGATTTTTTTTATTGTAGTGGTTATTAATGTTTGAATATGTTCTTCATAAAAATAGGTTGAACTTAACTTTTTAATTCGTATTAATTGATTATTAATAATATTTTTAAACACAAAGTTTGGAAAGTTCGATGTAAAATGTTGAAGTTTATTGACTTTGAATGTGTATGAAACAGTTTTGTCATAAATCTTAAATTTAAGATTATCTGCAGTTTGAAGTTGTAAACTAATGTCCAGGTAGTTAGTTGATCCAAGGTGAAGAGTAAGCATTTTAATAAGTTGTAGATTGGGGGGATAAAATTGAAATGTTAAGTTTGGTGCATCTTTAGAAATTTTCATAGTAATGAGATCATCAATGAAACGATACATGATATGATTACGGAAGTTGTGCTTAATTTCATAAAAGTGTAGATATAAATTGGCCAGAATGGTAGATGAGATTTCTCCATGTGGAATACCCCGTGTTAATTTGTAAATGCAAGTACCTTGAGATAAATACTGGTTGTACAGAATGAACTTTAATAAGATTTTAAATTTTGGAATTATTGGGTTATGAAATCTAGCATATGTTTTATATAAATTTGTTATTACTTTACATAAAACATGTATGTCTATGTTATTAAGTAAGTCTTTAAAATCAAAAGTTTTAACATCATAAGTACCTTGAAGTTGTTTTAAGTTTCCCCCTAGCTCCAAGCTATTTTTTATAATATGATTTCGCTGTTCAGTGAAATGTACATAAACGTACTTGATTTAGGATATAGTTAAATAGTGGAGTAAAGTCTCCATTAAGTAGATAGTAGAGTCTCCATTCAACTAACTTCCATTTAACGAAGTTTTCTATTTAAAGAAATTTTCTACAGAACCTCGACTTCTCATTTGTCGAAGTAAATTTAAAAAATCGATAAATTTAAGAAGAAACATGGAATATCGTTTAAAACCACATCAGGAGAAAGAGCAGATGTTTCTGGGAAAGTGCGTGAAAAATGGAAAAAAGAAGCTGTAAAACTTTTTTGACGAATATAGTGCAAAAAACATCATTAATGCTGATGAAACGGGATTGTTTTTTAAATGTCTACCGAATAAAACTTTTAAAGACGACAAGTGCTTCGGAGGGAAAAATAGCAAGATAAGAACTGTTTTGTTATGTGCGAATATGACTGGTGAAGAAAAATTAAAACCGTTAGTAACAGTCAAAAACACAGATGTTTCAAAGGAACAAAATCTTTAGAGGTGGACTATAATTTCAATAAAAAGTCGTGGATGACTTCTACAATTTTTGAAGAGTAGCTGTCAAAATGGGTGTCGCAACAAAATGGTCGTCAAAATGGTCGTCAAAATGTCGTCAAAATGGGTGTCGCAAACAGTGTCGCAAAATTGCGTTACTTATAAACAACTGTCCTGCTCATCCACCAGACTGTGCTTCAAAATGAAAATTGAAGAGGATAAAGTTTTTTTTTCTTCCGGCCAATACAACTTCAAAACTTCAGACATTGGATCAAGGCATTATAAAAAATCTTGAAGTTCATTATCGAAAAACGAATCCTACAAAAAGTTATTCTTTCCAGTACATAGATAATTGTATTAATTTAAGAACCTCCATATCAGAGATGACGAAAGCTTGACAGTGTGATGAGACTGCATCTACTATAAAGAACTGTTTTGTTAAAGCCGGTTTCAAAAGTGATGCTGAATATGATGATGATGAATCCAAGTGCTTGGCAGTTTTGAAAGAAAAATGGCAGCATCTGAAAGACATGGGAGCTGTTGAAGAAGGTATAGAGCTGTCTAATTTTCTCCACGTTGATGAAGACATTGGGATTGCTATCCCAAGGAGCATGGCATATTGCAAAGTGTTAGGAAATGTAACAATGACACTGCAGTGAGTGATGATGATAATGAAGAGGTTATTAAAACCTTCAAAACAAGAAATATTAACAGCATTTGATACAATACGAAGGGAATTACAGTTTCAAGAAAATGTTACAGATGTGTTTCAATCTTTACAAAAGTGTGAAAATTTTTATGAAAAATGTGTTCTTTATAAAGAACCTGTAGAAAGCAGGATTACAGACTTTTTTACAGTTTAGGATATGTGTTAAAGTCAATGAAGTGGATATGTAAGTCCCAGTCTTTGTTTTTTTCTCGTTTTTATAACTTAATTTACAAATTTTTATTTAACAAATTTTCTTTTTATTAGCCCCTTCTTTTAGTAGCTCTTTTTGTATTTTATTACTTTTTCTTACCATTTCGCTTTACTGTTTTTCAATTCTTATGAATGGCAACAGTAGATCGTTTTTTATTTTTTCTTTGCGAATAGCAACACCGGTCTCTTCAATCAGAGTTCCCAGTTTCGACTCGTTTGTACATATGGTGTGCATTTTTCAGGTATTCATTTTTTTCTTTTTTATTCCTTCTTTATGTATGTCGTCCAAGTAGAAATAGTTTATCGATATAATCTGTCTATTTCTTCAGAAACATACATATTTTGTGTCTGCTTCGTCAAAATACTTGGACTTGAGAACGAATTTTACAAAGTGAACATTTCCATTTTTTTAGGCTTAGCCCTTTTTCCACGTGTATAGTGATATAGCTTGATTTTTTAAGTTTTTCTTTATTCGTTTCCATACCTTTGAATTTTGTTGGTTTTCTGTAACTTGATAACTCGTGTTTTGTATTTTTTTCCATTTGATTGATGATTTGCTGTTTTATATTTTATTCTGTGGGTGTTTCAGAAAGTTAGGTTTATCGTGTTGCAGATTCTTACTTTTCGTTCATTGGATTTTCAAACTACTATTATATATATATATATATAATTAAATTGATAAAGTTAATGTTTATAAAGAGTAGTGCATATTAGTGCATTAAATCAGAACAATATCTGTAAATACAACATCAAACCGGGAACCGCATAATAACGTGCATTGAATTCAACCTTCACTAGTTACTGGATGTTGATATGCAAAAAGTAATGAGTGAGGACAAGAATAGTAGACTAAAGTAGGATTTGGGAAAAACAACGACTGAGGGCAGGAAAGTTAGATCAATGATGGATTTGGAAATATATATATATATATATATATTCTTTTCTCTTATCGGCATTATGGCCGTGAATTTGCTTCTATGGTGATGTTAATATTACTTGAATTGTATTTTTATTTTTTTTATTTTTACATAATTCTTATTATTACATTTCAATATATATATATATATATATATATATATATATATATATATATATATATATATATATATATATATATATATATATATATATATATATATATATATATATATATATATATATATATATATATATGTATGAATATATAAAAAATATTAAAATTGTAAATCCAATGGTAGAATGGAGTTAGTAACTCAATACACTATATTAAAATTTGCCTACAAAATACAATGAAATAAAATGATATTCAACCAAAATGAGGAAAATATAATACATATTACAGGTCAGAAAGCTAAAGATAATCAACAAAAGTCAATGGTGAAATATATATACTATTTTTACAAGTTGACAACTGTCACGAAGATGAATGCATTCTCCGGACTTTTGTTAATTAACTTTCCATATGACTAAACAAATATATTGGCTCTTCATTGGGTACACATTGACTAAACAATATTTACCACTGTAACTCCTCCTTCCATTTTAGAGGAGTCCCTCCTTTCTGTGATTACCTGCGCCTGTGGTAGGCATTACGATGAAATTCTTGAATTTTGACTAATTTGTATTCAAATCTAGAAATTACAAAAAAGTCTACTTAGCTTTTGTTTGTTACATAATATATCCACACAAAAATTAAATAACAATGCGTGCTATGAAATTGAGTTGAGTTATCGTATTCACGCCTCACAGACGCTTATAGATTGACTACTTTCCGACAAAGCTCGAAATGGGGTTTTAAATAGTGCTTTTCTTTCAAATCTTGAATTATTCGGAAAACACTACTTTATGTACCTGTATGAAAAATAAATAAAAAATAGGTATAACGACTTCTCCAGATTGGTGTCGAGAAGCAAGAAATTGCTTATTCGGTCCTTTCTTTAGGTTTTACTACTTTTACAATTTTAATTTATTGGCTAAGGGTAGGCTATAACACACACGACTGAGGCGTATTTAACTCCGTTAAGCAACCATATTTTAACAGATTTTTCTACTCATAATTATATTGCGTAGAAATCTCCTAAAAATCGCATAAAATGTTTTAGACAAGGATCCTTGTCCAAATTAGTTTCCCCCTTGTTTGCAGAGGTCTAAGGACGGTGAATAGAGAGAGCAATTTCTTCTTTAGCTTAAAATTCAAACAGAACGATTCAATACCTACACCAATTTCTTGACAATATAATTCACGTTCCATTCTAAAAACAGGTTGAAATGTTTTCAACCTGTTCATTTGAGTTAAAAACAGGCTGAAATGCTTTAATTCTTCGTTACTATAAAAAATTGAATTTTCGTCTTTCACAGAAATGAAATTTAGACTTTAAACTATAATGCAATGCGTACTTTTGTGTTTCACTGTATTGTATTTCCACCTCCCATCTGGTTATCATTTATTTATAGAGTCAACATCAAATACATAGGAACTGATAATCGCCTCGGTAACTCAATGGATAGACTGTTGTCTGGTTAACCGGAGATCGATGGTTCGGTTCGCAACTGAGACATGAATTCATTGCAATGATGCCCAAGAAACTTAACTCTGCAGGTTAGATGCAGCAAATGACAGGGAATCGAAATCGAATTTTCAGAAGACCCGCCTACAATTTACCATAGCTATTTCAACCATGGAGAGTTCTATAGAGCAGAATGCTATTCTGCATTAAAATGTCGAGGAATCAGGATGTTTGACAGATCTATGAAGGTCTATCTTGATTTGATGAAAATGAATACAGAGGTCCACTTCAAATATACACTGGTGTTCAAAATTATCTTCACATGCATAAAAATAAGCGCTCTCTGCATAAAGTAAATCTAGGGCTGCGAACTTCTGCAGCTCTAGATTTGATTTCGGTGTTTATCGACTCAAAACAGTTTTTTATGGCTTCGAAGTATCATTTGGAAGAATCTTTGATGTGGTGAACTATCGGCCGTTTAGAGGTTGGGCAGACATTTAATGAAGAATTGTGTCATATTTAATTTTTTATTGTATGAACTTATATTCGATTTTTCAGTTTGTATTTATGCGTTATGAAACTATGTATCACATTCAAAAAATCATTCAAACATATTGAACAGTTGTTAAGAAATCAGTGTTTTTGTACAAAGATAATTTTGGACACCATCGTAGACGGAACAGCAAGTGAACAGAGCGACAATATGGATCAAACCTAGTCTGGTATAAATGATTCATATTTAGAAATAACAGTAAAAGTATATAGAAAATTTCCATCGAGATTACATAAGAACGTTAACAAAATCATCTTGACATTCAAAAAACTTTAAATAGATTCAACTTGATGTAAATGCATTTTCTTCACATGAGATGGTCATATAATGTCTCTGACACCATAAAATTTCTATATTTTTGCACATTTTTAGGGTACATAATTCGTCAGCCTGCTTTTGATCCTCCTAAGAAGCTCCAGTTGTTCGATGATGGAGATTACTGGGAAGTGCCTGACGAAGATCATCCTTAATGGACCACAAAATCATTCATGTTTAGAATCTTCACCACTTTGCATGAAAATTTGGAGTGCAATCTTCGGTGTATTTTTACTCATTTGATCTGTAAATATACTATGAGCATTCTTTTGTATACCGGTTATCACGTGAAAATGAACATATAATTTAATTCCAATTTTCAGTTAGATAATTGAGACAACTTTTTTTGTATTGATATTCTTCGTGACTGATATCAATTATTTGATATGAATCGCTTTTTACAAAATACGAATAACAGTCATATTCAGTAAAACGTTAAAGAGAAACATCAATTTTTGATTAAGGTGTTAAACTAAGGATTAAGAATTTTGACTCATTTTCACAGAATTTCTACAACAAAATTATTCCTACTCAGAACTATTTTAACAGCAGCTAAATCTAGTAGGGTCTAAACCACTGAGCGGAGTGAGAAAAAATGAAATCTTCCATAGATATCTCAATCACTAGGCTCACTATAGAGCATGGGCACGTGACGTCACATGAACAATTTTGCCCATACATTTCCAAAACAAAATCATCATCATCATCATCATAACTCATCGTGCCTAGTAGCGCAAAAGGCCTTCGGCTTGCGTCGCCATCTTGGTCGATCCTGTACCGCAGTCCCTACTTCTGACCAGCTCGCCCATCCCATCAAATTTCTCTCCTGCTCCACCAGTTTCCTCCAAGTTAGCTTGGGTTGACCCCGAGATCTTTTTCCTTCAGGCGCCCAAGTAAGTGCCACAGCAGGGATGTTATGCTGCGGCATTCTCAAGACATGTCCAGTCCATTTCCATCTACGTTTTTTATCTCTATCTCAATTTCTTCCTGTCCAGTACTCTTGTAGAGTTCAGCGTTAGTAATAACATACGGCCAAAATACGCCCAAAATTTTCCTCAGACATTTAGTCTGCCAGGCATTTAACTTGTTGCATTGGTCCCTTGTTAATTTCCATGTTTCTGCTCCATATAGTAAAACGCTTTTCACTGAGGAATTAAAAAGGTTGATTTTGGTTTTTAGATTAGCGTTAGTAGTTCTCTATATTTTATTTAGTTTTCTAAAACAATTCTGAGCTTTTGCAATTCTTATTTTGATTTCTTCATCTGTTCCACCCTCCTTGTTCACCAGTCCACCAAGGTACGCGAAGCTATTTATTTACATCTGCAATTGATTCATCATCTAATTTTACATTTTCAGAAGTTTTTTCATTAATTCTTAAGACTTTTGTTTTACTTTTATTAATTTGTCCAAAACAAAATACTCGGTATGTTTAGCAGAATGGAATTTTCATTATTTCTGCATCAACAACGGCTACTATTCACTTTCAATAAAATATATACACGAGATTTTTTGTTTCTGTTTTTAAATATCTTTATGTACCTTTCTCTTCTTACTCGCATATACAGTGCAGAATTTTCTAGTAAATGTATACATCTTCAGAACGTTAGCTAGTGACTACAGTAAAAATGAGTAGTAGTGTGCATTCACTTAAAACCACTCAAAGTGCACTTTAGCAAATGCAATATTAAAACATTTATTGTTATTCAAGTATTCTAAATATATTATTCTTAGCACAAAAATAAATTTCTATATTTAATGGGATTAGTTTAAATTTTTGTTTGCCACCATTGTCAGTTTACCATTATCCGCTATGGTAAAAATAATGCCCTTTTGCCCTTATGTTTCTATGCAAGCTCTTTATTTCCATTCGTGCCCAGAATGCATTGCGATCCCAGAATGCATTGCGATCCCAGAATGCACTGTGCGTGAAGTTTGCCTTGGAAATATATGAGAGTGTGGGCAGTTAATATGACGTTCAATTTTACCCACATTTAAACACGCAATGCTACCCTGCTATAATATAATTCAATTTTTCAAGCAGATCTATTTGTACTTTAGAATTTATTCTCTGGGGCTAAGATAGACAAGTGGTTTAAGCGAGGAGATAGCAGGTGGTAGTACCGCGTTCGATCTTGACACGTCGTCTAAAACTCTCTCCGTGTATAAGCGGAGTATGAGAACGATAAATTTATGGGTCTGAATGTCCATCCGGAGATGACGAGTTAGGAGAAGAATGGAACGATACCTGTGGTTTCTACCCCATTGGGCTCCGATGCAAATTGTGCCGTGTCTTTCCTGCTTCCAAACAGACACCATGACCTTCGGGTAGATTCTGCGATCAGGGTAGAAAGTAAGAAAGAAAATACATTTCCTGATTTAACTCATCAAATTTTAAATCTATAGTTATATCCCAGCATTTCAAAATAATAGAATAATAAACAATTTTCAATTAAAAACAAAACATGCACTACAAATAAAGGCATACATTGGTAATACAGAAAATGAAAATGTGGAAAGGTTGGCAAAATAAGCAATAGATGGCACAACAATAAAAAAAATTGAATCTAAAATTATCTAAATCATATATAAAAAATACATGAATGATAGAACAACGACAAACTAATAACATAAAACATGGCCGATTTACATATATGCTAATTCAAAAAGTTGAACACAAATTAAATAGCTCTCATGGTTTCGCTAACCATTCCTTGAATTTCTATTCAAGATTTATGAAAGTTTATCTAAATATTGTACTTGTCATGGCTTAAGCATGCATTATTTGTGTGATTCCACTTAATAAAGCCTTCAGTTAAGAACACCAGAAAATCAATTAAAATCTTATAAAAAAAAATTCAATAAAAATAGGAAAAAATGTTGTATGATTATGTTAAAGATCACGAATGTAATTTTATCGATATAGCATGCAAGTTGTATATTACTTTACTGTAAGTATACCTAATGAATATTAAAATATTGTTTTATGTAACCAAATTAATGTTGTACATAATTTGTAAATAATGAAGCATTAGTAATCCAACCAATCTTTGAAAATGTTTAAGGTATTGTATTGATATGGTATTTTATATTGGAATTTATATTGTATATGGATGAGAGTTTTCGCTTTTTGCTTATTATCTATTTTTGTTTATTTATTGTTTATATTTATTTGAATTCTATCCATGCGTAAGTTTTTATATTTAATATACAGGTAATATTCAAACCAATATTAAAATTATGTTCTATTGCTTATTATTATTTATTAATTGTTTATTTATTTTTTACATTCATATATAAGGTTTTATGTTAAAAATTACTTAGGTCTGTTTGAGTTTCAAACCGTTTGTCGAAAATATTTACATTATTAAAATTATTTGTTTCTTGAACAAGATTGTAGCATTGTTACCCTTTTAAAAAAAAAAAGAAGTACAGATTATTACATAATGGATCAATCGCATTGTATATTTCTACATATATTCACATTTGTTTCAATTTCTATTTACATTCAAAATTTAGTTTTCCTTGTTGGTCATTATAAGATATTTTTCAACATTTCCTTTTGTTTCCATTTCAACGTATTTGTTTAATTTTTTGTATTCTTTTAATTTATCTGTAAAATGCTTAATCTTAAATAATAAAAGGCAATGTCTGTGTGTGTGTGTGTGTGTGTGTGTGTGTCTGTCTGTCTTATACACTATACGTTTCGCGACCGCGCGTCGGAGAGCTACGAAATTTGGCAATCGGAGACCTGGGGGGGAGGGAAGGGGACACGTGAAAACCGATTTTCAAAATTCTAATTATTTTTTTATTTATTTAATGTTTTATGCGATTTCGACCTTTTTTTGCCCTTTTTTCTCCACGATCCAGACGTCGTAGAAAAAAACAACTCACACCATCGGAAAGAGCAGACAATTACGAGTAAAAATATATCAATTTCAAATCTCCATTTCGATTTCTAATATTTTTTAAAGATTTTAAAACAAAAGTCACTTTTGGCTCAAAAAAACGATTTTTGGTTTTTAAATTCTCGCATAGTAAAAAGTACTCATAATTTCGACTAATAATTTACATTTTTAGAAAGCTGAAATATCTGGCATTCTTACAAGTCTAATCTGGTCCAGAAATAATGAAAATTGCCTTCAGGATCGCAATTTTAAAGACGTCATGGTTTTAAATTTCTCGGCGTTCCGTTCGTTTCTCCCCCGCTGAAGCAGGGAAGGTGGTGGGTGGGGACGTCAAGGTGGAGGTGACGTCACGGTTCTGAATAGAGCGCCTTTGCTCTATATAAATTATTATATTTATATTTTAAATGATGGGACGATCTGGATTTTTTAAATGTATATTTTAACTTTTGGATATTTTAAATGGATATTTTAATTTTATGGATATTTTAAATGATGGAACAATGAAACAATGGAATGAGGATGATGGAATTAAGCATATGGTCATTTTAAATTGCAAATTAGCGCGCGGGAAGTTAGCGGTAGGCCCGGGTTCGATTCCCGCCACTGCCAAAACTGCCGCCGTGTTTACGTGGAATACGATCACGTTAAATATGTGGGTCCGTAAGTCCTTCCGAGAGGTTGGTGGTAGGGGAAGGAGGATACGGCCCCTGTGGATGCCTCCCCCACTGGGTTCCCGTCTAAATTGGGTGAATATGTAGAAAGTTATGGAGATTGTCGCGGAGGGCGCGGCAGCCCAGTGGTTAGCGCGCGGGAATTGCACTCAGTAGGCCCGGGTTCGATTCCCGCCACTGCCAAAACTTACGCCACGTTCACGCAGAGTACGATCACGTTAAACATGTGGGTTCGTGAGTCCTTCCGAGAGGTTGGTGGTGGGGAAGGAGGGTACGGTCTAAATTGGGTGAATAAAAAGAAAGTTATGGAGATTGTCGCGGAGGGCGAAGTAGCCCAGTGGTTAGCGCGCGGGAATTGCACGCGGTAGGCCCGGGTTCGATTTCCGCCACTGACATGGAGTACGATCACGTTAAACATATGGGTCCGTATGTTTTTCCGAGAGGTTGGTGGTAGGGGAAGGAGGGTACGTTCCCTGTGGATGCCTCCCCCACTGGGTTCCGGTCTAAATTGGGTGGCACATCCTGGCCGTCCAACCAGTTACCAGGCCCGGGTTCGATTCCCAAAATTGCCGCCGTGTTTACGCGGAGTACGAGCACGTTAAACATGTGGGTCCGTGAGTCCTTCCGAGAAGTTGGTGGTAGGGGAAGGAGGGTACGGTCTAAATTGGATGAATAAAAAGAAAGTTATGGAGATTGTCGCGTAGGGCAAAGTAGCCCAATGGTTAGCGCGCGGAAATTGCACTCGGTAGGCCCGGGTTCGATTCCCAAAATTGCCTCCGTGTTTACGCGGAGTACGATCACGTTAAACATGTGGGTCTGTAAGTCCTTCCGAGAGGTTGGTGGTAGGGGAAGAAGGGTACGGTCCCTGTGGATGCTTCTCCCACTTGGTTCCGGTCTAAATTGGGTGAATAAAAAATAAGTTATGAAGAATATCGCGGAGGGTGAAGTACCCCAGTGGTTAGTGCGCGGGATTTGCACTTGGTAGGCCCGGGTTCGATTCCCAAAATTGCCGAATAAAAATAAAGTTATGGAGATTGTCGCGGATGGCACGGTAGCCCAGTGGTTAGCGCGCGGGAATTTCACTCGGTAGGCCCGGGTTCGATTCCCGCCATTGCCAAAACTGCAGCCGTGTTCACGCGGAGTACGATCACGTTAAACGTGTGGGACTGCAAGTCCTTCCGAGAGGTTTGTGGTAGGGGAAGGAGGGTACGGTCTCTTTGGATGCCTCCCCCATTGGGTTCCGGTCTAAATTGTGTGGCACTTCCTGGCCTTCCAAGCAGTTACCTTACACCTTTCTGCGGGAATTGCACTCAGTATAGGTCCGGGTTCGATTCCCGCCACTGCCAAAACTTACGCCACGTTCACGCAGAGTACGATCACGTTAAACATGTGGGTTCGTGAGTCCTTCTGAGAGGTTGGTGGTAGGGGAAGGAGGGTACGGCCTAAATTGGGTGAATAAAAAGAAAGTTATGGAGATTGTCGCGGAGGGCGAAGTAGCCCAGTGGTTAGCGCGCGGGAATTGCACGCGGTAGGCTCGGGTTCGATTTCCAAAATTGCCGCCGTGTTCACGCGGAGTACGATCACGTGGAATAAACATGTGTGTCTGTAAGTCCTTTCGAGAGGTTGGTGGTTGGGGAAGGAGGGTACGGTCCCCGTGGGTGCCTCTCCCACTGGGTTCCGGTCTAAATTCGGTGAATAAAAAGAAAGTTATGGAAAATGTCGCGGAGGGCGAAGTACACCAGTGGTTAGCGCGCGGGAATTTCACTGGGTAGGCCCGGGTTCGATTCCCGCCACTGCCAAAACTGCAGCCGCGTTCACGCGGAGTACGATCACGTTAAACATGTGGGATCGTAAGTCCTTCCGAAAGGTTGGTAGTAGGGGAAGGAGGGTACGGTCCCTGTGGATGTCTCCCCCACTGAGTTCCGGTCTAAATTGGGTGGCACTTCCTGGCCGTCCAAACAGTTACCTTACACCTTCTGGTAAGGTCGCGCCAGCGAGTGTGCCACGGTTACAATTTGCCACGGTCAGAATTTTCAAGGGTAGCGAACAGGCTGGTCGCCAAAGGCGGCTAGTGTTTCAAATAAATGTCCTCAAGATACCATTTTCGTCAAACCATACGATATGATCAACAAATCTTGATGTTCAGTTATAGTACAGGTCAGTGGTCTAAACTCAACTTCTCATGAACTAGAGCGTCGATATTCAACCTTCCACAGTCTAGATAGGTTCTGGTTAATTTTGACATTCTATTTATAAATAAGCAGACAGCACGAGTTGGAGAATCTATAATAGTAAAATCAAAAATATCTGTCCAGTAAAATTTAAACAGACTTCATCTAAGAAATTCAGTGATAAAGTACATGATTTAGAATTCTAGAATGATAATGTTTCTTGGAGCGATTTTTTTTCAAATTCGAATTAGTTTTTGAGTTCTTTAACGTTAATGTGGAATTTTGAGCGATTTTTACACAAATGGGTTCCGCAGCGATTAAAAATATTATCACGCAATTTCCATGTTAACACCATCGGAAAGAATGAAGTACGCTCGTTTCAATGACTTTTTAATCGAATCCGTATGACAATTACTTCATGCTCATTTTTTTTTAATTCATCAAAATATGGGTTTTTTAGGTCACTTGAAACTAATTAATTTTTAAATTTGTGTATCGGCGAAGTCAAGCTACAACAATTCTCATATTTTGCGTGAATACGACCTGAGTTCTTCACTTCTAATAAAAGTTTTAGGTGAGACTATATTTTGCCGAAGTCCAGTTACTAACAATTCTCATATTCTGCGTGAATACGACCTGAGTTCTTCACTTCTAATAAAAGTTTTAGGTGAGACTATATTTTGCCGAAGTCCAGTTACTAATAATTCTCATATTCTGCGTGAATACGACCTGAGTTCTTCACTTCTAATAAAAGTTTTAGGTGAGACTATATTTTGCCGAAGTCCAGTTACTAACAATTCTCATATTCTGCGTGAATACGACCTGAGTTCTTCACTTCTAATAAAAGTTTTAGGTGAGACTATATTTTGCCGAAGTCCAGTTACTAACAATTCTCATATTCTGCGTGAATACGACCTGAGTTCTTCACTTCTAATAAAAGTTTTAGGTGAGACTATATTTTGCCGAAGTCCAGTTACTAATAATTCTCATATTCTGCGTGAATACGACCTGAGTTCTTCACTTCTAATAAAAGTTTTAGGTGAGACTATATTTTGCCGAAGTCCAGTTACTAACAATTCTCATATTCTGCGTGAATACGACCTGAGTTCTTCCCTTCTAATAAAAGTTCTAGGTGAGACTATTTTTTGCCGAAGTCCAGTTACTAACAATTCTCATATTTTGCGTGAATGCGACCTGAGTTCTTCCGTTCTAATAAAAGTTTTAGGTGAGACTGTTTTTTTTTAATTTTAATGACTTTTTCAGCAAGACTCAATAAGTTTCATCCACACGAAAGATAAAAAAAATGGTTCTTTTCTCTTTTGAAGTAACATCACAATTTGGCCATTTCCGTTGCTATGCAGATCTCATACTTTACATACAGAGTGTTTGAGATTTCAAGCAAGCGTAACGTTGTTATATAGCCGTTGTCAAATTGTGTTGTACACACTTTAACAACGGCTTGTATTTTGTATATATTTTGTGAGCAACTTTCTGTACGAATGGTAAAACCTTTAAGCACAATTTGTAAATTAAATTTTTCATGTTTGAGCTTACCATAAAAAATACACAAAAAGTAAGAAATTAGAATGGAAGAAATTTCTTTATTGTAAACTGTAAAGTTATATACAAAAAATATTATTTATATATACCTGTGTAAGGCATTGCCTGATATGGTTGGGAAAGTGTCTATGAGTCAACATGCAAGAGGGCTAATTGGAATACCTGAATTCGATATCTTGTTCTAGCTGATTGTGGGTTTTATGAAATGAATTTTAATGTTCATCATTTGGTGTCTAAACAAATTACATGTGACAGCAACTGTAAAGGATTAGAGTGTCCCCAGATTTTACATAAATGTACAAAGGTACAAAGTTTTCTCCTGGAATGGATAGGACCACGTAGATGGTGATACAGAATACCTTGCGCAAATTTGGAGATTCGCATTCCGTTTCCAGTTCCGGCTGATTGTGATTTATGAGTTAAATGAAGTCTAATAGCCTGCACAAGCTGAAAATTCAGACTTACTCTACCCGACCCCGAAGACAAGTTCAAATATAGATCCCTGTCTAGCACAAAAGTCATTTAGTGTCATCTCGACCCTCAACTCTATTCAAATGAGTGAAACCATCCGTTTTTGCCATCTTTGTGCACATAATTCAGTTAAACGTTGTTTCTTAAAACGGTTGTGTTTACGTAGCAGAAATTTAAAAAATACTATATAGTCTTTTGAATTCATTTTAAGAGTTTTCCAAACTTTTCGACTCGGACTGACTTCAAAACTTCCAAGAGAAATCTGGACAGATCACACCACTCCAGGCCGTTGGTCCTGGAATGAACCCAAGACCAAAGTGTGAGTCCACGAAGGCTTCTTCAGTAATTTCTACACGTGTTTTTTGCAAACTACCAAATAATTCTCCTAACGGCGCATACCTCGAAGCGAATGAAATTTTGCAATCATATGTTTATTCACTTTATATTTTATGTGAAATTTCTTGTTAATATTACAAACTGTATTTTTCCAGAGTCAGTTTTTAAACTAGGCAGTGGCGTCTCGAGATTTTTTGATGCCCCAAGCTAGATTTTTGAAGAGGCCCCATCCAAAGGCGGCATCAGGAATTCCCCTATACGGGGGTAGGCTTGCCCTCGTTCCATGAATCCCAATTCCTTGAATTCCTCTTTTTAATCACAATTTTATCAAAGCAGTAAATAGTCGATTATCTGAAATCCATTAAACCGAATTTCGTGTAATCCGAATTACTATTATATTTGTTTCATTGCTAATTTTATTCTAAGGAATAAAAAAAATAAACCTCTTTCAAAATTTTATCACTTGTTTATGCTGATATATTTATACTTCTTATACAATAAAAGAAATAGATATAGAATATTTGTAGGACGAAGATCCAGAATTTTTCGAACCCTTTCCTTCATGTGCTGCATAATTCATTATCAAATTTGTCGGTATATTTCATAGTTTAATTATTTTTTAAATCATATTCACTCGTTAATTACTTTACAAGTTACATACTGTATAATGAAAGGCAATTACACTATGCCATATAAGCACTTCGAAGAGATCAATGAATAAAAAACTGTGACGATATTGAACAACTATAAATATTGCATGTAATTGTACTTACATTATTTTTTAGAACTAACTGGTTGTGATTTAAACAAACAAAAGAGAATTCTGAAAAAAAAGTAATAATAATAAAATTCGAAATATAACATCATTAGAAACGTGAACTTTTTCCAATTGTAAATTTCTTAAGATCGAGTAATAAGAATGATCGAATAATCTTCACACATGCTATAATATAGCATGTGTGAAGCTGAACACTGGAATTTGAATGAATAAGGGAAAATGAGCCTAACAATGCATGTTTTGGGATTGCTAAAATATCGGATCGTTTTAATACTGATATTCAAGGTTGCAAATAACTAATCGCTTAGAAGAGATTCGAACCACCGATCGCAATCTGACAGACAACAATCTCTCTATTGAGCTACTGAGACTATTATTTTAAAGATATAAATTTGAAAGTAAGTATATGCCTTATAAAAGAAATATTGCTGAAAATGATACCAACACAGTTAATTTGCATTAACATTTGGTCGAGAATTGTTAACATTTGATCTAAGCACAGGATATAAGACAATTAATTTCATGTAAAATATTTTAGTAAATATAAAAATATATTAAAAAAGTTTAGAAATGAAGAAATTTAAATCGTTCTAAAACTAGAAATCTTTTATTAGATCATAATGTTATATTTTTATAATTATAATATTAAAAATATATAATATTTATAACTATAATATTAGAAATAATAAGCGTTCAACATCATCTCACATTTAAAACATTACATCAGTGGTTCCCAAACTTTCCGGTCCGCGGACCCCCTCAGAAAAAAAAAATTTCGCGGACCCCTTAAAACATATTGCAAGGGTGTGTTTCTATTGGATATGTACAACAAGCATAATATAGTGTGAACAGTGATGCTGCTTTCTTGCAATTAGCTCAGTAATATTTGGTTTAATGTCTGATAATTTTAGTCTTAAATCACTTTCAAGTCTATTTCTCAACTTAGATTTTAAATATGTCAGGTGGGAGAAATCTGTTTTGCACAAGTAAGTTGTAGGAAAGGAAGTTAAGCACTTAAGAGCCTTTCTTGCGAGTTGAGAATAGTCAGCCATTACTGATAACCAAAAGTCAGCTAATTGTACTTGTGAGAACATTAATTTTAGCCAACAATCCGATGAAAGATCCGCCAAAAAATCTTCTTCTTGTGGTGTAAGAGAGTGGTTGGTTAGTAGTTCACTAGCAAATGGATTCAATATTCACACGTCACCGTCATTGGTTTAGGGAAAATATTCATCTAGCTGTAAATGCAATTGTTCCAAGTGTAATTTGATAATATTAATTATTTCCTGTGGAACATTTTCTTCTGAACTCTGGATATATTCTGCCATGGACGGAAATTGTTCGAAGATCTCGGTGTCTAATCTCTGAATCCACATCTTTAATTATTTTTTCATCCCCTTGATTTTGTCCTGAACTTGAAAAATAGTGACGCTAGATCCCTGAAGGCTTAAATTAAGTCCATTTAGATAGTTAAAGATGTCAGCCAGATATGATAACTTCTAAGAACCTATCTTTAAGGTCAAAGTTAGATTCAAATAAAAATAATTTTACTTCTTCCCTCAATTCAAATATTCTGAATACTTTTCCACGAGAAAGCCACCGTACATCACAGTGCATTAACGATTGCTTGTAATTGCTGCCCATTTCCGCACATAATATGGCAAGCAATCGAGAATTTAAAGGGCGTGCTTTAATATAATTTACAATTCTAACTACCTGATCAAAACATTCCTTCAATTCTTGTGGCATTTTTTTTGTTGCTGATTAATGCTTCTCTGTGGATACAGCAATGAACCCACTCAATAGATGTTGCTATAGCTTTTAATTTAGTTACGAATCCACTCTTCCTTCCACACGTAGCTCTTGCTCTGTCAGTGCTGACATCTACACATTTATTCCAATCAATATCATTCTCAACCATAAACTTGTTCACAATGTTAAACAGTTCTTCTGAAGTTGTGCGTGATGGTAGATTTACACAAAAAAGAAAATCCTCATGTAATTTTTTTTCATAATCATAGCGGATAAAAGCAATCAAATTTGTATTATTGACAATGTCAGTGCTTTTGTCTAACTGGATTGCAAATAATGTGCAATGCTTTTTAATTCTGTTGAGAAGTTCTTCTTTCACATTTTGGGCCTGCTCATCTATCCGTCTTTATACTGTATTGTTAGACAAGGAAATTAAATTCAAAGACTTACTAGCTTTTTCATCCAGAACTGCTGAGACCATCAATTGAGCTGCTGGTTTTATAATTTCTTCACCAATGGTATGTGGCATTCCCTTTTCAGAGATGAGTAGAGAGACCTCATATGACGCACGAACAGCATTTTCATTATGGCCACCACTGGCTTTATACAACATTGTTTGGTTGCCACGCAACTCGTCAGCTTTTAATTGAAAAAAAAAATCAACAGATTTTTTAACAAACACGGGGTGTCTTGTTTGTAAATGTCGAGAGAGTTTTGCAGGTTTCAGGATTTCATTAGATAAAACTTGGTAACAAATAACACATTGAGATAACACTTCTCTCTTTTCAATGGAAATAAACCCGAAGTTTATATATGAATCACAATATTTACGAACCTTTTTTACGTTAGCATTTACAATTTTGGCACTGGAACAACTATCTACTTTCGGACTCGTCACTTCATTATTCACGATACGACTAGAACCAACAACATTTTCAGTTTCCAAAGGACACTTAGAAGCACCTAATTTTAGCCAACGATCCACTTTATCAAATAATTACCAAATATCTACAGGGTTGAAAGTACGTTAGTGAAGTACGTCACGTGACATCTATCCGGTCTCTAGTAGTATTAATGCTCGAAGTTGCAAGTGCTTTGACGTCCGAGCTACATTAGAGGATCGTCACCGTTAATCATGGCATTGTGCCAAAACGAAACCTATTCCCAAACAATTTAATTCTGTTTGAAGATATAACCTATCAGTTTGAAATTAATTTCATGAATGTATTTAATTCAAAGTTATTTAGAAAAAAAAGTTCATTATTATTTTATTTAAAAAAATAAAAAAAAAAAAGAGTGGAGAAAAATAATGAATTTTATTTTTTTTAAAGCTAACAACTATTTATGAGTTAAATATTGCGTGTTGTTCGCGGACCCCCTAAAACCTCGTCGCGGACCCCCAGGGGTCCGGAGACCCCAGTTTGGGAACCACTGCATTACATGATGAAAGTAACTTTACACTAAAAGGCTAAAAACATCGGAGGATTCCAAACACAAGACATTTTCCTACAAATTAAAGTATTGTGGGAAAACAATAAAACACATTTGAGTTTATGATTCGGTATTAGAAATCTATCGGCTTAGTATTGTACAGTTTACAATAAGGAAGCAAAATTTCATATAAATCACTTTATTTATAGCGGTTTCACGCTGCCAGTAAAAAGTTTTTTCCTAATATCTCGTAATGAGCTCGAAATAATCGCTAACAACGGTGTTAATTCATTTCTCGTAAAAAGTACTTACAAAACATTAACATTTGATAATAGAGATAATATTCATATTTTTTGTTTTCCCAACTGAGATAAAAAAAAAAGCATAATATCTCAAAAAGAACGTATGCTAGCATCCTCTAATAATGTCATTCCCTTTTCAGAAAAATGTGCATATAAAATAACTATTTTTGCAACATGTTTAAGATAATTTATTTCTTAAAATATTTTTCGATTTGAGAATACATTGTTGGAAAAGTTGAGGATTTTTCTCTAGTCTGATCTCCTTGAAAATAGGCTTCTTAAGTTTACAAATTGAAGATTGAAATAATAGTGCAAAATTTCATTTAAATTAATCAATTTGTTCAAGTGATATCCTGCTCACAGGCATAGTTGAAAATAATAAAAATTAATTCGTAGTCGGGAATGCTTAAAACATGTAAATCCATCTAATACAAGAGACCGAAAATGAACACTCATCTTCTTTCTGCGTCAAGTCATCATTGTGTACTGCATAAGTAGACTAAGTGGTCGCTTAAAGCACCGTTCTTCAATCTTTTTACATCCGAGGACCGGCGAAGATTGAAAAATATTTCTCACGCCGGCTAACGTCTAAGACGGAAATAAAAACCGATGTAGATAGTATTTTATTAATTAAATCTAAAACTACAATTTTTAGTTAGTGCGACATCTATCGATGCGTTTCTGTTAGAAAATTTGATATACGTGGCTGCAACTTTGTTTCTGAGAGACGAAGCGCTTCATTAACAGCCATTCTATTCCTCTGTTTGGTTTTTATTACTGACATGACTGTAAAAGCATTTTCACAAAAATAAGATGTCGAAAAATGACCAACAATTTGATAGCTTTATAACCTAGATGGACATTCTTTTGCGAGTGATATCCAAAATTGAGACAATGATTGCATTTTATGTATGGACAACAAAGTGACATCAGAAGACAATTCGACCAGTTTTTTTGCGAGATTGAGTGCGCATGATTTCATATCTTCCAAGAAAGGATTATTAATTCAGAGGTTACCTTTGCGAGAATCCTAACGACTTACTTATCTTACGAAGCAATAATTAATAAAGTTTTATGCTAATGCCCTCAAATGTTGATTTATTATGTTGAATATTACTTTCTGGTTGACATCAGCAGTAATAAAAACTTCTCCTAAAAGTTTAAACATTTCGATATCTTCTTTTTGTACGCGACTATCTTAAAGAGCAACCTTTTTTTTAAACGAATCCATTTTATTTTTCAGTGTAAAAATATGTGTATAAGACCTCTGAAAATAGTGACTGGAATGAATACCTAGTGTCGCATTAAAAAAAAATCATAAGGATTGTTCAGGAAATGCAACATATGGCCCTGAAAGCAAAACTGACCTGTTCATAGCAGACAACTATACTTTTCTATGCAAAAAATACGTCATTTGAAATTAAAAATTTAAATAAACTAACTGTTTAAAATATGTTTCGACTTTAAAATAGGGTTTCAGGAGAATAGTTTTTCTACAGAAACGATTCCTATTATAGTTAAAATGGAGATATTAATTCAAAATATATATTTTTTAAATTCGTTTCATACACTAAAACAGATTATTTCATCGGTATCTGATGCTTTAAAAATTTCTTATTATTTTTAGTATTATTTTGTAAGATATTTCATTATTATTTGACAAGCAAATGTTATTTCTATAATTATATGAAATATATATAGAATCATACAATTTCATCTTACAACTTAGGGAGGGATACAAAATGAATGTAAATTTACACTAAATTTGTTTTAAAAAATGCATTAGTAGTCAGAAATTCATATAAACTTTCTTTTATACAAAGAAAAAATTAAATAAAATAGCTCAGATAAAACATAAATAATTTTTCTGTAAATAAATCATTTTGTGAGTTGTGTTTGGGGAAAGATATAGTCACATTTATCTTAGTATAAATAATAAATCTATATAAATAAAATTGAAAATCTGTCTGTCTGTTTGTCCCATCATCACGGGAGAACGGCTGAACCGAATTTGATGAAATTTTGTGGAGAGCTTGAAAATAGCTTCACTTAATTACTTAAAATTTAGTCCATGTTTTGAGTTTCTACAACCAGTGGTTCTCGAGATATTTGTAAAAAACTAAATTTTCGTTTGTCTCATCATCACGGGACAACGGCTTAACCGAATTTAATGAAATTTTGTGGATAGCCTTGAAATAGTCCCCCATAAATTTAGTCCAAGTTTCGAGTTTCTAAGACCAGGGGTTGTCGAGATATTGAGGAAAAACGGAACTTTTTCCTAGGAGTCCTACTCTCTAACTCCGTGGTTTATCTAAACGGAAAGGATGAAAATCGTTTGTTTAAAACGTCAAAGTGAAATAAAACTTTATTTCTGAGTTTAGTGGAGATTTTTTGCGCAAATTGGTTACCATCTGAAAACATGAATTGTTTGAAACATGAATTTAAATGGAAAATATATCTCCATGGTTTATTTTTCACAAGCATTTACTCAACAATGAAAAGTATAAAGAAATCAAAAGGGTTATTTAATTTCGCAGTTTATGGGGAAGACTCTATCTTATATCATGCAACGCAATTAAATTAAATGTGTTTGTTAAGATTTATTATTATTTTTTCTATTTAAATAATAAATAAATGGATGTAAAAATATATTTTATAAATGAATGGTTTGATTATTATTTTAAATATATTAGTTGCGGACTGCGTACATCACTTTCATGTATTTTGGCAAAGAGTTTACAAGCTCATTGTGTTTACCTAATAAACTCATATATTGTGTTTACCCAATAAATTCATTTAGCCGATTGTTGAAACAGAAAAAGAGTAGGACAGGTGTATCTTCTAATACAATTTTAGTGTTTTAATTTAGTATATACAAACGGGATCAGGATGTTTCATTCTTCAGATCTGCAAATTCAAAGCTACGAATTTCGCGAAATATCGCTAACTTGGCAACTTTTCTTAAACGTTGCCAAAGTGACGGAAATATGATCAAATTGATAAAAACTACGCAAATCAATCAAATTAAATTTGTTTTTATAGAAGAGAGTACTGAAACGATGTTTAGGTAGCATTTGTCGGCCAGTCCGTGCATCCTACTTGTAACACATTTAGCGAATTTTTAAAATGTCACCAATTAATAAAAATGTTTGTAAATCCATAAAAATATCACGAAATTGATAAAATTGCGATTAATAAATGAAATGTATTGTGTTTTGTTAGGGTATAGTATAGTGATGATGTTCTTGTGATGATGTTACTTTGCAGAATGAAATAAAGATGTTGGAAATTTTTTCAGTTCTTAACACTTTCTAACATAGTTGAAAAGTGTTTATGACTTAGTCATTCTGCCTGTTCCTTCGCACAACTGCAGTAAAAATGACTTTATTAAAGTGAAATTTTAATATGTTGTTGTGATGATCTGTAGGACATACTGGAATGAATATGAATAATAGTAACCACCCATTTAGTTTTGGATTTAAACTGGGTTGAAAAAATGAAAACTTTTAACCCTATGGGACTTAATTTTTCAATGATTTTTAAGCGAAGGTAAAATACACGAATTGTTTCGAAAATTTTAGGAAATATTCAAAGTATCCCATAAAATGTATAAAAAAGGGTTTTTAAATAAAAATTCAAATAATAATTAGACCTATGTTATATGAAGAGATCATGTGACTTATTGTAAAATAAAATATGGTATCCATTTTTTTCTGCTGTGTCAAGTTCATGGTTTTACTGATCTTTTACATTTGTATTCAAACATGCATCCGACAAAAAAACCCTTAAATTTTGTGTATTATATGTGTATCTGAATTCCGTTCCTACGCATTTATATTAATTTTTATTTTAAATGATACCTAACATATTATTTCTACAACGAAGCCTAATTTTAACAGATTCAGAACGTGAACAAATCACACAATTTTATGGTGAGATGCATAAGAATTCAGAATTCTTTTCACGCAAAATTATTTTGCTCTGGAGTCTGGAATATAAATGACATATTCATTAATTTTACATAGACATGCAGACGATTTGTATTTCAATGCTGCTATATGAAAAAATGTATAAATAAAATTGCATTTCAGCTGGAAAGTGTGTCACAATCAATGCTTTATGCATAGTTGATCTTCCTTATTTATTTATGAATTTGTTTTCATGAATGAATAGTGATTGAAATTATCGTACCAAATTGATTTAGAAATCTGAAAGTTATTTTCTCAGGATATAAATATAGTGTACATAACATTAGACGTAAACACAGTTATAAAAACAGTTTATTTGTGTTCAGGGACACTCAAAACTTGGATCTATTTTAGTTTCGGGAATTTAACTTTTGTTCTCATCACATGAATTTATTGAAGAGGCCTTCAGATGGTGGCAAGGGATGTGTACATTTCATTTTCGACTGAACTGTCTAGTATTTTTATGCTTTTCTGCACACTTCGAGCCAGATGAATTTTCTGAAAAACCTGAAGAGGCATCTATAACCCATATCATTTATTATCTATGCAATGTAGCCGATTCTGAGAAATTGAGTTTGGTGAATTTTCGGTAAAAACATATATGGCAAAATTCTTGACACCAACAATACTTTTCTTTTACATATATTAGGAATTTAAACATGAAAACTTTAAAAATGGCTATAATTTCTTTCCGGTAGAAGTCCAAGAAACATTCTTATATCACATCCTAATTATTATAATTGGCGGCATGAACGAGTAATTTTATGAGAGTTGCTACATGAAATTAACTTTATGCTATTTTCACGAATAACCAGTGCAAGCGAACAAACATTTCATGTTATGAAGCATAACACAATGTTTACACGATGTGCAAACACTGCTCATTCTCACCGGGATCGAGTCATAAATGAAATAAGGGGAGTAATAACTCAACGTAAGTCAAAGTGTATGGTGTAGATTTTAATTACTAACACGATGCCTCCTCACAAATACGAAGGACATACGATGGGACATTTTTAAACTGGATTGTTTAAATAATCATTGAGAAAAATTATTGTATGTGCGCGCTTGTAGAATTGAAGTACGCGTATGGTATAACAGTGAATATTAAATGAGGTCAGTTTTATGTGTATTATGTAAGGAAGAGACTGATGTAATCAACGATTTTAAAGAAATACTGTTGTGGTGATTTTGTAATCTTGGAAATTGGGTGAAAAGAAACGTATCTTTCAGCTGAAGTTTATGCTTCAAATCAAAAG
The DNA here is from genome assembly GCA_951213105.1 of Amaurobius ferox. Classification (NCBI taxonomy): domain Eukaryota; kingdom Metazoa; phylum Arthropoda; class Arachnida; order Araneae; family Amaurobiidae; genus Amaurobius; species Amaurobius ferox. The sequence continues at coordinate 130,069,690 of OX578139.1, forward strand.
CAAGCAATTTATTGTTCATGAATGAGATTGTCATGTTTTAAGTTATTCAAAACCGTACAATAGGCTTCCGTCCCGGTTAAAACGTTACAAAGTCATTATTTTTCTGACATTTAACTAAATAATGTACGAGGGTTATTTTCTAATTAATGTCCGTTTGTGAATACCGTTTGAAATTCCGCATGCGCATGAGAATGAGTGCTCACGCAGTCTTTGAGCTGAATCCGACGCTATTTGCAATCACGGCGTCAGTCTGTTCGCTTCGTATGCTTCGTTAAAATGTTTAATCAAATCGAGCGCTCCGCCAACAGTGAAAGACGGTCAGTCATTCGATTCTTAACAGCAAGAAACATGACATCTCTGGATATTCATCGTCAGATATGTAAAGTTTAGGGCGATAATGCAAAGAATGACACTAAAGTACGAAAATGGGTGAGATTGTTCAAGGGAAAACGTCCGTGACGAATCGCGCTCGGGTCGGCCATTTGTAATCACTGACGCTTTGGTGCAGGCTGTTGACGCGAAAATGCATGCAAACGGGAGATTCACAATTTCCAAATTGTTATCGGAATTTCCACAAATTTCAAGGTCAGTTTTGTTTAAAATTGTGTCTAAGAAATTAGAGCTCAAGAAATTGTGCTGTTGACGGGTTCCTAAACTGTTAAATGACGAACACAAAAAGAAAAGATTGGCAAGAACTCTAACATTTTTGACCCTCTACAAAGAGGAGGTGATGAATTTTTGAGTCATATCGTCACACGAGATGAGACATGCGTGCCCTACGTGACTCCTGAATCAAAACAACAATCGATGAAGTGGCGGCACACATGATCGCAGGTCAAAGTGAAAGCAAAACATACACTTTCAAAGCGCAAGATCATGTCAACTGCGTTTTGAGACACGCAGGTTGTGTTGTTAGTGGACTTTTGCCACAAGAAATGACAATTAATTCAGTTTCCTACTGTGAGACCTGAAGAAAGCTTCGTCGAGCAATCAAGAATAAATGACGTGGAATCCTGTAAGCCGATGTTGTACTGCTTCAGGACAATGCAAGGCCACATTCCCTGTCTCAAATTCTAAATCTGATCGAATCTTTTGGCTGAGAGTATTCGATCACCTGCCATACAGTCCAGACCTTGCGTCTAGCGACTACCATCTCTTCCGCCATCTGACGACCTTCCTGGACGGCAAGCGTTTAGAAACTAAGGAAGAAGTGAAAACGATCGTGAGTAACTGGCTATCATCACAGGCGGCAGAGTTCTATGATGACGGTATCCAAAAACTGGTATATCGTTTCGATAAATGTTTAAGTCGGCAAGGAAATTATATAGATAAATAAAGAATTGAATGTAAATTCAGAAAATAAATGCTTTTTTGTAAAAAATATACTTACTTCGTTTTTATTGTAAAACGGACCTTACTTAAAAATATCCCTCGTATATGCAATAGGGACATCGTATAGTTCAGATACGTCCTTAATCGATTTTGTTTAAATTGAAGTGAACATTTTGTTTTGAATTGGAGGGTAGAATAATTACGTGTGCTGTAGATAGATTTTAACCCCTCTCCTTTATAGATATTCTAGTATTAGAAACTTCTCCATGATTACAGATTTCAGGGTCTAGGAGCCTCCTGTTATATCATTTGAATTGCTCTCCTGGTTGATTCCAATTCTAGTCTGCCCAGAATATTTCGTTATGGCTTCTTTTCTTTTCTCGGTTTATTGCGGCATCAGCAAATTCTATAAATAATCTAAACGTTAATTGTGAAATAAAAATGAAATAATTTTTTAATACCAGAATTTTTTATCAGCCCTGCAACAATGTTATATAATTTTATAACGACTATTATTGTTAGAGCCATATTTAATGTTGTATATGTTAACATTTATTGATTATGCAGTTGTATGCTCGTAAACATTATGTTGCAAGTTGCAATATGGGATTTGGGTCCACAAGTCGAATATTGTGTAACATTCTGTATTGGAATCCAATGCCAGCGAAGGGTTAGCCATCCGCTCGGATGAACTAATGCTTTGCAGGTTAAATTCCAACATAAGTATAAAGAATGTAGTCTCAGTAGCTCATTGGGCAGAGCGTCATCTGGCCAGTTTGATTGACCTAGGGTGAAACCTGTTGGTTGTTCATTACCACCAATCAGAACCGCTGAGTGTGCACTGAGTTACCTTCCATCATTATGTCAGGAAACTTCATCTCTAGCCTCCCTAGGCCACATCTGGTTAGACCGAATATCTGTGGTTCGAATCCCGGATGAGACGTGAGTTCTTTACACTACCATGTGTGCTATACCGGGTGATTCTTCTTGCGAGGAAAGCATACTCATTCGTGTCGCGTGGTTGTCAGTTACATGGGTTAGGTTTGTAGGTCTCTTTTTCTCACAAAAAATTATTTGATTTCCGAGTAAACGGATTTACATTTAAATCATTTCTGAATTCTTACGCTTATATCAAGTGAAAACAAATCATGCACACTTTTGAAACATGTACGACTTTTTATGTAGTGCGGAACCGTTCTATTTTGAAGTAGGTTTCGTGCTGTGTAGTGGGTTTTGTTCAATTCCTTTGACTATGGCGTAAATGGCTTGACTTCAGAAAATCTCATACGCATATTAATTATCACTACAGGAAATATAACTAAAGTGTACGTTTCATAAGAAAAGTTATATTTAGAACAATAAAGTCCGAAAAAATAAAATTCAATGCATTTCAAACGGCGTAGTCTTAAGTCCAGCGGTTTTTCAGCTAGTTCGCGGAATTGCAATATTTTTAACAAAATCGTGTGAAAATATTGCAATTCTGAGGACATCATCAATATGAGGTGATTCATGCAACAGATAGAGGTTTTCGAGTATTTTAAAGATTCTGAGATTTAAAAATATATTATGCAATGTCTGAAATACGTTGCAGAATGAAATAAAGATGTTGGAATTTTTTTCAGTTCTTAACACTTTCTAACATAGTTGAAAAGTGTTTATGACTTAGTCATTCTGTCTGTTCCTTCGCACAACTGCAGTAAAAATGACTTTATTAAAGTGTAATTTTAATATGTTGTTGTGATGATCTGTAGGACATATTGGAATGAATATGTAATCGCGCGATCGCTTTGCTTACACACACATTCAGAAAAATGAAGGAAAGTTGAATGCACTAAATGATCGTTCATCTTCAATGGCCTGTTCAGTGATCGAAATAATTAGTGGCAGTGAACACCAGATGCGATCCATTCCCTGATGTGAAGCGAACAATACATCACAATGACCGAAACATAAGTATATGGCAAGTGAAACAATACAGGAAATAATAATTCCATTTTGAAGTTAAATAAATTCTTTAATTAAATGAAATTCACACATAGACATTATATAATGGCATCATATTTCAACTCGATGGCACTCGATGGCAAACTTTTTAAATGTTTAAATCAATACAAATTTCTACAGAATTTATTTCACAACTGTATCTTATATAAAGGGAGACTTAAAACACAGAGTTTTAAAGCTTAGCTGGCTCAATAGAATATATTGAATTCCGTTAGTTATTTAGCCAGGAACTCTTAATATTCTCCCCAAAAAATATATAATACTTACGAACCAATGGTGTGGCTCAATAGGATCCTGTCGGTCGTAAAATTTTGAGAGTAATTAAATTTTACTTTGAATTTAAACTTTTTCATTGTTATAAAATAATGGAGAACTTCTTTAAACACGACCGACAGTTTCAAAATCTTTGTCTGCTCTTTCGCCAAATTAGCGTCTCTCGTACCACTACTTCCAAACTCTGACGTCACAAACACATATACATGAGCACTCGCATATCAAACATGCAGAAAACAGTGAGAAAAAAATGAACAACATAAAATTACAGCACTCAACGGTTTCAAAGCGAAAGTGAGGTCACGTACATGCTTCAGATTCACTTCGCCGCAGATTTTCGGACGAGGAATTTTTACATTTACATGATTTGCAAAAACATTTAAAATAGAAATATACACTTTCGCAGATTGCGACACCAAAAATATGAATAATAGTAACTACCCATTTAGTTTTGGATTTAAGCTGGGTTGAAAAAATGAAAACGTTGAACCCTATAGGACCTAATTTTTCAATGATTTTTTAAGCGAAGGTAAAATACACGAATTGGTTTGAAAATTTTAGGAAATATCCAAAGTATCCCATAAAATGTATAAAAAAGGGTTTTTAAATAAAAATTCAAATAATAATTAGACCTATGTTATATGAAGAGATCATGTGACTTATTGTAAAATAAAATATGGTATCCATTTTTTTTTCTGCTGTGTCAAGTTCATGTTTTTTACTGATCTTTTACATTTGTATTCAAACATGCATCCGACAAAAAAACTCTTAAATTTTGTGTATTATATGTGTATCTGAATTCCGTTCCTACGCATTTATAATAATTTTTATTTTAAATGATACCTAAACATATTATTTCTACAACGAAGCCTAATTTTAACAGATTCAGAACGTGAACAAATTACACAATTTTATGGTGAGATGCATAAGAATTCAGAATTCTTTTCACGCAAAATTATTTTGCTCTGGAGTCTGGAATATTAATGACATATTCATTAATTTTACATAGACATGCAAACGATTTGTATTTCAATGCTGACATATGAAAAAAATGTGTAAATAAAATTGCATTTCAGCTGGAAAGTGTGTCACAATCAATGCTTCATGCATAGTTGATCTTCCTTGTTTATTTATAAATTTGTTTTCATGAATGAATAGTGATTGAAATTATCGTACCAAATTGGTTTAGAAAACTGAAAGTTATTTTCTCAGGACATAAATATAGTATTCATAAAATTAGACGTAAACACAGTTATAAAAACAGTTTATTTGTGTTCAGTGACACTCAAAACTTGGGTCTATTCTAGTTACGGGAATTTAACTTTTGTTCTCATCACGTGAATTTATTGAAGAGGCCTTCAGATGGTGGCATGGGATGTGTACACTTCATTTTCGACGGAACTGTCAAGTATTTTTATGCCTTTCTGCACACTTCGAGCCAGATGAATTTTCTGAAAAACCTGAAGAGGCATGCATCTATAACCCATATCCGTTATTATCAATGCAGTGTAGCCGATTCTGAGAAATTGGGTTTGGTGAATTTTCGATAAAATCATATATGGCAAAATTCGTGACACCAACAATACTTTTCTTTTACATATATTAGGAATTAAAACATGAAAACTTTATAAATGGCTATATTATCTTCCCGGTAGAAGTCCATGACACATTCTTATATCACATCCTCATTATTATAATTGGCGACTTGAACGAGTAATTTTATATGAGTTGCTACATGAAATTAACTTTATGCTATTTTCACGAATAACCAGTGCAAGCGAACAAACATTTCATGTTATGAAGCATAACACAATGTTTACACGATGTGCAAACACTGCTCATTCTCACCGGGATCGAGTAATAAATGAAATAAGGGGAGTAATAACTCAACGTAAGTCAAAGTGTATGGTGTAGATTTTAATTGCTAACACGATGCGTCCTCACAAATACGAAGGTGTTGGGGGGGGGGGGGGGGGGAGAAACAGCATTTATTAAATACTAAAACATTCTAAATCATTCTGACTATTCTAACTACTGAAAAACTATCTCTGAAAGCTGCAAAAGTTCTAAAACTTCTAAAGTTCCTCAAAACATTTTAGAAATAAACTGAATTCTTAAATAAACAGAAAGTGGACCTATTGACCAGTTTCCCTACGTGTACAAATATGTACTCTTGTAAAATATTAAAAATGGCACTTTACCTAAAAATAAAAACATTAAAAGTAAAAGAAAGAACACAGATTTTAGGTTTTCAAAATCTAACGTTTATTAAAATTTAAACTTCATTTTTAAAATAATTTTCAAAACATTTTACATCTCATTAACTAACAAATCTAATAAACAACTTAAATAAATAAATAGAATGGCCGGTCGTATAGTGGTAGAAAAAACGTTAGAATATTAAATTTTAAAGTTAACAATATTAAACTTATACAACTATTTATCAAAACTAAAATTTGGAATAAAAAGAACATAAGTTAGCCAAAAGGGAAATTTAGAACAAAAGTTAAACTTAACCTCAGGTTCAGGTGACCTAAAATATATAAGTCTAAAGGGGTCTTATTCTATGCTAGTTCAATTAAATTTTAAATAATGCAAAAGTAAATTAGCCTGAAATTTGAAGAAAAAGAATTATATCACCAAGGCTCCAAGATAAGCTTCTGAGATCTGCAGGAAAGGACCCAACAGCAAAAAATGTCACCAAAGTTCCCAGAGGACACTTCTTGAAAGGCAAACACGGCAAAGGAGGGTTATGTCCATCAGAGGTGAGGAAAATCTCCGGCCGGATCCGAATTCCAAAAGATTCCAAATAGGACGTTTAGTAACGAAGAAATAAATTCTCCACACAGCTACACCGGATCTTTGACATCAGGACTGAATGCATAGCATATGTCTGGTGCTTTTCACCAAAAATGACGCTCCAGTTCTTCATAATAAGAGCAGCATAACCCGGGAGAACCAAACACTTAGTTGACGAGTTAACTCATCTCCGCTGACATCGCAGAAACTCTATTTAGAGGATGGGAGACCAATAACACCTCCAATCGTTCCGTCCGTCTAGACATAATAAACGTCCGGCTCCCACATCATCCAGACGAAACATTTTCAGAGAGCACGGAAGGAGGAATCAATTAAACAAAAAAAAACAGCAGAAGAATGTTGATTAAACAGTAAACACAGAGGAATTCATCTCGGAGAAATCTCAACGCAGGTTTAGCTGAGAATAAAAAAACGAAATTCGCATTTCGAATTCGCACTTCGGTTCGGCTCGCGCCGAAACGCTAAAAACAACAGCTTATTAGATCACATCTTGAGTTCAGAGGGAAGAAAAAGAGAGCAAAAAAAACGCGTGATTTTACTTATATACTGCGAAACATCGCTGCTATCGATGAACGATAAAATAATTAATGACAGACGATTTTAATATTACGATCAACCAATTAAAAACTCGAAATTTTAAAGAAGAGAAATGGAATTTCAGAGCAGACGAAAATTAAAAAGAAATGAAGTGAAACGATTTGGAAATATACGAATTCGGCAATAATTTAAATATGGACGATTCTGAAATATTTAAAAAAACTGAAAGTAGAATAAAACTGTAAAATTGCGATGAATTAACCAATTTTTAACAGAGAGCAATAAATTTGGAATCAAATTAAAGGGAATTAAAAGGGCAATAAATGGAATCACAAATTAGCCAATTTAAATAAATTTAAATTGCTAAAACCTAAAAGAACGAACTTTCGCCGTTTTTAACACAAAACCTATGGAATAGAACCTATCTGGAACAGAAGAATATCAAAAACCTAAACAATTGGAAAATGGATAACTAAAAGAGAATGACTATGTAAATAAGACCCCTGAACACATTTAAACAAAAAGCAAAACTTTCTAAAATTATTAAATATCCAAAGGTATAACCCAACAAAGGACATACGAAGGGACATTTTTAAGCTCGATTGTTTAAAAAATCATTGTGAAAATTTATTGTATGTGCGCGTTTGTAGAATTGTAGTACGCGTATGGTATAACAGCCACGACCCCTTTCTTGACTACCTCTTTTACTTTAAACAAAAATCAACCTCTAACTGTCCTTGCAACTCCTTCGGTGATGCAGATCACTATGTCTTCTCCTGTCCCTTCACAAAAAATTCCATCTAAAAAAAACCTCTCCTACTCTCCGAGCGACTTGGTTTTCCAAGGTATGTTCCAGCAAAATCCTTTTTGATCGATTGAAAAACTGTATCCTTACTGCTAGAGAAGTATCTAACAGAGTGAAATGACTAGTTTGTGGGTTATTACTTTCTGTTCTCAAGTCTTACGTGATCAATGAACCCCTGTTAATTCGCTGCTCCCAGGAGTTCTCATGCTGTTCCCTTTTTCATTTTTTAAAAAATTGTTTTGCTTGTTTTTCATGTGACTTTCACTTGTTTGCTTGTTTCATGTGTCCTTCATTTGTTTGCTTGTTTTTCAGTTGTGTGTCCTTTGGTCATATTTGTTCTTGCACAGATTATATTAATGTCAACAACGTAATAACACCTCAAAGAAAAACAAATCTTACATCAGCCTTCAATTACCTTAATTAAATTTTGAATTGTTAAACATGATATATTATAAATGTTCCACAAAATAATATTGTAAATATCTGTATATACAAGAAGAAATATCAAGAAATCAAAATGTTATTTATATACCTACCTCAGCAAATGTCTAATGCTGTAATTTGTAGAACGTCCCTACCTGATGTAACCACCCCCTTTGTGAACTTTAATAAACGTTCCGCAGCCGCTCGGTGTCTGTGAATGTCGGTTTCCGCTATCTAAAATTTTCCCGGTCATCCATTTTGCTGCTCCAAGTCTTCGAACGAGTCGGGTGGTCGGGTGGCTTTCGACACATCATCGCATGTCAAAGTGAAAGCAAAACATACACTTTTAAAGTGCAAGATCATGTCAACTGCGTTTTGAGACACGCAGGGTGTGTTATTAGTGGACTTTTGCCACAAGAAATAACAATTAATTCAGTTTCCTACTGCGAGACCTGAAGAAAGCTTTGTCGAGCAATCCTGAAAAAATGATGTGGAATGCTGAAAGCCGATGTTATACTGCTTCATGACAATGCAAGGCCACATTCCTGGCTCAAATTCTAAATCTGATCGAATCTTTTGGCTGAGAGTATTCGATCCAGGGACGTAAGTACCGGGGGGGGGGGGTGTCACACACCCCCTGACTCAAAAAAGTCGGAAAATTTGGCAATCACTCGGAAAAGAAATCGGAATAAGTGTGAGTTTTGTTCACCATAAATTTCACTTCAAAAACTTATATTTTACTTCAATTTCTAAATGTTCACTACAAAATCACCGATTCTCTTGTGAACCAAAGTCCTTGAAGTCCATGTTGAAATAAAGCCATCTGATGAACGTCGGGCAAATGGTTTCTTTGCGGTGTCATAAATCTCATTTAAATACATTTGAGCCACCTGGAAGGGCGATGACAACGAGGGCAGGAAGTCCCCAATCTTTTTCGGCCTTTTACTTGAGGAAATTCGGAGAATCAGGCCTTGCACCCCGAAGGTGCATATCATTTGTAGTACCCATATGTGGGGACAAAACCATGCAAGAGCAATTAGGTTTGGTAAGAGTTCTTCCGAAAAAATCACTTTTCTTCGCTGTGCAATCGGCAAAACAGCAGGAGAAAAATACTAAAACACATTGTCCAGGGATTTGGAAAGCAAACCCAGTATGCATTCCCTTAAAAGTGTCTTTAATTGGGCAAGTAATTTATGACGCTCAGAAAATGTGAATGTATTTCCTGTATAATTCTGAAAAGCATGGAATCTTCATTCAGCCCAGATTGCTTCAATTTTTCGCAGAGCTGGGTTGGGACCGCGTAAAGTAAGGTAGTATTTATAAATTATTTAAAGGCATGCATAAGAATTGTTTATATACGTTTCTCATAATGATTATTATTTATTTTTATTCCTTTTTTAAATTTTGTTATAATATTTTTGTGCTTTTAAAGGTATCATTTAACAATTCATACGTCATTTAAATAAATTTTCTGCGATAAAATAAAATCACAAATTGTGAATGAAACACTAAACTATACAAAAAGATCAGCAGTGGTTCCAATACGGGTCAGAACGGGCTGAAAATTTAGATTTTTTCCCTATCTGGCATGACTGTACCAGTGCTTAAACCCTGCCCAAAGACCATTGAGTCTCGGCTTGATAATTTATATTCATATATGTTAAAAACATGAATGTGTTGAAGACCCAGACCGTCCGACTCATCCTGAGGACTTGAGCAACTATTTGGACGGCCGGGAAAGAGTGAAATTTTTCTACGAAGAATTGAGGTAATTTTTTTTTAAACATTTATCTATATATAGGTGAAATAAAGACTATTATTTCATGTATTCAATTAAAATTCATTTGAAAATTTTTTAAAATTAAATATGTTCGGCCTGGCGAAATAAATATATTCGGCCCCTGAAAAATTTTCAAAATATGTTCGGCCTTTATTAAAAGCAAAGTTCGAGCCCGGCCCGAAACAGCGTTATAAAATTTCGGCACAGCCCGAGTCGAAATGATTTCGCCTGAATAACATTTTTCTATGCAGATATTATGCCTTTTATGACAATTTTAAAATAATTTTAAATAATTAAATAGAAAAATTAGAGCCATTTTTTCAAAATGGTTCAAAATATTAAGACATCGAAATTAGAATCACTTTTTCAAATTTTTTAAATTATTAAATATCGAAATTAGGACCACATTTACAAAATATTAAAATATCGAAATTGTTGCCACTATATTTCAAAAACTAAGAACCTATCCAAATTCCAATTGTACACTCCTATATGGTTTTCAAAGGGCTACAAATTACCTAATATTGTTCATAGCTACCACTTTTCGTTTTCGAGAAATAAGCATTTATATACTTAAAAAACAGGAAAATTTCAATCTTTTTAAACTTGATAAGACGATTCCTCGAAAATTGCATTAGATCTATAAAAACCCATTACTAAGCTAGAACTTGGATTTCCTACTAAACATTCTTATCGCTTATGGTTTATCTTTCATAATTTAGAAAATAGTTCGAGTGAAAGCAAGGAGACTAAAATTCTCTCCGGCCAAAACTTTTTAGTTTTTCGAAAAAAAAATGCTAATATACTAAAATATTGAAATTATCTCTCTATATATACATAAAAGGTACTATATTTCCAACAAAACAAGTAAAAGTTGGTGATATTTTTATCTGTTAGGTTCGGAGATATAAGCGCCCAAAGTGTTTATATTTTTCGTAAAGCCCCGATGTCTGCCAGAGACTCCCCAACCATACATGTTATTCATATTAAAATCTATAAAATCTATGCAATTTGTCCTTTCATACTGTGATTATTTTTCGGGAGAATATTATATATCAAATTGATGAGGACGAAAAAACTTAATACTTTTTATTTTTGCTTGTTTTTCTTTATGATGATGTATTTCCTTTTTTAAGTCGAAAGAAAAATAATTTGCCTAAACATATGTAAGTGTGAAAACGGGTTTAATATATCAATACATATTTGCAACTAATTATTTAAACCAATTTAATAAATAAAAAAGTTAGGCTTCGTAACCCTGAAAGATGTAACGAATGTATAAAATGCAGAACTCGGGAGAAAAAATTTTTAGAGATGATAGCAACAAATTATTTCTACAAATATAAATATTGAATAACATTGTGTTTGACTTATGGCTGCATATGCGGCAAAAATTAAAATTGGAAAAATTTTAAAAATTGAAAAAATTTTAAAAATTGGAAGTTTGATTAATTAACTTAAAATGTTATTAATTTTATAACTTAAATAATGTTACTCTTAAATTGTAGTAAATTTTTAAGTTATAAATACTAACAGAAACCACCAAAGAGAGGCGTTCCAAAACATAGGATAGTCCCATTGCAGAATCCTACATAGATGCTAAAGTTATCCTAGTTTGGGGAAAGCCCCTTTAGGCGGGTTCTGTAACCATTAACGCTTGGTTTTGGTCATAGTCCACAGATAAATTGTGTAGTATGGCCTCATTTTTGTGAAATTTAATGCCAACTGAATGATAAGACTGAATTTATCTGTCTCTATAAAAGTTCACAAATTTGTAGAATATAGCAAGTTTTCGTGTTGCCATTCCGCATTAGGTATTATTACTTGCAGAGAACTAAAAAGTGCAAAAGCGATCTACAGATTTTGAATGGAGACGCAATCCTTATAGAATATAATTGGTTGATATATTATCAGAAAAAATGAACGATATTTACATGTTTGTATTTAAACTATTTGTGATTAAGGAAAAAATTTCAAGTATTTACAATTACATATGAATATGCGGTCGTCATTCGTATGAAATTTTATATCTTCTGCTTTGAAATAAAAATGTTTTATTAATTCCGTCGTATAAATCAAATGCATGGTAATATGTATGTAGAAAGTTGAATAAATATTAAAATAGTGTCGAAAATCAAAATTCAGTTTTATCCCAGCTCGGATAGTCTTGACATGTTGCGTGTATTAGGTTCTTTTTTGACTATCTGATCAGTAAAACAAATAAAGCACAATTTCCATTATAAAATCCTTCAAGAAAGATAACCTTTTCTTAGCAGCAGGACTTTGTTATGCTATCTTTGCCTTATAAAATCTTTTTCATCTCCTTCCCCCCCCCCCCCCCCAAATGTTCTTTATAATCTTTTTAAGGAATCTATTGTAGTACAAATTGCGATGAAATTTATTTATAATGTTTAATTCCGAAAGAAAGTATTATTTTACAGGTTTTATTTCTACCGTATTTAAATTTCAATGTATTTTTTCAAAATTAATAAATTTCCTTAATTTTTAAAGTTAAGGTGTTTCCTTTTCTTAAATAATTGTAATTATACCTTTTTAGTACAATAATTATCTTATTAGAAAATTTTCTCCCGTCAATATCACCACAGAAAGAGCACTTGTGCTTTGCATTTTTTTAAAAGTTTCTTTTATTGAATATACGATTTAAAATCTATTACATTCTACAAATTTTTACTAGAAAGTTAAGAAATGTATATAAAGTTAATTTCAAGAGTTTTCAAATACAATAAGTAAAGGAAAAAAAGCAGAATTATGCCAGATAAGCTCTCAGGAAAAATGCCTTTCCAGAGAAATTTCTAAAAGAAAGTAGATAACATTTTAGGTTACATGCTTGTCTTATAATACTATAATGACTAGCACCAAAATATATTGTAACAAAATTGAATTAGCAAACATAAACGGTTTTAGTGATAGCATTAAGTCATGCAAGTTTTTCTTTAAAATGCATTCTTCTATACTGTAAAGGCAACCAATTCATTGGTTTTCCTGTTGGTAGCCGAGACTATTGCTTGATAATTCCACTATAGTAAGACTAATCTAGACGAAAATAGAATTTAGCTTCTATTGCAAATAACAGTGATAGTCCACTGTGCGGCCGCACATGCTACACGGGCGTAATATGCCCTTTATAAACACCTAAATGATTCATTGCGATGTCGGTTTGCATATGTGGGCGCGCATTTAATCTGCATGTGCAAACCGTACGCCTTAAATAAGCGCTTAAACACGCTTTTTCTCGTTCCGCTGCGACACCTTTAGTATTGAACAAAAAGCAAGGAGGTAAAAATCGGGATTATGGTTGTAGTTATCCCGTTTAAATGATTTTTTCACAATGCTTTTAATGGAAAATAATTGTATTTTGAAAAATATAAATAATATCTTTAAAATTGAAGAAATAAGAAAACTTCTCAATTTAAATCACTTTATGTCTTTCGTCAGCTGAACTTTCATGAAATAACTGCCGAAAAGTAAAATTAGATAATTAAATACTATCTCCGAATATTTTCGTGCTATAGAAGATATTTATCGAGCGAATTCTTATAAAAATAAAATAATTGTTCATTTAAAAAAATCAAAATGATATCTGTAAAATTCTGGAACTTAGAATTTTTGATTTTATCACCCATATTGTGTCGCGCTAATTGTCTATAAACATCTGCTATTCTCCAAACAATAGTCTGCTGGGAACTTTATGTTCTGAATATTTAAAGGAATGGATGTAGAAACAACGAAATTTCAATTTTAAATATTCATAACCTTTAAACTAATTGAAATTTAAAAGAAAAATAATCCCGGCGAGGTGCATATTTGCATAAGCTAAGATGCCAACTAAATCTATACAGATCTTCAAAACTGTTGAAAGCTTGAATTTTCTGCTACGCGTTACACACACATAGAAACAGTCATCTTTTTGAAAAATACTAAATAATAATAATGCGACCGTTCGATATTAAATTGTGTATAAATTAGAATGTTACACTAAAATGGTAGCAATATCGAAATGTTTTTATAAACCTTTTATTAATCGAAAAAATATGTTAAATAGTTGAGCGTCCAATAAATAGGAATTTCCATTAGTTATAATTTTACTGCTGTACATTTTATAGACACATTTTATATATTATATTTTTATTAATAAAGAATCATTAATTTATTTATAATTGCTATTATTTTATTTTTAAATTAAAATATTTCTTTCTTGTTCAAATAAAAATCCCCTAAAATATTATTTCAAATTAAAGAGTTATTTCAAAATAATATACCAACATTGATAGTTGCGAAATATTGTATCTCATTAAGGGAGATGCATTTGTGCTTTGATGCGTTTTCTTAAAAAAAAAAATGTAGTAATTAAAAAAAAAATTGTTAGAATGCGAAGGTAAATACAACTTTCTGTAGAATTCAAACTGTAGAATTAAGCTAATCTTCCTTTTTTAGATGCGGCGAAATAAGTATCAGATAACCTAAAAAAATGTAATTTCAATGTATTTAAGAATATGTGTGTAGCTACATGTAGGTAAGTTTTCTGGTGGACCATTTGGATTTTTTTTTTTTTTTTTTTTTTACGTCCGTGTCTGGACAATTTTTTGAAAACAAATATCGAGGAAATGAAACCCCTTATGAGTACTGCAAATCATGTCATATTAATTTCTTTTGAACAATGTATATATGCATGCTATTATACACATCCCGTGTTTTACAAAGCTAATTCTTGGCCTAGAAACGTGTTTTTTCTTTTTTTTTGAGGAAATTATTTGGAAATGTGCAAAGTGCATTTGGAAATTAGAAAAAAGTAATAAAGTTTTAATAATTTATAAAAACCTAACAAAAGATCCAATTTTATCAAAAGAAAGATGCATGATCCGAAATTTACACAACCAATTCTTGGCATAGAAACTCACGGGTTTTTAAGTGCTAGACAATCATCTAAGAATGTGTCAAGTGCATTCGAAGAAAATCCCAAAATGTACAAAATTTAATACTTTTTCAAATATATTTAAAATTCTACTAATTTTTGCCCTAGAAACTTGCCTTGTTTCAACTGGTAGCTAAAGATCTGGGCATTTGCATAACACATCCGATAATTAAACAAATGTACAATTATTTATAAAACAAAACCCTCAAAACTAAAAATTTGGTTTTGAGACTTTTTCTTTTTTTAAATTGGGGTATGATTTGGACATATACACTAAACATTCGAAAATTAAAACAAATAATTGCTGTGTAGACTTTGAAATGCACAAAGGTCACTAGAACAGCAATGCACTCGCTCAAAAACAAAAGTTAACTCAGTTGTTTATAAAGTCGGAAATTTTCAATATTAGTCGGAAAAATTTCCTTCACACCCCCCCAGACAAGATTGCCCACTTACGTCCCTGATTCGATCACCTGCCATACAGTCCAGACCTTGCGTCTAGCGACTACCATCTCTTCCGCCATCGACCTTCCTGGACGGCAAGCGTTTAGAAACTAAGGAAGAAGTGAAAACGATCGTGAGTAACTGGCTATCATCACAGGCGGCAGAGTTCTATGATCACGGTATCCAAAAACTGGTATATCGTTTCGATAAATGTTTAAGTCGGCAAAGAAATTATATAGAAAAATAAAGAATTGAATGTAAATTCAGAAAATAAATGCTTTTTTGTAAAAAATATACTTACTTCGTTTTTATTGTAAAACGGACCTTACTTAAAAAATATCCCTCGTATATGCAATAGGGACATCGTATAGTTCAGATACGTCCTTAATCGATTTTGTTTAAATTGAAGTGAACATTTTGTTTTGATTTAGAGGGTAGAAAAATTACGTGTGCTGTAGATAGATTTTAACCCCTCTCCTTTATAGATATTCTATTATTAGAAACTTCTCCATGTTACACATTTCAGGGTCTGGGAGCCTCCTGTTATATCATTTGAATTGCTCTCCTGGTTGATTCCAATTCTAGTCTGCCCAGAATATTTCGTTATGGCTTCAATTCTTTTCCCGGTTTATTGCGGCATCAGCAAATTCTATAAATACTCAAAATGTTAATTGTGAAATAAAAATGAAATAAGTTTTTAGTACCAGAATTTTTTATCAGCCCTGCAACAATGTTATATAATTTTATGACGACTATCATTGTTAGAGCCCTATTTAATGTTGTTTATGTTAACATTTATTGTTTATGCATTTGTATGCTCGTAAACATTATGTTGCAAGTTGCATTATGGGATTTGGGTCCACAAGTCGAATATTGTGTAACATTCTGTTGTGATAAACATGTTGCATGGATCAATTTGAATAGAGTAATTAGAAAATTAATCATAATTGCTTTAAGAGCTTAATGAAAATATTTTAAATTAATTACTCCATTCAAATCAAGATCCCTGCAACAAATTTTCACGGATCGGATTCTCATGTCAAAACAATTAAATCTTAAAGGCCAAATAAACAATTAATAAAAAAATTAAAATTTTTTGTATAGTGGTATTATCCAGGTATTGACATGAGAACCTTAAATGAAATGATAATAATATAAAACAATACATAAATAAATTCCCAATTTTTTTTTATATTTAAAAAGAAATTATTTATTAAAGAAGATATATATATTCATTAAGATTATATTATATGTATATAATCAATATTAATTGACATTTTTCTTTTTTTCACATAAATTAAAGTACCAATAAAAGAATAAAGAAATAAGTTCCTTTTACTCACAGCTTCTGTACTATTGTGTACTTGTTGAAAAAAAATATATATATTTCAAAATTAGTAAAAAATATAATGCAAATTCATATCAGAACATTTGCAGATGATCTCTTCATCAAGCTCTATTTTGTACTTCATTTTTAATTAATATTTTGTATGAAACCTGTATTTTTTTTATATTGAACCTTCAATATAAATTCTGCTGATATCATCATTTTAAACACTATCTCCTCAACTAGGAGCACTATCAACACATTTTTTTGTGAACAATGCCACAGATTGACTCATTTAAAATGCACACATCTTCAGCTCCTCGGAGCTCAGCCATTTCAAAAATTCACTGAACATTTTGATACACATATTTCAGAAATGAAATAAACTAGGTCACTACACCTTTTGAAAATCACAGACCTACTGACTGAACTTCAGCACTTCTAAAAATTACACCTCTTGAAAACACACTGACACTGACTTCTAAAAATTATACACCAAAAAGCTGCTTCCCAGTTCACATTAGCATGTTGCTAGGGCCCAGTAACAGAAGAACAAAAAAATTAAAAAAATGACTTCTGGGTAAGAAAGAGACGTACCAATCAACCATTGGTTACTGACCAGTGATGTCACTTTGATCCACGAATTGTAGAAAGGGGAGAAAAAGTTCTTTCTTCGCATGCTCAATGTATTCCCAGAAAAAACCTCTGCTCACAGGGAAATCGGAATTGATGATCTTGCACATCTGTCAAGAATGGTAATTGAATGCACTTGGTGTTAATGGCTGCAAATACATGCCAGATTGTAGATAATATGAGAGGTCTCGTTTAGCTTTCAAAATTCTGTTTTTCCACACCTTAAAATGTCACTTAAGGTTTTAAGTGATCTTGCTAAATGCTTTTTAATGACTTTAGTGCCTTCTACTTCGAAGCCACTGTGGGAAAAACATTCACTACCTCAGACCACCATGAATTTAAGAAAAGTTCTCATGGGAAAAAAATAACTTTTTTTTTTTTCGTTGTTGTTGTTGTAAAGTTATAAAGTGTTATGATGAGTTTAAAGTTTTTAAACACATCACAACATTCCATCCCCCGTTTGAAGCAATTGAAGTGATCGTACCATCAAAATATTAATGTGTGAGAACAAAAACAACTTAAAATTCTATGAAACTGTGAGTAAAAAAATTAAAATTAAATTAACTAAATACAAAATAATAATACAATATACATATAAATTTCTGAATAAACATGATGTGCACATCAAAAAAAAATATTAACAATGTTTTGAATTTACAAAAATTGAAATTTTATGTATGTTGATGTAAAGTATTAAAAGTTGTAAATTCCTTGGTGAATTTATTTTTCACCTGCAAAACACTTTCATATTCACTGCAATCATACTCAATGATATTCGAAAGTTCAATAAAGTTCAACAATGACTACTTGAGCTGTATGTCCATTGACTATTCATTTGTAAATTAATTGTTCATTTGTAAAGTTCATAATGTTCTGGAACTTATGTCCATAAGAATTAATATAAATTTGCTGAAAATGTAAAATTTGTGTCTGCATCACCAAAAAAAAAAAATTTTTTTTTAAAACAGTATGAATTAATAAAAAGTTGTACATGTAAATCAACATAAAATATTCATATCCATATATTAAATACATAAGATTAAAATAATCTGATAGCAATAATATCATTCGTATTTTTTTTACGATCATTTTATCAATGATGTTTACCATTGTAACATCATACACTTATTTCTGCATTTGTGAATTTCATTAATTTTTTTTACTATTTGAGTAGATAAATATATAGTAATTAATAATAATGAATACATAAAAAAAATCACATTCTAATATCAATTACAATATTTACATTAATTTTCATTTTCAAAAATGTAGCCAATTCTCAATGTGAGCTACACATGTTTACATATTATATATATAGACAATTGTCTATTACTACATTCAATGAACTACATAACCTTTGAATGAATGTATTCAAAATTTGATAAATACAAATGAATTCTATCAGTAATAAAAAAAAATGATTAAATGTTTATTCTGTGAAGTAAGAATAAAATATTTAAAATCCCAAAATGTGTTATAAAAATGAATGAAGTGTAATTTAATTTTAGTAAACAAACTTGATAATCTCAATACTGATTAAGATTTTACTACAAATGCATGTGTGAAACAAAGCTATATATGAGCTTTTAAAATGACTTTAATTGCAGATAAAATTTAAATTGCTGATTGGACAAAAAAAAATATAATCAAAATGATGACTGAATGAATTCGACAAAGTACAAACAACAGAAAATTCACATGATCAGAATGGAGAAGGAAATGAGAACAAAATTGTTTTTCCTCTCCTGCGACATTATAAAACCTTGAAAAAAATTTTGAAATACAATATGAGAGAATCGAAAAGTTCTTCTCAAAATTGTTAAAAGTTTGACAAACAATATGCTGACATATATACTTGACAAGAAATCAGAAGGGGCCCATAAAGGGTCGGAAGAAATGAATCATTGTCTGACCAGCAGACTAAAGATCCAAAAAAAAAAATCATATGCATATTAAATTGAAAGAGGTGATTTCTCAACAAGAACATCCCAACATAAATTTATCAACAAAATTTAGAATAATATGGAAGCTAAAAATGAAATTTATAAGAATTAAAGCTAATAAGTAATACATTATATTTTAGAATGAAATTATAATGAAAACCTATAAATTTAGTGAAATAATAAATGAAAATAATAATTCATGATGTTTAAATGAAATTATTATTTATAAAATTTAAGAAAATTTTTAATTTATTTTATTTGAAATATTTAATTTTACCATTACAAAATTATTATAAATGTGATCTTAAGGGTGGAATTCTAAACAATTTGTTAAAGTGAATTTTCATTTCTTTAAGTGATTCGAGATGTTTAATCACTGCATTGTCATTCCGAAGAATTCGAATAATTTCAAAAGGACCCTGATATTTTGGTCTTAATGAACCTGTATGTGTTAATGCCTTCATGTAAACTTTGTCACCTAAATTTAATTTCTGTCCTTTGCAATTCTTTAATCTTTTCTGAATTTTTTCATTTGCATTATCTTGATTTTGAAAAACCTGATTTTTGATTTCCTCTTTTAATTTATTGTTTTCCTCAATAAATTGTTCAATAGATTTAGATGTCTCCCTGATTTCGGAGAACATATCCAATGGTAACCTTAGTTCTCTATTGAAAAAGAGCATATTTGGAGAAAATTTAGTTATTGAGTGTTCTGACTGATTATAAAATAATTTGAATTTTAGAATTTGGTTATGCCAATCAAAATGTTCATTACATAAGCAAGCAAGAGTTGATTTCATAATACCATGAGAGCGTTCTAAAAGTCCATTACTGCTCGGATGAAAAATAGAAGATTTGTGATGATCAATATTTAAATCAGAAATGAATTTTGAGAATTCTTTAGATGTAAATTGCGCGCCATTATCGGTGTAAATCACTTTGCAAAATCCAAACCGAGAGAAATATTGATTTAAAACATCTATAATAGTTTGCGAAGAAATATTCTTAACTGGAAAAACTTCAAGATATCTACTAAAATGATCTATTATGGTAATAATGAAATTATGTTGTTTAGTTGAGCGTACAAGCTTTCCAATAATATCAATAGAAATAACTTCTGATGGACAAAATCTCTTCGCCTGAAGTTTCACAGGTTGTTTAGCTAATTTCTTAGATTTAAATTTAAGACATTGAGAACAATTCAAAACAAAGTTTTTTGTATCAGCAAACATGCCATGCCAATAATATAATTTTCCTACAAAATTGTATGTCTTACTAACACCAAAGTGTGCGGCATGTGCTGAATAAATAGCAGCTTTCTGCAATGACTGTGGTAAAACAATTTTGAAAGGATTTGCATGATGCTTTTTAGATCTCATCTTCATCATTAATATATTGTTTGAAGAATCAATTTTGAATTTTTTGAATTTATTTTTATTTGAATTGTCAATTACTTCTTGTCTTACTTTTGAAATTTTATCATCCTTCAACTGTTCAGCCAAAATATTCTCATTAGATAAACTTTTATCAGATTGAAAAATGTTGTTCATTAAAAATTTTACATTATTATTGGAAAAAATGACTCTACTAAAATAATCAGAAGGATTTGAAACACCTTGAATATGTGAAATAGAAAATTTAAATTACTGTAAATATAATAGCCATCTACATGTAATGTCACTCTGAGATTCTAAATTCAGATGATAAGAAAGTGCCTTAGCATCACTCAAAATTTTAAACTCTGCACCAATCAGATAATCTTTGAAATGTCTAACTGACTCATAAATTGCTAAAAGTTCAAGTTTTAAACTGGGGTATCTAGTTTCAGAGTCTTTCAATTTTCTCGAAAAGTATTGTATTGGATGTAATTGATTGTCATATTCTTGTGCCAAAATTCCACTTAAAGCTACTTTACTCGCATCAGTTATAAGAAAAAAAGGTTTGCTGAAATTAGCATTTTTGACCACTGGTTGACCTAAAATAGCTTGTTGCAATTTTAAAAATGAATTTTGACATTCTTCAGTCCATTTGAATTTAGCATTTTTTTTGGTTAAATTTACAAGAGGTTCAACAATTTCTGCATAATCTTTGATTAAAATTCTAAAATAATTTGTCATCCCTAAAAATGTTTTAATATGCTTATTGTTTTTGGGAGTGGGAAAAGACTCAATTTTTTGGATATTCTTATCCGAAGGAGAATAACCATGTTTGTCTACCTTAAAGCCAAGATATTCAATTTCAGATTTAAATAATTGAAGTTTATGTGGATCCAGCGTTAAATTAAATTTGTTTAACCTGTCAAAAATTAATTGCAATTTGTCTAAAACTTCAGAGAATGAATTGCCTCCTACAATGATGTCATCAAGAAAAAATTGAATACCTAAATGTTTAATATCTCCCAAACATTTTTGAATAAGTTGAGTAAAATAACTAGTACTATTTGCAGTACCCTGGGGTAATCTAGTAGGTTGAAAATTCCCTGATTCTGTGGAGAAGGCCAATTTCGGTTTATCTTCATTTCTCAATTTAATTTGAAAAAAAGCACTTTTTAAATCCAATACACAGTATAAATTTTGACCAGCTACTTCTTGCAAAATATCATGAATATTAGGTACAGAATATTTAAAATGTGTTAATATACTATTTAAAATTCTATAATCAATCACAGGTCTATATTTAATGTCTTCAGGTTTTGTCGATTTACTGATTTGTTTCTTTTTCACCATAATTAAAGGAAATGCATAATTTGAATTAGTATTCTCAATAATACCTGCCTCGAGAAGTTGTTGAATTTCTTTCTGAGCAATAGGTTTTACTAAATGTGGAAGCTTATATGGTTTACATTGCACTGGATAATCATGTATCAAGTTAAATTCAGGAGTTACTTCAGTCGTTACACCAAGAGTTTTGTAATTTTTAGAAAAAACTGCAAAATTTTTCAAAAGCATTTCTTGAACCTGTGTTTTTTGATCAGGATTCAAATGATCAAGTTTAAAATCATCTTTAGTAAGTTCTGATTTTCTAAGTTCTAAAATTTTAGAATTTATGTTATTAATTTTTGCAATGTTTTGTTTTGCCTGTGGCTTAATGTCAAAATTAGGGTTAAGAAACATTAATTTAGAATTTTTTTTAATATTTACATTTTGATTTGTATTATTTGAAATTAGTATTATTATTTTGTCAACATTATATACTGAACAAATTCCACTTTCAATTTGAATGTTAATTTTGTTATTGGTTGGAATAGCCCAAAATTCAGAGTTTAAATCAGGTTTATCAACTTTAAGTTCCGCCAATATGGTTTGCATAGGTGCAACATTTATATTATTAATTGTTCTAGCAAAATTATTTGATTTCTCATCATTGTTTACATTATTTTTAACATTACAATTTTGTATGGTTGCATTTAAATTTGAAATATTGCTGGTTCCTGAAGAATTAATTTTTGAATTTGAAGTTTTATTTACATTTAATATTAATTTTTGATCAATATATTCATTGTTTACTTGATTCATTTCAATTTGAACATTACTGTTGTGTAAAATTAATTTGTTTTGTGACATATCTAAAATAAGCTTGTTTCTTTTTATAAAATCAAAACCAATTATCATTTGATAATCACTAGACCAAGTGTCATTAGTCACAAAGAAAACATTTTTGAAATATTTATTATTTATTTTAAAACCAAATTCAACAGTATGCTTAAAAGGAATGATGGATTGATTTAAGGTTTGAATAGTCACATTTCTCGATAAATAATTTATTTTTGTTTTTTCTCTAATTTGTTCAAAAAGTTGATATGAAATAAAAGATAAAGAAGCACCTGAATCAATTAGGGTTAAAACTTGAAAATCATTAACAGAAATTTGTAATAATGGAAGATCAGAGCCTAAAATATCACCGTCTTCCACTAAATTGCATGAAGCAATGATTTGAGAATGATTAAAACCTGAATTCAAAGAATTAGTAGAATTTTGTGAATTCTCAATATCATTTTTATACACAATGTTGTCATTAGAAACATGAGTGCGGGGAATTTCAATGGGTACATGGGAAGCTACACCCGCTTTTGTAGTTAAATCAGTACTGAGATTAAAAGTAGATTCCCTTTTTAGTTTAAATTTGCTGTGTTTTGATTTTGTTCCTGTACAACTACTTGTTGTTCATGATTGTTTTGTGTAACAGATTGCATTTGAGGATATATTTGAAAAGGATAGGCCCAATTCTGCACTTGTGGAAAAAATGGAACTGCATTTTGCATATTAAAATTTTGTGGAAATCTAGGTTGCTGTTGATAATTTTGCTGATAATTAATGTTCCTTGATCTCCACTGTCTAAATCTTTGTCCTTGTTGTCTATAATTTCTATGATAATTGTTGTTAAAATTACCTCTTGGTCTAAATTCCCTTTTGGTTTCATTTTTTTGATTAAATTTCCAATAATGTTTACAATTTGAAGTTAAATGTGGTTCTCCACAAATCAAACAACACAATTTTTGTTTAGCATTATCTTCCTTTCCAATATTCACATTATTTAATTGTCCCAAAACTTCATGTAATACAGCTTCAGTAGCTAACTGTTTGGATTTAATATCCTCGATTTCAGAATTTGAGCTTGTAATATTTAAAATCTCATTTGCTTCCTCACTTAAAGCTCTATCAATTGTTTTGGCTATTTCTAATGCCTCATTAAATGTTTTGGGTCCTCTCTTTTTTACCTCAATTCTTACATCAGATCTCAAAGCTTCAAAAAATTTAGTTAATTTTAAATTATCTACAAAATCTTTAATTTCTTTTTTAGATTTATCTAAATTAGCAGTGTATTTATTGGCTGCTTTTTCAATTTCTTCACCCAAAGTAGAAATAGACTGATTGACTTTTTGTTTTATTGTGGCAAAGTCTGCCTGTAGCTCTATAAAAGATTTAGTTTTAGTGAATTTTGTTTTTACTTTATGCACAAAATCTTCAAAATTAATTTCATTTGCTACTTCTTCATTGTTAGTTAGAAATTCCAAAGCTTTTCCTCTCATCAAAGATTTTAAGATAATTAGTTTATTTTCATCCCAACTGGTTAAGTTTACCAAATTTTGAAATTGAGATATAAAAAAATTAAAATTTTCATTTTCGAGTCCAGAAAATGTTTGCATTAATTGTAGAACAGGTAGTGTAATTGCATTATCATTTTGGTCTTGAATTGTAGCGTTTAATGAGTTTATACTTTTTCTAAGATTTATATTAGCTTTTATTTTATCTTTGCAATTATCCATGTTAATTTTTTTTTTTTTTTTGTAAATATCAATAATAAAAATATGTATACACAGTTAGAACATCATATAAAACAGATTATACAGATAAAGTGTATAAAAAATATTTTTTTGATAACTTGACATTAAGTGTCTTATATAATAGTTGCAAATTATTTTAAATCAATTTTTTATCAAATTTCAATTCAAAAATAAATTTTTATTTTGCTAATGCAATTTATAAATTGGCTGCATACTTAATTTTAGTTTATTTTTCAACTGTTATTCTTATTTTATGTTACTATAAAGATATTTATTTTCATCAATTGGTTGTTAATTTTAACCAAAATTTAAATATTAATTAAATTATTCATATTATATTTTGCTTCAATTAATAAAATGCAATACATAAAATACAGTGTTTAAAAGAAATATCAATTGCATGCTATAGAAGTGGGTCACACACCATAAAACTTTAATCATTATCAAAAAAAAATCTATCCAGAAGGAGTGGTCACGCACCAGAAAACTTTTATGATATGTTGTGATAAACATGCTGCATGGATCAATTTGAATAGAGTAATTAGAAAATTAATCATAATTGCTTTAAGAGCTTAATGAAAATATTTTAAATTAATTACTCCATTCAAATCAAGATCCCTGCAACAAATTTTCACGGATCGGATTCTCATGTCAAAACAATTAAATCTTAAAGGCCAAATAAACAATTAATAAAAAAATTAAAATTTTTTGTATAGTGGTATTATCCAGGTATTGACATGAGAACCTTAAATGAAATGATAATAATATAAAACAATACATAAATAAATTCCCAATTTTTTTTTTATATTTAAAAAGAAATTATTTATTAAAGAAAATATATATATTCATTAAGATTATATTATATGTATATAATCAATATTAATTGACATTTTTCTTTTTTTCACATAAATTAAAGTACCAATAAAAGAATAAAGAAATAAGTTCCTTTTACTCACAGCTTCTGTACTATTGTGTACTTGTTGAAAAAAAATATATATATTTCAAAATTAGTAAAAAATATAATGCAAATTCATATCAGAACATTTGCAGATGATCTCTTCATCAAGCTCTATTTTGTACTTCATTTTTAATTAATATTTTGTATGAAACCTGTATTTTTTTTATATTGAACCTTCAATATAAATTCTGCTGATATCATCATTTTAAACACTATCTCCTCAACTAGGAGCACTATCAACACATTTTTTTGTGAACAATGCCACAGATTGACTCATTTAAAATGCACACATCTTCAGCTCCTCGGAGCTCAGCCATTTCAAAAATTCACTGAACATTTTGATACACATATTTCAGAAATGAAATAAACTAGGTCACTACACCTTTTGAAAATCACAGACCTACTGACTGAACTTCAGCACTTCTAAAAATTACACCTCTTGAAAACACACTGACACTGACTTCTAAAAATTATACACCAAAAAGCTGCTTCCCAGTTCACATTAGCATGTTGCTAGGGCCCAGTAACAGAAGAACAAAAAAATTAAAAAAATGACTTCTGGGTAAGAAAGAGACGTACCAATCAACCATTGGTTACTGACCAGTGATGTCACTTTGATCCACGAATTGTAGAAAGGGGAGAAAAAGTTCTTTCTTCGCATGCTCAATGTATTCCCAGAAAAAACCTCTGCTCACAGGGAAATCGGAATTGATGATCTTGCACATCTGTCAAGAATGGTAATTGAATGCACTTGGTGTTAATGGCTGCAAATACATGCCAGATTGTAGATAATATGAGAGGTCTCGTTTAGCTTTCAAAATTCTGTTTTTCCACACCTTAAAATGTCACTTAAGGTTTTAAGTGATCTTGCTAAATGCTTTTTAATGACTTTAGTGCCTTCTACTTCGAAGCCACTGTGGGAAAAACATTCACTACCTCAGACCACCATGAATTTAAGGTGGTTTTCGGTCGTTTTCCACCCATGTTAAAGTATAGGCCATTCCTATTATCATAACCGCAAAAGAACGGCTGTGCAAATCCTTTTGGAATTTGTACGAGTGATAGAATGATATATGTAGTTTCTTGTGTAGTCAGAAAATTCGTATAATATCAATTAATTAATTATCTATAAATAAAATACTGAAACAAAATTATAAAGTTTTAGTTCAACAGCTCTGAAATAGATGGCGCTATAGAGGCGTCGCACAGCGAATGGAGTACTTTAAAAGCCGTTTTCTTATTTCCTACACCGAATATTTTACATTTTCTGACTACAGGAGAAAATAGGGGTTTAACTTAATCATGTAAATCCAATGTTTTTATATTTTATTCAGTAATTTGCCCGTTTATATGATAATGCGATTTACAGTGGCTGGCGAACTTTCGGTCATTTTTGCAGCCAATGCCCGACAATATTGGCGTAAGATCAGTAGCACAGCAACCCTAGCTGTGAATGTAAATAAAAACACTTTGTTACTTCAAAAAAATAGAAAAAAATGTAAATAAGGGTAAGTATTATATTTGATACATTTCTAGCACAACTCCACTATTCCTATAAAACTTAAGATTGTAATTCTTATAACGCTGTTGCTTATTTATTGGACTCTGTTTCAGCAGTCAAATAAGGGCAATACAAAGTGAAATTTTTTTTTCTGTAAGTTTTGGATGCTGTACGTTAGAAAATTTCTCTTAAGCTTTGCACCTTATCAGTAAATGCATTAAAATGTAACTTGCAGACAGATTATGTTAAATGGTAATAAATGCGTGCAATACACATTTTTTTTAACAGTAGGTAATATTGCATGAAAACATTGGAGAGTTTGCAGTCGGCGTTCCCAAAATTGTACTTCATGAACACCAATATTCTAAGATACAAATATAAGTGCAAGCTGGTGCTGCACTTACTTATTTATCTGAAAATATTTAAGAATGAAAAATTTATTTATAGTTATTTGACTACATTGGTTAAATATTTTACAGTGAAGCAACTAATTAAAGAGTTCAAATTTAAACAACGGGAGAAAAACAAGAGCTATAATCGAAAATTGCACCGTTTTTTATAGAGTAATCAAGATGCACAGTCTCCCAATACTATCTTAGCCAAGGATTGAACCTTGTAGAATAATATAATATCCATAACAAACATCAATCAATAATACGTTCATCACATTTTATAGAATCCTGCTATCGCCCTTGAAAGCGTTTCAATGCATTTTTATACTATTATATTAAACCAAATATATGAAAAGTTTAATACTACATTGCCATGGTCCATGAGGATTTAACATTCCAGCATTAATCATCGTATCCATAAATTATATAGCCTTATATAAAACGTGGCATTAAAATATATTCTTGAAATATTAATTCTATAAATATGGATTCCTTCAGTAATAGAAGAAAAATTTGTCGAACTGAACCAGTTTATTCTAAATAATTTTATCTTTTTTTCTGGACGTTAAAATTTTTCAGTGTTTTCTTTTTTGAACAAAGTACCCCTGCACCATCATCAGCTGCATGTGAACATTTGACCAACATTGAGTCATACAGACACTTTTGCCACATTCAATTAGCAATTAGTCTTGTTTAATATAATATGCAATTTGACACTAAAGGCTCTGTTTCTTCATTATCTGTACTGATACCTATCTGTTTACGTTGCTTGATGCCAAATTTTTCACTTCTGGAACAAATATATATATATCTGGTATGCGATGTATTTTACAAATGATTTAAAATAATGGATACCATTTATTTTAAGATGAGTCTGAATATCATTCCACCTTATACAAAATGCAAAAATAGATATTTATTTGTTATATCCAATTTGAAGTTTAAAAACATTTTCATTTAGTTATATAGTTATTTGCCGATGAATTTTAAAATTCATGTGTTAATTGTCATCGATTTAAATAATAAATGAATGACAAATCATTAGATTTTAATCGTCATTTTATTAAAACATCCATCAGATGTACATATAATATAAAAGCCCGAGCGCTTTCATCATCATACCCTTTCTCAGTGGCATTAAATAAAAAATTATGCTAATATGCTTATATCCATCCACTACCGGCAAGTTGAATTTACATATTACAAAATTGGCATCACTACTAACCATGTTTAATGCATCCACACAAAATCACCAGAAACAGATTTAAATTTTACAAAATTACAAATACAAGAAAGACAAATTGTCATAATCCAGTTTAAACACAAATATACATAAGTAAGAAAACAAAAATTATTATTCTTTTTTTTAATATTTTATATTTTACAGGTAACTTTGTAAAGTTTTGACTTGCATGGAGTCGAGAACGAGTCACCAGGCATAACTTAAAACATTGACAGGGTCGAAATTGCAGATAGAGGTGCGATATAGATAAATAAAAAGGAATTCATAGAGTAAAATAGACTGGGAGTTATTACAGCTGATCAAAAGAAAAGAATTTTCGAAAAGGGATTGAAAGTTATCACTAATCACTAATTGGGCAAGAGCTGTCTATTATCTACCTTTCTTAACATCCCTATTATGTTCAGCCAACTGTATACCAACCTAGTGTTTAGTGCTACCAATATGAAACTTATAAATATTATCTAGGAAAAGAAGGGATACTACATATACCACAGCATGGCTTTTAAAGTTTTCTTTATCCCAAAATTTATCAGTGAGTGGGTCTAAAATTAAACTCGATACAAAATTTGAATTTGATAAGGGGATAAAAAATTTATTGGTGGCACGGAAAACTAGCTTTAAACGGCAAACATTCATTAATGGGAATGAGTTTAGAATTGGGTTGAATAAAATTATGGCAAATATTTGAAAAGATTTTATAAACAAACTCAAAAGAGTAACCGGCATCCTGACCAAGTTTAAGGATGAAATCAATTTCACTGTGTAAAGACGAAATAGTAGAACAAACATTAAAAGCCCGGTTATATTAGCACATATTTTGGAATCAATTACAGCCTTTAGGTTTTAAGATTACTGGATTATTAATATTTTCAATTTATTATGTTATCTGTTTTATTTTGACAAAGATTTTAGAAACTCGTAAGTTGTAGTACAGGTTATATACAGTTTTAGCACTTTTATTTTGCATATATTTATTCCACTTCATATATTTTGTAAATTTGTTTACAAACAAGACCAGGACATTTTATTCTTCAGATCTGCTCGTGAAGATTACTTGAGACACTTTTTTAATTTTCATATGACCCCCTTAGACAAATTGGGTCAATCAGAAAATTTTTATTT
Source organism: Amaurobius ferox (assembly GCA_951213105.1). Lineage (NCBI taxonomy): Eukaryota > Metazoa > Arthropoda > Arachnida > Araneae > Amaurobiidae > Amaurobius > Amaurobius ferox. Next base: position 130,099,444 of record OX578139.1, read on the forward strand.
TTGATGCAACAAGATCATTAAAAATATCCGCATATTTGTATCTTTAAAATCAACTGAATTATGATAAAGGAAAAAATCTGACTTATGCCACTTTTCCTTACCATGTGAAAGGCTGTTTCATCAGTAAAAATAGGGATCATAAACAAATTGACGATGGAAATTGTTTAGATTAAAAATACTTTAATATGTGTCAAAATTTCAGTTTTCAGTTTTTTAAAATTATTTTACTATAAACGTTTGAAACGGCTAAATTAAAGTTAAAGGAAAGAAAAAATCATCTGTGAGTTCTATTCTTCATTTCGAAAAATTATATTAAATTTCAAAATCAAATACATACTTGCATTTGTTTACTTATTTATTTTAATTGTTTCAAATAAAAAATGGCATGTCTCAATGTGAAAAGTACTTAAGAATCCGTGATTGCATCGTGAGTCTAAGCGGAATTTGCAAAAATGTCTCCTATGTATTATCATCCAGTTTTATCTTTTTTGTGATATGTCACAAATTTACATTTTTAATTCAATATATGGCCCCCATTCACAATGTTCAATTTTCAATTAAATATAACTCGCTCAATTTTAAAGATGCAGATATGCTGTCATTTTTAATGATCTTGTTGCATTAAAAATAAAAATTTTCTGATTGACCCAATTTGTCTAAGGGGGTCGTATAAAAATTGAAAAAATGTAACTTTTTGAAAATGAATGGGAGGACTATTTCATTAACATAGTCTTATTTCCTACCTTACTTTCAACGTTTTTGCAATTTGCATTGCCCACTTATCTCCAAAAGGTAAAGAATTAAAGCACATTTCAATCTTTTTGGGACACCCTGTATACAGAGCTATTGCAGACAGTAGCAAAGCCTCCTGTTTTGTTTCCTCTAAGTGCCAATTGGGATTTTCAGCAGAGACGAATCTCTCTCAGTCTACCTATGTCAGAAGATATTCTATTGGAAATAGAACCAAATAAAAATGTGCATGCAATTTCTACCTATGCTTCGACATTTCTTTGATAGGCATGACTAAGCTAGAAGGAAGGAACTGTTTTTTACTTTTCCTATATATGTAGTATAATGTGTCAGGAAAGTATTGTGACTGAGTCAAAAATTTAAATTCAAGTTTTCAATGGAAGTTTAGGTTTCAAGCATCCTTGAACTCGAATCGATCAGTTTTGAGGTGGTGTGTGTGTGAGTCTGTGGAGATGATATCTCATGAACGAATGGAGTGTTTTGAATGAATTTGATATAAAAATTACAATCAGTGAATACTGAAAGTCTATTGATTTTAAATGAAATCGAATATTTTGAAAACTGCCAAATTTCCGAATAAAATGTTGAAAAAAACATCAAAAAATAAAAACATTCAATATTGTTTCATAAATAATCATTTCTCATGTAAGTTTTCACTAAAAAATCGATTTTTTATGGAGCTGATTTTTTAAAAATATGAGACATTAAGATATCCAGATGTTTTATTTGAGTAGATTTCACCTATATTCTCTGATTTTCATTTATAAATTAGAAGCAGGATTCATTGATTTAAATCATGATTAGAGTAACAATTTAAATCAATTTATTTTTTTTTTAAATCATTGGTTTAAATCAGGTCTTATTTATGAGAGAAAAAACTCTGATTTGTCAAATTAGTTTATTCTACTTGATTTTGGGCAATATATATTTACAAAATAAATATATATTTTTGATTTTACAAAAAGGAAACTGTTAAATTTTTTTTTTTTTAATTAGCTAAACTTTATATGCATTTGACACCACAGGTTGGGGAACAAACACCACCTTAGCCGAGGCTTGAAGTATAGCAAGTGTATAATATTTGCTACACATATGTATAGCAAATATGGATCAGTGCATTACTTTTTATTGACCTTCAATCCTGATATTAATCAAATATGTCATTTTAAGCAAAACATTTCATTAAAATATAAATTCTTTTTAAAGGAATTTATTTTCATTTTCAAATAGTTTTCTAATTCCAAGATACAATTTGTTTTTTATCTGTTCAAACTTAATTTAAGTAGAATTTTTATAATTTTATCCTATATGTACCATGTCTATCTTCATCAGGGTCAAAAATTCTCCATTCTACATAATATTCACAAAAATTTAAATTTGTAATCTTTATATTGTTATGACATATAAATGAAAGCCATTGGAGTTGTGTTTTAAGTGTATTAAATATAATATTTACCCTTGAATTTTGTTTTCTTATTTTTTGTAACCTTTAATGTGATTTTTTTAACCCTTAATTGTAATCATTATTTTGTTATAACAATAACATTTGTTATTTTTTCTAGATAACATGGGGGGGGGGAGGGGAGTAATACAAAATTGTGTTAGATGCCATTTGTATGTTTTAGCAAATAATCTAATGAAAGAAAAAGAATTAATGAACACCTAAACAAATATTAACTTTTGTCTAGTTAGCATTTGATGTTTTGATTATTGCTACAATTAATTTTTTTTCTAAAGATTCTTTACATTATTGCAATTAAAACTAAAGTTTTGATTTGCAAAATTTGATTTTGTGTTTTATCATTAAATTGGCTATATTTACATTTTAATTTTTGTGTTATTAATTTCACTAAATAAAACTATTATACTACAAAATGTTGTGAGTAGATAATTGTTATTCAGGCTATGGAAGTTTGCTAAAATTCTTCTGAAGACTGAGTGAATTTCATTGTCAAGTTTGAATATGAACCCTTAAAATAATTGCCAATTATAAAAATATTTTCTATATCAAAATTAGTTAAACAAGAAAAGTTCCATTGTCATCAAATAAAAGTTTTCATTACCATAAAATAAAATTAATATCATAAAATAATTTAATTATCATTAAATAAAAGTTTTCATTATCATATTAAAGATATCATTAAAGTTTTTTGTGTATAATAGAGGACTAAACAAAACTTTTGCTAAAGATAGATATTCATGTTTTTGAATGCAAATTTTACCTAATAAAATTCAATTTTTGTAAGACTAAAATCTGTGTTTTAACCATTTCATTTGATCTGATGAAAGTAGTCTTAAGTCCTATAACTTTGACTATTGTTCACGTCAGATTTCTTATATTAGAAAACCAAAACCTAGATTTTTTTCAAAACATCTTTGCATAAAGAACAATTTGCTAATTAAAAATGCTTCTTTTGTAAAAGGCCCATATAAAAAGTTAAATACTTTACTTTATGATTAAAATATGTGACCAAAACTATTGTAATTTGAAAGTTTATCTTTTTTGAAGACCTTCCAGAAGGCCCTTGGTAACCTAGAAGACTGAATCTTTGCACACTTATAGTATTAATTATAATTAACTAAACAAAACTTTTGCTAAAGATAGATATTCATGTTTTTGAATGCAAATTTTACCTAATAAAATTCAATTTTTGTAAGACTAAAATCTGTGTTTTAACCATTTCATTTGATCTGATGAAAGTAGTCTTAAGTCCTATAACTTTGACTATTGTTCACGTCAGATTTCTTATATTAGAAAACCAAAACCTAGATTTTTTCAAAACATCTTTGCATAAAGAACAATTTGCTAATTAAAAATGCTTCTTTTGTAAAAGGCCCATATAAAAAGTTAAATGCTTTACTTTATGATTAAAATATGTGACCAAAACTATTGTAATTTGAAAGTTTATCTTTTTTGAAGACCTTCCAGAAGGCCCTTGGTAACCTAGAAGACTGAATCTTTGCACACTTATAGTATTAATTATGAGACAAAACTTAACGAAGCAGGATATTTGTCATTCTCCACACATACGCACACATTCCTGTGACAAAATATGAGTTTTATTTTTTGTTAAAAGTCTTTCCATAACCTCCAAAAGCTCACTGGTAACCTAGAAGGTTGAATCTTTACACACTTATACTATCTTTCACTGCATGGAATCACACAGGGAGTAGAAAATAATTTTAATTTTTATGCCTTACAAGACCCACTAGAAGCACATTACACCAAGAGTCTAGAAAGTTGAAACTTTGCATATTTATTGTATTGACAACAGGGCAGAACCTAACTGATCCAATTTTTGATTAACAACTGTTTTCAGTGCTAAGTGTTATATATTTTTAAACAAAATAAAATATGAAAAAAAGTTCCAACTTCATTTTTTATGAGTGTTATTTTCCTTGTCTAAGAGATGCTATACTAGTTGTAACTATAATAAAAACTAATAAGTACTTTTAAACCCTCCTCTGTTGACCTAGAAGTCGGAATCTTTGCACACTTATTCTAGTGACTACAATACAGAGTTGAAACAATTGTCATCACCTAACTGACATATGCCTGCTTTCTTCAAGGAAATTTTGTTGACTATTTTCTCTTATCTAACAAAATCGATTTTGGAACAAATGATGTATTTATAATGCTGTCTGTCTAACCCAGCATTTTAAAATACTAGGTAATGTGTACTATTTCTGCTAGATGCAGAGATTCATGACCGTACACCGAATATGAATATTTTTGTTAATAAATAGAAATATATGTATACTCACATAAATATAATAACATTAATGACAAACAATTTCTTTTGCCTGGTATTTTTTAAATTATGTTGTCCGAGGAGCATTCCAAACGCGCCATTTCTGTCAAAATAGTACACACGCATATATATATATAAACTAAATAATGATCATCATTGATACTAGAGCCCTTTGTGGGTCATTATTTGTTCCTTTCAGTTTTATCTTTAAAAAAAAAAGGTATATTTAAGAATGAACTAGCCTCATTATCAGGAGAAGAATAATTTTGTATGAATGTGATTATTTTGCATTTCCGAATGGCTGTTGGCACAATATTTTTTAAATAAATTGAGAAATTAAGATGAATTTCGATAGTCATTTCAATCAAGTAGCGAGAGTAAGAGGACTTTCAGGTAGATCTGACATAAAACACAGTCATAATTTTTCAATTATTAGTTTCTCAAAAATTTAAAATTAGAAATGATTACAAAAAAAAAATAATTTTTATAAACAATAATAAGAGCAGTGAGTCATACATATTTGTTTTACTTTTATAACAAGACTGGTTTTTATTGAGCTGCCAGAGGGCTCATGGCCTATTTGGTCTCCGCCCCGACGTAGGATAAAATATATATATATATATTTTGTTTTATTTAAAAGTGAGTGATAATGTTGTTTTCAAGATATTGCATGGTCTTTGATATGAAATGAAAAATGTCCAGAGTGTAAGGCTCCACTCAAATCTCTTAAACATCACATTTAGTACATTTACATAAACAGAAAGAGTTTTAACAAGACATTTATGAAGAAGCTTTCATATTGTAGCAAGTGCTGTGTACACTCCATTTTTGACGAAACTATTAAAAATTGTTATATTCATTCGCACATTTATTTCGTACAGTTATACATTTTTTTGTGAAAACCGCTAGTGGAAATCATTAGTGAACCCTCGTACTCTCTCTGAAGTTTCAATTTGAATCAATATTAGGCATCATCTAAGTTCCATTTATAGCCAATTCTAAGAAATAGATGCTTCAAGGAACATTTTAACTTGAATTTGAAATTCTTAGTGAGTCCCTCTACCCATTTAAAATTTGATAGTGAATTAATATCGGTCATCATCTAACCCAATTCTGAAAAACAGATGTGTCAAAAAGAAAAAAGTGGAAATCCTTAGTAAACCTCTTTCCCCCATGGAGTTTGATGCTAAATCCATGAGTCATCATCTAAGCTCTATCTCTAGTCAATTAAGTGTTTCATGGGAGGGGGGGATTTTAAATCGAAAGTGGAAATTTTTAGTGAATCCTCTATCCTCTCTGAAATTGATGCTACATCCATATCAGTGGTCATCTATGCTATTTGTAGATGGTCTTGAAAAATAGATGTTGCAAAAAAAATGTACAATTTTGAATCTAAATTGGCATCTGCATAACAGGAAGTGGAAATCCTTAGTCAATTATCCCATTCCACTCCAGAATTTAATACTGAATCCATATCAGTCATTACTGTGCAAATTACACTACTTGCCAACCTATGAAGATTTCTTTATAAATTTCTTATTTCATTTGTATTTTCAAAAATTATTTTATTTAACTTTATCTATTTGAGCAAGGGGTACAGATCTACGGAGGGAATAAAGAGAAAATTGTGGACTAAATATTTAGAAAGTTATAGTTAGTAAGGGCTAAGTCTAGACTGTCGCACTCGCAAGTGAAGGCAGGATGAAGTTCTGTCACTGTCTATGGGTATGATACAGGGATCGCATTTTTCCTAAAATTTCTTATTTTTTTCTGAGTTCCTTAATTTCCTAAAATATTCATTTTCCTAAAATTTTCATTAATTTCCTAAAAAAATAATAATTTAATCAGTTGAGATCGAGAGTATATTTTAATAAGTGATGAAAATATTTCCACACGGGTTTTCCCATTTGTTTTGTAACGAGTCCATGCGATGAATGTTTATTTTCGGTTTCTCTCACTCACAGACTAATATTATATAGTATTTCGTGCTCTCACTAACGTGGCCGATCCTATTCTAAAAATAGATTCCCCCTCCCCCCCTCGAAGGGAGATGCAGCATGACGCTGGTGGGAAAGCTAGGGTTTATTTTCTTTCATTGGTGAGTTTGAGTAACGTGTTAGACGTTGGGGGGAAAGAAGGAGGAACCAGATTGTTGGACTCCGCGAATTCTTTTCTTCAAGGTTCTTGCGCACTCTGGAAATCGGGAATTTGAAAGTGGAGTAAAATGTCAGAGAAATCGCAGGAAAAATCGATTTTTTGTTCAGGGGAGAAGGATGCAGAACTATAAAGGGGGGGGGGGGGAATAGAAAATAATGGAATAAATATTTAAGAAGTTATCTCGCAGGATGTGAAGTTCTGTGGGCACGATATATCTCGAACAAATTGAGAGATCCAAACAGTGGTGTAGCCAGGAACCCCACTGATGTTCGGAAAAATGATAGATAAATGGGAAACAAAATACTTGGTCTCCCCCACCCACCACACAGTGAATACCTTTCTAAATACCTTGCCCCCCCCCCCCCCACACACACACACACACACCAAAACCACTGACACACAGATAGTGAAAAAAAATCTGTCGACATTACTGGATTCATCTGAATTTTGATATAACTATTTCAATCATTAAGTGACTGTAAGGGGGTTATAGATTTTCAGACAGCTTGCACGTTAAAAGAAGGCTATCCACAAGTATTATGTCTAAATATCATGCTTATGACTTAGTTTATTTTAAAAAATCTGTGAACAACACATGACTTTCCTTGCAGATTCAAATTCACTTTGTAATTTTTTATTTCATTATGCATTACATTGAGTTTAATTACAGAAAATAACATGGATACTTTTCTGATATTATACCCAATTTTCATTTTTATTGCATCTTCGTTTCATTTGGCAAATTAATTCACTTTAAATTCTTGAGCTCCACAAAATTCCAAAGAAAAAAAATCTTGAGAACGGTTTATCCTACAGTCATGAGATCAGTCTTATTTGCTCAGTTGTCAAAATTTACCTGAAGAACAAGTACTTAATATATTTCAACAATTTTTGTCATTTATTTCAGATTTCCACGATCTTTGCGGGCCATTTCGCATAAAAGAGTCAGTTATACTTTTTCGAATTGTATCAAAATCGAATCAGCATCAGGATACCCATCAGGGGACTTAACTACAAAATTTTACAAAAATTTATTAAATAGTTTTTTAACTACAGTGAAAATAGTCTTCATTTCCTCAAAATTAAAAATTTAAATATCTCGAGAATGGTTCACTTTAGAGTAATGGGGTAGATCTTCTTCCTTTATTCGTCAAAAATTACGTGTAAAGCAAGCGTTAAATTGATACATTTGAGCATATGTCGTATTTTATTTTAGATCGTATATTTTAGAATTGCAGACAAACATAGGCAGATTCTTTTTTTTTCTCTCTTCGAATCGTACCAAAATGTTACCAGCACCACAGTATCCCACAAGCTACTTATCTAACAAATTTTGTGTAATTGGGTCAAATAGTTTGTCAGCTAAAGTGGGCACATACTATTTTCGAGGGCCATTTCGCAAAATAAGGCAAGTTCCTTTTCCCGAATCATACCAAAATTTAATCAGCACCAGGGTAAGCTATAAGTGACTTATCTACCGAATTTTGTGCAATGTGGTCAATTAGTTTTTTAGCTAAAGTAGATACATCAGATTTTTGCAGAGGGGAAAAAAAGGGCGGGTTCTTTTATCCCGAATCGAGCTACAGTCTAATCAACACCAGGTTCACACACAAGTACCTTACCTACCAAATTTTATTAAATTTGGTTTATTAGTTTTTTAGTTGGAGGATACATACACTGGAGTGGATACATACACTGCACAGACACAGACGTTACGCTAAAAATAGTTTTTTCGTATTCTAGAGATCCCGAAACGTATAGATCCGTCGAAAACTCGAGTTACGATTTTCGACATGGTTTCAACACTTTCCTTATATATTACCATGTATTGCAGTGAAAGTAAAAATGCATAAATTACTTAATTATCTCCCCTCCCTCCAGATGAAATCTTCTTACACTAGATAAAATAGCCCCCACTGGATTCCGGTCTAAATTGGGTGCCACTTCCCGGCCGTCCAAACAGTTACCTTGCACCTTTCTGGTAGGTCGGACGGTCTGGGTCTCAACAACAACAACTAGATAAAATAGCATTTTGATTTATATTGTATGATGTCTTACCCACTATAGTACACAACACTCATTGATTTTAGGTTTGTTAGTTGTATTTTTGTACATCCATAGATCGGTATTAATCAATCCAGAAGAAGTGGTAGATGAATATGCAAGGAAGATAAGATACCCACGGCAAATGAAGTTACTGTATGGAAAATATAAAAATAGTCATTTATGCAGTTTTTTATTTTTGTTTATTTCCCAGTGTGATTAAGTAAATGCTTCAATGTTGAATATTTCTGTGAAAAATTATTTAACTGTTATTAATTCTTATTACAATCAAGCTATTGCACTTACATAAAAAGAGTGCGAGATTGTACTAAAACTTACCCCCCCCCCCCCCCACACACACACACACACACAAATCTGGATCTCCTATTTCGTGCGTGCCCCTAGTTACACTTTTTACTTTCCCTAGAAAACATGGTAACGTATAAGGAATTATTGGAATCATGCCGAAAATTGCAACTCGAGTTTTCGACGGATCTACACGTTTGGGGACATCTAGAATACGAAAACTTTTTTTCAGAGTGACGTCTGTGTGTGTGTTTGAGCAATGTATGTATTCAATCTAACTCAAAAACTAACGGATCAAATTTCGTAAAATTTGGTCGGTAAGTCACTTGTTTGTGATCCAGTTGCTGATTAGTTTTGGTACGATTCGGGATAAAAGAACCCGCCTTTTTTGCGAAATGGCCCGCAAAAATCTTATGTGTCTATACTATAGCTAAAAATCTAATTTACTAAATTTCACAAAATTTGGTAAGATAAGTCACTTGTGGAAAACCTTGGTGCTGATTAAATTTTGATACGATTCGAAAAAGAAGAACCTTCTTTTTTTACGAAATGGCCCGCAAAAATCGCTAAAATCTAAAAAGACTGCGTATGCTCAAATATATCAATTAAATGCTTGCTTTATACGTAATTTTTAACGAGGAAAAGAATAAGCCCAACTTCATTATTCTAGACTAACCATCCTCGAAATATTTGAGTTTTTTCGTATTTTTGTTACGCAGCCTTTGAAAAAATGTCCAATTACCAAATAGAAACAAAAATCTGATGTGGGCAGCACATGACTTTCCCTACAGACTTATATCCATGAGTAGATAAGAAAGGGGCGTTCTGCAACGATGGCGGTATATGCGGTATGGCCGCCATCTTGATTTCTGTAATCCTGGACGGGGGTGTAAAAGGGGGGAAAATGAAAAAAGGTGGGGGTAAAAATTTTGGATAAACTTTTTGTCGGGTGGCAACGATGTCGTAGTCTTGTACGAGGGGTTGAGGGGGAAATAAATTTTTGGAATGAGATTTTTTCTAAGTATGGGAGAAACTATTTTTCAGGGTGGCAACACCTTCGCCTCTGCGACGAAGGCGGAATGAAACCATCAGCGCCTCCTAACGGCGAAAATTGGAACTATCGGGGGTTAAACTTCAGATTTTTTTTTTTTTTTTTTTTTTTTTTCTGTTTGGGTTGCCTTAACAACACCTGCATAGGAGAAACTATTTTCGGGGTGGCAACACCATCGGAGGCGGAATGAAACCATCAGCGCCCCCTAGCGGCAGAAAGGAGAATTAAAATTGGGATTTTTCTGATAGTTGGGATTTTTTTCTCTTTTTTAAAATAAAGTGATTAAGTACGAAATATTCGTATTTTTTTTTTCTTTTTTCTAAATGAATGAAAGGTGTTAATGAGGATAATGAAATAAAGTGATTAAGTATATAAAGGCCATTGTTATTGCATGCTAGAAGCGTGCCAAGGACATGTTATTACATGCTAGGAGCGTGATAAGAGCATGTTAAGGGTATACCAAGGGTGTACCAAAGGGATATGCTGAAGGCATGCCAAGGTCATGTCAATATCCCTCCGCAATATCGGGGTTACGAAGTGAACTGTGAGAATCTTGTAGGGTGAGATACTTGAAAATATCGTATGACGCAGGGTATGTCAAGAGCATCGAACATGAATTTTAAGAATGTGCCGCTTTTTGCGTTTTTTTCACAAAAAGTTTTCAAAACGTTAAAAAAACAACAAAAATGTGTGTTTTTTCAACAAGTTGAAGTTTTGGAGTTGTTGGATTTCTCTATGGGAATTAACATGGGTTTTCACACTTTTGCGAATTTTTTAGAAAAAAAATGTGGTTTTTTGCAAAAATGCGGCCAAAAATGTGTTTTTTGCAAAACGCGGAATCGGCCGATTTTTTTCAAACTGTCGGATTTCTCTATGGGAATTAACATAGGTTTTCACACTTTTGCAATTTTTTAAAAGAAAATGTGCGTTTTTGCAAAAATGCGGCCAAAAAAGCGTGTTTTTAGAGTAGCAGAATCGCATGAATCGGGTGTATAGGAGGGGTGTGTTTCTCCAATCATTTGAGTCTTGGAATTGAAAGAGGTCGGTCAGGATGAAGCGAGTTAGATTTCGTGAGGAGGTATGCATTATAGAGGTACCCAAAAATGAAGATCGCAAGGGATTCTGGGAAATTGACGCCCAGCGTTTCAGAGAGCGCATTTTAAGATTTGGAGTTATTTTTAAATCTGTATATAAAAGAGGCGAGAAGAGCGATTAAGTTTATTTAAAGTCATGTCTTCGAGAGAGGAGGTTATCGTGACGTGTGTCTATCTGATCACTGTTTTAATAGTATACATTACAACGGAAGTTTTTATTGATTTAAATATACCAAGGGATTTTATTCTGCATCTAAACGAATCTGTGAATATTTCCATGTTGGAATGATGGACGGAACCTACCAAGACCCCAAGCACCCCGCAAGTTTCGGTGGAGTGGATAGAATATATCGTGCTCTTCAAGGAAAAGTACCCAAGAAGGAAATTCAGAATTGGCTACAAGGTGTGGATGCCTATACATTACACAAGCCAGTTCAACGGAAATTTAAAACCAACCGTGTTATAGTGTATTCTATAGATCAGCAATGGCAAGCCGATTTAGCTGATATGTCAACACTCAGTCGACAGAATGATGGATTTCGCTACATCTTAACATGCATTGACATTTTATCCAAGTATGCATGGGCTATACCCCTGAAGCACAAGAGAGGGGTAGATATCGTGAATGCCTTTCGGACTATATTTAAAGAGTGCATTCCAAAATCTCTGCAGACGGATCAAGGTACAGAATTTAAGAATCAGAAATTTCAAAAATTACTTAAAGAACATCATATCAGGTTTTTTACAACGTTTAACACCACAAAAGCATCTGTTGTTGAGAGGTTTAACAGAACCCTTAAGACAAAAATGTGGAAATACTTTACCAATCAGAATACTTATCGCTATTTGGATGTATTGGACTCGTTGATGGACAGCTATAATCATACCTATCACTCCAGCATTAAGAAAGCCCCTGTGAATGTGAATTCGGACAATGAACAAGAAGTGTGGTTTACGCTCTATGGTAACCTGCCTAAGGGCGTATCCAAATGTATTTTAAATGCGGGGGACACTGTACGAGTATCCAAGATTAAAATGACCTTTGAGAAGGGGTATGAAACAAATTGGTCGGAAGAATTATTTAAAGTGACAGAATGTGTGAAACGAGAACCTGCTGTATACAGAATCCAAGATTTACTAGGAGAACCCATACAAGGTACCTTTTACCTGCAAGAACTACAAAAAGTGAGAATGAAAGAGGAATTCCCCATTGAAAAAGTGTTAAAGAAACGTTTCAAGAAGAATAATATGGAATACTTTGTAAAATACCGAGGTTATCCCCACAAGTTTAATCAGTGGATACCTGCCTCTGATTTATCCGCCCTATAAAAGCAAGGGACGCCTGTTTCTGAAATCAGTTGATACGATGAGTTTCTACGTGACACTTCCTAGTGATAGCTCGATGAGCTACTTCCCTGAGAATAAAATTTCACATTTTATTACGAGATTACCCACCCCTATAGAGCTAAAGGGAAGCTGGGAGATTGGAATTACAGAGTTTTTATACCCCCATACGTGGATGAATATAACTGCCGAGAACAATTTTATTGGATTTGATCTAGGAGATGGTAAAATGCTTGTACGTAGAATACCCGCGGGATATTACGAAACCATCCCAGACATTTTGAAAGCTATTTTCATCAAAGACCACCAAAACAAGATCTCTTTTCATTATAATCCTGTTACGAAACGAGTACGCATTAAAGTAAAGAACAAAGCAAGAGTGATTTTAGACAAAGGAATGGCCCAAGTACTGGGTTTTAATCCCATGGTGATTGAATCGGACTCTCATTTAGAAACCAGTGTGGAAGGACCCTACGTTGCAGATGTGAACGCTCATTATCATGTACTGTTTGTGTATTCCGACATTGTAGAACCCCAAATTGTGGGAGATGTACTAGCACCCCTTTTACGCATAGTGAAAGTGGCCGGAAACGACGGTGAATTGGTTTCTCTAACATTCGACCGCCCCCACTATTTACCTGTGAGTAGAAAGATGATTGACACTTTGGAAATCGTTATAAGGACGCACACAGGCGAACTCACGCCATTTGAACGCGGACGCTCGTACGTGAAGCTACACTTTCGTCAAAAGTATCTCTCATGATGTATGTGCCTTATGAATGTTGCCAGAAATCTTTTGAAGACTACTATCTTCAGCAAACCGGTAATGGATTGGATTATTATCAAGGATCTGCATTTCAAAAAGGATATGGATTTGGAAGTTTGTTTCGTTCCTTTTTTAGAGCGGCTGTGCCCATTCTAAAATCGGGTGCCAAAGCCGTGGGAAAACAAATATGGCAGAGTGGACTCAATGTGATGGGAGATGTATCCAGAGGAGAAGATTTAAAAGTGGCAGCCAAACGCCATTTAAAAGAAGCAGGTCGTAATTTAACAGACAAGGCTGCAACCCAGGTGAAGACTATGATTGGTTCTGGAAAAAGCAATAAAAAGAGGAAGCGATCCGAGAATCACTTCATTCCCACTTCAGCAAAGAAAGCGAGAACACGAGATATTTTCTCCTAAAGATGTCTATCCATAAAGATTCTTCACCCTGTACCAAGAGCGAATTGGATTTATTCGTGACCCCACCTACTCAGACAGCTATAGAAAAAGGACATTTTATCGAATACCACCCCCTCTCTAACATACGAGATGGAGGCCCCGTGGAATTTAACATATCTGGAAGCGGAGATGAATATATGGATCTGGGTTCTTCCTTTCTATACGTGAAAGCAAAGATTGTGAAATCGGATGGATCACCTATAGCCGACAAAGAACCCGTGGCTCCCGTGAACTTATTTCTACATTCCCTGTTCTCCCAAGTGGATGTGAGTTTGAATGACCGAGTTATTTCTTCAGCGACCAACACCTATCCCTACAGAGCCTATATAGAAACCCTCTTGAACTATGGAGCCGATGCCAAGAAAAGTTTATTGACCTGTGAATGTTTTTTTAAAGACACCCATCTGAGCAATACCAACCCTCTTGCAGAAAAGGATGCTAACGAAGGACTGAAACAAAGATATGAATTAAGCAAACAAAGCCAAACCGTGGATATGATTGGACAGATTCATTCAGACATTTTTCAGCAGAATCGCCTTATATTGAATTTAGTGGACATGAAGATAAAGATGACACGTAGCAAATCAGATTTTTGTTTAGTATCTAGTGCTGCCAAACCTGATTATAAAGTGATGATAGAGCATGCTTCCATGTTTATTCGAAAAGTGAAAGTGGGCCCCGGCGTGTTACTGGGACATATAAAAGCCCTGGAGAAGCACACGGCCAAGTATCCCATTGACCGCGTTCTGTGTAAGACGTATTCTGTTTCTAAAGGCAGTTGGTCTTTTATGCAGGATAATGCCTTTTTAGGTGTGATGCCTAAAAGAGTGGTCGTTGCCTGTTTAAACAATGCGGGTATGAATGGACAGTATGACTCTAACCCTTTCCTGCTAGGTCATTACAACGTGAATTTTCTATGTGTCTACGTGGATGGACTTCCAGTACCCAGCAGGCCCTTGGAATTGAACTTTAACCAAAACAACTATATCCGTGCCTATCACACCTTATTCCCTGGATTTAACCAAGACAAAGGAATTCATCTGACCCGAGACGAATTTGCAAAAGGATTTACCTTGTACGCATTTGATTTATCACCTGACATGTGCGATGGTCCTCATATGAATCTACAACACCAGGGTAATTTACGATTGGAAATCAAGTTTTCGGAAGCTTTAAAGGAAACCATCTCCATTCTACTGTATGCTGAATTTGAAAACGTGGTTGAAATTAACAAGTCTAGACATATTTTGTGTGATTTTGCCAATTAATCATGGAAAGCCAACAACTGGATAAAGCCCTCTCCAAGAATCCTATAACCAAGAATGCATTTCTGGGCGTTTTTCCGAGTGATTTACTACCCCAAGACATTGTGACATTCCCAGCCTGTTTGGTTGCCAACGTGGACGCTTCGACCGATCCAGGAAGCCATTGGGTAGCCTTCTACATGCAAGATAAAGACTCGATAGAATTCTTTGATTCTTATGGACACCCACCTACAGCCTTTGAAGGACCCCTCTCGGACTTTGTTTCTACGTTCCAGAACCAAGAGTACAACCCCATGCCTCTACAAAGCAATGTAACAGCTGTTTGTGGACACTATTGTATCTATTATTTGTATTCAAGATGTCGCGGATCTTCTTTGAAAGACTTTTTATTACCCTTTGTACCCCACGACGTATGTAATGATGTTAATGTATATAACTTTGTAACCAAGCGCTTTCACATAAGTGCGCCTTTTTACCAATAAATATGGATGTCAACATACTGTTCTTGTTATTTACGATGGAGTTCCCATCCTTACAACACCCCTTTACTATGGTTATTTCGGGTCCCACAGGATGTGGGAAGAGTTTTTTTGTGCGGGATATGATTAAACACAGGCGGGATATGTTTTCGCCTCCTCCGGACAAAATCGTGTGGTTCTATGGGATCCACCAGCCTTTATACGATGAAATCCCAAACGTTATGTTTGTGGAAGGATTACCTAAAAACTATCAAGAGTATCTGGGATTGAATACTCTCTTTATTATAGACGATTTAATGAGCGAATGTGGTAACGATAAGCGATTAACACATCTGTTTACGAGAGGAAGTCATCATTTAAATCTAAGTGTGGTGTTTATTACGCAAAATTTTTTTCATAAAGGGAAAGAAATGCGTGAAATTACTCTGAATGCCCATTATCTGCTACTCTGCAAGAATCGAAGAGACATGAGCCAAATCATGCATTTGGGAAAACAACTGTTTCCCAGACACCTGCCTTTCTTCCAAGAAGTGTACGAAGATGTTACTCGAGAACCTTATTCTTATTTGTTTATAGACCTGCGCAGTGAGACTCCAGAAGAGATGCGTTTGCGCACCTCGATTTTACCCGATCAGACACAATATGTGTATAAACTGAGACATTAAACCTTTTTCGAAATGGATAAATGAATACGCATGCGCAGTATTCTCTCAGTTGTGAAGATGACACTCAGCAAGCAACAACAGAAGCAATTACGGCTGCTTCATTTATGCCCTAGCAAACTACGAAAGAACTTGTTAAAAAAGATTCCTCGTTCCTGTATAAAAGCCATCTGTGAGTGTAGCCTGAATACATTAAGAGGTAATATCCCACTCACGAAGCACCAAAAGAGCAAACTTCGAGAGCACAAGACTGTTTTACGAGAATTGGCAGACAAGCGTAAGCCACTGTACCTGAAACGCAAGCTTATTATTCAGAAAGGCGGTTTTCTGAACTTACTCATCCCAGCAGCCCTCAGTGTGATTACAACCCTTTTCAATGGAACACGCTAAAAAGTATGCCTTGGTTCCTGAAGACTCTTTGTCTAAACATGTTGCTACAGAAAAGTATAGAACCCATTTCGATAAGGAAATGGCTCGTATTCTCAACAGTTCCCTGAGTGAAGATGATAAAGTGAAACTTTATTATGAACTTTTACAAAAGAAAATAAAGATGGATTCTTTCAACACACGTATACGAGTGTCTCACAGGGAACCTCTTCTGGATACGCAAGTATCGTACAAAGACCTTCTCAATACGCAAGTATCGCACAAGGACCATCTCGAGAATATGGATACAGATATGGATACAGAGATGAAAAAATCCGAAAATGTCCTACCAAAACCATCAAAGCAGAACATCTCAAGATATGAAGATATTATTTTAAACAGTGTTCCCCGAGCCATGAGAAACTATGCCAGCAATTTATTGGATATTATAAAAGGCCATCCCGACATTCTTTCATGGAATGAAAAAGGACATATTTCCCATCATCAGCAGTGGATTCCAAAGACTAATATTGGAGATTTATTTAATCTGATATTTGGACAAAAGAAAAGAACTGTAACAGGACAACAAGTGTTTTTAACAGCTTTAGATGAACTGAATATACCTACTCACTTTGTAAAAAACAAAAATTTGTATAATCAGCCTTATACTCCTACTCCACCTAAGGCAGAACCTGTAACATCCCGTTATTTAAAATGGGATAATTATGAATAATAATGAATAAAATAATGATTGATTATAATTACCTGTGTAGTGTTTCCATTCATAATCACCTGTGTATTGTTTTCATTCTTTTAACTAAGTGTGTGTTGGTATTGTATACTACCATTGCATACTACCCATACGAGACAAGTTTCAGTGACGTCACTGAACATGCCCGTTCTTGTGGAGCGGGGGTCACGCACGCGTGAGAAGCGGGTTGCAGGGGATTGGTAGAGCAGGTTTGTTACGTCAGCATGTGGGAGGAGCGAAACACTGGTGTGGGGGATTGCGTTTAAGATGAGTTACTTTGCTCGTTAGATTCTATCCTGCCAAGTTGCATTATTTCTATCAATTGCTATCATGACTTCTTGGGATTTCGGCTTTAACGATTTTTCTTGTTCTTCTATGGATGTTGTATCAAATACTACTGATGAGGATGATGATGCTGATTATATAACCCTAGACAAGAATAAATATGTAAGTATTTGCTTTTTAACATATTTCTATTAAGTAATTTTATAAAGTCTTGCTTTTTTTTTTTTTTTAGAATGTGTTAAAATTATATTATTCTATATCATTTATAATGAGTGAGGTGTTATGTAATAAATTGTTAAAGCTAATTTATATATCAATTATACTAAGTTCCTGTCTTTCATCTTTTATAGGCATGCGCCACCTGTGGAAAAGTGTATAAGAAGATGTGGTCTCTTAGTCAGCATATAATGGTTCATAAAGACATAATATCCTTCGGCTGTGGGGAGTGCTACATGGGCTTCAACAGAGTACAAGATTTAACACTGCACATCAAGGAACATTCTAAAGTGGACTCCATCAGATATTATAAGTGTGGAGTATGCGGTAAGGCGTTCAACCATTCTAAATATGTAAGTCAGCATGTTAAAAAAATTCATTACGACCCACCTTCGACTAAAACTTATGACTGCAAAGTATGTGGAAAGCAGTATACTCAATCTAGTAGCCTTAAAAGACATATGCCCATCCATTTAGAATCCAACACATGCTCCGAATGTGGTATGGGATTTAGACTTCATGAATACTTGATAAACCATAAGCTCATATTTCATACACCACGAGACAGTATTATAGAACCAAACCCTATGGAAACTACCCCTGCAATACAAGCACCATTCAAGAATGAACATGAAGCGGATGACGTCATTGTCTGACTACGTCACACACCCTTGGCACCTTTTACAGAGGGGAGTGCCCTGCATTGGCTAATTTTTTAACCCGCTGTACCACTTTTTGGCGATTTTAAACAGGTCCTACTAGTTTTTTGGCGAGATTTCAACATATCTTTTGGCGAGTGTTTTCGCAAGGACTCTTTACTTTCTGCTAGATACCCATAGAGAGAGGTCGTCGCTGTTAACCATGTCTTGCAAACGTACTTTGTCAAATGCTATGGATGACTCAGCAAAGAGAGTCTGTTCTCAGCGTATCACATTGGATTCATTACCTCCTACTCTGTTTCATCTGGGTGGTGATATTTTTGCCAGTGTTGTTTATTTTATTGGACAAACACGGATACATATTCGTAAGTTTACAACAGATGCTGATGGGAGTCTGAAACCTACAAAGGAAGGTGTTTCCCTCTCCACCACCGTATGGTTTGCTCTTCTGACCGAGTTAAGATCCCTAGTCAATCTCCTGAAAGACGATATGCTGCATATCATACAAAGAGATCTCTGTATATCCCGGCATACACTACAAGGAGAACCCAAACTGACATTCCAGCGTATGTTTCGAAAGAAAGACTCCTCCTTCCAGTTCGTTCCAGAATATGTGGTTCTAACTCTACCTGAAACTCTGCAATTGTGTGATTACATCGATGCTATTAACATTCAAGTCCAAGCCAGTGTCATTTCCAATACTTTGGATTATTTCGTGAAACGAGAACTTAACAGCTATTCAGTGTCAGTCAGTGTTTCCAATGGTGATCCTGATAACCCTCAAGGATTTTATGAACTTCGATCTGCTTTATGCATTCATTTAAAAAACTGTTTAATGGAAAAAATATCTGAACTTTTCGAATGTTTTGCCTGTACAGCTGGGTACGATGACGCATCGAGCCACGATTGTGTTTCTTTTACCGAACTAGATAAATACCTACAATACGGACAACAGGCTCTGTATGCTTTGGATTGGTTTCATGTCGCCTACCTATTTACCAGAGACAATTTGAATAACCCTGATTTTGGAGAACTGGTGTTTATCCATGACTTTTTTCAAGTCATTCATATTACCGAACTTTTTCAAACTATTCAAAATCTATGTGTAAAAGAAGAAGAAGAATAATGTATATATATATATATATGTAAATATTTATTTATTTATTTAATAAATGTGTTTTTTCTTAACTTTGCCTTTTTCTTGGAAACTACAGATACACACCTTTCAGGTATTCGTAAAAACTTGGTAAAAATATTTCTTTTTCAGGTATTATTAGGAAATGCATACGCATAAGAATTTAAGTAGAAATGCAAAACGCATGGTATACATCTTTGTTTCAGCTATCCAGGATTTTCTTTTTCAGGTATTATTAGGAAATGGAAATAAGAATTTAATAAGTACTTGGTAAAAAATATATTTAAACGCATGGTATACATCTTTGTTTCAGGTATTAGCAACTTGGTAAAAAAATATTTAAACGTAAATGTAGAAACACAAGAATTTCTTTTTCAGGTATTAGCAAGCAATGCATAAGAACTTCAAGAGTCTCTCATAGCAGAGAATAGCATTTCGCGATGATCCAACACAAGCATTCGTAAAAACTCTCCCCCACCACAGATGTTAACAATAGCAGCGAGGGCCGTTCAGTCGACCCAGCCCAACGCGGCATATTGCCTAAAGTTATAGCCTGGTACCACTCTGATAGCAGTATCCCATCTTTCCCGCACTGACCATACGATGTAACTATCCACATTCATGCGAGGTGGGGAGGGGTAGATCTGTCATCGTGATTTAATGGACTTTGCGGTTTTCTAAGAGATTACATGTACGGGTTTTTCAGCATTAGTGTAAGAAACCCAATATTCTGAACACTCTTTCAACGTACGCATCGCAGAGAAGTTTTATTCAGATGATTCTTTCTCTGTGGTTTCATTTTAAAACAAGGCGCCTCAAGTAGGTTCCGTCCATCATTCCAACATGGAAATATTCACAGATTCGTTTAGATGCAGAATAAAATCCCTTGGTATATTTAAATCAATCAAAACTTCCGTTGTAATGTATACTATTAAAACAGTGATCAGATAGACACACGTCACGATAACCTCCTCTCTCGAAGACATGACTTTAAATAAACTTAATCGCTCTTCTCGCCTCTTTTATATACAGATTTAAAAATAACTCTAAATCTTAAAATGCGCTCTCTGAAACGCTGGGCGTCAATTTCCCAGAATCCCTTGCGATCTTCATTTTTGGGTACCTCTATAATGCATACCTCCTCACGAAATCTAACTCGCTTCATCCTGACCGACCTCTTTCAATTCCAAGACTCAAATGATTGGAGAAACACACCCCTCCTATACACCCGATTCATGCGATTCTGCTACTCTAAAAACACGCTTTTTTGGCCGCATTTTTGCAAAAACGCACATTTTCTTTTAAAAAATTGCAAAAGTGTGAAAACCTATGTTAATTCCCATAGAGAAATCCGACAGTTTGAAAAAAATCGGCCGATTCCGCGTTTTGCAAAAAACACATTTTTGGCCGCATTTTTGCAAAAAACCACATTTTTTTTCTAAAAAATTCGCAAAAGTGTGAAAACCCATGTTAATTCCCATAGAGAAATCCAACAACTCCAAAACTTCAACTTGTTGAAAAAACACACATTTTTGTTGTTTTTTTAACGTTTTGAAAACTTTTTGTGAAAAAAAACGCAAAAAGCGGCACATTCTTAAAATTCATGTTCGATGCTCTTGACATACCCTGCGTCATACGATATTTTCAAGTATCTCACCCTACAAGATTCTCACAGTTCACTTCGTAACCCCGATATTGCGGAGGGATATTGACATGACCTTGGCATGCCTTCAGCATATCCCTTTGGTACACCCTTGGTATACCCTTAACATGCTCTTATCACGCTCCTAGCATGTAATAACATGTCCTTGGCACGCTTCTAGCATGCAATAACAATGGCCTTTATATACTTAATCACTTTATTTCATTATCCTCATTAACACCTTTCATTCATTTAGAAAAAAGAAAAAAAAATACGAATATTTCGTACTTAATCACTTTATTTTAAAAAAGAGAAAAAAATCCCAACTATCAGAAAAATCCCAATTTTAATTCTCCTTTCTGCCGCTAGGGGGCGCTGATGGTTTCATTCCGCCTCCGATGGTGTTGCCACCCCGAAAATAGTTTCTCCTATGCAGGTGTTGTTAAGGCAACCCAAACAGAAAAAAAAAAATCTGAAGTTTAACCCCCGATAGTTCCAATTTTCGCCGTTAGGAGGCGCTGATGGTTTCATTCCGCCTTCGTCGCAGAGGCGAAGGTGTTGCCACCCTGAAAAATAGTTTCTCCCATACTTAGAAAAAATCTCATTCCAAAAATTTATTTCCCCCTCAACCCCTCGTACAAGACTACGACATCGTTGCCACCCGACAAAAAGTTTATCCAAAATTTTTACCCCCACCTTTTTTCATTTTCCCCCCTTTTACACCCCCGTCCAGGATTACAGAAATCAAGATGGCGGCCATACCGCATACCGCATACCGCACATACCGCCATCGTTGCAGAACGCCCCTTTCTTATCTACTTCCATGTTCTCTTTATTTTAGTTTAATTCACTTTTAATTCAATTTTCGTTCTCATTTAGTAACTGGACTTATTTTCAAAGGTAGCGTAGAGAAAATACGAAAAAACTAAAATATCCCGAGAACGGCTATGTCCTGGTGTAATGGCGTTGGACTTATTCTTTTCTACGTTAAAAATTACGTATAAGACTAGCATTCAATGGATATATTTGAACATACGTAGTTTTTTAGTTTAGATTTTGACGATTTTGGGGGGCCATTTTGCAAAAAAAAGGCAGGTTATTTTATTCCGAATCTTACCAAAATCTAATCAACACCAGAGTAACCCACAAGCGACTTATCACCCGAATTTTGTGAAATTCGGTCCATTAGTTTTTCAGTTAGAGTGGATACAGGCATTTTTTACGGGCCATTTCGCAGAAAAGGAGGTTTTTTTTTATTCCGAATCGTACTAAAATCTATAATCAGCACCAGGGTCACACCTAAATGACTTACCTAGCAAATTTTATGAAATTCGGCCTATTAGTTTTTGAGTTAGAGTGTATACATACATTGCACAGACACAGACAGACACACACAAAGACGTCAAGCTAAAAATAGTTTTTTCGTATTCTAGAGGTCTCGAAACGCGTAAATCCGTCGAAAACTCGAGTTGCGATTTTCGGCATGATTCCAATACTTTTCCTATACATTACCATGTATTGCAGGAACAGTAAAAATCTGATGTGGGCAGCACATGATTTTCCCTGCCGACTCAAATTCATATTTTCTTTATTTTTTTAATTATTCATTAGATTGAGTTTAATTGAACCAAATAACACTAAATTTGCATTTTTAATTCAATTTTTGTTTTTATTGGTAATTTGACTTTTTTCCGAAATCGGCATAACAAAAATGCCAGAAATCTCAAATAGCTTGAGAACGGTTAGTCCAAAAGTATAATGGAGTGTGTTATATTATTTTCCTCTTCAAAAATTGCGAGTAAAATAAGAATTTAATTGATACATTTCAGCATACACTACTTAGTCTTTTTTTTCAGATTTTGGCGGGCCATTTTGTAAAAAAAGGCAGGCTGTTCTTTTCCAAATCGTACCAAAATCTAATCAGCACCAGAGTATCTATCAAGTAACTTATCTACCAAATTTTGTGAAATTGGGTCAATTAGTATTTTAGCTAGAGTGCATACATGAAATTTTTGTGGGCCATTTCGTAAAATAAGGAGAGTTCTTCTTTTCCGAATCGTACCAAATTCTAATCAGCACCCGAGTATCCAACAAGTAACTTATCTACCAAATTTTGTGTAATTTGGTCAATTAGTATTTTAGCTAGAGCGGATAAATGAAATTTTTACGGGCCATTTCGCAAAAAAAGGCCGGTTCTGCTTTTACGAATCGTACCACAAACAGACACACACACAGACGTCACGCTAAAAATAGTTTTTTCGTATTCTAGAGGTCTCGAAACGTGTAAATCCGTCGAAAACTCGAGTTGCGATTTTCGACATGATTCCAATACTTTCCCTATACATTACCATGTATTGCAGGGAAAGTAAAAATTGATTTAAAAGTGCACATTCAGTGTTATTTTGTGCAATGAAACTCAATTTAAAGAATTATTAAAGAAATAAAGAGAAAATGAATTTGAGTTTGCAGAGAAAGTCATGTGCTGTCCACATTAGATTTTTTTAAAGGACTAGTGAAAATGTAAAGTAAAAAAAATAATAATAATGACAGTCAGTCTTTATAGTTAAATTTATTAGTTATTTTAATAGTCATTTTTAAAAGTAACACTTCTTTTGTTGCTAATAATGCTGGCTTGTGCAGTACAAAATGTCGCTTAGAAATAAAAACCATGCTAGGGCCTACATTTTGCATCTATTAGAACTATTACATTTTAGAATCAAATACGGAAACTAACAAATGTATTTGGTAGGAAGAAAAATCATTAGTAAATAATTATTAATTAATAGTAAAAAAAGTGCGTGAGAGAGCGAGCGGACTCAGAGACGCACTGGCCACAACAGGGCCTGTGATCGCTTTCCACAAATTAGCTTATAATCATGTGTAGATGTAGATGCAAATTCATTCATATTACTTCCAAATTTCTCTATCCTACGGGAGATAAGCGAGAGGTCAGTTTTGACCTCTAGACAAAGAGCTAGAATCTTGATTGCTTTTCGAAGCCTCTAGGCAACAAAGTACATGTGGAGCACTCCCCACCCCCCTAAAAGAAAAAAATAACCACCCCATTTCCTGCATTCCTTATTCAAGGACACGGGTTGGTCTGCATGAGAGTTCTTCTACAGCTAGACGTAAATTCGTTTATTCCCCCGTGCTTTTATTATTTTTTTTTAGAATACTTAGTTGACTTACTACCGTTGACATACATTTGACTTACTACCGTTCAATTTTTCAGCTAAATGTATTTGTAAAAACATGCAATATCTCGGGAACGGTCCCAGCTAGCGTTCTAAAGCTTGTATATCATTCATTTTATAATAAAAATTGCGTATAAAATAATAATTTATTTAACAATATTGAATGTACAGATTTTTTTCAAAAATTCATTCGAAAATTTGGGTGTCTTCCGAACGTTCGACCAAACGAAGAAATTAATAGGGATCCACATCCATTCACTAATAATCGCGAAAAATTACGTTTGAAACGCCCAATTCGTTTGTCAAGATATCGTTTCCACGAAAATACGTATAGACATTGTCTCGAAAACGTTCGATGCATGAAACGTATTCCATCGAAAACTTGAATTCGAATTTTCGACACAGCCACAATACTTTCCGTATACATTATGTAGGCAGAGTAAAAAATCTGATGTGTGCACCATATGACTTACTCTATTGGCTCAAATTCATTTACTTCTTTTATTATATAGTATTACAATCGGTAAATACTGGAACCCTATTAGTTTTAAGCAAGATCCTCAAATTTTTGATTTAAATTTTGAATATCATTAAAAGAATCATAACTTTCAATAACGTTATGTTAATGATCATTTCGTATGTAATTTTTTATTCAGTTCTCTCGATAGTGCACGCTTTCAAATGAATTTATCAAAAATAAAGATTAAAACGTATTAACTATCGTGAAATATGTATATATACAATATTATGCGACAATTTTGTTAACATCATTCTCGAGCATCCAGGTCGTTCCAGTCACGAGAAAAGATACTTTGTATAATGTTGTAATTTTATACTCATTCTCAATAGTTATCTATACACCCCGTCTGTCTGTAATACTTGCAGTGGCGTATTTTGAAATTCAATTTGAGGGGGGGGGGGAGCAGTTTTAAGTTAAGTTTATATCAATCTCAAGGGTCTTAAATTAACGGTATGCTCGACCGGGACATGTTTTATTATATTCGGGTCGGGTTGGATCAAAATAAATAATAAAGTCAAAAATAGACCAAAATTGAAAGAGAAAAATTTGAAATTACATATGAAATAAGATTCTCAATTAGCGGATGAAAATCTCCCTGTCCCCCATATTAAGTAGTAGTAAGTTTGCCCTACGAAGAATGTGGATGGATAAATTAGAACCTGATACAGAAAAATTATAATTCTAGATAAGAAATTGAAAACTTATTTATTCAACGATATTCTGAAATCAAAATGAAAAATTGCTCTTCCCAACATTCAAGTTGTTTGAAACTACAGTAACAGAAAATATGTTCTGGCCTGGATACAGCAAAATAAATAAACAACGCCGATGTACGTCATGTTTCATAACATCATGTGACAAATGAATTTAATAGGGAAGAAATATTTTCCAAATTTCGTCGCCAGAATTCCGCCAAACGTTACAGATGGAGAAATAAGTTATTCTTATGTTCTTTCCAAAATATTGAATTTTCGTCAATTAGTTGTTATTTTAAGTGATTTAGCGACATTCTTATCAATTTGGCGACATTTTTTTTATCAATTTGGCGACATTTGCATAAATTTGGTTACATTTAAAAGACTCGCCAAGTTGGCGATATTCGCTAAATTTGTCGCCAAAATTTCCTCAAGCATTATGATCGGTGAAATAGGCTGTTCTTATAGTAGATAAACGACTAATGGCGTCCAAATACAAACCAAAATATCTTCTGTTATAGGAGATTCTTATATTCTCTCCAAGATATTAAATATTCATCAATTAGTCTTTATTGATTTAGCGCCATTTTTTATCAATTTGGTGACATTTTTATCAATTTGGCGATATTTTCGTCTATCTGGCAAAATTAAAAACTTGCTAAGTTGACGATATTCCGCCAAATTCATTGTCAAAGTTTAGCCAAGCATTGTGGTTGCAGAAATAGGTTATTCTTATAATAGATAAACGACTATTGGCGTCAAATTAGAATGCTATTACCCAAAGCGTCTTCTCTCATGAAGGAACGAGCTAGATCTACGAGAATAATGATAATAATTTTATCGCATAATATTACATATGAAGAGTGAATATATTTCACAATAGTTAATACTTTTTATGAATTTTATGTGATTTTTTGATAAATTTATTTTTAAAATGTGCAATATCTCGAGAACGGTTCATGCTAGCATTCTAAAGTTTGTCAATCGTTTTCTAATGAAAAATTACATAAGAAATGATTATTTAGGCAACTTTATTGAATGTTTTAATTTTTTGATGATTTTTCAAAATTTTATTTAACATTTTAGGTGGGTTCTGGACATTCGATTGCATGTAAAAACAATAGGCTTCCAGAATTCACGGATTGTAATTCTTGTATCAAATTTCATTCGGATCGGTGCATTCATTCGTCAGTTATGGTCACCACAGACTCACTAACACACACATCCTTTCACATACACACAGACATCGCCTCAAAAACGTTTGATTCGTGTTCAGGGATGCTTAAAACGTGCTCTCCAGTCGAAAACTCGAATTCGAATTTTCGACCCAGTCACAATAACTTTCCTTATACGTTATACTATGTATATAAGGAAAGTAAAAATAATAGATACATAAAAAATAACTTCAACTGTTATATATATAAATTGAGAATGAGATGCGTCGGTATAGGTTCACGACATAACGAACTTTTCATTCCGAAAATCGATAAAAATGTTATAGAAACATAATTACGTTATAAAATATTACAAAAATTCCTATATTTATGTGGATATTTATATAAATGCGAATACTATCATTTACAAGATGCACACATACGCCGTTCTCGCGATATATCCCGTTTTTGATCCAAAATAAGAAAATTCATAAAACATCGAAAAAACTCACTATTGTCAAATGAATGAATGTTTTGTAAATATTTTTAATCTGAAATTAATGAACAACATTGTTCAGAAGTCATCTCGAGCCGTTCTCGGATACGATTTTTTCAGTCTATTTTAGGTTTTCGGTGTTCATCTATATTTATTTATCCGTATCCGTACATAAGCGGTCTGCAAGGCCGAAATCCAGATTTTCACCCGGACAGACCCGAAATGCTAGTGTTTAAACTCAGCCCGAATCTAAAACGTATAAATTCACGATCCGACCCGACCCGAAGACTAATGAGTCTCAGCCCGATATGATTTGTATTCAAATGTGTTAAAAACACGAATGTGGGGAAATTTTCTATGAAGAATTGAGATAAAAGTTTGTTTTTAAGCATGTATATCTACGTAACTGAAATAAACACAGTAATTTAATATACTTAATTAAAATTAATTTCTTCTTCTTCCACCCAGACCGTCCGACCTACCAGAAAGGTATAAGGTATCTGTTTGGACTGCCGGAAAGTGCCACTCAATTTAGACCGGAACCCAGTGGAGGAGGCATCCACAGGGACCGTACCCTCCTTCCCCTACCACCAACCTCTTGGAAGGACTTATGGACCCACATGTTTAACGTGATAGTATTCCGCGTGAAAACACGGCGACAGTTTTGGCAGTGGCGGCAATCGAACCCGGGCCAACCGAGTGCAAATCACGCGCACTAACCACTGGGCTGTCGCGTCCCTTAAAATTAATTTAAAATTTTCTCAATGAATATAACCGGTCGGAGCGTTCCAAATAAAACGTTAAAAACAAAGCTTGAGACTTCTACCGCATACTCAATGATAAAAGGTATTCTTTAATTTCCCGCGTCTAGGATTCTCCCGCGACTAAGATTGTTGATAAATACTAGAACTGCTTCCTCAAAACTATCGAGCAGCAGCTGTGGTTGCAACACGTAAGCAATTAATTTTTTCAGTAGAGGTACAGTCACTGTAAAAGATAGTAATGTAAGGCCAGACAAAATATTTTCTTTCTTTTTTTATGTAACATTAGAATCAGCGCAGTTCTCTGGGACATTCGCGAATGGAAGTACTTTTAATTTTACACATTTTCTTACATTTTAGCTTTTCTTAAAATTACAAGTTTTAAAGTTTTTAAATAGAATTGCTACTTTTAGCGATTTTAAATAAAAATATACATTTGGGCATTTTTTTAAAATTGCAAATGTTAACGCTTTTCTTTAAAATTGTGAATTTTAGAATCATTACTCAAAATTAATGAATTTTAATGTTTTTTCCCAAAATATTGTGAAGGTGAGTGAGTGCTTCGCCGGAAATATCGCGAATTTTAGTGCCAAAAATTCTAAGCAGACATATTTTATTATTTTAATACAAATTAAAAAGTGTTTTAGGTCCTAAGAAATTCCTTAAAATTACTTATTTTTTTACTTTTTAAAGTAGTATGAATAGTATTGCTTTATGTATGAGTAGTTTTATAAATAGTTCTCCAGATATTTGAAATTTTGCTTTTCCTAAAAAAGCGATATCTCAAAATAATCAAGTGAATTTCTCGAAATTTGGTAAGCTTATTACTTTCCTTATACGTAAGTTGTATAATGTATAAGAAAAGTATTGTGACGGGGTCGAAAATTCGAATTCGAGTTTTCGACGGGAGAGCACGTTTCAAGCATCCCTGATCACGAATCAAACATTTTTGAAGTGATGTCTGTGTGTGTGTATGTGTGTGTGTCAGTGGGTCTGTGGAGACGATAACTGACGAACGAATGGACCGATTCGGACCAAATTTGGTACAAAAATCACAATCTGTAAACACTGGAAGCCTATTGTTTTTATACACAATCGAATGTTCAGAACCCCCCCCCCCCTAAATTTTCGAATGAAATTTTGAAAAAATCGTCAAAAAATCAAAACCAATAATAAATT
This sequence comes from Amaurobius ferox, assembly GCA_951213105.1. Classification (NCBI taxonomy): domain Eukaryota; kingdom Metazoa; phylum Arthropoda; class Arachnida; order Araneae; family Amaurobiidae; genus Amaurobius; species Amaurobius ferox. Next base: position 130,128,621 of record OX578139.1, read on the forward strand.
TACGTAAATAGACATTTTTAATGTAATTTTTCATTAGAAAACGATTGACATAAATTTTAGAACGCTAACATTTCGTTCTCGAGATATTGCACATTTTTCAAAAAAATTATCAAAAAGTCATATAAAATAGAAAAAAAAAATTCCCTATTGAGAAACATGTTCACTTTTCATATATAATATCATGCGATAAATTGGGTGACATCATTCTCGCGGATCTAGCTCGTTCCATTCATGAAAAAAGATACTTTGAGTAATACTTTTGCATTTGAACGCCAATTTATCTGCTGTAAGAATAACTTAATTCTTCGTCCATAACGCTTGGCGAAATTTTGGCGACGAAATTGGCGGAATGTCGCCAACTTGGCGACTTTTTGAAATGTTACCAAATTAGCGAAAATCTCGCCAAATGGATAAAAATGACGCTAAATCAATGAAAATGACGACTAATTGTGGAAAATTCAATATTTAATAAGTTATATAATATATAAATATATAATAATAATAGCTATATAATATATGTGGAAAATTCAATAAGTTATATATATATATATATATAACTGATTTCTTCGTCCATAACGCTTGGCGAGATTTTGGCGACGAAATTGGCGGAATGTCGCCAACTTGGCGACTTTTTGAAATGTTGCCAAATTAACGAAAATCTCGCCAAATGGATAAAAATGACGATAAATCAATGAAAATCGCGACTAATTGTCGAAAATTCAATATCTTGGAAAGGATATTAGTATCTACTAGAAGAAAAACCTATTTATTTTACTGTAAAAGTAGTAAATTCATTTCATTATATAAGGAAAGTCATGTGTTGCCCACATCAGATTTTTTTCTTATGGTATATAATAGTATGATGTTGCATGTAGTAAGTATTATTTACTCAAAAATTCTTAAATTTGATAATTTGAGGGAGAGCACGTTTTAAGACCACCTGAACACATTTCGAACACTTTTCGATATCCATGTGTGCGTGTGTGTCTCTGAGATATGAACACTAAGCTAAAAACAAATGCTTGCATCGCTATGAAATCTTATTTTGTCATGATATTACGTAAAAAAAACCCAGAACTAAATCAAATATTTTGTAATTTGCACTATTAGATCACAAATTATTTGAATTTTAGATTTTCCACCCCATTTCCATTTTCCATAAAGAATGTATGGGATATATCCAAGGTATTTAGAAAGATATATCTATGGGGCAATAAGCTAGACAAAAACTAGCTATATATAAGCTAGACAAAAACTAGCTATATATAAGCTAGACAAAAACTAGCTATTGTATAAGCTAGACAAAATCTAGATATATCTACGGGGCAATATGTAGATATAACCCTAATGTTTTGCTTGAATAAGCATGCATTTTCTACATACATGTGTTTTCTAATGATATAAAAATAATTATTTATTTAATATTATATAATATCCTGTTATTGCGTTATTCACCATTTGTAATAATCGTACCGAATTTCATTTAAATAACTCTTTTCAACTCGTTTGTGAAATATCGCTCGCCCATGGAAGGTTTATACATCGCTTCAAAAACGAGCTCAGGGATATTTAAAACATGTAAATCAACCGAAAACTCGAATTCGAAACCATCACAATATTATGCATTAATTATATTATAGTATATATTTCATTAATTATATTATAGCATATACTTTAGTTTTTTTTACGTAATCTGCTTTCAAATCTATGCAGTATTATACATAGATAAGATCGATGCGTAATAAGCAAAATAACATTTCATCTGAAAACTCTAAGCAGCAATTTGCAAAGAAAAAAAAAACATGAAAAGAGGGGGACATTGTTATGACATACGTAAATGACGTAACGATGCAACGCAATGCCTTGAACATTTAATAAATAAAACTGTTCGGCGAGATGAACTGTGTGTCGAGTCTTAGCTCCCTACATGATCTGGGAGCTGAGAACGAGACCGTCAAAGATGTTGAAGAAGGAAAAATGGGCAATACACGAGTTTATCAAAATATATACTAGTAATAAGAAGTCCCAAATAAAGTGCATTTACAGAATATAGGACGTAAATTAAAAAATTTTCGCCTTTAAAAAGTAATTTAAGTTTTAAATTTCATAAAATCGAGGAAACTTGTATATATACTAGAAAATGTACACGACGTTGCTCGGGCCGCCAACGGCCCTACCGTGCTGAAAACACCGATTCTCGTTAGATCACCGAAGTCAAGCAGCATCGGGCGCGGTTAGTACTTGGGTGGGTGACCACCTGGAAACACCGCGTGCTGTTGGCACATTTCGGGTGCGGTAGCCCGGTGGTTTGCGCGCTGGATTTGCAAGCTGCCACAACTGCCGCCGTGTTCATGCGGAGTACGATCACGTTAAACATGTGGGTCCGAAAGTTCTTCCGAGAGGTTGGTGGTAGGGGGGAAGGAGGGTACGGTCCCTGTGGTTGCCTCCCCCACTGGGTTCCGGTCTAAATTGGGTGGCACTTCCCTGTCGTCCAATTGGTTACCTTACACCTTTCTGGTAGGTCGGACGGTTTGGGTCTCAAACAAATAAACGACGTTGCTCGGAATTTAAGATGCAAAACTTTGATTAAATTTACACCATGACCGCTGCGCTTTTCTAATAGAGCTTTATTAGAACAGCATCCTTGCAGTAGCTCTCGACCACGCAGAAAATGTATCCGACGTTGCTCGAGATTTAAAGCAAGAATTAATTAAATTCATTCATCCAATTTTTCTAAAAACGTAGTCGATCGCTGCGCGAACTCATGGGGCTGCACTCGATCCGATAAAAAAAAAATCTTTATTAGGCTTTTTTCTCAGGAGTCGAGGTATCTCTGTATCTAATTTCATTGCCGTACGGAGATTAGATTTTTCCGCTACAGACTGCACAAACAGACATCTTTTTCATTATATGGACAGGGTAAATAATATGGAATATTAGTAAATATATATAAAAAGTCGAGTGGAAACTCATTTGGAAAGACCTCTTATCGTATTCGGTAAAGCTTTATTAGTGAATTACAAAATCGGATGTGAGCAGCACATGACTTTCTCTGCAGACTCAAAGTCATTTCCACTTCATTTCATTAATAATTCGTTAAATTGCATTAAAGAGCACGCATAATTAATTGAAATGACACTAAATTTGCACTTTTAAATAAGCTTTCGTTTTCATTTGGTAACTGGACTTATTCTCCAAACCAGTGCAGCAAAAATGTGAAAAAACTAAAATATCTAGAGAACGGCTAGTCCTAGAGTAATGGGGTCGATCTTTATTTTTTCATCACCAAAAGTTACTTGTGAAACAAGCATTTAATTGACATATTTGAGCATACGTAATCTTTTATTTCAGATTTTGACGAATTTTGAGGGCCATTTCGAAATAAAAGCCGGATTCTTTTACCCCGAATCTTACCCAAAACTAATCAGTACCAAGGTCATACACAAGTTACTTACCTACCAAATTTTATGAAATTCGGTCGATTTGTTTTTGAGTTAGAGTGGATACATGCATTACACAGACAGACAGACACACACAAACGTCATGCTAAAAATAGTTTTTTCGTGTTCTAGATATCCTGAAACGTGTAAATCCGTTGAAAACTCGAGTTGCGATTTTCGGCACGATTCCAATATGTTCCCTATACATTATTATTGCAGGAGTATTGCAGAGAGAGAGAGAGGGGGGAAAGTAAAAATATATATAGAGAATGTAAGTCCTCACTGGACTTTCTCTTAAATAGTGTATAGGCCTACTTCTATTTTGTTTTCTCACCAAATGGTTCATATGTGTTTCACCAAGAAAATAAATTTTTATGCTTTCTCTACACCTAATCTATTTCATAATTTTCTGTAAATTACATCAAATGTTAAAATAAATTCCCTTTATGCAGACAGTGGATGATAGCACAGCTGTAGCTAACGTATTCGTGAATTCAATATCAATGTTATTTTATTTGCTTTAAATATATTTTCGACATTTGTCATGCAATTTTAACAATGGATTGTTAATAAAAACATCCAAACATATTTTTTAAATCAAAATATTTAAATGGCAAATTTGTTAATTTAAAATAAAAAGAAGAAGTTAAATATTTTTTTAATTAACAAAAAATTTGTATTTTTCTATCTTGCTTATAAAGACTTTGAGTATGAAATGATGTCTAATTTGCTTATATCCTTTTCATCACATAAATCAAAAATAAAAAGTGAAAATATTTAGTCATATCATTTAATTTAAATAATTTTTACATTCTATTAACAGGCCGCCCATAGGTGGGTGGTGCATATACCACTTGAGTGAAGGTCCCAAACCTCAATATTTTTGAGGCTGAAGAAAACATAAAAAGTTTACAAAGAGGAGAAAATCCAACATAATTAGGGTGGGGGCATGGTAAATATTTGTAGTGGGTTCGTAATTTCTATGAGCAGCCCAGCTATAAATGTCTTTAAAAAAAAATTAGCAACACATAAAAAATTGTAAAAAAAATATCAACCGGTTTCAAAAGCAATAAAGAACCTTCTTCGTCATGATAAATGAGATACAGCATTAGCATCATCCCAACAAAGGTGATGCTGTGTTCTAATGAAGTTGTAGATTTATGATTCTTTTTGACAGCAGTGAAAATTTTTTTTTTATATCTTTACAATTTTATTAAGTTTAAAAAAATATTCTATTTCCATTAACATTTCAAGTTTTGATATCTTAAAACTGATTTAAATCAGTAATTACTCCAATTCAGATTAAAAATTAGATTTCATTCACCAAAGGTAAATGTCTAGCATTACTGATATTTCACAGGATATAAATGTCAATAATAAGTGAAGAACGTATTATTTTATCAACTTATAATGGTACTATATACAAATGAAAATTAATATATTTTTTCATATTCAGATTAGATACTCACTTTTACATTTAAAGATTTAATACACATTCAATTTGTAATGTGCGAGGTTCAAAATGTGGATATGCAATCAAAGCTGTATATTACATTTTCAAACCCATTACAATCTTTCTTATTACATATTTATAACAAGAAACTTTTCCCCGAGCATTCCATTATTCGTAACTGTTTTTGCTCTGTTTGAACCAAAAATTAACTCATCACATATATCCTCATTACCATCCTCCCCAAACATGTTCTTTACCTAGTTGACTTATGACTTAGAGGTGGGTGGCTTAAAGAGAGCCTAACATAGCGACCAGAGGTCTATTGTACTTTCGTTACCTAGTTACAAAAGCATCTATTAAAACTACATCTAGAAATTTTTAATTTCATCAAAATACTTTATATAAACCTTACACTGAATGGAAACAAAAACATGAAAGTAGAATATATATAAGATTATTAATTACAATAAATTTATATTTCTTGCATATAATTATATATATTTCTTAGTAAAAAGATACTGCATTATACGTAAATAAAATATAATGTAACACACCTTGTAATTTGTGACTACTCCTGAAATAAGTAAGGCATAATCAGAGCTAGAAGGAAGCTTAGGGGACTAAGCAATGTGCAAAGTTACATTATCACTCTTCCCAGTGATTTTTCACATGTACATGGTATTCTACATTGTATCTGAGATTATGGGTACTAAATCCTACCAAAGAAATATTCAGAGCCCTACTTATAAAGTGGGGTTCTTGCCTCATGTGCAGAACTACAGAAAGACAATAATGGTTTAAAACTATTTTAATATGTAAAAACAAACATGCATTGAAAATTGAAGTATATACAACCAAACATATTTAAAGTAGATACAGAATATGACCGAGTTCATGCCAAAATTATTTCATTGCTTTCATTTCCTTAATATATTTTCTTTTATCCTTAAACTAAATATACGTTCACCACAAATAAAAACAAATAAGAGAAAGAAAAAAGAAAATTAAAAAATATATACTAAAAGTGTGGAAAAAACAGTGGATAAGCAGATAAAAATAGGAAGGGCTTATTATTAAAAAAGGAAGGTGGGGGGTATGAGAAATTTTATAAAAATTAAAATGCAAGTTTACAATATTATCCTAGAATAACCCTGAAAATAGGAACTAGCCAGTTACCACAGGTTGATTACACAATGCACTGTGGTGATTAAATGAAACAACTTTAGGCCACATCACCCCTCTTCTATTCTGTTTTAATCAGAAAACTGTCCAAAAGTTTGATAACTGTTTATTATTTCCCCAATTCTTATCCCTCATACCTATATATATATAACACATTATATATATATATATATATATATATATATATATATATATATATATATATATATATATTAAGTATATGTAACCACACTTACTGATTTTACAAAAAAATTGTGATACAGTGGCTACTAAACTAAAACTGCCTATTGGGCGCTTGCCACTAAATGAACATTTGAATTTTCAAGTTTAAGGGAGAGTTTCCTTAACATTTATTGTTGAAGTGAAAAGTAAATTCCATGGTTCACAACTGGAAAAAAGCATAATCCCCCCACCCCAGACCTTCATTACAACCAAGATATGGTAATCTGCTTTAGCCAAATCTGTTGAGAATACAAAGATATAGAGCTTTCGCTTAAATTTTGAAGTACAAAAAAATAGGGTTATGCATAGTGCGTAAGGAACATAGGTCCCTAATATACAGTGTGTCGATTATTACATTTTCTGTCAAAATTACTTCAAAACTATGCAGTAAAAAACAAAATATAAACTTTATAATACAGCATACATTAAATTTTAGCCAGTTGACTACTAAAATGTAATGTATGCTGTATTTTGACAAATTTCTTATTTTATTGGTATATTCTTATTACATTTACTGTTAAAACTCTGCTATTTTATTAAATAAAAAATGTATAACCAAATAAACAGCTGCATTTCAATTAGTAAAAACTTATGATATTCATTGAGCAAATTTATCGGAAATAATCCCTTGAGTCCGGCTATGCTTTCATAGAATGATGATGGTCAAAGATTTTATTTTACAGAATTTCCATTTGTTCACTTATATTATCAAGACAAAATATAATATACAAAGCTAACTATAGGAAGTAGCTTGAAAAAATGCAGACATACAAGCAAACATATTTAAAATGCTGAATAAACTTAAACAACAAAAAATATTTGACATTTTTGTATGAACCTATTAACTTTTGTTGTCGGAAACAGTTTAGAATTGAGCATAAAAAATAAACAAAATATTATTTAGGTCAAATACTGGAATTTACCTACCTCATGTGCATTAGAAAATAAAAGCTCTTAAAATATACAAAACTTAACAAACAATGCTTAAAAACAAAACATAGGTACAACAAGTAAATATATTTAAAGTGTTGAAATTTCAAATACACTTCAATAAAATCAACTTGTCAGTTTTGCATCAGTTCTTGTACTAATATTCAATACTATTATAAGAACATGTAAAATGTTGTTATACAACATTTTACTTTATTTCTATGGGCTCAAGATAATTTGCATATAATGTAAACATCAAATATTATCAATAAGAAAGAAAAAGATAAAACTTACTTTTTTTATTAGGCAATTGCTTCTTCGAAACCTATAGTTATCCTATATTTCATGCCATACCCTACCATTAATATACAAAATAATTTGAAAAACACTCGGAAACATGTTGAAATAAAGCTGAGTACTTCTCGGAGAAAAAATTTTGAGTGTTGATTTTGATTATCCCCCTAATATCGGGTTTTGTTCAGAATTAAATTAGAAGTGAAGAGTTGAAAACCCAGACCACACGACGAACCCGAAGGCTTATGGTAGCAAGATGTGTGGCCGGAAGAAGTGAAGAGTGCTACTGCAAATTAAACAATCGTCTTTTGCCACATTTCATCAAACCTGCAATATTCAGCATCATCTGTTGACAAAAGATGACTTGGTTGGTAGTGGGTGTTTCTAAAGCCACCTTAACTTTGATGTGTACACAATGTCTTAACTGTGCCAGTTTTATTTAGCATTTTCCCAAAAGAAATCTTGTTAAAACATGCCATTTTAACTAAAATATTAAAAATCATAAACACAACATTAGTCCTAGGATTCTGGATAGCATGAGCATTTTGAGTGAAAGGAATTTCTATTGTGCATTAAAGTGAAAAGGATGTGAAATTTTTTAAATTTGCATATCTTATTATTAGTTAAAATTGGTCAATGGTAAAGAATAGGGACTAGGGATAGAGACGTGTACTTTGAGCTGTGAAGATAGCAAATTATGATTAATATTAGAGATAATATGCATCTGGTAATTTTCTGAAGGGAATCCAATTTTCTATAGATTTTGGCATTAGGGTTTCTGGAATATTAAATTAGTCTATGATTCTATTTATATTTGATAATTAGCACCTGCTATTCATGGTTGAAATGATATTACCATATTAGTATGATTTTACATTTGAGATTTTAGTGTGATTTATATTTTAAAGATAATTCTATAGTAATTGATAAACATTTATATCTATTTCACTTTATATCTATTTCACTTTAATATTAAAAAAATCAAGACTAGCACTTTGGATAAAAAAATAGGAAAATTCTAAAATAATTTTAGATTTTAGTAAAATTGTTAACGATTTTAATATACCTGTTTAACCCCTGTGCGCACATATATGGGTTATGTATAGAGAGCAGGGAACATAGATCCCTAATACAATTACTGTTGAACATTATATTTACTGTTATGACTCCGCTAATATATTGAATTTAAAATGCACACAGTTGAATTTCCAATCAAACAGAAAAAAATTTCAATGCTCGCTAACACTGGGTTTATAGGAAATAAGGAAAGGGATGAAATTGTCAATATCATTTCAAGCCAATATCAACTTTCATTTTGTTCTTTTTTCATTTAAGTCTGTGTGTTTTAATAGCACTGATGCAGGGCCACAATAAGGAAGTGGTTTCTACTATTCACCTTTTGGTTCAAGATGAGTAAAGCAACTTCCTTATAAAATGATGATGAAGTATTCATTTCTTAGAATTTGGCTTGTTATGTTATTAAGAGAATATAAACAACATACAAAGTAGCTCCACAAATAGTTAAGAACATACATCATAGGTAGAAAAGGCAAAATATTTAAATTGCTGAAATTTCAAATACACTCCAATAACAATAAATAGGAATCTCTCAGTTTCACCAGAAACCAATTTATTCCTGTTTCCTGAAATAGTTTAGAATTAAGCATAAAACAATAAGTACATCATTATGAACGCATATAAAACATTACCAATGCAGGTACAATGAATTTTGCTAACCCATGAGCAATAGAAATAGAGCTAATAAAATATGAAATGCTTAAGAGTGCAGATGATAGGCACGACAAGCAAATCCATTTAAAGTGTTAAAATTTCAAATATACTTCAACAGCAATATATGAATTAACTCGTCAGTTTCCCATCAACACTCATTATTTATATATCAATATTTATTACAGTAACAATACGCATATAAGATTTGTACTGATACGTAAGAACATGCAATATAAACATGAAATTTTATAGAAAGAAAGTTTCTACATACTTTTATGTATAGTCCATTATTTGAATTTATTAGCCGAGAAAAACAGGCTCTGTCTTTGAGATTGAATGCATTTCATAACATCCGGTTTCTGGATTAATCCGGAAGTGAAATAAGGGCTACCGCAAATTGAACAAAAATCGCTGTTTGGCGCAGGGTCAGATCTCGCCAAACCTGCGATATTCAGAGCCATCTATCGGAAAAAGGTAACTTTTCGGATCGGTTTAAATCCGCCTTAAGAAAAGTTCTCATGGGAAAAAAATAACTTTTTTTTTTTTGTTGTTGTTGTTGTAAAGTTATAAAGTGTTATGATGAGTTTAAAGTTTTTAAACACATCACAACACATTCTGTATTGAAATCCAATGCTAGCGAAGGGTTAGCCATCCGCTCGGATGAATTAATGCTTTCCAGGTTAAATTCCAACATAAGAATAATGAATGTCGTCTCAGTAGCTCAATGGGCAGAGCGTCATCTGGCCAGTTTGATTGACCTAGGGAGAAACCTGTTGGTTGTTCATTATAGCCAATCAGAATCGCGGAGTGTGCACATAGTTACCTTCCATCTTTATGTCGGGAAATTTTACCTCTAGCATCTCTAGGCCACATCTGGTTAGACCGAATATCTGTGGTTCGAATCCCGGATGAGGCGTGAGTTCTTTACACTTCCATGTGTGTTAGATCGGGTGATTCCTCTTGCGAGGAAAGCATACTCATTCGTGTCGCGTGATTGTGAGTTGCATGGGTTAGGTTTGAAGGGCGCTTTTTCTCACAAAAAATTATTTGATTTCCGAGTAAACGGATTTACATTTAAATCATTTCTGAATTCTTACGCTTATATCAAGTGAAAACAAATCATGCACACTTTTGAAACATGTACGACTTTTTATGTAGTGCGTAACCGTTGTATTTTGAATTAGGCTTCGTGCTGTGTAGTGGGTTTTGTTCAATTGCTTTGACTATGGCGTAAATGGCTTGACTTCCGAAAATCTCATACGCATATTAATTATCACTACAGGAAATATAACTAAAGTGTACGTTTCATAAGAAAAGTTCTATTTAGAACAATAAAGTCCGAAAAAATAAAAGTCAATGCATTTCAGACGGCGTAGTCTTAAGTCCAGCGGTTTTTCAGCTAGTTCGCGGAATTGCAATATTTTTAACAAAATCGTGTGAAAATATTGCAATTCTGGGGGACATATTCAATATGGGGTGATTCATGCAACTGATAGAGGTTTTCGAGTATGTATAAAGATTCTGAGATTTAAAAATATATTATGCAATATCTGAAATATTTTGCAGAATGAAATAAAGATGTTGGAATTTTTTTCAGTTCTTAACACTTTCTAACATAGTTGAAAAGTGTTTCTGACTCAGTCATTCTGCCTGTTCCTATCCCGTCACACGAGATGAGACATGCGTGCCCTACGTGACTCCTGAATCAAAACAACAATCGATGAAGTGCCGGCACACATCCCTCTTGTTTAGTCTTCCTTTGTCCCTGAAACTAATATAGGATGATAATTTTTTAATTCAGCCTACAAAAAAATATATTGAAAATAATCATTTGCTGATTTCCTGTGATTTTTGAGAGAGACTCTGGACGCCTGCTTTCACCTCTTTCTGTTATTCTGTTATTGGTTGATCCAAAGAAAAAAAAAAAAAAAAAGAAAGAAAAATCGGTAACCAACATTTCTTCCTTTTAAATCGCTCTTTTCTCTTTTTATTTCTTCTCTCTCTCACCCCCTTTTCCCCCTTGTTTTTCCTCCCCCCGTTTTTGTTTTTTAATGTTTCAAATTGATATCACATTCACTATAAATTCATATACCGCAGCACCATCTTATTTGCTGATCTTGTACTATTAACTTTATGTTGTTTGCTGTGTTCTTGATGTTTTTGTTGTTTCTGTTGTTCATCTGTTTTTCAGCTTTCTGTTTGCTGATATCATGTAACTTTTGTAAACTTATTGAAATTAAATAAACATCTGGTTGCTCCGTCAGCGCGATGTGACTGTGGAGGTCGGACTCCGCTATTCAAAACTTTTCCGGGCCATCCATTAAGTTGCTTTAAGTCTTAGGATGAGTCGGATGGTCTGGGCTTTCGACACATCATCGCATTGAGCCCCACAAGGCTCCGTCCTGTCCCCTTTACTTTGGAATATTTACTTCAACAAAATCCTTCTCCTTAAAAATGATCTCTACTATTTGCAAGCCTTCGCAGATGATCTCGCAGTGGTAATATTTGGGGACTCTCTTAAATCAATCACCTAAAAAACTCTATTTTGACATCTGTTTCCAAATCCCTTGAAACTCTTAAGCTCAATTCATCATCTGATAAATCCCAGTGCATAATATTTAACAGGACCCGTGCCAAACGCCGACAAAACTCTCGCATAAAACTTCTTAATAATCCCATCAAAATTACCTGACACTTAAAATATCTCGGAATTTTAATTGACGACAATCTGACCTGGAGCCCACATATCTTTTATCTTAAAGAGAAATGTTTCAAGCTCTCTTCTACATTTGGGAAAATGTCGGGTAACAATTGGGGTATAAATAAGGCTCTTCTTAAAATCTGGTACTTAGCAGTAATTGAAAAGATCATTGCATATGGATCTGGGGTTTGGGGTAGAAACTTGACAGGGGAACAGATTACGCGGCTTATTTCTTTACAACGGATATTTCTATTGAAAATATCCGCCGGTTTTAGAACAACTGCAAACATTTCTCTTTACTCCATTACAGGAATCCCCCCTGTGCAACTGGTTATTCACAACCTTCATAGGAAATTTCATTTCTGGAGAAACAAAATTGACCTTTTTTTACACTCTTCTCTCCCTTCCCCCCTTTCTTTTGATTCTAATTGCCCCTCCTCTGATAGTCCTCCCTCTCATCGTGTTGTTAATCTTCCCATCCCGGATCCTTTAACTTTTTCAAATATCAACCTTTTCACGGATGGATCTAAAATAGAAAATAGCATCGGCTACTCTATCTGTACTTTTAGACAAGGTGACCTCGAAGAAGTTTTTACATTTAAACTCACAGAAGGCAATACAGTTTTTCAAGCAGAAATCTCTGCCACTAAATTTGTTATACAATGGGCACTCGACAGACAACTTAAAATCAATATATATACTGACTGTCTTTCCTCCATCTTGGCCCTCAAATCTTCCAAAATTTAATCCCTTTTCCTTAAAGAAATCAAACTCCTGGCCCTTTCGACAACAAAATTTAATAACCTTAAATGGGTAAAGGCCCATGCTGGTACGTTGGGAAATAAAGTTGCTGATGAACACGCTAAGGAAGCTGCTGTTTCTGGAACTCCCATTTTTATCCTTTTTCCTTATTCTTTTCTTACCTCTTCTTGAAAATCCTTACTCCTGCGCTCTTGGCAATCCTTACTTGAAGATTATGTTTCTCCGAGAACTCATGATCCAGCCCGTATTTTCAGCTTCCTCCCCTCTGTTAACCCACATACCCATATCTTTAAAAAATTTATTATATACTTTATTACTGGCCACGACCCCTTTCTTGAATACCTCTTTTACTTTAAACAAAAATCAACCTCTAACTGTCCTTGCAACTCCTTCGGTGATGCAGATCACTGTGTCTTCTCCTGTCCCTTCTCCAAAAACTTCCATCTAAAAAAACCCTCTCCTACTCTCCGAGCGACTTGGTTTTCCAAGGTATGTTCCAGCAAAATCATCCTTGATCGATTGAAAAACTGTATCCTTACTGCTAGAGAAGTATCTAACAGAGTGAAATGACTAGTTTGTGGGTTATTACTTTCTGCTCTCAAGTCTTATGTGATCAATGAACCCCTGTTAATTCGCTGCTCCCAGGAGTTCTCATACTGTTCCCTTTTTCATTTTTTTAAAATTGTTTTGCTTGCTTTTCATGTGTCTTTCACATGTTTGCTTGTTTCATGTGTCCTTCATTTGTTTGCTTGTTTTTCAGTTGTGTGTCCTTTGGTCATATTTGTTCTTGCACAGATTATATTAATGTCAACAACGTAATAACACCTCAAAGTAAACAAATCTTACATCAGCCTTCCATTACCTTAATTAAATTTTGAATTGCTAAACATGATATATTATAAATGTTCCACAAAATAATATTGTAAATATCTGTATATACAAGAAGAAATATCAAGAAATCAAAATGTTATTTATATACCTACCCCAGGAGATGTCTGATGCTGGAATTTGTACAACGTCCCTACCTGATGTAACCACCCCCTTTGTGAACTTTAATAAACGTTCCGCAGCCGGTCGGTGTCTGTGAATGCCGGTTTCCGCTATCTAAAATGTTCCCGGCCATCCATTTTGCTGCTCCAAGTCTTCGGACGAGTCGGGTGGTCAGGACTTTCGACACATCACCGCATGTCAAAGTGAAAGCAAAACATACACTTTCAAAGTGCAAGATCATGTCAACTGCGTTTTGAGACACGCAGGGTGTGTTGTTAGTGGACTTTTGCCAGAAGAAATAACAATTAATTCAGTTTCCTACTGTGAGACCTGAAGAAAGCTTCGTCGAGCAATCCCGAATAAATGACGTGGAATGCTGTAAGCCGATGTTGTACTGCTTCATGACAATGCAAGGCCACATTCCCTGGCTCAAATTCTGAATCTGATCGAATCCTTTGGCTGAGAGTATTCGATCACCTGCCATACAGTCCAGACCTTGCGTCTAGCGACTACCATCTCTTCCGCCATCTGACGACCTTTCTGGAGGGCAAGCGTTTAGAAACTAAGGAAGAAGTGAAAACGATCGTGAGTAACTGGCTATCATCACAGGCGGCAGAGTTCTATGATGACGGTATCCAAAAACTGGTATATCGTTTCGATAAATGTTTAAGTCGGCAAGGAAATTATATAGAAAAATAAAGAATTGAATGTAAATTCAGAAAATAAATGCTTTTTTGTAAAAAATATACTTACTTCGTTTTTATTGTAAAACGGACCTTACTTAAAAAATATCCCTCGTATATGCAATAGGGACATCGTATAGTTCAGATACGTCCTTAATCGATTTTGTTAATATTGAAGTGAACATTTTGTTTTGAATTGGAGGGTAGAAAAATTACTTGTGCTGTAGATAGATTTTAACCCCTCTCCTTTATAGATATTCTATTATTAGAAACTTCTCCATGATTACACATTTCAGGGTCTAGGAGCCTCCTGTTATATCATTTGAATTGCTCTCCTGGTTGATTCCAATTCTAGTCTGCCCAGAATATTTCGTTATGGCTTCTTTTCTTTTCCCGGTTTATTGCGGCATCAGCAAATTCTATAAATACTCAAAACGTTAATCGTGAAATAAAAATGAAATAAGTTTTTAGTACCAGAATTTTTTATCAGCCCTGCAACAATGTTATATAATTTTATAAGGACTATCATTGTTAGAGCCCTATTTAATGTTGTATATGTTAACATTTATTGTTTGTGCATTTGTATGCTCGTAAACATTATGTTGCAAGTTGCATTATGGGATTTGGGTCCACAAGTCGAATATTGTGTAACATTCTGTATTGAAATCCAATGCTAGCGAAGGGTTAGCCATCCGCTCGGATGAATTAATGCTTTCCAGGTTAAATTCCAACATAAGAATAATGAATGTCGTCTCAGTAGCTCAATGGGCAGAGCGTCATCTGGCCAGTTTGATTGACCTAGGGAGAAACCTGTTGGTTGTTCATTATAGCCAATCAGAATCGCGGAGTGTGCACATAGTTACCTTCCATCTTTATGTCGGGAAATTTTACCTCTAGCATCTCTAGGCCACATCTGGTTAGACCGAATATCTGTGGTTCGAATCCCGGATGAGGCGTGAGTTCTTTACACTTCCATGTGTGTTAGATCGGGTGATTCCTCTTGCGAGGAAAGCATACTCATTCGTGTCGCGTGATTGTGAGTTGCATGGGTTAGGTTTGAAGGGCGCTTTTTCTCACAAAAAATTATTTGATTTCCGAGTAAACGGATTTACATTTAAATCATTTCTGAATTCTTACGCTTATATCAAGTGAAAACAAATCATGCACACTTTTGAAACATGTACGACTTTTTATGTAGTGCGGAACCGTTGTATTTTGAATTAGGTTTCGTGCTGTGTAGTGGGTTTTGTTCAATTGCTTTGACTATGGCGTAAATGGCTTGACTTCCGAAAATCTCATACGCATATTAATTATCACTACAGGAAATATAACTAAAGTGTACGTTTCATAAGAAAAGTTCTATTTAGAACAATAAAGTCCGAAAAAATAAAAGTCAATGCATTTCAGACGGCGTAGTCTTAAGTCCAGCGGTTTTTCAGCTAGTTCGCGGAATTGCAATATTTTTAACAAAATCGTGTGAAAATATTGCAATTCTGGGGGACATATTCAATATGGGGTGATTCATGCAACTGATAGAGGTTTTCGAGTATGTATAAAGATTCTGAGATTTAAAAATATATTATGCAATATCTGAAATACTTTGCAGAATGAAATAAAGATGTTGGAATTTTTTTCAGTTCTTAACACTTTCTAACATACTTGAAAAGTGTTTCTGACTCAGTCATTCTGCCTGTTCCTTCGCACAACTGCAGTAAAAATGACTTTATTAAAGTGAAATTTTAATATGTTGTTGTGATGATCTGTAGGACATATTGGAATGAATATGAATAATAGTAACCACCCATTTAGTTTTGGATTTAAACTGGGTAGAAAAAATGAAAACGTTGAACAATATGGGACCTAATTTTTTAGTGATTTTTTAAGCGAAGGTAAAATACAGGAATTGTTTCGAAAATTTTAGGAAATATTCAAAGTATCCCGTCACACGAGATGAGACATGCGTGCCCTACGTGACTCCTGAATCAAAACAACAATCGATGAAGTGCCGGCACACATCCCTCTTGTTTAGTCTTCCTTTGTCCCTGAAACTAATATAGGATGATAATTTTTTAATTCAGCCTACAAAAAAATATATTGAAAATAATCATTTGCTGATTTCCTGTGATTTTTGAGAGAGACTCTGGACGCCTGCTTTCACCTCTTTCTGTTATTCTGTTATTGGTTGATCCAAAGAAAAAAAAAAAAAAAAAAAAGAAAAATCGATAACCAACATTTCTTCCTTTTAAATCGCTCTTTTCTCTTTTTATTTCTTCTCTCTCTCACTCCCTTTTCCCCCTTGTTTTTCCTCCCCCCGTTTTTGTTTTTTAATGTTTCAAATTGATATCACATTCACTATAAATTCATATACCGCAGCACCATCTTATTTGCTGATCTTGTACTATTAACTTTATGTTGTTTGCTGTGTTCTTGATGTTTTTGTTGTTTCTGTTGTTCATCTGTTTTTCAGCTTTCTGTTTGCTGATATCATGTAACTTTTGTAAACTTATTGAAATTAAATAAACATCTGGTTGCTCCGTCAGCGCGATGTGACTGTGGAGGTCGGACTCCGCTATTCAAAACTTTTCCGGGCCATCCATTAAGTTGCTTTAAGTCTTAGGATGAGTCGGATGGTCTGGGCTTTCGACACATCATCGCATTGAGCCCCACAAGGCTCCGTCCTGTCTCCTTTACTTTGGAATATTTACTTCAACAAAATCCTTCTCCTTAAAAATGATCTCTAATATTTGCAAGCCTTCGCAGATGATCTCGCAGTGGTAATATTTGGGGACTCTCTTAAATCAATCACCTAAAAAACTCTATTTTGACATCTGTTTCCAAATCCCTTGAAACTCTTAAGCTCAATTCATCATCTGATAAATCCCAGTGCATAATATTTAACAGGACCCGTGCCAAACGCCGACAAAACTCTCGCATAAAACTTCTTAATAATCCCATCAAAATTACCTGAGACTTAAAATATCTCGGAATTTTAATTGACGACAATCTGACCTGGAGCCCACATATCTTTTATCTTAAAGAGAAATGTTTCAAGCTCTCTTCTACATTTGGGAAAATGTCGGGTAACAATTGGGGTATAAATAAGGCTCTTCTTAAAATCTGGTACTTAGCAGTAATTGAAAAGATCATTGCATATGGATCTGGGGTTTGGGGTAGAAACTTGACAGGGGAACAGATTACGCGGCTTATTTCTTTACAACGGATATTTCTATTGAAAATATCCGCCGGTTTTAGAACAACTGCAAACATTTCTCTTTACTCCATTACAGGAATCCCCCCTGTGCAACTGGTTATTCACAACCTTCATAGGAAATTTCATTTCTGGAGAAAAAAAATTGACCTTTTTTTACACTCTTCTCTCCCTTCCCCCCTTTCTTTTGATTCTAATTGCCCCTCCTCTGATAGTCCTCCCTCTCATCGTGTTGTTAATCTTCCCATCCCGGATCCTTTAACTTTTTCAAATATCAACCTTTTCACGGATGGATCTAAAATAGAAAATAGCATCGGCTACTCTATCTGTACTTTTAGACAAGGTGACCTCGAAGAAGTTTTTACATTTAAACTCACAGAAGGCAATACAGTTTTTCAAGCAGAAATCTCTGCCACTAAATTTGTTATACAATGGGCACTCGACAGACAACTTAAAATCAATATATATACTGACTGTCTTTCCTCCATCTTGGCCCTCAAATCTTCCAAAATTTAATCCCTTTTCCTTAAAGAAATCAAACTCCTGGCCCTTTCGACAACAAAATTTAATAACCTTAAATGGGTAAAGGCCCATGCTGGTACGTTGGGAAATAAAGTTGCTGATGAACACGCTAAGGAAGCTGCTGTTTCTGGAACTCCCATTTTTATCCTTTTTCCTTATTATTTTCTTACCTCTTCTTGAAAATCCTTACTCCTGCGCTCTTGGCAATCCTTACTTGAAGATTATGTTTCTCCGAGAACTCATGATCCAGCCCGTATTTTCAGCTTCCTCCCCTCTGTTAACCCACATACCCATATCTTTAAAAAATTTATTATATACTTTATTACTGGCCACGACCCCTTTCTTGAATACCTCTTTTACTTTAAACAAAAATCAACCTCTAACTGTCCTTGCAACTCCTTCGGTGATGCAGATCACTGTGTCTTCTCCTGTCCCTTCTCCAAAAACTTCCATCTAAAAAAACCCTCTCCTACTCTCCGAGCGACTTGGTTTTCCAAGGTATGTTCCAGCAAAATCATCCTTGATCGATTGAAAAACTGTATCCTTACTGCTAGAGAAGTATCTAACAGAGTGAAATGACTAGTTTGTGGGTTATTACTTTCTGCTCTCAAGTCTTATGTGATCAATGAACCCCTGTTAATTCGCTGCTCCCAGGAGTTCTCATACTGTTCCCTTTTTCATTTTTTAAAAATTGTTTTGCTTGCTTTTCATGTGTCTTTCACTTGTTTGCTTGTTTCATGTGTCCTTCATTTGTTTGCTTGTTTTTCAGTTGTGTGTCCTTTGGTCATATTTGTTCTTGCACAGATTATATTAATGTCAACAACGTAATAACACCTCAAAGTAAACAAATCTTACATCAGCCTTCCATTACCTTAATTAAATTTTGAATTGCTAAACATGATATATTATAAATGTTCCACAAAATAATATTGTAAATATCTGTATATACAAGAAGAAATATCAAGAAATCAAAATGTTATTTATATACCTACCCCAGGAGATGTCTGATGCTGGAATTTGTACAACGTCCCTACCTGATGTAACCACCCCCTTTGTGAACTTTAATAAACGTTCCGCAGCCGGTCGGTGTCTGTGAATGCCGGTTTCCGCTATCTAAAATTTTCCCGGCCATCCATTTTGCTGCTCCAAGTCTTCGGACGAGTCGGGTGGTCAGGGCTTTCGACCCATCACCGCATGTCAAAGTGAAAGCAAAACATACACTTTCAAAGTGCAAGATCATGTCAACTGCGTTTTGAGACACGCAGGGTGTGTTGTTAGTGGACTTTTGCCAGAAGAAATAACAATTAATTCAGTTTCCTACTGTGAGACCTGAAGAAAGCTTCGTCGAGCAATCCCGAATAAATGACGTGGAATGCTGTAAGCCGATGTTGTACTGCTTCATGACAATGCAAGGCCACATTCCCTGGCTCAAATTCTGAATCTGATCGAATCCTTTGGCTGAGAGTATTCGATCACCTGCCATACAGTCCAGACCTTGCGTCTAGCGACTACCATCTCTTCCGCCATCTGACGACCTTTCTGGAGGGCAAGCGTTTAGAAACTAAGGAAGAAGTGAAAACGATCGTGAGTAACTGGCTATCATCACAGGCGGCAGAGTTCTATGATGACGGTATCCAAAAACTGGTATATCGTTTCGATAAATGTTTAAGTCGGCAAGGAAATTATATAGAAAAATAAAGAATTGAATGTAAATTCAGAAAATAAATGCTTTTTTGTAAAAAATATACTTACTTCGTTTTTATTGTAAAACGGACCTTACTTAAAAAATATCCCTCGTATATGCAATAGGGACATCGTATAGTTCAGATACGTCCTTAATCGATTTTGTTAATATTGAAGTGAACATTTTGTTTTGAATTGGAGGGTAGAAAAATTACTTGTGCTGTAGATAGATTTTAACCCCTCTCCTTTATAGATATTCTATTATTAGAAACTTCTCCATGATTACACATTTCAGGGTCTAGGAGCCTCCTGTTATATCATTTGAATTGCTCTCCTGGTTGATTCCAATTCTAGTCTGCCCAGAATATTTCGTTATGGCTTCTTTTCTTTTCCCGGTTTATTGCGGCATCAGCAAATTCTATAAATACTCAAAACGTTAATCGTGAAATAAAAATGAAATAAGTTTTTAGTACCAGAATTTTTTATCAGCCCTGCAACAATGTTATATAATTTTATAAGGACTATCATTGTTAGAGCCCTATTTAATGTTGTATATGTTAACATTTATTGTTTATGCATTTGTATGCTCGTAAACATTATGTTGCAAGTTGCATTATGGGATTTGGGTCCACAAGTCGAATATTGTGTAACATTCTGTATTGAAATCCAATGCTAGCGAAGGGTTAGCCATCCGCTCGGATGAATTAATGCTTTCCAGGTTAAATTCCAACATAAGAATAATGAATGTCGTCTCAGTAGCTCAATGGGCAGAGCGTCATCTGGCCAGTTTGATTGACCTAGGGAGAAACCTGTTGGTTGTTCATTATAGCCAATCAGAATCGCGGAGTGTGCACATAGTTACCTTCCATCTTTATGTCGGGAAATTTTACCTCTAGCATCTCTAGGCCACATCTGGTTAGACCGAATATCTGTGGTTCGAATCCCGGATGAGGCGTGAGTTCTTTACACTTCCATGTGTGTTAGATCGGGTGATTCCTCTTGCGAGGAAAGCATACTCATTCGTGTCGCGTGATTGTGAGTTGCATGGGTTAGGTTTGAAGGGCGCTTTTTCTCACAAAAAATTATTTGATTTCCGAGTAAACGGATTTACATTTAAATCATTTCTGAATTCTTACGCTTATATCAAGTGAAAACAAATCATGCACACTTTTGAAACATGTACGACTTTTTATGTAGTGCGGAACCGTTGTATTTTGAATTAGGTTTCGTGCTGTGTAGTGGGTTTTGTTCAATTGCTTTGACTATGGCGTAAATGGCTTGACTTCCGAAAATCTCATACGCATATTAATTATCACTACAGGAAATATAACTAAAGTGTACGTTTCATAAGAAAAGTTCTATTTAGAACAATAAAGTCCGAAAAAATAAAAGTCAATGCATTTCAGACGGCGTAGTCTTAAGTCCAGCGGTTTTTCAGCTAGTTCGCGGAATTGCAATATTTTTAACAAAATCGTGTGAAAATATTGCAATTCTGGGGGACATATTCAATATGGGGTGATTCATGCAACTGATAGAGGTTTTCGAGTATGTATAAAGATTCTGAGATTTAAAAATATATTATGCAATATCTGAAATACTTTGCAGAATGAAATAAAGATGTTGGAATTTTTTTCAGTTCTTAACACTTTCTAACATACTTGAAAAGTGTTTCTGACTCAGTCATTCTGCCTGTTCCTTCGCACAACTGCAGTAAAAATGACTTTATTAAAGTGAAATTTTAATATGTTGTTGTGATGATCTGTAGGACATATTGGAATGAATATGAATAATAGTAACCACCCATTTAGTTTTGGATTTAAACTGGGTAGAAAAAATGAAAACGTTGAACAATATGGGACCTAATTTTTTAGTGATTTTTTAAGCGAAGGTAAAATACACGAATTGTTTCGAAAATTTTAGGAAATATTCAAAGTATCCCGTCACACGAGATGAGACATGCGTGCCCTACGTGACTCCTGAATCAAAACAACAATCGATGAAGTGCCGGCACACATCCCTCTTGTTTAGTCTTCCTTTGTCCCTGAAACTAATATAGGATGATAATTTTTTAATTCAGCCTACAAAAAAATATATTGAAAATAATCATTTGCTGATTTCCTGTGATTTTTGAGAGAGACTCTGGACGCCTGCTTTCACCTCTTTCTGTTATTCTGTTATTGGTTGATCCAAAGAAAAAAAAAAAAAAAAAAAAGAAAAATCGGTAACCAACATTTCTTCCTTTTAAATCGCTCTTTTCTCTTTTTATTTCTTCTCTCTCTCACTCCCTTTTCCCCCTTGTTTTTCCTCCCCCCGTTTTTGTTTTTTAATGTTTCAAATTGATATCACATTCACTATAAATTCATATACCGCAGCACCATCTTATTTGCTGATCTTGTACTATTAACTTTATGTTGTTTGCTGTGTTCTTGATGTTTTTGTTGTTTCTGTTGTTCATCTGTTTTTCAGCTTTCTGTTTGCTGATATCATGTAACTTTTGTAAACTTATTGAAATTAAATAAACATCTGGTTGCTCCGTCAGCGCGATGTGACTGTGGAGGTCGGACTCCGCTATTCAAAACTTTTCCGGGCCATCCATTAAGTTGCTTTAAGTCTTAGGATGAGTCGGATGGTCTGGGCTTTCGACACATCATCGCATTGAGCCCCACAAGGCTCCGTCCTGTCTCCTTTACTTTGGAATATTTACTTCAACAAAATCCTTCTCCTTAAAAATGATCTCTAATATTTGCAAGCCTTCGCAGATGATCTCGCAGTGGTAATATTTGGGGACTCTCTTAAATCAATCACCTAAAAAACTCTATTTTGACATCTGTTTCCAAATCCCTTGAAACTCTTAAGCTCAATTCATCATCTGATAAATCCCAGTGCATAATATTTAACAGGACCCGTGCCAAACGCCGACAAAACTCTCGCATAAAACTTCTTAATAATCCCATCAAAATTACCTGAGACTTAAAATATCTCGGAATTTTAATTGACGACAATCTGACCTGGAGCCCACATATCTTTTATCTTAAAGAGAAATGTTTCAAGCTCTCTTCTACATTTGGGAAAATGTCGGGTAACAATTGGGGTATAAATAAGGCTCTTCTTAAAATCTGGTACTTAGCAGTAATTGAAAAGATCATTGCATATGGATCTGGGGTTTGGGGTAGAAACTTGACAGGGGAACAGATTACGCGGCTTATTTCTTTACAACGGATATTTCTATTGAAAATATCCGCCGGTTTTAGAACAACTGCAAACATTTCTCTTTACTCCATTACAGGAATCCCCCCTGTGCAACTGGTTATTCACAACCTTCATAGGAAATTTCATTTCTGGAGAAAAAAAATTGACCTTTTTTTACACTCTTCTCTCCCTTCCCCCCTTTCTTTTGATTCTAATTGCCCCTCCTCTGATAGTCCTCCCTCTCATCGTGTTGTTAATCTTCCCATCCCGGATCCTTTAACTTTTTCAAATATCAACCTTTTCACGGATGGATCTAAAATAGAAAATAGCATCGGCTACTCTGTCTGTACTTTTAGACAAGGTGACCTCGAAGAAGTTTTTACATTTAAACTCACAGAAGGCAATACAGTTTTTCAAGCAGAAATCTCTGCCACTAAATTTGTTATACAATGGGCACTCGACAGACAACTTAAAATCAATATATATACTGACTGTCTTTCCTCCATCTTGGCCCTCAAATCTTCCAAAATTTAATCCCTTTTCCTTAAAGAAATCAAACTCCTGGCCCTTTCGACAACAAAATTTAATAACCTTAAATGGGTAAAGGCCCATGCTGGTACGTTGGGAAATCAAGTTGCTGATGAACACGCTAAGGAAGCTGCTGTTTCTGGAACTCCCATTTTTATCCTTTTTCCTTATTATTTTCTTACCTCTTCTTGAAAATCCTTACTCCTGCGCTCTTGGCAATCCTTACTTGAAGATTATGTTTCTCCGAGAACTCATGATCCAGCCCGTATTTTCAGCTTCCTCCCCTCTGTTAACCCACATACCCATATCTTTAAAAAATTTATTATATACTTTATTACTGGCCACGACCCCTTTCTTGAATACCTCTTTTACTTTAAACAAAAATCAACCTCTAACTGTCCTTGCAACTCCTTCGGTGATGCAGATCACTGTGTCTTCTCCTGTCCCTTCTCCAAAAACTTCCATCTAAAAAAACCCTCTCCTACTCTCCGAGCGACTTGGTTTTCCAAGGTATGTTCCAGCAAAATCATCCTTGATCGATTGAAAAACTGTATCCTTACTGCTAGAGAAGTATCTAACAGAGTGAAATGACTAGTTTGTGGGTTATTACTTTCTGCTCTCAAGTCTTATGTGATCAATGAACCCCTGTTAATTCGCTGCTCCCAGGAGTTCTCATACTATTTCCTTTTTCATTTTTTTAAAATTGTTTTGCTTGCTTTTCATGTGTCTTTCACATGTTTGCTTGTTTCATGTGTCCTTCATTTGTTTGCTTGTTTTTCAGTTGTGTGTCCTTTGGTCATATTTGTTCTTGCACAGATTATATTAATGTCAACAACGTAATAACACCTCAAAGTAAACAAATCTTACATCAGCCTTCCATTACCTTAATTAAATTTTGAATTGCTAAACATGATATATTATAAATGTTCCACAAAATAATATTGTAAATATCTGTATATACAAGAAGAAATATCAAGAAATCAAAATGTTATTTATATACCTACCCCAGGAGATGTCTGATGCTGGAATTTGTACAACGTCCCTACCTGATGTAACCACCCCCTTTGTGAACTTTAATAAACGTTCCGCAGCCGGTCGGTGTCTGTGAATGCCGGTTTCCGCTATCTAAAATGTTCCCGGCCATCCATTTTGCTGCTCCAAGTCTTCGGACGAGTCGGGTGGTCAGGACTTTCGACACATCACCGCATGTCAAAGTGAAAGCAAAACATACACTTTCAAAGTGCAAGATCATGTCAACTGCGTTTTGAGACACGCAGGGTGTGTTGTTAGTGGACTTTTGCCAGAAGAAATAACAATTAATTCAGTTTCCTACTGTGAGACCTGAAGAAAGCTTCGTCGAGCAATCCCGAATAAATGACGTGGAATGCTGTAAGCCGATGTTGTACTGCTTCATGACAATGCAAGGCCACATTCCCTGGCTCAAATTCTGAATCTGATCGAATCCTTTGGCTGAGAGTATTCGATCACCTGCCATACAGTCCAGACCTTGCGTCTAGCGACTACCATCTCTTCCGCCATCTGACGACCTTTCTGGAGGGCAAGCGTTTAGAAACTAAGGAAGAAGTGAAAACGATCGTGAGTAACTGGCTATCATCACAGGCGGCAGAGTTCTATGATGACGGTATCCAAAAACTGGTATATCGTTTCGATAAATGTTTAAGTCGGCAAGGAAATTATATAGAAAAATAAAGAATTGAATGTAAATTCAGAAAATAAATGCTTTTTTGTAAAAAATATACTTACTTCGTTTTTATTGTAAAACGGACCTTACTTAAAAAATATCCCTCGTATATGCAATAGGGACATCGTATAGTTCAGATACGTCCTTAATCGATTTTGTTAATATTGAAGTGAACATTTTGTTTTGAATTGGAGGGTAGAAAAATTACTTGTGCTGTAGATAGATTTTAACCCCTCTCCTTTATAGATATTCTATTATTAGAAACTTCTCCATGATTACACATTTCAGGGTCTAGGAGCCTCCTGTTATATCATTTGAATTGCTCTCCTGGTTGATTCCAATTCTAGTCTGCCCAGAATATTTCGTTATGGCTTCTTTTCTTTTCCCGGTTTATTGCGGCATCAGCAAATTCTATAAATACTCAAAACGTTAATCGTGAAATAAAAATGAAATAAGTTTTTAGTACCAGAATTTTTTATCAGCCCTGCAACAATGTTATATAATTTTATAAGGACTATCATTGTTAGAGCCCTATTTAATGTTGTATATGTTAACATTTATTGTTTATGCATTTGTATGCTCGTAAACATTATGTTGCAAGTTGCATTATGGGATTTGGGTCCACAAGTCGAATATTGTGTAACATTCTGTATTGAAATCCAATGCTAGCGAAGGGTTAGCCATCCGCTCGGATGAATTAATGCTTTCCAGGTTAAATTCCAACATAAGAATAATGAATGTCGTCTCAGTAGCTCAATGGGCAGAGCGTCATCTGGCCAGTTTGATTGACCTAGGGAGAAACCTGTTGGTTGTTCATTATAGCCAATCAGAATCGCGGAGTGTGCACATAGTTACCTTCCATCTTTATGTCGGGAAATTTTACCTCTAGCATCTCTAGGCCACATCTGGTTAGACCGAATATCTGTGGTTCGAATCCCGGATGAGGCGTGAGTTCTTTACACTTCCATGTGTGTTAGATCGGGTGATTCCTCTTGCGAGGAAAGCATACTCATTCGTGTCGCGTGATTGTGAGTTGCATGGGTTAGGTTTGAAGGGCGCTTTTTCTCACAAAAAATTATTTGATTTCCGAGTAAACGGATTTACATTTAAATCATTTCTGAATTCTTACGCTTATATCAAGTGAAAACAAATCATGCACACTTTTGAAACATGTACGACTTTTTATGTAGTGCGGAACCGTTGTATTTTGAATTAGGTTTCGTGCTGTGTAGTGGGTTTTGTTCAATTGCTTTGACTATGGCGTAAATGGCTTGACTTCCGAAAATCTCATACGCATATTAATTATCACTACAGGAAATATAACTAAAGTGTACGTTTCATAAGAAAAGTTCTATTTAGAACAATAAAGTCCGAAAAAATAAAAGTCAATGCATTTCAGACGGCGTAGTCTTAAGTCCAGCGGTTTTTCAGCTAGTTCGCGGAATTGCAATATTTTTAACAAAATCGTGTGAAAATATTGCAATTCTGGGGGACATATTCAATATGGGGTGATTCATGCAACTGATAGAGGTTTTCGAGTATGTATAAAGATTCTGAGATTTAAAAATATATTATGCAATATCTGAAATACTTTGCAGAATGAAATAAAGATGTTGGAATTTTTTTCAGTTCTTAACACTTTCTAACATACTTGAAAAGTGTTTCTGACTCAGTCATTCTGCCTGTTCCTTCGCACAACTGCAGTAAAAATGACTTTATTAAAGTGAAATTTTAATATGTTGTTGTGATGATCTGTAGGACATATTGGAATGAATATGAATAATAGTAACCACCCATTTAGTTTTGGATTTAAACTGGGTAGAAAAAATGAAAACGTTGAACAATATGGGACCTAATTTTTTAGTGATTTTTTAAGCGAAGGTAAAATACACGAATTGTTTCGAAAATTTTAGGAAATATTCAAAGTATCCCGTCACACGAGATGAGACATGCGTGCCCTACGTGACTCCTGAATCAAAACAACAATCGATGAAGTGCCGGCACACATCCCTCTTGTTTAGTCTTCCTTTGTCCCTGAAACTAATATAGGATGATAATTTTTTAATTCAGCCTACAAAAAAATATATTGAAAATAATCATTTGCTGATTTCCTGTGATTTTTGAGAGAGACTCTGGACGCCTGCTTTCACCTCTTTCTGTTATTCTGTTATTGGTTGATCCAAAGAAAAAAAAAAAAAAAAAAAAAGAAAAATCGGTAACCAACATTTCTTCCTTTTAAATCGCTCTTTTCTCTTTTTATTTCTTCTCTCTCTCACTCCCTTTTCCCCCTTGTTTTTCCTCCCCCCGTTTTTGTTTTTTAATGTTTCAAATTGATATCACATTCACTATAAATTCATATACCGCAGCACCATCTTATTTGCTGATCTTGTACTATTAACTTTATGTTGTTTGCTGTGTTCTTGATGTTTTTGTTGTTTCTGTTGTTCATCTGTTTTTCAGCTTTCTGTTTGCTGATATCATGTAACTTTTGTAAACTTATTGAAATTAAATAAACATCTGGTTGCTCCGTCAGCGCGATGTGACTGTGGAGGTCGGACTCCGCTATTCAAAACTTTTCCGGGCCATCCATTAAGTTGCTTTAAGTCTTAGGATGAGTCGGATGGTCTGGGCTTTCGACACATCATCGCATTGAGCCCCACAAGGCTCCGTCCTGTCTCCTTTACTTTGGAATATTTACTTCAACAAAATCCTTCTCCTTAAAAATGATCTCTAATATTTGCAAGCCTTCGCAGATGATCTCGCAGTGGTAATATTTGGGGACTCTCTTAAATCAATCACCTAAAAAACTCTATTTTGACATCTGTTTCCAAATCCCTTGAAACTCTTAAGCTCAATTCATCATCTGATAAATCCCAGTGCATAATATTTAACAGGACCCGTGCCAAACGCCGACAAAACTCTCGCATAAAACTTCTTAATAATCCAATCAAAATTACCTGAGACTTAAAATATCTCGGAATTTTAATTGACGACAATCTGACCTGGAGCCCACATATCTTTTATCTTAAAGAGAAATGTTTCAAGCTCTCTTCTACATTTGGGAAAATGTCGGGTAACAATTGGGGTATAAATAAGGCTCTTCTTAAAATCTGGTACTTAGCAGTAATTGAAAAGATCATTGCATATGGATCTGGGGTTTGGGGTAGAAACTTGACAGGGGAACAGATTACGCGGCTTATTTCTTTACAACGGATATTTCTATTGAAAATATCCGCCGGTTTTAGAACAACTGCAAACATTTCTCTTTACTCCATTACAGGAATCCCCCCTGTGCAACTGGTTATTCACAACCTTCATAGGAAATTTCATTTCTGGAGAAACAAAATTGACCTTTTTTTACACTCTTCTCTCCCTTCCCCCCTTTCTTTTGATTCTAATTGCCCCTCCTCTGATAGTCCTCCCTCTCATCGTGTTGTTAATCTTCCCATCCCGGATCCTTTAACTTTTTCAAATATCAACCTTTTCACGGATGGATCTAAAATAGAAAATAGCATCGGCTACTCTATCTGTACTTTTAGACAAGGTGACCTCGAAGAAGTTTTTACATTTAAACTCACAGAAGGCAATACAGTTTTTCAAGCAGAAATCTCTGCCACTAAATTTGTTATACAATGGGCACTCGACAGACAACTTAAAATCAATATATATACTGACTGTCTTTCCTCCATCTTGGCCCTCAAATCTTCCAAAATTTAATCCCTTTTCCTTAAAGAAATCAAACTCCTGGCCCTTTCGACAACAAAATTTAATAACCTTAAATGGGTAAAGGCCCATGCTGGTACGTTGGGAAATCAAGTTGCTGATGAACACGCTAAGGAAGCTGCTGTTTCTGGAACTCCCATTTTTATCCTTTTTCCTTATTATTTTCTTACCTCTTCTTGAAAATCCTTACTCCTGCGCTCTTGGCAATCCTTACTTGAAGATTATGTTTCTCCGAGAACTCATGATCCAGCCCGTATTTTCAGCTTCCTCCCCTCTGTTAACCCACATACCCATATCTTTAAAAAATTTATTATATACTTTATTACTGGCCACGACCCCTTTCTTGAATACCTCTTTTACTTTAAACAAAAATCAACCTCTAACTGTCCTTGCAACTCCTTCGGTGATGCAGATCACTGTGTCTTCTCCTGTCCCTTCTCCAAAAACTTCCATCTAAAAAAACCCTCTCCTACTCTCCGAGCGACTTGGTTTTCCAAGGTATGTTCCAGCAAAATCATCCTTGATCGATTGAAAAACTGTATCCTTACTGCTAGAGAAGTATCTAACAGAGTGAAATGACTAGTTTGTGGGTTATTACTTTCTGCTCTCAAGTCTTATGTGATCAATGAACCCCTGTTAATTCGCTGCTCCCAGGAGTTCTCATACTGTTCCCTTTTTCATTTTTTTAAAATTGTTTTGCTTGCTTTTCATGTGTCTTTCACTTGTTTGCTTGTTTCATGTGTCCTTCATTTGTTTGCTTGTTTTTCAGTTGTGTGTCCTTTGGTCATATTTGTTCTTGCACAGATTATATTAATGTCAACAACGTAATAACACCTCAAAGTAAACAAATCTTACATCAGCCTTCCATTACCTTAATTAAATTTTGAATTGCTAAACATGATATATTATAAATGTTCCACAAAATAATATTGTAAATATCTGTATATACAAGAAGAAATATCAAGAAATCAAAATGTTATTTATATACCTACCCCAGGAGATGTCTGATGCTGGAATTTGTACAACGTCCCTACCTGATGTAACCACCCCCTTTGTGAACTTTAATAAACGTTCCGCAGCCGGTCGGTGTCTGTGAATGCCGGTTTCCGCTATCTAAAATTTTCCCGGCCATCCATTTTGCTGCTCCAAGTCTTCGGACGAGTCGGGTGGTCAGGGCTTTCGACACATCACCGCATGTCAAAGTGAAAGCAAAACATACACTTTCAAAGTGCAAGATCATGTCAACTGCGTTTTGAGACACGCAGGGTGTGTTGTTAGTGGACTTTTGCCAGAAGAAATAACAATTAATTCAGTTTCCTACTGTGAGACCTGAAGAAAGCTTCGTCGAGCAATCCCGAATAAATGACGTGGAATGCTGTAAGCCGATGTTGTACTGCTTCATGACAATGCAAGGCCACATTCCCTGGCTCAAATTCTGAATCTGATCGAATCCTTTGGCTGAGAGTATTCGATCACCTGCCATACAGTCCAGACCTTGCGTCTAGCGACTACCATCTCTTCCGCCATCTGACGACCTTTCTGGAGGGCAAGCGTTTAGAAACTAAGGAAGAAGTGAAAACGATCGTGAGTAACTGGCTATCATCACAGGCGGCAGAGTTCTATGATGACGGTATCCAAAAACTGGTATATCGTTTCGATAAATGTTTAAGTCGGCAAGGAAATTATATAGAAAAATAAAGAATTGAATGTAAATTCAGAAAATAAATGCTTTTTTGTAAAAAATATACTTACTTCGTTTTTATTGTAAAACGGACCTTACTTAAAAAATATCCCTCGTATATGCAATAGGGACATCGTATAGTTCAGATACGTCCTTAATCGATTTTGTTAATATTGAAGTGAACATTTTGTTTTGAATTGGAGGGTAGAAAAATTACTTGTGCTGTAGATAGATTTTAACCCCTCTCCTTTATAGATATTCTATTATTAGAAACTTCTCCATGATTACACATTTCAGGGTCTAGGAGCCTCCTGTTATATCATTTGAATTGCTCTCCTGGTTGATTCCAATTCTAGTCTGCCCAGAATATTTCGTTATGGCTTCTTTTCTTTTCCCGGTTTATTGCGGCATCAGCAAATTCTATAAATACTCAAAACGTTAATCGTGAAATAAAAATGAAATAAGTTTTTAGTACCAGAATTTTTTATCAGCCCTGCAACAATGTTATATAATTTTATAAGGACTATCATTGTTAGAGCCCTATTTAATGTTGTATATGTTAACATTTATTGTTTATGCATTTGTATGCTCGTAAACATTATGTTGCAAGTTGCATTATGGGATTTGGGTCCACAAGTCGAATATTGTGTAACATTCTGTATTGAAATCCAATGCTAGCGAAGGGTTAGCCATCCGCTCGGATGAATTAATGCTTTCCAGGTTAAATTCCAACATAAGAATAATGAATGTCGTCTCAGTAGCTCAATGGGCAGAGCGTCATCTGGCCAGTTTGATTGACCTAGGGAGAAACCTGTTGGTTGTTCATTATAGCCAATCAGAATCGCGGAGTGTGCACATAGTTACCTTCCATCTTTATGTCGGGAAATTTTACCTCTAGCATCTCTAGGCCACATCTGGTTAGACCGAATATCTGTGGTTCGAATCCCGGATGAGGCGTGAGTTCTTTACACTTCCATGTGTGTTAGATCGGGTGATTCCTCTTGCGAGGAAAGCATACTCATTCGTGTCGCGTGATTGTGAGTTGCATGGGTTAGGTTTGAAGGGCGCTTTTTCTCACAAAAAATTATTTGATTTCCGAGTAAACGGATTTACATTTAAATCATTTCTGAATTCTTACGCTTATATCAAGTGAAAACAAATCATGCACACTTTTGAAACATGCACGACTTTTTATGTAGTGCGGAACCGTTGTATTTTGAATTAGGTTTCGTGCTGTGTAGTGGGTTTTGTTCAATTGCTTTGACTATGGCGTAAATGGCTTGACTTCCGAAAATCTCATACGCATATTAATTATCACTACAGGAAATATAACTAAAGTGTACGTTTCATAAGAAAAGTTCTATTTAGAACAATAAAGTCCGAAAAAATAAAAGTCAATGCATTTCAGACGGCGTAGTCTTAAGTCCAGCGGTTTTTCAGCTAGTTCGCGGAATTGCAATATTTTTAACAAAATCGTGTGAAAATATTGCAATTCTGGGGGACATATTCAATATGGGGTGATTCATGCAACTGATAGAGGTTTTCGAGTATGTATAAAGATTCTGAGATTTAAAAATATATTATGCAATATCTGAAATACTTTGCAGAATGAAATAAAGATGTTGGAATTTTTTTCAGTTCTTAACACTTTCTAACATACTTGAAAAGTGTTTCTGACTCAGTCATTCTGCCTGTTCCTTCGCACAACTGCAGTAAAAATGACTTTATTAAAGTGAAATTTTAATATGTTGTTGTGATGATCTGTAGGACATATTGGAATGAATATGAATAATAGTAACCACCCATTTAGTTTTGGATTTAAACTGGGTAGAAAAAATGAAAACGTTGAACAATATGGGACCTAATTTTTTAGTGATTTTTTAAGCGAAGGTAAAATACACGAATTGTTTCGAAAATTTTAGGAAATATTCAAAGTATCCCGTCACACGAGATGAGACATGCGTGCCCTACGTGACTCCTGAATCAAAACAACAATCGATGAAGTGCCGGCACACATCCCTCTTGTTTAGTCTTCCTTTGTCCCTGAAACTAATATAGGATGATAATTTTTTAATTCAGCCTACAAAAAAATATATTGAAAATAATCATTTGCTGATTTCCTGTGATTTTTGAGAGAGACTCTGGACGCCTGCTTTCACCTCTTTCTGTTATTCTGTTATTGGTTGATCCAAAGAAAAAAAAAAAAAAAAAGAAAGAAAAATCGGTAACCAACATTTCTTCCTTTTAAATCGCTCTTTTCTCTTTTTATTTCTTCTCTCTCTCACTCCCTTTTCCCCCTTGTTTTTCCTCCCCCCGTTTTTGTTTTTTAATGTTTCAAATTGATATCACATTCACTATAAATTCATATACCGCAGCACCATCTTATTTGCTGATCTTGTACTATTAACTTTATGTTGTTTGCTGTGTTCTTGATGTTTTTGTTGTTTCTGTTGTTCATCTGTTTTTCAGCTTTCTGTTTGCTGATATCATGTAACTTTTGTAAACTTATTGAAATTAAATAAACATCTGGTTGCTCCGTCAGCGCGATGTGACTGTGGAGGTCGGACTCCGCTATTCAAAACTTTTCCGGGCCATCCATTAAGTTGCTTTAAGTCTTAGGATGAGTCGGATGGTCTGGGCTTTCGACACATCATCGCATTGAGCCCCACAAGGCTCCGTCCTGTCTCCTTTACTTTGGAATATTTACTTCAACAAAATCCTTCTCCTTAAAAATGATCTCTAATATTTGCAAGCCTTCGCAGATGATCTCGCAGTGGTAATATTTGGGGACTCTCTTAAATCAATCACCTAAAAAACTCTATTTTGACATCTGTTTCCAAATCCCTTGAAACTCTTAAGCTCAATTCATCATCTGATAAATCCCAGTGCATAATATTTAACAGGACCCGTGCCAAACGCCGACAAAACTCTCGCATAAAACTTCTTAATAATCCCATCAAAATTACCTGAGACTTAAAATATCTCGGAATTTTAATTGACGACAATCTGACCTGGAGCCCACATATCTTTTATCTTAAAGAGAAATGTTTCAAGCTCTCTTCTACATTTGGGAAAATGTCGGGTAACAATTGGGGTATAAATAAGGCTCTTCTTAAAATCTGGTACTTAGCAGTAATTGAAAAGATCATTGCATATGGATCTGGGGTTTGGGGTAGAAACTTGACAGGGGAACAGATTACGCGGCTTATTTCTTTACAACGGATATTTCTATTGAAAATATCCGCCGGTTTTAGAACAACTGCAAACATTTCTCTTTACTCCATTACAGGAATCCCCCCTGTGCAACTGGTTATTCACAACCTTCATAGGAAATTTCATTTCTGGAGAAACAAAATTGACCTTTTTTTACACTCTTCTCTCCCTTCCCCCCTTTCTTTTGATTCTAATTGCCCCTCCTCTGATAGTCCTCCCTCTCATCGTGTTGTTAATCTTCCCATCCCGGATCCTTTAACTTTTTCAAATATCAACCTTTTCACGGATGGATCTAAAATAGAAAATAGCATCGGCTACTCTATCTGTACTTTTAGACAAGGTGACCTCGAAGAAGTTTTTACATTTAAACTCACAGAAGGCAATACAGTTTTTCAAGCAGAAATCTCTGCCACTAAATTTGTTATACAATGGGCACTCGACAGACAACTTAAAATCAATATATATACTGACTGTCTTTCCTCCATCTTGGCCCTCAAATCTTCCAAAATTTAATCCCTTTTCCTTAAAGAAATCAAACTCCTGGCCCTTTCGACAACAAAATTTAATAACCTTAAATGGGTAAAGGCCCATGCTGGTACGTTGGGAAATAAAGTTGCTGATGAACACGCTAAGGAAGCTGCTGTTTCTGGAACTCCCATTTTTATCCTTTTTCCTTATTATTTTCTTACCTCTTCTTGAAAATCCTTACTCCCGCGCTCTTGGCAATCCTTACTTGAAGATTATGTTTCTCCGAGAACTCATGATCCAGCCCGTATTTTCAGCTTCCTCCCCTCTGTTAACCCACATACCCATATCTTTAAAAAATTTATTATATACTTTATTACTGGCCACGACCCCTTTCTTGAATACCTCTTTTACTTTAAACAAAAATCAACCTCTAACTGTCCTTGCAACTCCTTCGGTGATGCAGATCACTGTGTCTTCTCCTGTCCCTTCTCCAAAAACTTCCATCTAAAAAAACCCTCTCCTACTCTCCGAGCGACTTGGTTTTCCAAGGTATGTTCCAGCAAAATCATCCTTGATCGATTGAAAAACTGTATCCTTACTGCTAGAGAAGTATCTAACAGAGTGAAATGACTAGTTTGTGGGTTATTACTTTCTGCTCTCAAGTCTTATGTGATCAATGAACCCCTGTTAATTCGCTGCTCCCAGGAGTTCTCATACTGTTCCCTTTTTCATTTTTTTAAAATTGTTTTGCTTGCTTTTCATGTGTCTTTCACTTGTTTGCTTGTTTCATGTGTCCTTCATTTGTTTGCTTGTTTTTCAGTTGTGTGTCCTTTGGTCATATTTGTTCTTGCACAGATTATATTAATGTCAACAACGTAATAACACCTCAAAGTAAACAAATCTTACATCAGCCTTCCATTACCTTAATTAAATTTTGAATTGCTAAACATGATATATTATAAATGTTCCACAAAATAATATTGTAAATATCTGTATATACAAGAAGAAATATCAAGAAATCAAAATGTTATTTATATACCTACCCCAGGAGATGTCTGATGCTGGAATTTGTACAACGTCCCTACCTGATGTAACCACCCCCTTTGTGAACTTTAATAAACGTTCCGCAGCCGGTCGTTGTCTGTGAATGCCGGTTTCCGCTATCTAAAATTTTCCCGGCCATCCATTTTGCTGCTCCAAGTCTTCGGACGAGTCGGGTGGTCAGGGCTTTCGACACATCACCGCATGTCAAAGTGAAAGCAAAACATACACTTTCAAAGTGCAAGATCATGTCAACTGCGTTTTGAGACACGCAGGGTGTGTTGTTAGTGGACTTTTGCCAGAAGAAATAACAATTAATTCAGTTTCCTACTGTGAGACCTGAAGAAAGCTTCGTCGAGCAATCCAGAATAAATGACGTGGAATGCTGTAAGCCGATGTTGTACTGCTTCATGACAATGCAAGGCCACATTCCCTGGCTCAAATTCTGAATCTGATCGAATCCTTTGGCTGAGAGTATTCGATCACCTGCCATACAGTCCAGACCTTGCGTCTAGCGACTACCATCTCTTCCGCCATCTGACGACCTTTCTGGAGGGCAAGCGTTTAGAAACTAAGGAAGAAGTGAAAACGATCGTGAGTAACTGGCTATCATCACAGGCGGCAGAGTTCTATGATGACGGTATCCAAAAACTGGTATATCGTTTCGATAAATGTTTAAGTCGGCAAGGAAATTATATAGAAAAATAAAGAATTGAATGTAAATTCAGAAAATAAATGCTTTTTTGTAAAAAATATACTTACTTCGTTTTTATTGTAAAACGGACCTTACTTAAAAAATATCCCTCGTATATGCAATAGGAACATCGTATAGTTCAGATACGTCCTTAATCGATTTTGTTAATATTGAAGTGAACATTTTGTTTTGAATTGGAGGGTAGAAAAATTACTTGTGCTGTAGATAGATTTTAACCCCTCTCCTTTATAGATATTCTATTATTAGAAACTTCTCCATGATTACACATTTCAGGGTCTAGGAGCCTCCTGTTATATCATTTGAATTGCTCTCCTGGTTGATTCCAATTCTAGTCTGCCCAGAATATTTCGTTATGGCTTCTTTTCTTTTCCCGGTTTATTGCGGCATCAGCAAATTCTATAAATACTCAAAACGTTAATCGTGAAATAAAAATGAAATAAGTTTTTAGTACCAGAATTTTTTATCAGCCCTGCAACAATGTTATATAATTTTATAAGGACTATCATTGTTAGAGCCCTATTTAATGTTGTATATGTTAACATTTATTGTTTATGCATTTGTATGCTCGTAAACATTATGTTGCAAGTTGCATTATGGGATTTGGGTCCACAAGTCGAATATTGTGTAACATTCTGTATTGAAATCCAATGCTAGCGAAGGGTTAGCCATCCGCTCGGATGAATTAATGCTTTCCAGGTTAAATTCCAACATAAGAATAATGAATGTCGTCTCAGTAGCTCAATGGGCAGAGCGTCATCTGGCCAGTTTGATTGACCTAGGGAGAAACCTGTTGGTTGTTCATTATAGCCAATCAGAATCGCGGAGTGTGCACATAGTTACCTTCCATCTTTATGTCGGGAAATTTTACCTCTAGCATCTCTAGGCCACATCTGGTTAGACCGAATATCTGTGGTTCGAATCCCGGATGAGGCGTGAGTTCTTTACACTTCCATGTGTGTTAGATCGGGTGATTCCTCTTGCGAGGAAAGCATACTCATTCGTGTCGCGTGATTGTGAGTTGCATGGGTTAGGTTTGAAGGGCGCTTTTTCTCACAAAAAATTATTTGATTTCCGAGTAAACGGATTTACATTTAAATCATTTCTGAATTCTTACGCTTATATCAAGTGAAAACAAATCATGCACACTTTTGAAACATGTACGACTTTTTATGTAGTGCGGAACCGTTGTATTTTGAATTAGGTTTCGTGCTGTGTAGTGGGTTTTGTTCAATTGCTTTGACTATGGCGTAAATGGCTTGACTTCCGAAAATCTCATACGCATATTAATTATCACTACAGGAAATATAACTAAAGTGTACGTTTCATAAGAAAAGTTCTATTTAGAACAATAAAGTCCGAAAAAATAAAAGTCAATGCATTTCAGACGGCGTAGTCTTAAGTCCAGCGGTTTTTCAGCTAGTTCGCGGAATTGCAATATTTTTAACAAAATCGTGTGAAAATATTGCAATTCTGGGGGACATATTCAATATGGGGTGATTCATGCAACTGATAGAGGTTTTCGAGTATGTATAAAGATTCTGAGATTTAAAAATATATTATGCAATATCTGAAATACTTTGCAGAATGAAATAAAGATGTTGGAATTTTTTTCAGTTCTTAACACTTTCTAACATACTTGAAAAGTGTTTCTGACTCAGTCATTCTGCCTGTTCCTTCGCACAACTGCAGTAAAAATGACTTTATTAAAGTGAAATTTTAATATGTTGTTGTGATGATCTGTAGGACATATTGGAATGAATATGAATAATAGTAACCACCCATTTAGTTTTGGATTTAAACTGGGTAGAAAAAATGAAAACGTTGAACAATATGGGACCTAATTTTTTAGTGATTTTTTAAGCGAAGGTAAAATACACGAATTGTTTCGAAAATTTTAGGAAATATTCAAAGTATCCCGTCACACGAGATGAGACATGCGTGCCCTACGTGACTCCTGAATCAAAACAACAATCGATGAAGTGCCGGCACACATCCCTCTTGTTTAGTCTTCCTTTGTCCCTGAAACTAATATAGGATGATAATTTTTTAATTCAGCCTACAAAAAAATATATTGAAAATAATCATTTGCTGATTTCCTGTGATTTTTGAGAGAGACTCTGGACGCCTGCTTTCACCTCTTTCTGTTATTCTGTTATTGGTTGATCCAAAGAAAAAAAAAAAAAAAGAAAGAAAAATCGGTAACCAACATTTCTTCCTTTTAAATCGCTCTTTTCTCTTTTTATTTCTTCTCTCTCTCACTCCCTTTTCCCCCTTGTTTTTCCTCCCCCCGTTTTTGTTTTTTAATGTTTCAAATTGATATCACATTCACTATAAATTCATATACCGCAGCACCATCTTATTTGCTGATCTTGTACTATTAACTTTATGTTGTTTGCTGTGTTCTTGATGTTTTTGTTGTTTCTGTTGTTCATCTGTTTTTCAGCTTTCTGTTTGCTGATATCATGTAACTTTTGTAAACTTATTGAAATTAAATAAACATCTGGTTGCTCCGTCAGCGCGATGTGACTGTGGAGGTCGGACTCCGCTATTCAAAACTTTTCCGGGCCATCCATTAAGTTGCTTTAAGTCTTAGGATGAGTCGGATGGTCTGGGCTTTCGACACATCATCGCATTGAGCCCCACAAGGCTCCGTCCTGTCTCCTTTACTTTGGAATATTTACTTCAACAAAATCCTTCTCCTTAAAAATGATCTCTAATATTTGCAAGCCTTCGCAGATGATCTCGCAGTGGTAATATTTGGGGACTCTCTTAAATCAATCACCTAAAAAACTCTATTTTGACATCTGTTTCCAAATCCCTTGAAACTCTTAAGCTCAATTCATCATCTGATAAATCCCAGTGCATAATATTTAACAGGACCCGTGCCAAACGCCGACAAAACTCTCGCATAAAACTTCTTAATAATCCCATCAAAATTACCTGAGACTTAAAATATCTCGGAAATTTAATTGACGACAATCTGACCTGGAGCCCACATATCTTTTATCTTAAAGAGAAATGTTTCAAGCTCTCTTCTACATTTGGGAAAATGTCGGGTAACAATTGGGGTATAAATAAGGCTCTTCTTAAAATCTGGTACTTAGCAGTAATTGAAAAGATCATTGCATATGGATCTGGGGTTTGGGGTAGAAACTTGACAGGGGAACAGATTACGCGGCTTATTTCTTTACAACGGATATTTCTATTGAAAATATCCGCCGGTTTTAGAACAACTGCAAACATTTCTCTTTACTCCATTACAGGAATCCCCCCTGTGCAACTGGTTATTCACAACCTTCATAGGAAATTTCATTTCTGGAGAAACAAAATTGACCTTTTTTTACACTCTTCTCTCCCTTCCCCCCTTTCTTTTGATTCTAATTGCCCCTCCTCTGATAGTCCTCCCTCTCATCGTGTTGTTAATCTTCCCATCCCGGATCCTTTAACTTTTTCAAATATCAACCTTTTCACGGATGGATCTAAAATAGAAAATAGCATCGGCTACTCTATCTGTACTTTTAGACAAGGTGACCTCGAAGAAGTTTTTACATTTAAACTCACAGAAGGCAATACAGTTTTTCAAGCAGAAATCTCTGCCACTAAATTTGTTATACAATGGGCACTCGACAGACAACTTAAAATCAATATATATACTGACTGTCTTTCCTCCATCTTGGCCCTCAAATCTTCCAAAATTTAATCCCTTTTCCTTAAAGAAATCAAACTCCTGGCCCTTTCGACAACAAAATTTAATAACCTTAAATGGGTAAAGGCCCATGCTGGTACGTTGGGAAATAAAGTTGCTGATGAACACGCTAAGGAAGCTGCTGTTTCTGGAACTCCCATTTTTATCCTTTTTCCTTATTATTTTCTTACCTCTTCTTGAAAATCCTTACTCCCGCGCTCTTGGCAATCCTTACTTGAAGATTATGTTTCTCCGAGAACTCATGATCCAGCCCGTATTTTCAGCTTCCTCCCCTCTGTTAACCCACATACCCATATCTTTAAAAAATTTATTATATACTTTATTACTGGCCACGACCCCTTTCTTGAATACCTCTTTTACTTTAAACAAAAATCAACCTCTAACTGTCCTTGCAACTCCTTCGGTGATGCAGATCACTGTGTCTTCTCCTGTCCCTTCTCCAAAAACTTCCATCTAAAAAAACCCTCTCCTACTCTCCGAGCGACTTGGTTTTCCAAGGTATGTTCCAGCAAAATCATCCTTGATCGATTGAAAAACTGTATCCTTACTGCTAGAGAAGTATCTAACAGAGTGAAATGACTAGTTTGTGGGTTATTACTTTCTGCTCTCAAGTCTTATGTGATCAATGAACCCCTGTTAATTCGCTGCTCCCAGGAGTTCTCATACTGTTCCCTTTTTCATTTTTTTAAAATTGTTTTGCTTGCTTTTCATGTGTCTTTCACTTGTTTGCTTGTTTCATGTGTCCTTCATTTGTTTGCTTGTTTTTCAGTTGTGTGTCCTTTGGTCATATTTGTTCTTGCACAGATTGTATTAATGTCAACAACGTAATAACACCTCAAAGTAAACAAATCTTACATCAGCCTTCCATTACCTTAATTAAATTTTGAATTGCTAAACATGATATATTATAAATGTTCCACAAAATAATATTGTAAATATCTGTATATACAAGAAGAAATATCAAGAAATCAAAATGTTATTTATATACCTACCCCAGGAGATGTCTGATGCTGGAATTTGTACAACGTCCCTACCTGATGTAACCACCCCCTTTGTGAACTTTAATAAACGTTCCGCAGCCGGTCGTTGTCTGTGAATGCCGGTTTCCGCTATCTAAAATTTTCCCGGCCATCCATTTTGCTGCTCCAAGTCTTCGGACGAGTCGGGTGGTCAGGGCTTTCGACACATCACCGCATGTCAAAGTGAAAGCAAAACATACACTTTCAAAGTGCAAGATCATGTCAACTGCGTTTTGAGACACGCAGGGTGTGTTGTTAGTGGACTTTTGCCAGAAGAAATAACAATTAATTCAGTTTCCTACTGTGAGACCTGAAGAAAGCTTCGTCGAGCAATCCCGAATAAATGACGTGGAATGCTGTAAGCCGATGTTGTACTGCTTCATGACAATGCAAGGCCACATTCCCTGGCTCAAATTCTGAATCTGATCGAATCCTTTGGCTGAGAGTATTCGATCACCTGCCATACAGTCCAGACCTTGCGTCTAGCGACTACCATCTCTTCCGCCATCTGACGACCTTTCTGGAGGGCAAGCGTTTAGAAACTAAGGAAGAAGTGAAAACGATCGTGAGTAACTGGCTATCATCACAGGCGGCAGAGTTCTATGATGACGGTATCCAAAAACTGGTATATCGTTTCGATAAATGTTTAAGTCGGCAAGGAAATTAT
Source organism: Amaurobius ferox (assembly GCA_951213105.1). Taxonomy (NCBI): domain Eukaryota; kingdom Metazoa; phylum Arthropoda; class Arachnida; order Araneae; family Amaurobiidae; genus Amaurobius; species Amaurobius ferox. The sequence continues at coordinate 130,170,074 of OX578139.1, forward strand.
ATAGAAAAATAAAGAATTGAATGTAAATTCAGAAAATAAATGCTTTTTTGTAAAAAATATACTTACTTCGTTTTTATTGTAAAACGGACCTTACTTAAAAAATATCCCTCGTATATGCAATAGGGACATCGTATAGTTCAGATACGTCCTTAATCGATTTTGTTAATATTGAAGTGAACATTTTGTTTTGAATTGGAGGGTAGAAAAATTACTTGTGCTGTAGATAGATTTTAACCCCTCTCCTTTATAGATATTCTATTATTAGAAACTTCTCCATGATTACACATTTCAGGGTCTAGGAGCCTCCTGTTATATCATTTGAATTGCTCTCCTGGTTGATTCCAATTCTAGTCTGCCCAGAATATTTCGTTATGGCTTCTTTTCTTTTCCCGGTTTATTGCGGCATCAGCAAATTCTATAAATACTCAAAACGTTAATCGTGAAATAAAAATGAAATAAGTTTTTAGTACCAGAATTTTTTATCAGCCCTGCAACAATGTTATATAATTTTATAAGGACTATCATTGTTAGAGCCCTATTTAATGTTGTATATGTTAACATTTATTGTTTATGCATTTGTATGCTCGTAAACATTATGTTGCAAGTTGCATTATGGGATTTGGGTCCACAAGTCGAATATTGTGTAACATTCTGTATTGAAATCCAATGCTAGCGAAGGGTTAGCCATCCGCTCGGATGAATTAATGCTTTCCAGGTTAAATTCCAACATAAGAATAATGAATGTCGTCTCAGTAGCTCAATGGGCAGAGCGTCATCTGGCCAGTTTGATTGACCTAGGGAGAAACCTGTTGGTTGTTCATTATAGCCAATCAGAATCGCGGAGTGTGCACATAGTTACCTTCCATCTTTATGTCGGGAAATTTTACCTCTAGCATCTCTAGGCCACATCTGGTTAGACCGAATATCTGTGGTTCGAATCCCGGATGAGGCGTGAGTTCTTTACACTTCCATGTGTGTTAGATCGGGTGATTCCTCTTGCGAGGAAAGCATACTCATTCGTGTCGCGTGATTGTGAGTTGCATGGGTTAGGTTTGAAGGGCGCTTTTTCTCACAAAAAATTATTTGATTTCCGAGTAAACGGATTTACATTTAAATCATTTCTGAATTCTTACACTTATATCAAGTGAAAACAAATCATGCACACTTTTGAAACATGTACGACTTTTTATGTAGTGCGGAACCGTTGTATTTTGAATTAGGTTTCGTGCTGTGTAGTGGGTTTTGTTCAATTGCTTTGACTATGGCGTAAATGGCTTGACTTCCGAAAATCTCATACGCATATTAATTATCACTACAGGAAATATAACTAAAGTGTACGTTTCATAAGAAAAGTTCTATTTAGAACAATAAAGTCCGAAAAAATAAAAGTCAATGCATTTCAGACGGCGTAGTCTTAAGTCCAGCGGTTTTTCAGCTAGTTCGCGGAATTGCAATATTTTTAACAAAATCGTGTGAAAATATTGCAATTCTGGGGGACATATTCAATATGGGGTGATTCATGCAACTGATAGAGGTTTTCGAGTATGTATAAAGATTCTGAGATTTAAAAATATATTATGCAATATCTGAAATACTTTGCAGAATGAAATAAAGATGTTGGAATTTTTTTCAGTTCTTAACACTTTCTAACATACTTGAAAAGTGTTTCTGACTCAGTCATTCTGCCTGTTCCTTCGCACAACTGCAGTAAAAATGACTTTATTAAAGTGAAATTTTAATATGTTGTTGTGATGATCTGTAGGACATATTGGAATGAATATGAATAATAGTAACCACCCATTTAGTTTTGGATTTAAACTGGGTAGAAAAAATGAAAACGTTGAACAATATGGGACCTAATTTTTTAGTGATTTTTTAAGCGAAGGTAAAATACACGAATTGTTTCGAAAATTTTAGGAAATATTCAAAGTATCCCGTCACACGAGATGAGACATGCGTGCCCTACGTGACTCCTGAATCAAAACAACAATCGATGAAGTGCCGGCACACATCCCTCTTGTTTAGTCTTCCTTTGTCCCTGAAACTAATATAGGATGATAATTTTTTAATTCAGCCTACAAAAAAATATATTGAAAATAATCATTTGCTGATTTCCTGTGATTTTTGAGAGAGACTCTGGACGCCTGCTTTCACCTCTTTCTGTTATTCTGTTATTGGTTGATCCAAAGAAAAAAAAAAAAAAAAAGAAAGAAAAATCGGTAACCAACATTTCTTCCTTTTAAATCGCTCTTTTCTCTTTTTATTTCTTCTCTCTCTCACTCCCTTTTCCCCCTTGTTTTTCCTCCCCCCGTTTTTGTTTTTTAATGTTTCAAATTGATATCACATTCACTATAAATTCATATACCGCAGCACCATCTTATTTGCTGATCTTGTACTATTAACTTTATGTTGTTTGCTGTGTTCTTGATGTTTTTGTTGTTTCTGTTGTTCATCTGTTTTTCAGCTTTCTGTTTGCTGATATCATGTAACTTTTGTAAACTTATTGAAATTAAATAAACATCTGGTTGCTCCGTCAGCGCGATGTGACTGTGGAGGTCGGACTCCGCTATTCAAAACTTTTCCGGGCCATCCATTAAGTTGCTTTAAGTCTTAGGATGAGTCGGATGGTCTGGGCTTTCGACACATCATCGCATTGAGCCCCACAAGGCTCCGTCCTGTCTCCTTTACTTTGGAATATTTACTTCAACAAAATCCTTCTCCTTAAAAATGATCTCTAATATTTGCAAGCCTTCGCAGATGATCTCGCAGTGGTAATATTTGGGGACTCTCTTAAATCAATCACCTAAAAAACTCTATTTTGACATCTGTTTCCAAATCCCTTGAAACTCTCAAGCTCAATTCATCATCTGATAAATCCCAGTGCATAATATTTAACAGGACCCGTGCCAAACGCCGACAAAACTCTCGCATAAAACTTCTTAATAATCCCATCAAAATTACCTGAGACTTAAAATATCTCGGAATTTTAATTGACGACAATCTGACCTGGAGCCCACATATCTTTTATCTTAAAGAGAAATGTTTCAAGCTCTCTTCTACATTTGGGAAAATGTCGGGTAACAATTGGGGTATAAATAAGGCTCTTCTTAAAATCTGGTACTTAGCAGTAATTGAAAAGATCATTGCATATGGATCTGGGGTTTGGGGTAGAAACTTGACAGGGGAACAGATTACGCGGCTTATTTCTTTACAACGGATATTTCTATTGAAAATATCCGCCGGTTTTAGAACAACTGCAAACATTTCTCTTTACTCCATTACAGGAATCCCCCCTGTGCAACTGGTTATTCACAACCTTCATAGGAAATTTCATTTCTGGAGAAACAAAATTGACCTTTTTTTACACTCTTCTCTCCCTTCCCCCCTTTCTTTTGATTCTAATTGCCCCTCCTCTGATAGTCCTCCCTCTCATCGTGTTGTTAATCTTCCCATCCCGGATCCTTTAACTTTTTCAAATATCAACCTTTTCACGGATGGATCTAAAATAGAAAATAGCATCGGCTACTCTATCTGTACTTTTAGACAAGGTGACCTCGAAGAAGTTTTTACATTTAAACTCACAGAAGGCAATACAGTTTTTCAAGCAGAAATCTCTGCCACTAAATTTGTTATACAATGGGCACTCGACAGACAACTTAAAATCAATATATATTCTGACTGTCTTTCCTCCATCTTGGAACTCAAATCTTCCAAAATTTAATCCCTTTTCCTTAAAGAAATCAAACTCCTGGCCCTTTCAACAACAAAATTTAATAACCTTAAATGGGTAAAGGCCCATGCTGGTACGTTGGGAAATAAAGTTGCTGATGAACACGCTAAGGAAGCTGCTGTTTCTGGAACTCCCATTTTTATCCTTTTTCCTTATTATTTTCTTACCTCTTCTTGAAAATCCTTACTCCTGCGCTCTTGGCAATCCTTACTTGAAGATTATGTTTCTCCGAGAACTCATGATCCAGCCCGTATTTTCAGCTTCCTCCCCTCTGTTAACCCACATACCCATATCTTTAAAAAATTTATTATATACTTTATTACTGGCCACGACCCCTTTCTTGAATACCTCTTTTACTTTAAACAAAAATCAACCTCTAACTGTCCTTGCAACTCCTTCGGTGATGCAGATCACTGTGTCTTCTCCTGTCCCTTCTCCAAAAACTTCCATCTAAAAAAACCCTCTCCTACTCTCCGAGCGACTTGGTTTTCCAAGGTATGTTCCAGCAAAATCATCCTTGATCGATTGAAAAACTGTATCCTTACTGCTAGAGAAGTATCTAACAGAGTGAAATGACTAGTTTGTGGGTTATTACTTTCTGCTCTCAAGTCTTATGTGATCAATGAACCCCTGTTAATTCGCTGCTCCCAGGAGTTCTCATACTGTTCCCTTTTTCATTTTTTTAAAATTGTTTTGCTTGCTTTTCATGTGTCTTTCACTTGTTTGCTTGTTTCATGTGTCCTTCATTTGTTTGCTTGTTTTTCAGTTGTGTGTCCTTTGGTCATATTTGTTCTTGCACAGATTATATTAATGTCAACAACGTAATAACACCTCAAAGTAAACAAATCTTACATCAGCCTTCCATTACCTTAATTAAATTTTGAATTGCTAAACATGATATATTATAAATGTTCCACAAAATAATATTGTAAATATCTGTATATACAAGAAGAAATATCAAGAAATCAAAATGTTATTTATATACCTACCCCAGGAGATGTCTGATGCTGGAATTTGTACAACGTCCCTACCTGATGTAACCACCCCCTTTGTGAACTTTAATAAACGTTCCGCAGCCGGTCGGTGTCTGTGAATGCCGGTTTCCGCTATCTAAAATTTTCCCGGCCATCCATTTTGCTGCTCCAAGTCTTCGGACGAGTCGGGTGGTCAGGGCTTTCGACACATCACCGCATGTCAAAGTGAAAGCAAAACATACACTTTCAAAGTGCAAGATCATGTCAACTGCGTTTTGAGACACGCAGGGTGTGTTGTTAGTGGACTTTTGCCAGAAGAAATAACAATTAATTCAGTTTCCTACTGTGAGACCTGAAGAAAGCTTCGTCGAGCAATCCAGAATAAATGACGTGGAATGCTGTAAGCCGATGTTGTACTGCTTCATGACAATGCAAGGCCACATTCCCTGGCTCAAATTCTGAATCTGATCGAATCCTTTGGCTGAGAGTATTCGATCACCTGCCATACAGTCCAGACCTTGCGTCTAGCGACTACCATCTCTTCCGCCATCTGACGACCTTTCTGGAGGGCAAGCGTTTAGAAACTAAGGAAGAAGTGAAAACGATCGTGAGTAACTGGCTATCATCACAGGCGGCAGAGTTCTATGATGACGGTATCCAAAAACTGGTATATCGTTTCGATAAATGTTTAAGTCGGCAAGGAAATTATATAGAAAAATAAAGAATTGAATGTAAATTCAGAAAATAAATGCTTTTTTGTAAAAAATATACTTACTTCGTTTTTATTGTAAAACGGACCTTACTTAAAAAATATCCCTCGTATATGCAATAGGGACATCGTATAGTTCAGATACGTCCTTAATCGATTTTGTTAATATTGAAGTGAACATTTAGTTTTGAATTGGAGGGTAGAAAAATTACTTGTGCTGTAGATAGATTTTAACCCCTCTCCTTTATAGATATTCTATTATTAGAAACTTCTCCATGATTACACATTTCAGGGTCTAGGAGCCTCCTGTTATATCATTTGAATTGCTCTCCTGGTTGATTCCAATTCTAGTCTGCCCAGAATATTTCGTTATGGCTTCTTTTCTTTTCCCGGTTTATTGCGGCATCAGCAAATTCTATAAATACTCAAAACGTTAATCGTGAAATAAAAATGAAATAAGTTTTTAGTACCAGAATTTTTTATCAGCCCTGCAACAATGTTATATAATTTTATAAGGACTATCATTGTTAGAGCCCTATTTAATGTTGTATATGTTAACATTTATTGTTTATGCATTTGTATGCTCGTAAACATTATGTTGCAAGTTGCATTATGGGATTTGGGTCCACAAGTCGAATATTGTGTAACATTCTGTATTGAAATCCAATGCTAGCGAAGGGTTAGCCATCCGCTCGGATGAATTAATGCTTTCCAGGTTAAATTCCAACATAAGGATAATGAATGTCGTCTCAGTAGCTCAATGGGCAGAGCGTCATCTGGCCAGTTTGATTGACCTAGGGAGAAACCTGTTGGTTGTTCATTATAGCCAATCAGAATCGCGGAGTGTGCACATAGTTACCTTCCATCTTTATGTCGGGAAATTTTACCTCTAGCATCTCTAGGCCACATCTGGTTAGACCGAATATCTGTGGTTCGAATCCCGGATGAGGCGTGAGTTCTTTACACTTCCATGTGTGTTAGATCGGGTGATTCCTCTTGCGAGGAAAGCATACTCATTCGTGTCGCGTGATTGTGAGTTGCATGGGTTAGGTTTGAAGGGCGCTTTTTCTCACAAAAAATTATTTGATTTCCGAGTAAACGGATTTACATTTAAATCATTTCTGAATTCTTACGCTTATATCAAGTGAAAACAAATCATGCACACTTTTGAAACATGTACGACTTTTTATGTAGTGCGGAACCGTTGTATTTTGAATTAGGTTTCGTGCTGTGTAGTGGGTTTTGTTCAATTGCTTTGACTATGGCGTAAATGGCTTGACTTCCGAAAATCTCATACGCATATTAATTATCACTACAGGAAATATAACTAAAGTGTACGTTTCATAAGAAAAGTTCTATTTAGAACAATAAAGTCCGAAAGAATAAAAGTCAATGCATTTCAGACGGCGTAGTCTTAAGTCCAGCGGTTTTTCAGCTAGTTCGCGGAATTGCAATATTTTTAACAAAATCGCGTGAAAATATTGCAATTCTGGGGGACATATTCAATATGGGGTGATTCATGCAACTGATAGAGGTTTTCGAGTATGTATAAAGATTCTGAGATTTAAAAATATATTATGCAATATCTGAAATACTTTGCAGAATGAAATAAAGATGTTGGAATTTATTTCAGTTCTTAACACTTTCTAACATACTTGAAAAGTGTTTCTGACTCAGTCATTCTGCCTGTTCCTTCGCACAACTGCAGTAAAAATGACTTTATTAAAGTGAAATTTTAATATGTTGTTGTGATGATCTGTAGGACATATTGGAATGAATATGAATAATAGTAACCACCCATTTAGTTTTGGATTTAAACTGGGTAGAAAAAATGAAAACGTTGAACAATATGGGACCTAATTTTTTAGTGATTTTTTAAGCGAAGGTAAAATACACGAATTGTTTCGAAAATTTTAGGAAATATTCAAAGTATCCCGTCACACGAGATGAGACATGCGTGCCCTACGTGACTCCTGAATCAAAACAACAATCGATGAAGTGCCGGCACACATCCCTCTTGTTTAGTCTTCCTTTGTCCCTGAAACTAATATAGGATGATAATTTTTTAATTCAGCCTACAAAAAAATATATTGAAAATAATCATTTGCTGATTTCCTGTGATTTTTGAGAGAGACTCTGGACGCCTGCTTTCACCTCTTTCTGTTATTCTGTTATTGGTTGATCCAAAAAAAAAAAAAAAAAAAAAAAAATCGGTAACCAACATTTCTTCCTTTTAAATCGCTCTTTTCTCTTTTTATTTCTTCTCTCTCTCACCCCCTTTTCCCCCTTGTTTTTCCTCCCCCCGTTTTTGTTTTTTAATGTTTCAAATTGATATCACATTCACTATAAATTCATATACCGCAGCACCATCTTATTTGCTGATCTTGTACTATTAACTTTATGTTGTTTGCTGTGTTCTTGATGTTTTTGTTGTTTCTGTTGTTCATCTGTTTTTCAGCTTTCTGTTTGCTGATATCATGTAACTTTTGTAAACTTATTGAAATTAAATAAACATCTGGTTGCTCCGTCAGCGCGATGTGACTGTGGAGGTCGGACTCCGCTATTCAAAACTTTTCCGGGCCATCCATTAAGTTGCTTTAAGTCTTAGGATGAGTCGGATGGTCTGGGCTTTCGACACATCATCGCATTGAGCCCCACAAGGCTCCGTCCTGTCCCCTTTACTTTGGAATATTTACTTCAACAAAATCCTTCTCCTTAAAAATGATCTCTACTATTTGCAAGCCTTCGCAGATGATCTCGCAGTGTTAATATTTGGGGACTCTCTTAAATCAATCACCTAAAGAACTCTATTTTGACATCTGTTTCCAAATCCCTTGAAACTCTTAAGCTCAATTCATCATCTGATAAATCCCAGTGCATAATATTTAACAGGACCCGTGCCAAACGCCGACAAAACTCGCGCATGAAACTTCTTAATAATCCCATCAAAATTACCTGACACTTAAAATATCTCGGAATTTTAATTGACGACAATCTGACCTGGAGCCCACATATCTTTTATCTTAAAGAGAAATGTTTCAAGTTCTCTTCTACATTTGGGAAAATGTCGGGTAACAATTGGGGTATAAATAAGGCTCTTCTTAAAATCTGGTACTTAGCAGTAATTGAAAAGATCATTGCATATGGATCTGGGGTTTGGGGTAGAAACTTGACAGGGGAACAGATTACGCGGCTTATTTCTTTACAACGGATATTTCTATTGAAAATATCCGCCGGTTTTAGAACAACTGCAAACATTTCTCTTAACTCCATTACAGGAATCCCCCCTGTGCAACTGGTTATTCACAACCTTCATAGGAAATTTCATTTCTGGAGAAACAAAATTGACCTTTTTTTACACTCTTCTCTCCCTTCCCCCCTTTCTTTTGATTCTAATTGCCCCTCCTCTGATAGTCCTCCCTCTCATCGTGTTGTTAATCTTCCCATCCCGGATCCTTTAACTTTTTCAAATATCAACCTTTTCACGGATGGATCTAAAATAGAAAATAGCATCGGCTACTCTATCTGTACTTTTAGACAAGGTGACCTCGAAGAAGTTTTTACATTTAAACTCACAGAAGGCAATACAGTTTTTCAAGCAGAAATCTCTGCCACTAAATTTGTTATACAATGGGCACTCGACAGACAACTTAAAATCAATATATATACTGACTGTCTTTCCTCCATCTTGGCCCTCAAATCTTCCAAAATTTAATCCCTTTTCCTTAAAGAAATCAAACTCCTGGCCCTTTCGACAACAAAATTTATTAACCTTAAATGGGTAAAGGCCCATGCTGGTACGTTGGGAAATAAAGTTGCTGATGAACACGCTAAGGAAGCTGCTGTTTCTGGAACTCCCATTTTTATCCTTTTTCCTTATTCTTTTCTTACCTCTTCTTGAAAATCCTTACTCCTGCGCTCTTGGCAATCCTTACTTGAAGATTATGTTTCTCCGAGAACTCATGATCCAGCCCGTATTTTCAGCTTCCTCCCCTCTGTTAACCCACATACCCATATCTTTAAAAAATTTATTATATACTTTATTACTGGCCACGACCCCTTTCTTGAATACCTCTTTTACTTTAAACAAAAATCAACCTCTAACTGTCCTTGCAACTCCTTCGGGGATGCAGATCACTGTGTCTTCTCCTGTCCCTTCTCCAAAAACTTCCATCTAAAAAAACCCTCTCCTACTCTCCGAGCGACTTGGTTTTCCAAGGTATGTTCCAGCAAAATCATCCTTGATCGATTGAAAAACTGTATCCTTACTGCTAGAGAAGTATCTAACAGAGTGAAATGACTAGTTTGTGGGTTATTACTTTCTGCTCTCAAGTCTTATGTGATCAATGAACCCCTGTTAATTCGCTGCTCCCAGGAGTTCTCATACTGTTCCCTTTTTCATTTTTTTAAAATTGTTTTGCTTGCTTTTCATGTGTCTTTCACTTGTTTGCTTGTTTCATGTGTCCTTCATTTGTTTGCTTGTTTTTCAATTGTGTGTCCTTTGGTCATATTTGTTCTTGCACAGATTATATTAATGTCAACAACGTAATAACACCTCAAAGTAAACAAATCTTACATCAGCCTTCCATTACCTTAATTAAATTTTGAATTGCTAAACATGATATATTATAAATGTTCCACAAAATAATATTGTAAATATCTGTATATACAAGAAGAAATATCAAGAAATCAAAATGTTATTTATATACCTACCCCAGGAGATGTCTGATGCTGTAATTTGTACAACGTCCCTACCTGATGTAACCACCCCCTTTGTGAACTTTAATAAGCGTTCCGCAGCCGGTCGGTGTCTGTGAATGCCGGTTTCCGCTATCTAAAATTTTCCCGGCCATCCATTTTGCTGCTCCAAGTCTTCGGACGAGTCGGGTGGTCAGGGCTTTCGACACATCACCGCATGTCAAAGTGAAAGCAAAACATACACTTTCAAAGTGCAAGATCATGTCAACTGCGTTTTGAGACACGCAGGGTGTGTTGTTAGTGGACTTTTGCCAGAAGAAATAACAATTAATTCAGTTTCCTACTGTGAGACCTGAAGAAAGCTTCGTCGAGCAATCCAGAATAAATGACGTGGAATGCTGTAAGCCGATGTTGTACTGCTTCATGACAATGCAAGGCCACATTCCCTGGCTCAAATTCTGAATCTGATCGAATCCTTTGGCTGAGAGTATTCGATCACCTGCCATACAGTCCAGACCTTGCGTCTAGCGACTACCATCTCTTCCGCCATCTGACGACCTTTCTGGAGGGCAAGCGTTTAGAAACTAAGGAAGAAGTGAAAACGATCGTGAGTAACTGGCTATCATCACAGGCGGCAGAGTTCTATGATGACGGTATCCAAAAACTGGTATATCGTTTCGATAAATGTTTAAGTCGGCAAGGAAATTATATAGAAAAATAAAGAATTGAATGTAAATTCAGAAAATAAATGCTTTTTGGTAAAAAATATACTTACTTCGTTTTTATTGTAAAACGGACCTTACTTAAAAAATATCCCTCGTATATGCAATAGGGACATCGTATAGTTCAGATACGTCCTTAATCGATTTTGTTAATATTGAAGTGAACATTTTGTTTTGAATTGGAGGGTAGAAAAATTACTTGTGCTGTAGATAGATTTTAACCCCTCTCCTTTATAGATATTCTATTATTAGAAACTTCTCCATGATTACACATTTCAGGGTCTAGGAGCCTCCTGTTATATCATTTGAATTGCTCTCCTGGTTGATTCCAATTCTAGTCTGCCCAGAATATTTCGTTATGGCTTCTTTTCTTTTCCCGGTTTATTGCGGCGTCAGCAAATTCTATAAATACTCAAAACGTTAATCGTGAAATAAAAATGAAATAAGTTTTTAGTACCATAATTTTTTATCAGCCCTGCAACAATGTTATATAATTTTATAAGGACTATCATTGTTAGAGCCCTATTTAATGTTGTATATGTTAACATTTATTGTTTATGCATTTGTATGCTCGTAAACATTATGTTGCACGTTGCATTATGGGATTTGGGTCCACAAGTCGAATATTGTGTAACATTCTGTATTGAAATCCAATGCTAGCGAAGGGTTAGCCATCCGCTCGGATGAATTAATGCTTTCCAGGTTAAATTCCAACATAAGAATAATGAATGTCGTCTCAGTAGCTCAATGGGCAGAGCGTCATCTGGCCAGTTTGATTGACCTAGGGAGAAACCTGTTGGTTGTTCATTATAGCCAATCAGAATCGCGGAGTGTGCACATAGTTACCTTCCATCTTTATGTCGGGAAATTTTACCTCTTGCATCTCTAGGCCACATCTGGTTAGACCGAATATCTGTGGTTCGAATCCCGGATGAGGCGTGAGTTCTTTACACTTCCATGTGTGTTAGATCGGGTGATTCCTCTTGCGAGGAAAGCATACTCATTCGTGTCGCGTGATTGTGAGTTGCATGGGTTAGGTTTGAAGGGCGCTTTTTCTCACAAAAAATTATTTGATTTCCGAGTAAACGGATTTACATTTAAATCATTTCTGAATTCTTACGCTTATATCAAGTGAAAACAAATCATGCACACTTTTGAAACATGTACGACTTTTTATGTAGTGCGGAACCGTTGTATTTTGAATTAGGTTTCGTGCTGTGTAGTGGGTTTTGTTCAATTGCTTTGACTATGGCGTAAATGGCTTGACTTCCGAAAATCTCATACGCATATTAATTATCACTACAGGAAATATAACTAAAGTGTACGTTTCATAAGAAAAGTTCTATTTAGAACAATAAAGTCCGAAAAAATAAAAGTCAATGCATTTCAGACGGCGTAGTCTTAAGTCCAGCGGTTTTTCAGCTAGTTCGCGGAATTGCAATATTTTTAACAAAATCGTGTGAAAATATTGCAATTCTGGGGGACATATTCAATATGGGGTGATTCATGCAACTGATAGAGGTTTTCGAGTATGTATAAAGATTCTGAGATTTAAAAATATATTATGCAATATCTGAAATACTTTGCAGAATGAAATAAAGATGTTGGAATTTTTTTCAGTTCTTAACACTTTCTAACATACTTGAAAAGTGTTTCTGACTCAGTCATTCTGCCTGTTCCTTCGCACAACTGCAGTAAAAATGACTTTATTAAAGTGAAATTTTAATATGTTGTTATAATGATCTGTAGGACATATTGGAATGAATATGAATAATAGTAACCACCCATTTAGTTTTGGATTTAAACTGGGTAGAAAAAATGAAAACGTTGAACAATATGGGACCTAATTTTTTAGTGATTTTTTAAGCGAAGGTAAAATACACGAATTGTTTCGAAAATTTTAGGAAATATTCAAAGTATCCCGTCACACGAGATGAGACATGCGTGCCCTACGTGACTCCTGAATCAAAACAACAATCGATGAAGTGCCGGCACACATCCCTCTTGTTTAGTCTTCCTTTGTCCCTGAAACTAATATAGGATGATAATTTTTTAATTCAGCCTACAAAAAAATATATTGAAAATAATCATTTGCTGATTTCCTGTGATTTTTGAGAGAGACTCTGGACGCCTGCTTTCACCTCTTTCTGTTATTCTGTTATTGGTTGATCCAAAAAAAAAAAAAAAAAAAAAAATCGGTAACCAACATTTCTTCCTTTTAAATCGCTCTTTTCTCTTTTTATTTCTTCTCTCTCTCACCCCCTTTTCCCCCTTGTTTTTCCTCCCCCCGTTTTTGTTTTTTAATGTTTCAAATTGATATCACATTCACTATAAATTCATATACCGCAGCACCATCTTATTTGCTGATCTTGTACTATTAACTTTATGTTGTTTGCTGTGTTCTTGATGTTTTTGTTGTTTCTGTTGTTCATCTGTTTTTCAGCTTTCTGTTTGCTGATATCATGTAACTTTTGTAAACTTATTGAAATTAAATAAACATCTGGTTGCTCCGTCAGAGCGATGTGACTGTGGAGGTCGGACTCCGCTATTCAAAACTTTTCCGGGCCATCCATTAAGTTGCTTTAAGTCTTAGGATGAGTCGGATGGTCTGGGCTTTCGACACATCATCGCATTGAGCCCCACAAGGCTCCGTCCTGTCCCCTTTACTTTGGAATATTTACTTCAACAAAATCCTTCTCCTTAAAAATGATCTCTACTATTTGCAAGCCTTCGCAGATGATCTCGCAGTGTTAATATTTGGGGACTCTCTTAAATCAATCACCTAAAGAACTCTATTTTGACATCTGTTTCCAAATCCCTTGAAACTCTTAAGCTCAATTCATCATCTGATAAATCCCAGTGCATAATATTTAACAGGACCCGTGCCAAACGCCGACAAAACTCGCGCATGAAACTTCTTAATAATCCCATCAAAATTACCTGACACTTAAAATATCTCGGAATTTTAATTGACGACAATCTGACCTGGAGCCCACATATCTTTTATCTTAAAGAGAAATGTTTCAAGTTCTCTTCTACATTTGGGAAAATGTCGGGTAACAATTGGGGTATAAATAAGGCTCTTCTTAAAATCTGGTACTTAGCAGTAATTGAAAAGATCATTGCATATGGATCTGGGGTTTGGGGTAGAAACTTGACAGGGGAACAGATTACGCGGCTTATTTCTTTACAACGGATATTTCTATTGAAAATATCCGCCGGTTTTAGAACAACTGCAAACATTTCTCTTAACTCCATTACAGGAATCCCCCCTGTGCAACTGGTTATTCACAACCTTCATAGGAAATTTCATTTCTGGAGAAACAAAATTGACCTTTTTTTACACTCTTCTCTCCCTTCCCCCCTTTCTTTTGATTCTAATTGCCCCTCCTCTGATAGTCCTCCCTCTCATCGTGTTGTTAATCTTCCCATCCCGGATCCTTTAACTTTTTCAAATATCAACCTTTTCACGGATGGATCTAAAATAGAAAATAGCATCGGCTACTCTATCTGTACTTTTAGACAAGGTGACCTCGAAGAAGTTTTTACATTTAAACTCACAGAAGGCAATACAGTTTTTCAAGCAGAAATCTCTGCCACTAAATTTGTTATACAATGGGCACTCGACAGACAACTTAAAATCAATATATATACTGACTGTCTTTCCTCCATCTTGGCCCTCAAATCTTCCAAAATTTAATCCCTTTTCCTTAAAGAAATCAAACTCCTGGCCCTTTCGACAACAAAATTTATTAACCTTAAATGGGTAAAGGCCCATGCTGGTACGTTGGGAAATAAAGTTGCTGATGAACACGCTAAGGAAGCTGCTGTTTCTGGAACTCCCATTTTTATCCTTTTTCCTTATTCTTTTCTTACCTCTTCTTGAAAATCCTTACTCCTGCGCTCTTGGCAATCCTTACTTGAAGATTATGTTTCTCCGAGAACTCATGATCCAGCCCGTATTTTCAGCTTCCTCCCCTCTGTTAACCCACATACCCATATCTTTAAAAAATTTATTATATACTTTATTACTGGCCACGACCCCTTTCTTGAATACCTCTTTTACTTTAAACAAAAATCAACCTCTAACTGTCCTTGCAACTCCTTCGGGGATGCAGATCACTGTGTCTTCTCCTGTCCCTTCTCCAAAAACTTCCATCTAAAAAAACCCTCTCCTACTCTCCGAGCGACTTGGTTTTCCAAGGTATGTTCCAGCAAAATCATCCTTGATCGATTGAAAAACTGTATCCTTACTGCTAGAGAAGTATCTAACAGAGTGAAATGACTAGTTTGTGGGTTATTACTTTCTGCTCTCAAGTCTTATGTGATCAATGAACCCCTGTTAATTCGCTGCTCCCAGGAGTTCTCATACTGTTCCCTTTTTCATTTTTTTAAAATTGTTTTGCTTGCTTTTCATGTGTCTTTCACATGTTTGCTTGTTTCATGTGTCCTTCATTTGTTTGCTTGTTTTTCAGTTGTGTGTCCTTTGGTCATATTTGTTCTTGCACAGATTATATTAATGTCAACAACGTAATAACACCTCAAAGTAAACAAATCTTACATCAGCCTTCCATTACCTTAATTAAATTTTGAATTGCTAAACATGATATATTATAAATGTTCCACAAAATAATATTGTAAATATCTGTATATACAAGAAGAAATATCAAGAAATCAAAATGTTATTTATATACCTACCCCAGGAGATGTCTGATGCTGGAATTTGTACAACGTCCCTACCTGATGTAACCACCCCCTTTGTGAACTTTAATAAACGTTCCGCAGCCGGTCGGTGTCTGTGAATGCCGGTTTCCGCTATCTAAAATGTTCCCGGCCATCCATTTTGCTGCTCCAAGTCTTCGGACGAGTCGGGTGGTCAGGACTTTCGACACATCACCGCATGTCAAAGTGAAAGCAAAACATACACTTTCAAAGTGCAAGATCATGTCAACTGCGTTTTGAGACACGCAGGGTGTGTTGTTAGTGGACTTTTGCCAGAAGAAATAACAATTAATTCAGTTTCCTACTGTGAGACCTGAAGAAAGCTTCGTCGAGCAATCCAGAATAAATGACGTGGAATGCTGTAAGCCGATGTTGTACTGCTTCATGACAATGCAAGGCCACATTCCCTGGCTCAAATTCTGAATCTGATCGAATCCTTTGGCTGAGAGTATTCGATCACCTGCCATACAGTCCAGACCTTGCGTCTAGCGACTACCATCTCTTCCGCCATCTGACGACCTTTCTGGAGGGCAAGCGTTTAGAAACTAAGGAAGAAGTGAAAACGATCGTGAGTAACTGGCTATCATCACAGGCGGCAGAGTTCTATGATGACGGTATCCAAAAACTGGTATATCGTTTCGATAAATGTTTAAGTCGGCAAGGAAATTATATAGAAAAATAAAGAATTGAATGTAAATTCAGAAAATAAATGCTTTTTTGTAAAAAATATACTTACTTCGTTTTTATTGTAAAACGGACCTTACTTAAAAAATATCCCTCGTATATGCAATAGGGACATCGTATAGTTCAGATACGTCCTTAATCGATTTTGTTAATATTGAAGTGAACATTTTGTTTTGAATTGGAGGGTAGAAAAATTACTTGTGCTGTAGATAGATTTTAACCCCTCTCCTTTATAGATATTCTATTATTAGAAACTTCTCCATGATTACACATTTCAGGGTCTAGGAGCCTCCTGTTATATCATTTGAATTGCTCTCCTGGTTGATTCCAATTCTAGTCTGCCCAGAATATTTCGTTATGGCTTCTTTTCTTTTCCCGGTTTATTGCGGCATCAGCAAATTCTATAAATACTCAAAACGTTAATCGTGAAATAAAAATGAAATAAGTTTTTAGTACCAGAATTTTTTATCAGCCCTGCAACAATGTTATATAATTTTATAAGGACTATCATTGTTAGAGCCCTATTTAATGTTGTATATGTTAACATTTATTGTTTATGCATTTGTATGCTCGTAAACATTATGTTGCAAGTTGCATTATGGGATTTGGGTCCACAAGTCGAATATTGTGTAACATTCTGTATTGAAATCCAATGCTAGCGAAGGGTTAGCCATCCGCTCGGATGAATTAATGCTTTCCAGGTTAAATTCCAACATAAGAATAATGAATGTCGTCTCAGTAGCTCAATGGGCAGAGCGTCATCTGGCCAGTTTGATTGACCTAGGGAGAAACCTGTTGGTTGTTCATTATAGCCAATCAGAATCGCGGAGTGTGCACATAGTTACCTTCCATCTTTATGTCGGGAAATTTTACCTCTAGCATCTCTAGGCCACATCTGGTTAGACCGAATATCTGTGGTTCGAATCCCGGATGAGGCGTGAGTTCTTTACACTTCCATGTGTGTTAGATCGGGTGATTCCTCTTGCGAGGAAAGCATACTCATTCGTGTCGCGTGATTGTGAGTTGCATGGGTTAGGTTTGAAGGGCGCTTTTTCTCACAAAAAATTATTTGATTTCCGAGTAAACGGATTTACATTTAAATCATTTCTGAATTCTTACGCTTATATCAAGTGAAAACAAATCATGCACACTTTTGAAACATGTACGACTTTTTATGTAGTGCGGAACCGTTGTATTTTGAATTAGGTTTCGTGCTGTGTAGTGGGTTTTGTTCAATTGCTTTGACTATGGCGTAAATGGCTTGACTTCCGAAAATCTCATACGCATATTAATTATCACTACAGGAAATATAACTAAAGTGTACGTTTCATAAGAAAAGTTCTATTTAGAACAATAAAGTCCGAAAAAATAAAAGTCAATGCATTTCAGACGGCGTAGTCTTAAGTCCAGCGGTTTTTCAGCTAGTTCGCTGAATTGCAATATTTTTAACAAAATCGTGTGAAAATATTGCAATTCTGGGGGACATATTCAATATGGGGTGATTCATGCAACTGATAGAGGTTTTCGAGTATGTATAAAGATTCTGAGATTTAAAAATATATTATGCAATATCTGAAATACTTTGCAGAATGAAATAAAGATGTTGGAATTTTTTTCAGTTCTTAACACTTTCTAACATACTTGAAAAGTGTTTCTGACTCAGTCATTCTGCCTGTTCCTTCGCACAACTGCAGTAAAAATGACTTTATTAAAGTGAAATTTTAATATGTTGTTGTGATGATCTGTAGGACATATTGGAATGAATATGAATAATAGTAACCACCCATTTAGTTTTGGATTTAAACTGGGTAGAAAAAATGAAAACGTTGAACAATATGGGACCTAATTTTTTAGTGATTTTTTAAGCGAAGGTAAAATACACGAATTGTTTCGAAAATTTTAGGAAATATTCAAAGTATCCCGTCACACGAGATGAGACATGCGTGCCCTACGTGACTCCTGAATCAAAACAACAATCGATGAAGTGCCGGCACACATCCCTCTTGTTTAGTCTTCCTTTGTCCCTGAAACTAATATAGGATGATAATTTTTTAATTCAGCCTACAAAAAAATATATTGAAAATAATCATTTGCTGATTTCCTGTGATTTTTGAGAGAGACTCTGGACGCCTGCTTTCACCTCTTTCTGTTATTCTGTTATTGGTTGATCCAAAGAAAAAAAAAAAAAAAAAAAAGAAAAATCGGTAACCAACATTTCTTCCTTTTAAATCGCTCTTTTCTCTTTTTATTTCTTCTCTCTCTCACTCCCTTTTCCCCCTTGTTTTTCCTCCCCCCGTTTTTGTTTTTTAATGTTTCAAATTGATATCACATTCACTATAAATTCATATACCGCAGCACCATCTTATTTGCTGATCTTGTACTATTAACTTTATGTTGTTTGCTGTGTTCTTGATGTTTTTGTTGTTTCTGTTGTTCATCTGTTTTTCAGCTTTCTGTTTGCTGATATCATGTAACTTTTGTAAACTTATTGAAATTAAATAAACATCTGGTTGCTCCGTCAGCGCGATGTGACTGTGGAGGTCGGACTCCGCTATTCAAAACTTTTCCGGGCCATCCATTAAGTTGCTTTAAGTCTTAGGATGAGTCGGATGGTCTGGGCTTTCGACACATCATCGCATTGAGCCCCACAAGGCTCCGTCCTGTCTCCTTTACTTTGGAATATTTACTTCAACAAAATCCTTCTCCTTAAAAATGATCTCTAATATTTGCAAGCCTTCGCAGATGATCTCGCAGTGGTAATATTTGGGGACTCTCTTAAATCAATCACCTAAAAAACTCTATTTTGACATCTGTTTCCAAATCCCTTGAAACTCTTAAGCTCAATTCATCATCTGATAAATCCCAGTGCATAATATTTAACAGGACCCGTGCCAAACGCCGACAAAACTCTCGCATAAAACTTCTTAATAATCCCATCAAAATTACCTGAGACTTAAAATATCTCGGAATTTTAATTGACGACAATCTGACCTGGAGCCCACATATCTTTTATCTTAAAGAGAAATGTTTCAAGCTCTCTTCTACATTTGGGAAAATGTCGGGTAACAATTGGGGTATAAATAAGGCTCTTCTTAAAATCTGGTACTTAGCAGTAATTGAAAAGATCATTGCATATGGATCTGGGGTTTGGGGTAGAAACTTGACAGGGGAACAGATTACGCGGCTTATTTCTTTACAACGGATATTTCTATTGAAAATATCCGCCGGTTTTAGAACAACTGCAAACATTTCTCTTTACTCCATTACAGGAATCCCCCCTGTGCAACTGGTTATTCACAACCTTCATAGGAAATTTCATTTCTGGAGAAACAAAATTGACCTTTTTTTACACTCTTCTCTCCCTTCCCCCCTTTCTTTTGATTCTAATTGCCCCTCCTCTGATAGTCCTCCCTCTCATCGTGTTGTTAATCTTCCCATCCCGGATCCTTTAACTTTTTCAAATATCAACCTTTTCACGGATGGATCTAAAATAGAAAATAGCATCGGCTACTCTATCTGTACTTTTAGACAAGGTGACCTCGAAGAAGTTTTTACATTTAAACTCACAGAAGGCAATACAGTTTTTCAAGCAGAAATCTCTGCCACTAAATTTGTTATACAATGGGCACTCGACAGACAACTTAAAATCAATATATATACTGACTGTCTTTCCTCCATCTTGGCCCTCAAATCTTCCAAAATTTAATCCCTTTTCCTTAAAGAAATCAAACTCCTGGCCCTTTCGACAACAAAATTTAATAACCTTAAATGGGTAAAGGCCCATGCTGGTACGTTGGGAAATAAAGTTGCTGATGAACACGCTAAGGAAGCTGCTGTTTCTGGAACTCCCATTTTTATCCTTTTTCCTTATTATTTTCTTACCTCTTCTTGAAAATCCTTACTCCTGCGCTCTTGGCAATCCTTACTTGAAGATTATGTTTCTCCGAGAACTCATGATCCAGCCCGTATTTTCAGCTTCCTCCCCTCTGTTAACCCACATACCCATATCTTTAAAAAATTTATTATATACTTTATTACTGGCCACGACCCCTTTCTTGAATACCTCTTTTACTTTAAACAAAAATCAACCTCTAACTGTCCTTGCAACTCCTTCGGTGATGCAGATCACTGTGTCTTCTCCTGTCCCTTCTCCAAAAACTTCCATCTAAAAAAACCCTCTCCTACTCTCCGAGCGACTTGGTTTTCCAAGGTATGTTCCAGCAAAATCATCCTTGATCGATTGAAAAACTGTATCCTTACTGCTAGAGAAGTATCTAACAGAGTGAAATGACTAGTTTGTGGGTTATTACTTTCTGCTCTCAAGTCTTATGTGATCAATGAACCCCTGTTAATTCGCTGCTCCCAGGAGTTCTCATACTGTTCCCTTTTTCATTTTTTTAAAATTGTTTTGCTTGCTTTTCATGTGTCTTTCACTTGTTTGCTTGTTTCATGTGTCCTTCATTTGTTTGCTTGTTTTTCAGTTGTGTGTCCTTTGGTCATATTTGTTCTTGCACAGATTATATTAATGTCAACAACGTAATAACACCTCAAAGTAAACAAATCTTACATCAGCCTTCCATTACCTTAATTAAATTTTGAATTGCTAAACATGATATATTATAAATGTTCCACAAAATAATATTGTAAATATCTGTATATACAAGAAGAAATATCAAGAAATCAAAATGTTATTTATATACCTACCCCAGGAGATGTCTGATGCTGGAATTTGTACAACGTCCCTACCTGATGTAACCACCCCCTTTGTGAACTTTAATAAACGTTCCGCAGCCGGTCGGTGTCTGTGAATGCCGGTTTCCGCTATCTAAAATTTTCCCGGCCATCCATTTTGCTGCTCCAAGTCTTCGGACGAGTCGGGTGGTCAGGGCTTTCGACCCATCACCGCATGTCAAAGTGAAAGCAAAACATACACTTTCAAAGTGCAAGATCATGTCAACTGCGTTTTGAGACACGCAGGGTGTGTTGTTAGTGGACTTTTGCCAGAAGAAATAACAATTAATTCAGTTTCCTACTGTGAGACCTGAAGAAAGCTTCGTCGAGCAATCCCGAATAAATGACGTGGAATGCTGTAAGCCGATGTTGTACTGCTTCATGACAATGCAAGGCCACATTCCCTGGCTCAAATTCTGAATCTGATCGAATCCTTTGGCTGAGAGTATTCGATCACCTGCCATACAGTCCAGACCTTGCGTCTAGCGACTACCATCTCTTCCGCCATCTGACGACCTTTCTGGAGGGCAAGCGTTTAGAAACTAAGGAAGAAGTGAAAACGATCGTGAGTAACTGGCTATCATCACAGGCGGCAGAGTTCTATGATGACGGTATCCAAAAACTGGTATATCGTTTCGATAAATGTTTAAGTCGGCAAGGAAATTATATAGAAAAATAAAGAATTGAATGTAAATTCAGAAAATAAATGCTTTTTTGTAAAAAATATACTTACTTCGTTTTTATTGTAAAACGGACCTTACTTAAAAAATATCCCTCGTATATGCAATAGGGACATCGTATAGTTCAGATACGTCCTTAATCGATTTTGTTAATATTGAAGTGAACATTTTGTTTTGAATTGGAGGGTAGAAAAATTACTTGTGCTGTAGATAGATTTTAACCCCTCTCCTTTATAGATATTCTATTATTAGAAACTTCTCCATGATTACACATTTCAGGGTCTAGGAGCCTCCTGTTATATCATTTGAATTGCTCTCCTGGTTGATTCCAATTCTAGTCTGCCCAGAATATTTCGTTATGGCTTCTTTTCTTTTCCCGGTTTATTGCGGCATCAGCAAATTCTATAAATACTCAAAACGTTAATCGTGAAATAAAAATGAAATAAGTTTTTAGTACCAGAATTTTTTATCAGTCCTGCAACAATGTTATATAATTTTATAAGGACTATCATTGTTAGAGCCCTATTTAATGTTGTATATGTTAACATTTATTGTTTATGCATTTGTATGCTCGTAAACATTATGTTGCAAGTTGCATTATGGGATTTGGGTCCACAAGTCGAATATTGTGTAACATTCTGTATTGAAATCCAATGCTAGCGAAGGGTTAGCCATCCGCTCGGATGAATTAATGCTTTCCAGGTTAAATTCCAACATAAGAATAATGAATGTCGTCTCAGTAGCTCAATGGGCAGAGCGTCATCTGGCCAGTTTGATTGACCTAGGGAGAAACCTGTTGGTTGTTCATTATAGCCAATCAGAATCGCGGAGTGTGCACATAGTTACCTTCCATCTTTATGTCGGGAAATTTTACCTCTAGCATCTCTAGGCCACATCTGGTTAGACCGAATATCTGTGGTTCGAATCCCGGATGAGGCGTGAGTTCTTTACACTTCCATGTGTGTTAGATCGGGTGATTCCTCTTGCGAGGAAAGCATACTCATTCGTGTCGCGTGATTGTGAGTTGCATGGGTTAGGTTTGAAGGGCGCTTTTTCTCACAAAAAATTATTTGATTTCCGAGTAAACGGATTTACATTTAAATCATTTCTGAATTCTTACGCTTATATCAAGTGAAAACAAATCATGCACACTTTTGAAACATGTACGACTTTTTATGTAGTGCGGAACCGTTGTATTTTGAATTAGGTTTCGTGCTGTGTAGTGGGTTTTGTTCAATTGCTTTGACTATGGCGTAAATGGCTTGACTTCCGAAAATCTCATACGCATATTAATTATCACTACAGGAAATATAACTAAAGTGTACGTTTCATAAGAAAAGTTCTATTTAGAACAATAAAGTCCGAAAAAATAAAAGTCAATGCATTTCAGACGGCGTAGTCTTAAGTCCAGCGGTTTTTCAGCTAGTTCGCGGAATTGCAATATTTTTAACAAAATCGTGTGAAAATATTGCAATTCTGGGGGACATATTCAATATGGGGTGATTCATGCAACTGATAGAGGTTTTCGAGTATGTATAAAGATTCTGAGATTTAAAAATATATTATGCAATATCTGAAATACTTTGCAGAATGAAATAAAGATGTTGGAATTTTTTTCAGTTCTTAACACTTTCTAACATACTTGAAAAGTGTTTCTGACTCAGTCATTCTGCCTGTTCCTTCGCACAACTGCAGTAAAAATGACTTTATTAAAGTGAAATTTTAATATGTTGTTGTGATGATCTGTAGGACATATTGGAATGAATATGAATAATAGTAACCACCCATTTAGTTTTGGATTTAAACTGGGTAGAAAAAATGAAAACGTTGAACAATATGGGACCTAATTTTTTAGTGATTTTTTAAGCGAAGGTAAAATACACGAATTGTTTCGAAAATTTTAGGAAATATTCAAAGTATCCCGTCACACGAGATGAGACATGCGTGCCCTACGTGACTCCTGAATCAAAACAACAATCGATGAAGTGCCGGCACACATCCCTCTTGTTTAGTCTTCCTTTGTCCCTGAAACTAATATAGGATGATAATTTTTTAATTCAGCCTACAAAAAAATATATTGAAAATAATCATTTGCTGATTTCCTGTGATTTTTGAGAGAGACTCTGGACGCCTGCTTTCACCTCTTTCTGTTATTCTGTTATTGGTTGATCCAAAGAAAAAAAAAAAAAAAAAAAAAGAAAAATCGGTAACCAACATTTCTTCCTTTTAAATCGCTCTTTTCTCTTTTTATTTCTTCTCTCTCTCACTCCCTTTTCCCCCTTGTTTTTCCTCCCCCCGTTTTTGTTTTTTAATGTTTCAAATTGATATCACATTCACTATAAATTCATATACCGCAGCACCATCTTATTTGCTGATCTTGTACTATTAACTTTATGTTGTTTGCTGTGTTCTTGATGTTTTTGTTGTTTCTGTTGTTCATCTGTTTTTCAGCTTTCTGTTTGCTGATATCATGTAACTTTTGTAAACTTATTGAAATTAAATAAACATCTGGTTGCTCCGTCAGCGCGATGTGACTGTGGAGGTCGGACTCCGCTATTCAAAACTTTTCCGGGCCATCCATTAAGTTGCTTTAAGTCTTAGGATGAGTCGGATGGTCTGGGCTTTCGACACATCATCGCATTGAGCCCCACAAGGCTCCGTCCTGTCTCCTTTACTTTGGAATATTTACTTCAACAAAATCCTTCTCCTTAAAAATGATCTCTAATATTTGCAAGCCTTCGCAGATGATCTCGCAGTGGTAATATTTGGGGACTCTCTTAAATCAATCACCTAAAAAACTCTATTTTGACATCTGTTTCCAAATCCCTTGAAACTCTTAAGCTCAATTCATCATCTGATAAATCCCAGTGCATAATATTTAACAGGACCCGTGCCAAACGCCGACAAAACTCTCGCATAAAACTTCTTAATAATCCCATCAAAATTACCTGAGACTTAAAATATCTCGGAATTTTAATTGACGACAATCTGACCTGGAGCCCACATATCTTTTATCTTAAAGAGAAATGTTTCAAGCTCTCTTCTACATTTGGGAAAATGTCGGGTAACAATTGGGGTATAAATAAGGCTCTTCTTAAAATCTGGTACTTAGCAGTAATTGAAAAGATCATTGCATATGGATCTGGGGTTTGGGGTAGAAACTTGACAGGGGAACAGATTACGCGGCTTATTTCTTTACAACGGATATTTCTATTGAAAATATCCGCCGGTTTTAGAACAACTGCAAACATTTCTCTTTACTCCATTACAGGAATCCCCCCTGTGCAACTGGTTATTCACAACCTTCATAGGAAATTTCATTTCTGGAGAAACAAAATTGACCTTTTTTTACACTCTTCTCTCCCTTCCCCCCTTTCTTTTGATTCTAATTGCCCCTCCTCTGATAGTCCTCCCTCTCATCGTGTTGTTAATCTTCCCATCCCGGATCCTTTAACTTTTTCAAATATCAACCTTTTCACGGATGGATCTAAAATAGAAAATAGCATCGGCTACTCTATCTGTACTTTTAGACAAGGTGACCTCGAAGAAGTTTTTACATTTAAACTCACAGAAGGCAATACAGTTTTTCAAGCAGAAATCTCTGCCACTAAATTTGTTATACAATGGGCACTCGACAGACAACTTAAAATCAATATATATACTGACTGTCTTTCCTCCATCTTGGCCCTCAAATCTTCCAAAATTTAATCCCTTTTCCTTAAAGAAATCAAACTCCTGGCCCTTTCGACAACAAAATTTAATAACCTTAAATGGGTAAAGGCCCATGCTGGTACGTTGGGAAATAAAGTTGCTGATGAACACGCTAAGGAAGCTGCTGTTTCTGGAACTCCCATTTTTATCCTTTTTCCTTATTATTTTCTTACCTCTTCTTGAAAATCCTTACTCCTGCGCTCTTGGCAATCCTTACTTGAAGATTATGTTTCTCCGAGAACTCATGATCCAGCCCGTATTTTCAGCTTCCTCCCCTCTGTTAACCCACATACCCATATCTTTAAAAAATTTATTATATACTTTATTACTGGCCACGACCCCTTTCTTGAATACCTCTTTTACTTTAAACAAAAATCAACCTCTAACTGTCCTTGCAACTCCTTCGGTGATGCAGATCACTGTGTCTTCTCCTGTCCCTTCTCCAAAAACTTCCATCTAAAAAAACCCTCTCCTACTCTCCGAGCGACTTGGTTTTCCAAGGTATGTTCCAGCAAAATCATCCTTGATCGATTGAAAAACTGTATCCTTACTGCTAGAGAAGTATCTAACAGAGTGAAATGACTAGTTTGTGGGTTATTACTTTCTGCTCTCAAGCCTTATGTGATCAATGAACCCCTGTTAATTCGCTGCTCCCAGGAGTTCTCATACTGTTCCCTTTTTCATTTTTTTAAAATTGTTTTGCTTGCTTTTCATGTGTCTTTCACTTGTTTGCTTGTTTCATGTGTCCTTCATTTGTTTGCTTGTTTTTCAGTTGTGTGTCCTTTGGTCATATTTGTTCTTGCACAGATTATATTAATGTCAACAACGTAATAACACCTCAAAGTAAACAAATCTTACATCAGCCTTCCATTACCTTAATTAAATTTTGAATTGCTAAACATGATATATTATAAATGTTCCACAAAATAATATTGTAAATATCTGTATATACAAGAAGAAATATCAAGAAATCAAAATGTTATTTATATACCTACCCCAGGAGATGTCTGATGCTGGAATTTGTACAACGTCCCTACCTGATGTAACCACCCCCTTTGTGAACTTTAATAAACGTTCCGCAGCCGGTCGGTGTCTGTGAATGCCGGTTTCCGCTATCTAAAATTTTCCCGGCCATCCATTTTGCTGCTCCAAGTCTTCGGACGAGTCGGGTGGTCAGGGCTTTCGACACATCACCGCATGTCAAAGTGAAAGCAAAACATACACTTTCAAAGTGCAAGATCATGTCAACTGCGTTTTGAGACACGCAGGGTGTGTTGTTAGTGGACTTTTGCCAGAAGAAATAACAATTAATTCAGTTTCCTACTGTGAGACCTGAAGAAAGCTTCGTCGAGCAATCCAGAATAAATGACGTGGAATGCTGTAAGCCGATGTTGTACTGCTTCATGACAATGCAAGGCCACATTCCCTGGCTCAAATTCTGAATCTGATCGAATCCTTTGGCTGAGAGTATTCGATCACCTGCCATACAGTCCAGACCTTGCGTCTAGCGACTACCATCTCTTCCGCCATCTGACGACCTTTCTGGAGGGCAAGCGTTTAGAAACTAAGGAAGAAGTGAAAACGATCGTGAGTAACTGGCTATCATCACAGGCGGCAGAGTTCTATGATGACGGTATCCAAAAACTGGTATATCGTTTCGATAAATGTTTAAGTCGGCAAGGAAATTATATAGAAAAATAAAGAATTGAATGTAAATTCAGAAAATAAATGCTTTTTTGTAAAAAATATACTTACTTCGTTTTTATTGTAAAACGGACCTTACTTAAAAAATATCCCTCGTATATGCAATAGGAACATCGTATAGTTCAGATACGTCCTTAATCGATTTTGTTAATATTGAAGTGAACATTTTGTTTTGAATTGGAGGGTAGAAAAATTACTTGTGCTGTAGATAGATTTTAACCCCTCTCCTTTATAGATATTCTATTATTAGAAACTTCTCCATGATTACACATTTCAGGGTCTAGGAGCCTCCTGTTATATCATTTGAATTGCTCTCCTGGTTGATTCCAATTCTAGTCTGCCCAGAATATTTCGTTATGGCTTCTTTTCTTTTCCCGGTTTATTGCGGCATCAGCAAATTCTATAAATACTCAAAACGTTAATCGTGAAATAAAAATGAAATAAGTTTTTAGTACCAGAATTTTTTATCAGCCCTGCAACAATGTTATATAATTTTATAAGGACTATCATTGTTAGAGCCCTATTTAATGTTGTATATGTTAACATTTATTGTTTATGCATTTGTATGCTCGTAAACATTATGTTGCAAGTTGCATTATGGGATTTGGGTCCACAAGTCGAATATTGTGTAACATTCTGTATTGAAATCCAATGCTAGCGAAGGGTTAGCCATCCGCTCGGATGAATTAATGCTTTCCAGGTTAAATTCCAACATAAGAATAATGAATGTCGTCTCAGTAGCTCAATGGGCAGAGCGTCATCTGGCCAGTTTGATTGACCTAGGGAGAAACCTGTTGGTTGTTCATTATAGCCAATCAGAATCGCGGAGTGTGCACATAGTTACCTTCCATCTTTATGTCGGGAAATTTTACCTCTAGCATCTCTAGGCCACATCTGGTTAGACCGAATATCTGTGGTTCGAATCCCGGATGAGGCGTGAGTTCTTTACACTTCCATGTGTGTTAGATCGGGTGATTCCTCTTGCGAGGAAAGCATACTCATTCGTGTCGCGTGATTGTGAGTTGCATGGGTTAGGTTTGAAGGGCGCTTTTTCTCACAAAAAATTATTTGATTTCCGAGTAAACGGATTTACATTTAAATCATTTCTGAATTCTTACGCTTATATCAAGTGAAAACAAATCATGCACACTTTTGAAACATGTACGACTTTTTATGTAGTGCGGAACCGTTGTATTTTGAATTAGGTTTCGTGCTGTGTAGTGGGTTTTGTTCAATTGCTTTGACTATGGCGTAAATGGCTTGACTTCCGAAAATCTCATACGCATATTAATTATCACTACAGGAAATATAACTAAAGTGTACGTTTCATAAGAAAAGTTCTATTTAGAACAATAAAGTCCGAAAAAATAAAAGTCAATGCATTTCAGACGGCGTAGTCTTAAGTCCAGCGGTTTTTCAGCTAGTTCGCGGAATTGCAATATTTTTAACAAAATCGTGTGAAAATATTGCAATTCTGGGGGACATATTCAATATGGGGTGATTCATGCAACTGATAGAGGTTTTCGAGTATGTATAAAGATTCTGAGATTTAAAAATATATTATGCAATATCTGAAATACTTTGCAGAATGAAATAAAGATGTTGGAATTTTTTTCAGTTCTTAACACTTTCTAACATACTTGAAAAGTGTTTCTGACTCAGTCATTCTGCCTGTTCCTTCGCACAACTGCAGTAAAAATGACTTTATTAAAGTGAAATTTTAATATGTTGTTGTGATGATCTGTAGGACATATTGGAATGAATATGAATAATAGTAACCACCCATTTAGTTTTGGATTTAAACTGGGTAGAAAAAATGAAAACGTTGAACAATATGGGACCTAATTTTTTAGTGATTTTTTAAGCGAAGGTAAAATACACGAATTGTTTCGAAAATTTTAGGAAATATTCAAAGTATCCCGTCACACGAGATGAGACATGCGTGCCCTACGTGACTCCTGAATCAAAACAACAATCGATGAAGTGCCGGCACACATCCCTCTTGTTTAGTCTTCCTTTGTCCCTGAAACTAATATAGGATGATAATTTTTTAATTCAGCCTACAAAAAAATATATTGAAAATAATCATTTGCTGATTTCCTGTGATTTTTGAGAGAGACTCTGGACGCCTGCTTTCACCTCTTTCTGTTATTCTGTTATTGGTTGATCCAAAGAAAAAAAAAAAAAAAAAAAAAAGAAAAATCGGTAACCAACATTTCTTCCTTTTAAATCGCTCTTTTCTCTTTTTATTTCTTCTCTCTCTCACTCCCTTTTCCCCCTTGTTTTTCCTCCCCCCGTTTTTGTTTTTTAATGTTTCAAATTGATATCACATTCACTATAAATTCATATACCGCAGCACCATCTTATTTGCTGATCTTGTACTATTAACTTTATGTTGTTTGCTGTGTTCTTGATGTTTTTGTTGTTTCTGTTGTTCATCTGTTTTTCAGCTTTCTGTTTGCTGATATCATGTAACTTTTGTAAACTTATTGAAATTAAATAAACATCTGGTTGCTCCGTCAGCGCGATGTGACTGTGGAGGTCGGACTCCGCTATTCAAAACTTTTCCGGGCCATCCATTAAGTTGCTTTAAGTCTTAGGATGAGTCGGATGGTCTGGGCTTTCGACACATCATCGCATTGAGCCCCACAAGGCTCCGTCCTGTCTCCTTTACTTTGGAATATTTACTTCAACAAAATCCTTCTCCTTAAAAATGATCTCTAATATTTGCAAGCCTTCGCAGATGATCTCGCAGTGGTAATATTTGGGGACTCTCTTAAATCAATCACCTAAAAAACTCTATTTTGACATCTGTTTCCAAATCCCTTGAAACTCTTAAGCTCAATTCATCATCTGATAAATCCCAGTGCATAATATTTAACAGGACCCGTGCCAAACGCCGACAAAACTCTCGCATAAAACTTCTTAATAATCCCATCAAAATTACCTGAGACTTAAAATATCTCGGAATTTTAATTGACGACAATCTGACCTGGAGCCCACATATCTTTTATCTTAAAGAAAAATGTTTCAAGCTCTCTTCTACATTTGGGAAAATGTCGGGTAACAATTGGGGTATAAATAAGGCTCTTCTTAAAATCTGGTACTTAGCAGTAATTGAAAAGATCATTGCATATGGATCTGGGGTTTGGGGTAGAAACTTGACAGGGGAACAGATTACGCGGCTTATTTCTTTACAACGGATATTTCTATTGAAAATATCCGCCGGTTTTAGAACAACTGCAAACATTTCTCTTTACTCCATTACAGGAATCCCCCCTGTGCAACTGGTTATTCACAACCTTCATAGGAAATTTCATTTCTGGAGAAACAAAATTGACCTTTTTTTACACTCTTCTCTCCCTTCCCCCCTTTCTTTTGATTCTAATTGCCCCTCCTCTGATAGTCCTCCCTCTCATCGTGTTGTTAATCTTCCCATCCCGGATCCTTTAACTTTTTCAAATATCAACCTTTTCACGGATGGATCTAAAATAGAAAATAGCATCGGCTACTCTATCTGTACTTTTAGACAAGGTGACCTCGAAGAAGTTTTTACATTTAAACTCACAGAAGGCAATACAGTTTTTCAAGCAGAAATCTCTGCCACTAAATTTGTTATACAATGGGCACTCGACAGACAACTTAAAATCAATATATATACTGACTGTCTTTCCTCCATCTTGGCCCTCAAATCTTCCAAAATTTAATCCCTTTTCCTTAAAGAAATCAAACTCCTGGCCCTTTCGACAACAAAATTTAATAACCTTAAATGGGTAAAGGCCCATGCTGGTACGTTGGGAAATAAAGTTGCTGATGAACACGCTAAGGAAGCTGCTGTTTCTGGAACTCCCATTTTTATCCTTTTTCCTTATTATTTTCTTACCTCTTCTTGAAAATCCTTACTCCTGCGCTCTTGGCAATCCTTACTTGAAGATTATGTTTCTCCGAGAACTCATGATCCAGCCCGTATTTTCAGCTTCCTCCCCTCTGTTAACCCACATACCCATATCTTTAAAAAATTTATTATATACTTTATTACTGGCCACGACCCCTTTCTTGAATACCTCTTTTACTTTAAACAAAAATCAACCTCTAACTGTCCTTGCAACTCCTTCGGTGATGCAGATCACTGTGTCTTCTCCTGTCCCTTCTCCAAAAACTTCCATCTAAAAAAACCCTCTCCTACTCTCCGAGCGACTTGGTTTTCCAAGGTATGTTCCAGCAAAATCATCCTTGATCGATTGAAAAACTGTATCCTTACTGCTAGAGAAGTATCTAACAGAGTGAAATGACTAGTTTGTGGGTTATTACTTTCTGCTCTCAAGCCTTATGTGATCAATGAACCCCTGTTAATTCGCTGCTCCCAGGAGTTCTCATACTGTTCCCTTTTTCATTTTTTTAAAATTGTTTTGCTTGCTTTTCATGTGTCTTTCACTTGTTTGCTTGTTTCATGTGTCCTTCATTTGTTTGCTTGTTTTTCAGTTGTGTGTCCTTTGGTCATATTTGTTCTTGCACAGATTATATTAATGTCAACAACGTAATAACACCTCAAAGTAAACAAATCTTACATCAGCCTTCCATTACCTTAATTAAATTTTGAATTGCTAAACATGATATATTATAAATGTTCCACAAAATAATATTGTAAATATCTGTATATACAAGAAGAAATATCAAGAAATCAAAATGTTATTTATATACCTACCCCAGGAGATGTCTGATGCTGGAATTTGTACAACGTCCCTACCTGATGTAACCACCCCCTTTGTGAACTTTAATAAACGTTCCGCAGCCGGTCGGTGTCTGTGAATGCCGGTTTCCGCTATCTAAAATTTTCCCGGCCATCCATTTTGCTGCTCCAAGTCTTCGGACGAGTCGGGTGGTCAGGGCTTTCGACACATCACCGCATGTCAAAGTGAAAGCAAAACATACACTTTCAAAGTGCAAGATCATGTCAACTGCGTTTTGAGACACGCAGGGTGTGTTGTTAGTGGACTTTTGCCAGAAGAAATAACAATTAATTCAGTTTCCTACTGTGAGACCTGAAGAAAGCTTCGTCGAGCAATCCAGAATAAATGACGTGGAATGCTGTAAGCCGATGTTGTACTGCTTCATGACAATGCAAGGCCACATTCCCTGGCTCAAATTCTGAATCTGATCGAATCCTTTGGCTGAGAGTATTCGATCACCTGCCATACAGTCCAGACCTTGCGTCTAGCGACTACCATCTCTTCCGCCATCTGACGACCTTTCTGGAGGGCAAGCGTTTAGAAACTAAGGAAGAAGTGAAAACGATCGTGAGTAACTGGCTATCATCACAGGCGGCAGAGTTCTATGATGACGGTATCCAAAAACTGGTATATCGTTTCGATAAATGTTTAAGTCGGCAAGGAAATTATATAGAAAAATAAAGAATTGAATGTAAATTCAGAAAATAAATGCTTTTTTGTAAAAAATATACTTACTTCGTTTTTATTGTAAAACGGACCTTACTTAAAAAATATCCCTCGTATATGCAATAGGAACATCGTATAGTTCAGATACGTCCTTAATCGATTTTGTTAATATTGAAGTGAACATTTTGTTTTGAATTGGAGGGTAGAAAAATTACTTGTGCTGTAGATAGATTTTAACCCCTCTCCTTTATAGATATTCTATTATTAGAAACTTCTCCATGATTACACATTTCAGGGTCTAGGAGCCTCCTGTTATATCATTTGAATTGCTCTCCTGGTTGATTCCAATTCTAGTCTGCCCAGAATATTTCGTTATGGCTTCTTTTCTTTTCCCGGTTTATTGCGGCATCAGCAAATTCTATAAATACTCAAAACGTTAATCGTGAAATAAAAATGAAATAAGTTTTTAGTACCAGAATTTTTTATCAGCCCTGCAACAATGTTATATAATTTTATAAGGACTATCATTGTTAGAGCCCTATTTAATGTTGTATATGTTAACATTTATTGTTTATGCATTTGTATGCTCGTAAACATTATGTTGCAAGTTGCATTATGGGATTTGGGTCCACAAGTCGAATATTGTGTAACATTCTGTATTGAAATCCAATGCTAGCGAAGGGTTAGCCATCCGCTCGGATGAATTAATGCTTTCCAGGTTAAATTCCAACATAAGAATAATGAATGTCGTCTCAGTAGCTCAATGGGCAGAGCGTCATCTGGCCAGTTTGATTGACCTAGGGAGAAACCTGTTGGTTGTTCATTATAGCCAATCAGAATCGCGGAGTGTGCACATAGTTACCTTCCATCTTTATGTCGGGAAATTTTACCTCTAGCATCTCTAGGCCACATCTGGTTAGACCGAATATCTGTGGTTCGAATCCCGGATGAGGCGTGAGTTCTTTACACTTCCATGTGTGTTAGATCGGGTGATTCCTCTTGCGAGGAAAGCATACTCATTCGTGTCGCGTGATTGTGAGTTGCATGGGTTAGGTTTGAAGGGCGCTTTTTCTCACAAAAAATTATTTGATTTCCGAGTAAACGGATTTACATTTAAATCATTTCTGAATTCTTACGCTTATATCAAGTGAAAACAAATCATGCACACTTTTGAAACATGTACGACTTTTTATGTAGTGCGGAACCGTTGTATTTTGAATTAGGTTTCGTGCTGTGTAGTGGGTTTTGTTCAATTGCTTTGACTATGGCGTAAATGGCTTGACTTCCGAAAATCTCATACGCATATTAATTATCACTACAGGAAATATAACTAAAGTGTACGTTTCATAAGAAAAGTTCTATTTAGAACAATAAAGTCCGAAAAAATAAAAGTCAATGCATTTCAGACGGCGTAGTCTTAAGTCCAGCGGTTTTTCAGCTAGTTCGCGGAATTGCAATATTTTTAACAAAATCGTGTGAAAATATTGCAATTCTGGGGGACATATTCAATATGGGGTGATTCATGCAACTGATAGAGGTTTTCGAGTATGTATAAAGATTCTGAGATTTAAAAATATATTATGCAATATCTGAAATACTTTGCAGAATGAAATAAAGATGTTGGAATTTTTTTCAGTTCTTAACACTTTCTAACATACTTGAAAAGTGTTTCTGACTCAGTCATTCTGCCTGTTCCTTCGCACAACTGCAGTAAAAATGACTTTATTAAAGTGAAATTTTAATATGTTGTTGTGATGATCTGTAGGACATATTGGAATGAATATGAATAATAGTAACCACCCATTTAGTTTTGGATTTAAACTGGGTAGAAAAAATGAAAACGTTGAACAATATGGGACCTAATTTTTTAGTGATTTTTTAAGCGAAGGTAAAATACACGAATTGTTTCGAAAATTTTAGGAAATATTCAAAGTATCCCGTCACACGAGATGAGACATGCGTGCCCTACGTGACTCCTGAATCAAAACAACAATCGATGAAGTGCCGGCACACATCCCTCTTGTTTAGTCTTCCTTTGTCCCTGAAACTAATATAGGATGATAATTTTTTAATTCAGCCTACAAAAAAATATATTGAAAATAATCATTTGCTGATTTCCTGTGATTTTTGAGAGAGACTCTGGACGCCTGCTTTCACCTCTTTCTGTTATTCTGTTATTGGTTGATCCAAAGAAAAAAAAAAAAAAAAGAAAGAAAAATCGGTAACCAACATTTCTTCCTTTTAAATCGCTCTTTTCTCTTTTTATTTCTTCTCTCTCTCACTCCCTTTTCCCCCTTGTTTTTCCTCCCCCCGTTTTTGTTTTTTAATGTTTCAAATTGATATCACATTCACTATAAATTCATATACCGCAGCACCATCTTATTTGCTGATCTTGTACTATTAACTTTATGTTGTTTGCTGTGTTCTTGATGTTTTTGTTGTTTCTGTTGTTCATCTGTTTCTCAGCTTTCTGTTTGCTGATATCATGTAACTTTTGTAAACTTATTGAAATTAAATAAACATCTGGTTGCTCCGTCAGCGCGATGTGACTGTGGAGGTCGGACTCCGCTATTCAAAACTTTTCCGGGCCATCCATTAAGTTGCTTTAAGTCTTAGGATGAGTCGGATGGTCTGGGCTTTCGACACATCATCGCATTGAGCCCCACAAGGCTCCGTCCTGTCTCCTTTACTTTGGAATATTTACTTCAACAAAATCCTTCTCCTTAAAAATGATCTCTAATATTTGCAAGCCTTCGCAGATGATCTCGCAGTGGTAATATTTGGGGACTCTCTTAAATCAATCACCTAAAAAACTCTATTTTGACATCTGTTTCCAAATCCCTTGAAACTCTTAAGCTCAATTCATCACCTGATAAATCCCAGTGCATAATATTTAACAGGACCCGTGCCAAACGCCGACAAAACTCTCGCATAAAACTTCTTAATAATCCCATCAAAATTACCTGAGACTTAAAATATCTCGGAATTTTAATTGACGACAATCTGACCTGGAGCCCACATATCTTTTATCTTAAAGAGAAATGTTTCAAGCTCTCTTCTACATTTGGGAAAATGTCGGGTAACAATTGGGGTATAAATAAGGCTCTTCTTAAAATCTGGTACTTAGCAGTAATTGAAAAGATCATTGCATATGGATCTGGGGTTTGGGGTAGAAACTTGACAGGGGAACAGATTACGCGGCTTATTTCTTTACAACGGATATTTCTATTGAAAATATCCGCCGGTTTTAGAACAACTGCAAACATTTCTCTTTACTCCATTACAGGAATCCCCCCTGTGCAACTGGTTATTCACAACCTTCATAGGAAATTTCATTTCTGGAGAAACAAAATTGACCTTTTTTTACACTCTTCTCTCCCTTCCCCCCTTTCTTTTGATTCTAATTGCCCCTCCTCTGATAGTCCTCCCTCTCATCGTGTTGTTAATCTTCCCATCCCGGATCCTTTAACTTTTTCAAATATCAACCTTTTCACGGATGGATCTAAAATAGAAAATAGCATCGGCTACTCTATCTGTACTTTTAGACAAGGTGACCTCGAAGAAGTTTTTACATTTAAACTCACAGAAGGCAATACAGTTTTTCAAGCAGAAATCTCTGCCACTAAATTTGTTATACAATGGGCACTCGACAGACAACTTAAAATCAATATATATACTGACTGTCTTTCCTCCATCTTGGCCCTCAAATCTTCCAAAATTTAATCCCTTTTCCTTAAAGAAATCAAACTCCTGGCCCTTTCGACAACAAAATTTAATAACCTTAAATGGGTAAAGGCCCATGCTGGTACGTTGGGAAATAAAGTTGCTGATGAACACGCTAAGGAAGCTGCTGTTTCTGGAACTCCCATTTTTATCCTTTTTCCTTATTATTTTCTTACCTCTTCTTGAAAATCCTTACTCCCGCGCTCTTGGCAATCCTTACTTGAAGATTATGTTTCTCCGAGAACTCATGATCCAGCCCGTATTTTCAGCTTCCTCCCCTCTGTTAACCCACATACCCATATCTTTAAAAAATTTATTATATACTTTATTACTGGCCACGACCCCTTTCTTGAATACCTCTTTTACTTTAAACAAAAATCAACCTCTAACTGTCCTTGCAACTCCTTCGGTGATGCAGATCACTGTGTCTTCTCCTGTCCCTTCTCCAAAAACTTCCATCTAAAAAAACCCTCTCCTACTCTCCGAGCGACTTGGTTTTCCAAGGTATGTTCCAGCAAAATCATCCTTGATCGATTGAAAAACTGTATCCTTACTGCTAGAGAAGTATCTAACAGAGTGAAATGACTAGTTTGTGGGTTATTACTTTCTGCTCTCAAGTCTTATGTGATCAATGAACCCCTGTTAATTCGCTGCTCCCAGGAGTTCTCATACTGTTCCCTTTTTCATTTTTTTAAAATTGTTTTGCTTGCTTTTCATGTGTCTTTCACTTGTTTGCTTGTTTCATGTGTCCTTCATTTGTTTGCTTGTTTTTCAGTTGTGTGTCCTTTGGTCATATTTGTTCTTGCACAGATTATATTAATGTCAACAACGTAATAACACCTCAAAGTAAACAAATCTTACATCAGCCTTCCATTACCTTAATTAAATTTTGAATTGCTAAACATGATATATTATAAATGTTCCACAAAATAATATTGTAAATATCTGTATATACAAGAAGAAATATCAAGAAATCAAAATGTTATTTATATACCTACCCCAGGGGATGTCTGATGCTGGAATTTGTACAACGTCCCTACCTGATGTAACCACCCCCTTTGTGAACTTTAATAAACGTTCCGCAGCCGGTCGTTGTCTGTGAATGCCGGTTTCCGCTATCTAAAATTTTCCCGGCCATCCATTTTGCTGCTCCAAGACTTCGGACGAGTCGGGTGGTCAGGGCTTTCGACCCATCACCGCATGTCAAAGTGAAAGCAAAACATACACTTTCAAAGTGCAAGATCATGTCAACTGCGTTTTGAGACACGCAGGGTGTGTTGTTAGTGGACTTTTGCCAGAAGAAATAACAATTAATTCAGTTTCCTACTGTGAGACCTGAAGAAAGCTTCGTCGAGCAATCCAGAATAAATGACGTGGAATGCTGTAAGCCGATGTTGTACTGCTTCATGACAATGCAAGGCCACATTCCCTGGCTCAAATTCTGAATCTGATCGAATCCTTTGGCTGAGAGTATTCGATCACCTGCCATACAGTCCAGACCTTGCGTCTAGCGACTACCATCTCTTCCGCCATCTGACGACCTTTCTGGAGGGCAAGCGTTTAGAAACTAAGGAAGAAGTGAAAACGATCGTGAGTAACTGGCTATCATCACAGGCGGCAGAGTTCTATGATGACGGTATCCAAAAACTGGTATATCGTTTCGATAAATGTTTAAGTCGGCAAGGAAATTATATAGAAAAATAAAGAATTGAATGTAAATTCAGAAAATAAATGCTTTTTTGTAAAAAATATACTTACTTCGTTTTTATTGTAAAACGGACCTTACTTAAAAAATATCCCTCGTATATGCAATAGGAACATCGTATAGTTCAGATACGTCCTTAATCGATTTTGTTAATATTGAAGTGAACATTTTGTTTTGAATTGGAGGGTAGAAAAATTACTTGTGCTGTAGATAGATTTTAACCCCTCTCCTTTATAGATATTCTATTATTAGAAACTTCTCCATGATTACACATTTCAGGGTCTAGGAGCCTCCTGTTATATCATTTGAATTGCTCTCCTGGTTGATTCCAATTCTAGTCTGCCCAGAATATTTCGTTATGGCTTCTTTTCTTTTCCCGGTTTATTGCGGCATCAGCAAATTCTATAAATACTCAAAACGTTAATCGTGAAATAAAAATGAAATAAGTTTTTAGTACCAGAATTTTTTATCAGCCCTGCAACAATGTTATATAATTTTATAAGGACTATCATTGTTAGAGCCCTATTTAATGTTGTATATGTTAACATTTATTGTTTATGCATTTGTATGCTCGTAAACATTATGTTGCAAGTTGCATTATGGGATTTGGGTCCACAAGTCGAATATTGTGTAACATTCTGTATTGAAATCCAATGCTAGCGAAGGGTTAGCCATCCGCTCGGATGAATTAATGCTTTCCAGGTTAAATTCCAACATAAGAATAATGAATGTCGTCTCAGTAGCTCAATGGGCAGAGCGTCATCTGGCCAGTTTGATTGACCTAGGGAGAAACCTGTTGGTTGTTCATTATAGCCAATCAGAATCGCGGAGTGTGCACATAGTTACCTTCCATCTTTATGTCGGGAAATTTTACCTCTAGCATCTCTAGGCCACATCTGGTTAGACCGAATATCTGTGGTTCGAATCCCGGATGAGGCGTGAGTTCTTTACACTTCCATGTGTGTTAGATCGGGTGATTCCTCTTGCGAGGAAAGCATACTCATTCGTGTCGCGTGATTGTGAGTTGCATGGGTTAGGTTTGAAGGGCGCTTTTTCTCACAAAAAATTATTTGATTTCCGAGTAAACGGATTTACATTTAAATCATTTCTGAATTCTTACGCTTATATCAAGTGAAAACAAATCATGCACACTTTTGAAACATGTACGACTTTTTATGTAGTGCGGAACCGTTGTATTTTGAATTAGGTTTCGTGCTGTGTAGTGGGTTTTGTTCAATTGCTTTGACTATGGCGTAAATGGCTTGACTTCCGAAAATCTCATACGCATATTAATTATCACTACAGGAAATATAACTAAAGTGTACGTTTCATAAGAAAAGTTCTATTTAGAACAATAAAGTCCGAAAAAATAAAAGTCAATGCATTTCAGACGGCGTAGTCTTAAGTCCAGCGGTTTTTCAGCTAGTTCGCGGAATTGCAATATTTTTAACAAAATCGTGTGAAAATATTGCAATTCTGGGGGACATATTCAATATGGGGTGATTCATGCAACTGATAGAGGTTTTCGAGTATGTATAAAGATTCTGAGATTTAAAAATATATTATGCAATATCTGAAATACTTTGCAGAATGAAATAAAGATGTTGGAATTTTTTTCAGTTCTTAACACTTTCTAACATACTTGAAAAGTGTTTCTGACTCAGTCATTCTGCCTGTTCCTTCGCACAACTGCAGTAAAAATGACTTTATTAAAGTGAAATTTTAATATGTTGTTGTGATGATCTGTAGGACATATTGGAATGAATATGAATAATAGTAACCACCCATTTAGTTTTGGATTTAAACTGGGTAGAAAAAATGAAAACGTTGAACAATATGGGACCTAATTTTTTAGTGATTTTTTAAGCGAAGGTAAAATACACGAATTGTTTCGAAAATTTTAGGAAATATTCAAAGTATCCCGTCACACGAGATGAGACATGCGTGCCCTACGTGACTCCTGAATCAAAACAACAATCGATGAAGTGCCGGCACACATCCCTCTTGTTTAGTCTTCCTTTGTCCCTGAAACTAATATAGGATGATAATTTTTTAATTCAGCCTACAAAAAAATATATTGAAAATAATCATTTGCTGATTTCCTGTGATTTTTGAGAGAGACTCTGGACGCCTGCTTTCACCTCTTTCTGTTATTCTGTTATTGGTTGATCCAAAGAAAAAAAAAAAAAAAAGAAAGAAAAAACGGTAACCAACATTTCTTCCTTTTAAATCGCTCTTTTCTCTTTTTATTTCTTCTCTCTCTCACTCCCTTTTCCCCCTTGTTTTTCCTCCCCCCGTTTTTGTTTTTTAATGTTTCAAATTGATATCACATTCACTATAAATTCATATACCGCAGCACCATCTTATTTGCTGATCTTGTACTATTAACTTTATGTTGTTTGCTGTGTTCTTGATGTTTTTGTTGTTTCTGTTGTTCATCTGTTTTTCAGCTTTCTGTTTGCTGATATCATGTAACTTTTGTAAACTTATTGAAATTAAATAAACATCTGGTTGCTCCGTCAGCGCGATGTGACTGTGGAGGTCGGACTCCGCTATTCAAAACTTTTCCGGGCCATCCATTAAGTTGCTTTAAGTCTTAGGATGAGTCGGATGGTCTGGGCTTTCGACACATCATCGCATTGAGCCCCACAAGGCTCCGTCCTGTCTCCTTTACTTTGGAATATTTACTTCAACAAAATCCTTCTCCTTAAAAATGATCTCTAATATTTGCAAGCCTTCGCAGATGATCTCGCAGTGGTAATATTTGGGGACTCTCTTAAATCAATCACCTAAAAAACTCTATTTTGACATCTGTTTCCAAATCCCTTGAAACTCTTAAGCTCAATTCATCATCTGATAAATCCCAGTGCATAATATTTAACAGGACCCGTGCCAAACGCCGACAAAACTCTCGCATAAAACTTCTTAATAATCCCATCAAAATTACCTGAGACTTAAAATATCTCGGAATTTTAATTGACGACAATCTGACCTGGAGCCCACATATCTTTTATCTTAAAGAGAAATGTTTCAAGCTCTCTTCTACATTTGGGAAAATGTCGGGTAACAATTGGGGTATAAATAAGGCTCTTCTTAAAATCTGGTACTTAGCAGTAATTGAAAAGATCATTGCATATGGATCTGGGGTTTGGGGTAGAAACTTGACAGGGGAACAGATTACGCGGCTTATTTCTTTACAACGGATATTTCTATTGAAAATATCCGCCGGTTTTAGAACAACTGCAAACATTTCTCTTTACTCCATTACAGGAATCCCCCCTGTGCAACTGGTTATTCACAACCTTCATAGGAAATTTCATTTCTGGAGAAACAAAATTGACCTTTTTTTACACTCTTCTCTCCCTTCCCCCCTTTCTTTTGATTCTAATTGCCCCTCCTCTGATAGTCCTCCCTCTCATCGTGTTGTTAATCTTCCCATCCCGGATCCTTTAACTTTTTCAAATATCAACCTTTTCACGGATGGATCTAAAATAGAAAATAGCATCGGCTACTCTATCTGTACTTTTAGACAAGGTGACCTCGAAGAAGTTTTTACATTTAAACTCACAGAAGGCAATACAGTTTTTCAAGCAGAAATCTCTGCCACTAAATTTGTTATACAATGGGCACTCGACAGACAACTTAAAATCAATATATATACTGACTGTCTTTCCTCCATCTTGGCCCTCAAATCTTCCAAAATTTAATCCCTTTTCCTTAAAGAAATCAAACTCCTGGCCCTTTCGACAACAAAATTTAATAACCTTAAATGGGTAAAGGCCCATGCTGGTACGTTGGGAAATAAAGTTGCTGATGAACACGCTAAGGAAGCTGCTGTTTCTGGAACTCCCATTTTTATCCTTTTTCCTTATTATTTTCTTACCTCTTCTTGAAAATCCTTACTCCTGCGCTCTTGGCAATCCTTACTTGAAGATTATGTTTCTCCGAGAACTCATGATCCAGCCCGTATTTTCAGCTTCCTCCCCTCTGTTAACCCACATACCCATATCTTTAAAAAATTTATTATATACTTTATTACTGGCCACGACCCCTTTCTTGAATACCTCTTTTACTTTAAACAAAAATCAACCTCTAACTGTCCTTGCAACTCCTTCGGTGATGCAGATCACTGTGTCTTCTCCTGTCCCTTCTCCAAAAACTTCCATCTAAAAAAACCCTCTCCTACTCTCCGAGCGACTTGGTTTTCCAAGGTATGTTCCAGCAAAATCATCCTTGATCGATTGAAAAACTGTATCCTTACTGCTAGAGAAGTATCTAACAGAGTGAAATGACTAGTTTGTGGGTTATTACTTTCTGCTCTCAAGTCTTATGTGATCAATGAACCCCTGTTAATTCGCTGCTCCCAGGAGTTCTCATACTGTTCCCTTTTTCATTTTTTTAAAATTGTTTTGCTTGCTTTTCATGTGTCTTTCACTTGTTTGCTTGTTTCATGTGTCCTTCATTTGTTTGCTTGTTTTTCAGTTGTGTGTCCTTTGGTCATATTTGTTCTTGCACAGATTATATTAATGTCAACAACGTAATAACACCTCAAAGTAAACAAATCTTACATCAGCCTTCCATTACCTTAATTAAATTTTGAATTGCTAAACATGATATATTATAAATGTTCCACAAAATAATATTGTAAATATCTGTATATACAAGAAGAAATATCAAGAAATCAAAATGTTATTTATATACCTACCCCAGGAGATGTCTGATGCTGGAATTTGTACAACGTCCCTACCTGATGTAACCACCCCCTTTGTGAACTTTAATAAACGTTCCGCAGCCGGTCGGTGTCTGTGAATGCCGGTTTCCGCTATCTAAAATTTTCCCGGCCATCCATTTTGCTGCTCCAAGTCTTCGGACGAGTCGGGTGGTCAGGGCTTTCGACCCATCACCGCATGTCAAAGTGAAAGCAAAACATACACTTTCAAAGTGCAAGATCATGTCAACTGCGTTTTGAGACACGCAGGGTGTGTTGTTAGTGGACTTTTGCCAGAAGAAATAACAATTAATTCAGTTTCCTACTGTGAGACCTGAAGAAAGCTTCGTCGAGCAATCCCGAATAAATGACGTGGAATGCTGTAAGCCGATGTTGTACTGCTTCATGACAATGCAAGGCCACATTCCCTGGCTCAAATTCTGAATCTGATCGAATCCTTTGGCTGAGAGTATTCGATCACCTGCCATACAGTCCAGACCTTGCGTCTAGCGACTACCATCTCTTCCGCCATCTGACGACCTTTCTGGAGGGCAAGCGTTTAGAAACTAAGGAAGAAGTGAAAACGATCGTGAGTAACTGGCTATCATCACAGGCGGCAGAGTTCTATGATGACGGTATCCAAAAACTGGTATATCGTTTCGATAAATGTTTAAGTCGGCAAGGAAATTATATAGAAAAATAAAGAATTGAATGTAAATTCAGAAAATAAATGCTTTTTTGTAAAAAATATACTTACTTCGTTTTTATTGTAAAACGGACCTTACTTAAAAAATATCCCTCGTATATGCAATAGGGACATCGTATAGTTCAGATACGTCCTTAATCGATTTTGTTAATATTGAAGTGAACATTTTGTTTTGAATTGGAGGGTAGAAAAATTACTTGTGCTGTAGATAGATTTTAACCCCTCTCCTTTATA
The DNA here is from genome assembly GCA_951213105.1 of Amaurobius ferox. NCBI lineage: Eukaryota > Metazoa > Arthropoda > Arachnida > Araneae > Amaurobiidae > Amaurobius > Amaurobius ferox. The sequence goes on from OX578139.1 coordinate 130,213,611, forward strand.
GATATTCTATTATTAGAAACTTCTCCATGATTACACATTTCAGGGTCTAGGAGCCTCCTGTTATATCATTTGAATTGCTCTCCTGGTTGATTCCAATTCTAGTCTGCCCAGAATATTTCGTTATGGCTTCTTTTCTTTTCCCGGTTTATTGCGGCATCAGCAAATTCTATAAATACTCAAAACGTTAATCGTGAAATAAAAATGAAATAAGTTTTTAGTACCAGAATTTTTTATCAGTCCTGCAACAATGTTATATAATTTTATAAGGACTATCATTGTTAGAGCCCTATTTAATGTTGTATATGTTAACATTTATTGTTTATGCATTTGTATGCTCGTAAACATTATGTTGCAAGTTGCATTATGGGATTTGGGTCCACAAGTCGAATATTGTGTAACATTCTGTATTGAAATCCAATGCTAGCGAAGGGTTAGCCATCCGCTCGGATGAATTAATGCTTTCCAGGTTAAATTCCAACATAAGAATAATGAATGTCGTCTCAGTAGCTCAATGGGCAGAGCGTCATCTGGCCAGTTTGATTGACCTAGGGAGAAACCTGTTGGTTGTTCATTATAGCCAATCAGAATCGCGGAGTGTGCACATAGTTACCTTCCATCTTTATGTCGGGAAATTTTACCTCTAGCATCTCTAGGCCACATCTGGTTAGACCGAATATCTGTGGTTCGAATCCCGGATGAGGCGTGAGTTCTTTACACTTCCATGTGTGTTAGATCGGGTGATTCCTCTTGCGAGGAAAGCATACTCATTCGTGTCGCGTGATTGTGAGTTGCATGGGTTAGGTTTGAAGGGCGCTTTTTCTCACAAAAAATTATTTGATTTCCGAGTAAACGGATTTACATTTAAATCATTTCTGAATTCTTACGCTTATATCAAGTGAAAACAAATCATGCACACTTTTGAAACATGTACGACTTTTTATGTAGTGCGGAACCGTTGTATTTTGAATTAGGTTTCGTGCTGTGTAGTGGGTTTTGTTCAATTGCTTTGACTATGGCGTAAATGGCTTGACTTCCGAAAATCTCATACGCATATTAATTATCACTACAGGAAATATAACTAAAGTGTACGTTTCATAAGAAAAGTTCTATTTAGAACAATAAAGTCCGAAAAAATAAAAGTCAATGCATTTCAGACGGCGTAGTCTTAAGTCCAGCGGTTTTTCAGCTAGTTCGCGGAATTGCAATATTTTTAACAAAATCGTGTGAAAATATTGCAATTCTGGGGGACATATTCAATATGGGGTGATTCATGCAACTGATAGAGGTTTTCGAGTATGTATAAAGATTCTGAGATTTAAAAATATATTATGCAATATCTGAAATACTTTGCAGAATGAAATAAAGATGTTGGAATTTTTTTCAGTTCTTAACACTTTCTAACATACTTGAAAAGTGTTTCTGACTCAGTCATTCTGCCTGTTCCTTCGCACAACTGCAGTAAAAATGACTTTATTAAAGTGAAATTTTAATATGTTGTTGTGATGATCTGTAGGACATATTGGAATGAATATGAATAATAGTAACCACCCATTTAGTTTTGGATTTAAACTGGGTAGAAAAAATGAAAACGTTGAACAATATGGGACCTAATTTTTTAGTGATTTTTTAAGCGAAGGTAAAATACACGAATTGTTTCGAAAATTTTAGGAAATATTCAAAGTATCCCGTCACACGAGATGAGACATGCGTGCCCTACGTGACTCCTGAATCAAAACAACAATCGATGAAGTGCCGGCACACATCCCTCTTGTTTAGTCTTCCTTTGTCCCTGAAACTAATATAGGATGATAATTTTTTAATTCAGCCTACAAAAAAATATATTGAAAATAATCATTTGCTGATTTCCTGTGATTTTTGAGAGAGACTCTGGACGCCTGCTTTCACCTCTTTCTGTTATTCTGTTATTGGTTGATCCAAAGAAAAAAAAAAAAAAAAAAAAAGAAAAATCGGTAACCAACATTTCTTCCTTTTAAATCGCTCTTTTCTCTTTTTATTTCTTCTCTCTCTCACTCCCTTTTCCCCCTTGTTTTTCCTCCCCCCGTTTTTGTTTTTTAATGTTTCAAATTGATATCACATTCACTATAAATTCATATACCGCAGCACCATCTTATTTGCTGATCTTGTACTATTAACTTTATGTTGTTTGCTGTGTTCTTGATGTTTTTGTTGTTTCTGTTGTTCATCTGTTTTTCAGCTTTCTGTTTGCTGATATCATGTAACTTTTGTAAACTTATTGAAATTAAATAAACATCTGGTTGCTCCGTCAGCGCGATGTGACTGTGGAGGTCGGACTCCGCTATTCAAAACTTTTCCGGGCCATCCATTAAGTTGCTTTAAGTCTTAGGATGAGTCGGATGGTCTGGGCTTTCGACACATCATCGCATTGAGCCCCACAAGGCTCCGTCCTGTCTCCTTTACTTTGGAATATTTACTTCAACAAAATCCTTCTCCTTAAAAATGATCTCTAATATTTGCAAGCCTTCGCAGATGATCTCGCAGTGGTAATATTTGGGGACTCTCTTAAATCAATCACCTAAAAAACTCTATTTTGACATCTGTTTCCAAATCCCTTGAAACTCTTAAGCTCAATTCATCATCTGATAAATCCCAGTGCATAATATTTAACAGGACCCGTGCCAAACGCCGACAAAACTCTCGCATAAAACTTCTTAATAATCCCATCAAAATTACCTGAGACTTAAAATATCTCGGAATTTTAATTGACGACAATCTGACCTGGAGCCCACATATCTTTTATCTTAAAGAGAAATGTTTCAAGCTCTCTTCTACATTTGGGAAAATGTCGGGTAACAATTGGGGTATAAATAAGGCTCTTCTTAAAATCTGGTACTTAGCAGTAATTGAAAAGATCATTGCATATGGATCTGGGGTTTGGGGTAGAAACTTGACAGGGGAACAGATTACGCGGCTTATTTCTTTACAACGGATATTTCTATTGAAAATATCCGCCGGTTTTAGAACAACTGCAAACATTTCTCTTTACTCCATTACAGGAATCCCCCCTGTGCAACTGGTTATTCACAACCTTCATAGGAAATTTCATTTCTGGAGAAACAAAATTGACCTTTTTTTACACTCTTCTCTCCCTTCCCCCCTTTCTTTTGATTCTAATTGCCCCTCCTCTGATAGTCCTCCCTCTCATCGTGTTGTTAATCTTCCCATCCCGGATCCTTTAACTTTTTCAAATATCAACCTTTTCACGGATGGATCTAAAATAGAAAATAGCATCGGCTACTCTATCTGTACTTTTAGACAAGGTGACCTCGAAGAAGTTTTTACATTTAAACTCACAGAAGGCAATACAGTTTTTCAAGCAGAAATCTCTGCCACTAAATTTGTTATACAATGGGCACTCGACAGACAACTTAAAATCAATATATATACTGACTGTCTTTCCTCCATCTTGGCCCTCAAATCTTCCAAAATTTAATCCCTTTTCCTTAAAGAAATCAAACTCCTGGCCCTTTCGACAACAAAATTTAATAACCTTAAATGGGTAAAGGCCCATGCTGGTACGTTGGGAAATAAAGTTGCTGATGAACACGCTAAGGAAGCTGCTGTTTCTGGAACTCCCATTTTTATCCTTTTTCCTTATTATTTTCTTACCTCTTCTTGAAAATCCTTACTCCTGCGCTCTTGGCAATCCTTACTTGAAGATTATGTTTCTCCGAGAACTCATGATCCAGCCCGTATTTTCAGCTTCCTCCCCTCTGTTAACCCACATACCCATATCTTTAAAAAATTTATTATATACTTTATTACTGGCCACGACCCCTTTCTTGAATACCTCTTTTACTTTAAACAAAAATCAACCTCTAACTGTCCTTGCAACTCCTTCGGTGATGCAGATCACTGTGTCTTCTCCTGTCCCTTCTCCAAAAACTTCCATCTAAAAAAACCCTCTCCTACTCTCCGAGCGACTTGGTTTTCCAAGGTATGTTCCAGCAAAATCATCCTTGATCGATTGAAAAACTGTATCCTTACTGCTAGAGAAGTATCTAACAGAGTGAAATGACTAGTTTGTGGGTTATTACTTTCTGCTCTCAAGCCTTATGTGATCAATGAACCCCTGTTAATTCGCTGCTCCCAGGAGTTCTCATACTGTTCCCTTTTTCATTTTTTTAAAATTGTTTTGCTTGCTTTTCATGTGTCTTTCACTTGTTTGCTTGTTTCATGTGTCCTTCATTTGTTTGCTTGTTTTTCAGTTGTGTGTCCTTTGGTCATATTTGTTCTTGCACAGATTATATTAATGTCAACAACGTAATAACACCTCAAAGTAAACAAATCTTACATCAGCCTTCCATTACCTTAATTAAATTTTGAATTGCTAAACATGATATATTATAAATGTTCCACAAAATAATATTGTAAATATCTGTATATACAAGAAGAAATATCAAGAAATCAAAATGTTATTTATATACCTACCCCAGGAGATGTCTGATGCTGGAATTTGTACAACGTCCCTACCTGATGTAACCACCCCCTTTGTGAACTTTAATAAACGTTCCGCAGCCGGTCGGTGTCTGTGAATGCCGGTTTCCGCTATCTAAAATTTTCCCGGCCATCCATTTTGCTGCTCCAAGTCTTCGGACGAGTCGGGTGGTCAGGGCTTTCGACACATCACCGCATGTCAAAGTGAAAGCAAAACATACACTTTCAAAGTGCAAGATCATGTCAACTGCGTTTTGAGACACGCAGGGTGTGTTGTTAGTGGACTTTTGCCAGAAGAAATAACAATTAATTCAGTTTCCTACTGTGAGACCTGAAGAAAGCTTCGTCGAGCAATCCAGAATAAATGACGTGGAATGCTGTAAGCCGATGTTGTACTGCTTCATGACAATGCAAGGCCACATTCCCTGGCTCAAATTCTGAATCTGATCGAATCCTTTGGCTGAGAGTATTCGATCACCTGCCATACAGTCCAGACCTTGCGTCTAGCGACTACCATCTCTTCCGCCATCTGACGACCTTTCTGGAGGGCAAGCGTTTAGAAACTAAGGAAGAAGTGAAAACGATCGTGAGTAACTGGCTATCATCACAGGCGGCAGAGTTCTATGATGACGGTATCCAAAAACTGGTATATCGTTTCGATAAATGTTTAAGTCGGCAAGGAAATTATATAGAAAAATAAAGAATTGAATGTAAATTCAGAAAATAAATGCTTTTTTGTAAAAAATATACTTACTTCGTTTTTATTGTAAAACGGACCTTACTTAAAAAATATCCCTCGTATATGCAATAGGAACATCGTATAGTTCAGATACGTCCTTAATCGATTTTGTTAATATTGAAGTGAACATTTTGTTTTGAATTGGAGGGTAGAAAAATTACTTGTGCTGTAGATAGATTTTAACCCCTCTCCTTTATAGATATTCTATTATTAGAAACTTCTCCATGATTACACATTTCAGGGTCTAGGAGCCTCCTGTTATATCATTTGAATTGCTCTCCTGGTTGATTCCAATTCTAGTCTGCCCAGAATATTTCGTTATGGCTTCTTTTCTTTTCCCGGTTTATTGCGGCATCAGCAAATTCTATAAATACTCAAAACGTTAATCGTGAAATAAAAATGAAATAAGTTTTTAGTACCAGAATTTTTTATCAGCCCTGCAACAATGTTATATAATTTTATAAGGACTATCATTGTTAGAGCCCTATTTAATGTTGTATATGTTAACATTTATTGTTTATGCATTTGTATGCTCGTAAACATTATGTTGCAAGTTGCATTATGGGATTTGGGTCCACAAGTCGAATATTGTGTAACATTCTGTATTGAAATCCAATGCTAGCGAAGGGTTAGCCATCCGCTCGGATGAATTAATGCTTTCCAGGTTAAATTCCAACATAAGAATAATGAATGTCGTCTCAGTAGCTCAATGGGCAGAGCGTCATCTGGCCAGTTTGATTGACCTAGGGAGAAACCTGTTGGTTGTTCATTATAGCCAATCAGAATCGCGGAGTGTGCACATAGTTACCTTCCATCTTTATGTCGGGAAATTTTACCTCTAGCATCTCTAGGCCACATCTGGTTAGACCGAATATCTGTGGTTCGAATCCCGGATGAGGCGTGAGTTCTTTACACTTCCATGTGTGTTAGATCGGGTGATTCCTCTTGCGAGGAAAGCATACTCATTCGTGTCGCGTGATTGTGAGTTGCATGGGTTAGGTTTGAAGGGCGCTTTTTCTCACAAAAAATTATTTGATTTCCGAGTAAACGGATTTACATTTAAATCATTTCTGAATTCTTACGCTTATATCAAGTGAAAACAAATCATGCACACTTTTGAAACATGTACGACTTTTTATGTAGTGCGGAACCGTTGTATTTTGAATTAGGTTTCGTGCTGTGTAGTGGGTTTTGTTCAATTGCTTTGACTATGGCGTAAATGGCTTGACTTCCGAAAATCTCATACGCATATTAATTATCACTACAGGAAATATAACTAAAGTGTACGTTTCATAAGAAAAGTTCTATTTAGAACAATAAAGTCCGAAAAAATAAAAGTCAATGCATTTCAGACGGCGTAGTCTTAAGTCCAGCGGTTTTTCAGCTAGTTCGCGGAATTGCAATATTTTTAACAAAATCGTGTGAAAATATTGCAATTCTGGGGGACATATTCAATATGGGGTGATTCATGCAACTGATAGAGGTTTTCGAGTATGTATAAAGATTCTGAGATTTAAAAATATATTATGCAATATCTGAAATACTTTGCAGAATGAAATAAAGATGTTGGAATTTTTTTCAGTTCTTAACACTTTCTAACATACTTGAAAAGTGTTTCTGACTCAGTCATTCTGCCTGTTCCTTCGCACAACTGCAGTAAAAATGACTTTATTAAAGTGAAATTTTAATATGTTGTTGTGATGATCTGTAGGACATATTGGAATGAATATGAATAATAGTAACCACCCATTTAGTTTTGGATTTAAACTGGGTAGAAAAAATGAAAACGTTGAACAATATGGGACCTAATTTTTTAGTGATTTTTTAAGCGAAGGTAAAATACACGAATTGTTTCGAAAATTTTAGGAAATATTCAAAGTATCCCGTCACACGAGATGAGACATGCGTGCCCTACGTGACTCCTGAATCAAAACAACAATCGATGAAGTGCCGGCACACATCCCTCTTGTTTAGTCTTCCTTTGTCCCTGAAACTAATATAGGATGATAATTTTTTAATTCAGCCTACAAAAAAATATATTGAAAATAATCATTTGCTGATTTCCTGTGATTTTTGAGAGAGACTCTGGACGCCTGCTTTCACCTCTTTCTGTTATTCTGTTATTGGTTGATCCAAAGAAAAAAAAAAAAAAAAAAAAAAGAAAAATCGGTAACCAACATTTCTTCCTTTTAAATCGCTCTTTTCTCTTTTTATTTCTTCTCTCTCTCACTCCCTTTTCCCCCTTGTTTTTCCTCCCCCCGTTTTTGTTTTTTAATGTTTCAAATTGATATCACATTCACTATAAATTCATATACCGCAGCACCATCTTATTTGCTGATCTTGTACTATTAACTTTATGTTGTTTGCTGTGTTCTTGATGTTTTTGTTGTTTCTGTTGTTCATCTGTTTTTCAGCTTTCTGTTTGCTGATATCATGTAACTTTTGTAAACTTATTGAAATTAAATAAACATCTGGTTGCTCCGTCAGCGCGATGTGACTGTGGAGGTCGGACTCCGCTATTCAAAACTTTTCCGGGCCATCCATTAAGTTGCTTTAAGTCTTAGGATGAGTCGGATGGTCTGGGCTTTCGACACATCATCGCATTGAGCCCCACAAGGCTCCGTCCTGTCTCCTTTACTTTGGAATATTTACTTCAACAAAATCCTTCTCCTTAAAAATGATCTCTAATATTTGCAAGCCTTCGCAGATGATCTCGCAGTGGTAATATTTGGGGACTCTCTTAAATCAATCACCTAAAAAACTCTATTTTGACATCTGTTTCCAAATCCCTTGAAACTCTTAAGCTCAATTCATCATCTGATAAATCCCAGTGCATAATATTTAACAGGACCCGTGCCAAACGCCGACAAAACTCTCGCATAAAACTTCTTAATAATCCCATCAAAATTACCTGAGACTTAAAATATCTCGGAATTTTAATTGACGACAATCTGACCTGGAGCCCACATATCTTTTATCTTAAAGAAAAATGTTTCAAGCTCTCTTCTACATTTGGGAAAATGTCGGGTAACAATTGGGGTATAAATAAGGCTCTTCTTAAAATCTGGTACTTAGCAGTAATTGAAAAGATCATTGCATATGGATCTGGGGTTTGGGGTAGAAACTTGACAGGGGAACAGATTACGCGGCTTATTTCTTTACAACGGATATTTCTATTGAAAATATCCGCCGGTTTTAGAACAACTGCAAACATTTCTCTTTACTCCATTACAGGAATCCCCCCTGTGCAACTGGTTATTCACAACCTTCATAGGAAATTTCATTTCTGGAGAAACAAAATTGACCTTTTTTTACACTCTTCTCTCCCTTCCCCCCTTTCTTTTGATTCTAATTGCCCCTCCTCTGATAGTCCTCCCTCTCATCGTGTTGTTAATCTTCCCATCCCGGATCCTTTAACTTTTTCAAATATCAACCTTTTCACGGATGGATCTAAAATAGAAAATAGCATCGGCTACTCTATCTGTACTTTTAGACAAGGTGACCTCGAAGAAGTTTTTACATTTAAACTCACAGAAGGCAATACAGTTTTTCAAGCAGAAATCTCTGCCACTAAATTTGTTATACAATGGGCACTCGACAGACAACTTAAAATCAATATATATACTGACTGTCTTTCCTCCATCTTGGCCCTCAAATCTTCCAAAATTTAATCCCTTTTCCTTAAAGAAATCAAACTCCTGGCCCTTTCGACAACAAAATTTAATAACCTTAAATGGGTAAAGGCCCATGCTGGTACGTTGGGAAATAAAGTTGCTGATGAACACGCTAAGGAAGCTGCTGTTTCTGGAACTCCCATTTTTATCCTTTTTCCTTATTATTTTCTTACCTCTTCTTGAAAATCCTTACTCCTGCGCTCTTGGCAATCCTTACTTGAAGATTATGTTTCTCCGAGAACTCATGATCCAGCCCGTATTTTCAGCTTCCTCCCCTCTGTTAACCCACATACCCATATCTTTAAAAAATTTATTATATACTTTATTACTGGCCACGACCCCTTTCTTGAATACCTCTTTTACTTTAAACAAAAATCAACCTCTAACTGTCCTTGCAACTCCTTCGGTGATGCAGATCACTGTGTCTTCTCCTGTCCCTTCTCCAAAAACTTCCATCTAAAAAAACCCTCTCCTACTCTCCGAGCGACTTGGTTTTCCAAGGTATGTTCCAGCAAAATCATCCTTGATCGATTGAAAAACTGTATCCTTACTGCTAGAGAAGTATCTAACAGAGTGAAATGACTAGTTTGTGGGTTATTACTTTCTGCTCTCAAGCCTTATGTGATCAATGAACCCCTGTTAATTCGCTGCTCCCAGGAGTTCTCATACTGTTCCCTTTTTCATTTTTTTAAAATTGTTTTGCTTGCTTTTCATGTGTCTTTCACTTGTTTGCTTGTTTCATGTGTCCTTCATTTGTTTGCTTGTTTTTCAGTTGTGTGTCCTTTGGTCATATTTGTTCTTGCACAGATTATATTAATGTCAACAACGTAATAACACCTCAAAGTAAACAAATCTTACATCAGCCTTCCATTACCTTAATTAAATTTTGAATTGCTAAACATGATATATTATAAATGTTCCACAAAATAATATTGTAAATATCTGTATATACAAGAAGAAATATCAAGAAATCAAAATGTTATTTATATACCTACCCCAGGAGATGTCTGATGCTGGAATTTGTACAACGTCCCTACCTGATGTAACCACCCCCTTTGTGAACTTTAATAAACGTTCCGCAGCCGGTCGGTGTCTGTGAATGCCGGTTTCCGCTATCTAAAATTTTCCCGGCCATCCATTTTGCTGCTCCAAGTCTTCGGACGAGTCGGGTGGTCAGGGCTTTCGACACATCACCGCATGTCAAAGTGAAAGCAAAACATACACTTTCAAAGTGCAAGATCATGTCAACTGCGTTTTGAGACACGCAGGGTGTGTTGTTAGTGGACTTTTGCCAGAAGAAATAACAATTAATTCAGTTTCCTACTGTGAGACCTGAAGAAAGCTTCGTCGAGCAATCCAGAATAAATGACGTGGAATGCTGTAAGCCGATGTTGTACTGCTTCATGACAATGCAAGGCCACATTCCCTGGCTCAAATTCTGAATCTGATCGAATCCTTTGGCTGAGAGTATTCGATCACCTGCCATACAGTCCAGACCTTGCGTCTAGCGACTACCATCTCTTCCGCCATCTGACGACCTTTCTGGAGGGCAAGCGTTTAGAAACTAAGGAAGAAGTGAAAACGATCGTGAGTAACTGGCTATCATCACAGGCGGCAGAGTTCTATGATGACGGTATCCAAAAACTGGTATATCGTTTCGATAAATGTTTAAGTCGGCAAGGAAATTATATAGAAAAATAAAGAATTGAATGTAAATTCAGAAAATAAATGCTTTTTTGTAAAAAATATACTTACTTCGTTTTTATTGTAAAACGGACCTTACTTAAAAAATATCCCTCGTATATGCAATAGGAACATCGTATAGTTCAGATACGTCCTTAATCGATTTTGTTAATATTGAAGTGAACATTTTGTTTTGAATTGGAGGGTAGAAAAATTACTTGTGCTGTAGATAGATTTTAACCCCTCTCCTTTATAGATATTCTATTATTAGAAACTTCTCCATGATTACACATTTCAGGGTCTAGGAGCCTCCTGTTATATCATTTGAATTGCTCTCCTGGTTGATTCCAATTCTAGTCTGCCCAGAATATTTCGTTATGGCTTCTTTTCTTTTCCCGGTTTATTGCGGCATCAGCAAATTCTATAAATACTCAAAACGTTAATCGTGAAATAAAAATGAAATAAGTTTTTAGTACCAGAATTTTTTATCAGCCCTGCAACAATGTTATATAATTTTATAAGGACTATCATTGTTAGAGCCCTATTTAATGTTGTATATGTTAACATTTATTGTTTATGCATTTGTATGCTCGTAAACATTATGTTGCAAGTTGCATTATGGGATTTGGGTCCACAAGTCGAATATTGTGTAACATTCTGTATTGAAATCCAATGCTAGCGAAGGGTTAGCCATCCGCTCGGATGAATTAATGCTTTCCAGGTTAAATTCCAACATAAGAATAATGAATGTCGTCTCAGTAGCTCAATGGGCAGAGCGTCATCTGGCCAGTTTGATTGACCTAGGGAGAAACCTGTTGGTTGTTCATTATAGCCAATCAGAATCGCGGAGTGTGCACATAGTTACCTTCCATCTTTATGTCGGGAAATTTTACCTCTAGCATCTCTAGGCCACATCTGGTTAGACCGAATATCTGTGGTTCGAATCCCGGATGAGGCGTGAGTTCTTTACACTTCCATGTGTGTTAGATCGGGTGATTCCTCTTGCGAGGAAAGCATACTCATTCGTGTCGCGTGATTGTGAGTTGCATGGGTTAGGTTTGAAGGGCGCTTTTTCTCACAAAAAATTATTTGATTTCCGAGTAAACGGATTTACATTTAAATCATTTCTGAATTCTTACGCTTATATCAAGTGAAAACAAATCATGCACACTTTTGAAACATGTACGACTTTTTATGTAGTGCGGAACCGTTGTATTTTGAATTAGGTTTCGTGCTGTGTAGTGGGTTTTGTTCAATTGCTTTGACTATGGCGTAAATGGCTTGACTTCCGAAAATCTCATACGCATATTAATTATCACTACAGGAAATATAACTAAAGTGTACGTTTCATAAGAAAAGTTCTATTTAGAACAATAAAGTCCGAAAAAATAAAAGTCAATGCATTTCAGACGGCGTAGTCTTAAGTCCAGCGGTTTTTCAGCTAGTTCGCGGAATTGCAATATTTTTAACAAAATCGTGTGAAAATATTGCAATTCTGGGGGACATATTCAATATGGGGTGATTCATGCAACTGATAGAGGTTTTCGAGTATGTATAAAGATTCTGAGATTTAAAAATATATTATGCAATATCTGAAATACTTTGCAGAATGAAATAAAGATGTTGGAATTTTTTTCAGTTCTTAACACTTTCTAACATACTTGAAAAGTGTTTCTGACTCAGTCATTCTGCCTGTTCCTTCGCACAACTGCAGTAAAAATGACTTTATTAAAGTGAAATTTTAATATGTTGTTGTGATGATCTGTAGGACATATTGGAATGAATATGAATAATAGTAACCACCCATTTAGTTTTGGATTTAAACTGGGTAGAAAAAATGAAAACGTTGAACAATATGGGACCTAATTTTTTAGTGATTTTTTAAGCGAAGGTAAAATACACGAATTGTTTCGAAAATTTTAGGAAATATTCAAAGTATCCCGTCACACGAGATGAGACATGCGTGCCCTACGTGACTCCTGAATCAAAACAACAATCGATGAAGTGCCGGCACACATCCCTCTTGTTTAGTCTTCCTTTGTCCCTGAAACTAATATAGGATGATAATTTTTTAATTCAGCCTACAAAAAAATATATTGAAAATAATCATTTGCTGATTTCCTGTGATTTTTGAGAGAGACTCTGGACGCCTGCTTTCACCTCTTTCTGTTATTCTGTTATTGGTTGATCCAAAGAAAAAAAAAAAAAAAAGAAAGAAAAATCGGTAACCAACATTTCTTCCTTTTAAATCGCTCTTTTCTCTTTTTATTTCTTCTCTCTCTCACTCCCTTTTCCCCCTTGTTTTTCCTCCCCCCGTTTTTGTTTTTTAATGTTTCAAATTGATATCACATTCACTATAAATTCATATACCGCAGCACCATCTTATTTGCTGATCTTGTACTATTAACTTTATGTTGTTTGCTGTGTTCTTGATGTTTTTGTTGTTTCTGTTGTTCATCTGTTTCTCAGCTTTCTGTTTGCTGATATCATGTAACTTTTGTAAACTTATTGAAATTAAATAAACATCTGGTTGCTCCGTCAGCGCGATGTGACTGTGGAGGTCGGACTCCGCTATTCAAAACTTTTCCGGGCCATCCATTAAGTTGCTTTAAGTCTTAGGATGAGTCGGATGGTCTGGGCTTTCGACACATCATCGCATTGAGCCCCACAAGGCTCCGTCCTGTCTCCTTTACTTTGGAATATTTACTTCAACAAAATCCTTCTCCTTAAAAATGATCTCTAATATTTGCAAGCCTTCGCAGATGATCTCGCAGTGGTAATATTTGGGGACTCTCTTAAATCAATCACCTAAAAAACTCTATTTTGACATCTGTTTCCAAATCCCTTGAAACTCTTAAGCTCAATTCATCACCTGATAAATCCCAGTGCATAATATTTAACAGGACCCGTGCCAAACGCCGACAAAACTCTCGCATAAAACTTCTTAATAATCCCATCAAAATTACCTGAGACTTAAAATATCTCGGAATTTTAATTGACGACAATCTGACCTGGAGCCCACATATCTTTTATCTTAAAGAGAAATGTTTCAAGCTCTCTTCTACATTTGGGAAAATGTCGGGTAACAATTGGGGTATAAATAAGGCTCTTCTTAAAATCTGGTACTTAGCAGTAATTGAAAAGATCATTGCATATGGATCTGGGGTTTGGGGTAGAAACTTGACAGGGGAACAGATTACGCGGCTTATTTCTTTACAACGGATATTTCTATTGAAAATATCCGCCGGTTTTAGAACAACTGCAAACATTTCTCTTTACTCCATTACAGGAATCCCCCCTGTGCAACTGGTTATTCACAACCTTCATAGGAAATTTCATTTCTGGAGAAACAAAATTGACCTTTTTTTACACTCTTCTCTCCCTTCCCCCCTTTCTTTTGATTCTAATTGCCCCTCCTCTGATAGTCCTCCCTCTCATCGTGTTGTTAATCTTCCCATCCCGGATCCTTTAACTTTTTCAAATATCAACCTTTTCACGGATGGATCTAAAATAGAAAATAGCATCGGCTACTCTATCTGTACTTTTAGACAAGGTGACCTCGAAGAAGTTTTTACATTTAAACTCACAGAAGGCAATACAGTTTTTCAAGCAGAAATCTCTGCCACTAAATTTGTTATACAATGGGCACTCGACAGACAACTTAAAATCAATATATATACTGACTGTCTTTCCTCCATCTTGGCCCTCAAATCTTCCAAAATTTAATCCCTTTTCCTTAAAGAAATCAAACTCCTGGCCCTTTCGACAACAAAATTTAATAACCTTAAATGGGTAAAGGCCCATGCTGGTACGTTGGGAAATAAAGTTGCTGATGAACACGCTAAGGAAGCTGCTGTTTCTGGAACTCCCATTTTTATCCTTTTTCCTTATTATTTTCTTACCTCTTCTTGAAAATCCTTACTCCCGCGCTCTTGGCAATCCTTACTTGAAGATTATGTTTCTCCGAGAACTCATGATCCAGCCCGTATTTTCAGCTTCCTCCCCTCTGTTAACCCACATACCCATATCTTTAAAAAATTTATTATATACTTTATTACTGGCCACGACCCCTTTCTTGAATACCTCTTTTACTTTAAACAAAAATCAACCTCTAACTGTCCTTGCAACTCCTTCGGTGATGCAGATCACTGTGTCTTCTCCTGTCCCTTCTCCAAAAACTTCCATCTAAAAAAACCCTCTCCTACTCTCCGAGCGACTTGGTTTTCCAAGGTATGTTCCAGCAAAATCATCCTTGATCGATTGAAAAACTGTATCCTTACTGCTAGAGAAGTATCTAACAGAGTGAAATGACTAGTTTGTGGGTTATTACTTTCTGCTCTCAAGTCTTATGTGATCAATGAACCCCTGTTAATTCGCTGCTCCCAGGAGTTCTCATACTGTTCCCTTTTTCATTTTTTTAAAATTGTTTTGCTTGCTTTTCATGTGTCTTTCACTTGTTTGCTTGTTTCATGTGTCCTTCATTTGTTTGCTTGTTTTTCAGTTGTGTGTCCTTTGGTCATATTTGTTCTTGCACAGATTATATTAATGTCAACAACGTAATAACACCTCAAAGTAAACAAATCTTACATCAGCCTTCCATTACCTTAATTAAATTTTGAATTGCTAAACATGATATATTATAAATGTTCCACAAAATAATATTGTAAATATCTGTATATACAAGAAGAAATATCAAGAAATCAAAATGTTATTTATATACCTACCCCAGGGGATGTCTGATGCTGGAATTTGTACAACGTCCCTACCTGATGTAACCACCCCCTTTGTGAACTTTAATAAACGTTCCGCAGCCGGTCGTTGTCTGTGAATGCCGGTTTCCGCTATCTAAAATTTTCCCGGCCATCCATTTTGCTGCTCCAAGACTTCGGACGAGTCGGGTGGTCAGGGCTTTCGACCCATCACCGCATGTCAAAGTGAAAGCAAAACATACACTTTCAAAGTGCAAGATCATGTCAACTGCGTTTTGAGACACGCAGGGTGTGTTGTTAGTGGACTTTTGCCAGAAGAAATAACAATTAATTCAGTTTCCTACTGTGAGACCTGAAGAAAGCTTCGTCGAGCAATCCAGAATAAATGACGTGGAATGCTGTAAGCCGATGTTGTACTGCTTCATGACAATGCAAGGCCACATTCCCTGGCTCAAATTCTGAATCTGATCGAATCCTTTGGCTGAGAGTATTCGATCACCTGCCATACAGTCCAGACCTTGCGTCTAGCGACTACCATCTCTTCCGCCATCTGACGACCTTTCTGGAGGGCAAGCGTTTAGAAACTAAGGAAGAAGTGAAAACGATCGTGAGTAACTGGCTATCATCACAGGCGGCAGAGTTCTATGATGACGGTATCCAAAAACTGGTATATCGTTTCGATAAATGTTTAAGTCGGCAAGGAAATTATATAGAAAAATAAAGAATTGAATGTAAATTCAGAAAATAAATGCTTTTTTGTAAAAAATATACTTACTTCGTTTTTATTGTAAAACGGACCTTACTTAAAAAATATCCCTCGTATATGCAATAGGAACATCGTATAGTTCAGATACGTCCTTAATCGATTTTGTTAATATTGAAGTGAACATTTTGTTTTGAATTGGAGGGTAGAAAAATTACTTGTGCTGTAGATAGATTTTAACCCCTCTCCTTTATAGATATTCTATTATTAGAAACTTCTCCATGATTACACATTTCAGGGTCTAGGAGCCTCCTGTTATATCATTTGAATTGCTCTCCTGGTTGATTCCAATTCTAGTCTGCCCAGAATATTTCGTTATGGCTTCTTTTCTTTTCCCGGTTTATTGCGGCATCAGCAAATTCTATAAATACTCAAAACGTTAATCGTGAAATAAAAATGAAATAAGTTTTTAGTACCAGAATTTTTTATCAGCCCTGCAACAATGTTATATAATTTTATAAGGACTATCATTGTTAGAGCCCTATTTAATGTTGTATATGTTAACATTTATTGTTTATGCATTTGTATGCTCGTAAACATTATGTTGCAAGTTGCATTATGGGATTTGGGTCCACAAGTCGAATATTGTGTAACATTCTGTATTGAAATCCAATGCTAGCGAAGGGTTAGCCATCCGCTCGGATGAATTAATGCTTTCCAGGTTAAATTCCAACATAAGAATAATGAATGTCGTCTCAGTAGCTCAATGGGCAGAGCGTCATCTGGCCAGTTTGATTGACCTAGGGAGAAACCTGTTGGTTGTTCATTATAGCCAATCAGAATCGCGGAGTGTGCACATAGTTACCTTCCATCTTTATGTCGGGAAATTTTACCTCTAGCATCTCTAGGCCACATCTGGTTAGACCGAATATCTGTGGTTCGAATCCCGGATGAGGCGTGAGTTCTTTACACTTCCATGTGTGTTAGATCGGGTGATTCCTCTTGCGAGGAAAGCATACTCATTCGTGTCGCGTGATTGTGAGTTGCATGGGTTAGGTTTGAAGGGCGCTTTTTCTCACAAAAAATTATTTGATTTCCGAGTAAACGGATTTACATTTAAATCATTTCTGAATTCTTACGCTTATATCAAGTGAAAACAAATCATGCACACTTTTGAAACATGTACGACTTTTTATGTAGTGCGGAACCGTTGTATTTTGAATTAGGTTTCGTGCTGTGTAGTGGGTTTTGTTCAATTGCTTTGACTATGGCGTAAATGGCTTGACTTCCGAAAATCTCATACGCATATTAATTATCACTACAGGAAATATAACTAAAGTGTACGTTTCATAAGAAAAGTTCTATTTAGAACAATAAAGTCCGAAAAAATAAAAGTCAATGCATTTCAGACGGCGTAGTCTTAAGTCCAGCGGTTTTTCAGCTAGTTCGCGGAATTGCAATATTTTTAACAAAATCGTGTGAAAATATTGCAATTCTGGGGGACATATTCAATATGGGGTGATTCATGCAACTGATAGAGGTTTTCGAGTATGTATAAAGATTCTGAGATTTAAAAATATATTATGCAATATCTGAAATACTTTGCAGAATGAAATAAAGATGTTGGAATTTTTTTCAGTTCTTAACACTTTCTAACATACTTGAAAAGTGTTTCTGACTCAGTCATTCTGCCTGTTCCTTCGCACAACTGCAGTAAAAATGACTTTATTAAAGTGAAATTTTAATATGTTGTTGTGATGATCTGTAGGACATATTGGAATGAATATGAATAATAGTAACCACCCATTTAGTTTTGGATTTAAACTGGGTAGAAAAAATGAAAACGTTGAACAATATGGGACCTAATTTTTTAGTGATTTTTTAAGCGAAGGTAAAATACACGAATTGTTTCGAAAATTTTAGGAAATATTCAAAGTATCCCGTCACACGAGATGAGACATGCGTGCCCTACGTGACTCCTGAATCAAAACAACAATCGATGAAGTGCCGGCACACATCCCTCTTGTTTAGTCTTCCTTTGTCCCTGAAACTAATATAGGATGATAATTTTTTAATTCAGCCTACAAAAAAATATATTGAAAATAATCATTTGCTGATTTCCTGTGATTTTTGAGAGAGACTCTGGACGCCTGCTTTCACCTCTTTCTGTTATTCTGTTATTGGTTGATCCAAAGAAAAAAAAAAAAAAAAGAAAGAAAAAACGGTAACCAACATTTCTTCCTTTTAAATCGCTCTTTTCTCTTTTTATTTCTTCTCTCTCTCACTCCCTTTTCCCCCTTGTTTTTCCTCCCCCCGTTTTTGTTTTTTAATGTTTCAAATTGATATCACATTCACTATAAATTCATATACCGCAGCACCATCTTATTTGCTGATCTTGTACTATTAACTTTATGTTGTTTGCTGTGTTCTTGATGTTTTTGTTGTTTCTGTTGTTCATCTGTTTTTCAGCTTTCTGTTTGCTGATATCATGTAACTTTTGTAAACTTATTGAAATTAAATAAACATCTGGTTGCTCCGTCAGCGCGATGTGACTGTGGAGGTCGGACTCCGCTATTCAAAACTTTTCCGGGCCATCCATTAAGTTGCTTTAAGTCTTAGGATGAGTCGGATGGTCTGGGCTTTCGACACATCATCGCATTGAGCCCCACAAGGCTCCGTCCTGTCTCCTTTACTTTGGAATATTTACTTCAACAAAATCCTTCTCCTTAAAAATGATCTCTAATATTTGCAAGCCTTCGCAGATGATCTCGCAGTGGTAATATTTGGGGACTCTCTTAAATCAATCACCTAAAAAACTCTATTTTGACATCTGTTTCCAAATCCCTTGAAACTCTTAAGCTCAATTCATCACCTGATAAATCCCAGTGCATAATATTTAACAGGACCCGTGCCAAACGCCGACAAAACTCTCGCATAAAACTTCTTAATAATCCCATCAAAATTACCTGAGACTTAAAATATCTCGGAATTTTAATTGACGACAATCTGACCTGGAGCCCACATATCTTTTATCTTAAAGAGAAATGTTTCAAGCTCTCTTCTACATTTGGGAAAATGTCGGGTAACAATTGGGGTATAAATAAGGCTCTTCTTAAAATCTGGTACTTAGCAGTAATTGAAAAGATCATTGCATATGGATCTGGGGTTTGGGGTAAAAACTTGACAGGGGAACAGATTACGCGGCTTATTTCTTTACAACGGATATTTCTATTGAAAATATCCGCCGGTTTTAGAACAACTGCAAACATTTCTCTTTACTCCATTACAGGAATCCCCCCTGTGCAACTGGTTATTCACAACCTTCATAGGAAATTTCATTTCTGGAGAAACAAAATTGACCTTTTTTTACACTCTTCTCTCCCTTCCCCCCTTTCTTTTGATTCTAATTGCCCCTCCTCTGATAGTCCTCCCTCTCATCGTGTTGTTAATCTTCCCATCCCGGATCCTTTAACTTTTTCAAATATCAACCTTTTCACGGATGGATCTAAAATAGAAAATAGCATCGGCTACTCTATCTGTACTTTTAGACAAGGTGACCTCGAAGAAGTTTTTACATTTAAACTCACAGAAGGCAATACAGTTTTTCAAGCAGAAATCTCTGCCACTAAATTTGTTATACAATGGGCACTCGACAGACAACTTAAAATCAATATATATACTGACTGTCTTTCCTCCATCTTGGCCCTCAAATCTTCCAAAATTTAATCCCTTTTCCTTAAAGAAATCAAACTCCTGGCCCTTTCGACAACAAAATTTAATAACCTTAAATGGGTAAAGGCCCATGCTGGTACGTTGGGAAATAAAGTTGCTGATGAACACGCTAAGGAAGCTGCTGTTTCTGGAACTCCCATTTTTATCCTTTTTCCTTATTATTTTCTTACCTCTTCTTAAAAATCCTTACTCCCGCGCTCTTGGCAATCCTTACTTGAAGATTATGTTTCTCCGAGAACTCATGATCCAGCCCGTATTTTCAGCTTCCTCCCCTCTGTTAACCCACATACCCATATCTTTAAAAAATTTATTATATACTTTATTACTGGCCACGACCCCTTTCTTGAATACCTCTTTTACTTTAAACAAAAATCAACCTCTAACTGTCCTTGCAACTCCTTCGGTGATGCAGATCACTGTGTCTTCTCCTGTCCCTTCTCCAAAAACTTCCATCTAAAAAAACCCTCTCCTACTCTCCGAGCGACTTGGTTTTCCAAGGTATGTTCCAGCAAAATCATCCTTGATCGATTGAAAAACTGTATCCTTACTGCTAGAGAAGTATCTAACAGAGTGAAATGACTAGTTTGTGGGTTATTACTTTCTGCTCTCAAGTCTTATGTGATCAATGAACCCCTGTTAATTCGCTGCTCCCAGGAGTTCTCATACTGTTCCCTTTTTCATTTTTTTAAAATTGTTTTGCTTGCTTTTCATGTGTCTTTCACTTGTTTGCTTGTTTCATGTGTCCTTCATTTGTTTGCTTGTTTTTCAGTTGTGTGTCCTTTGGTCATATTTGTTCTTGCACAGATTATATTAATGTCAACAACGTAATAACACCTCAAAGTAAACAAATCTTACATCAGCCTTCCATTACCTTAATTAAATTTTGAATTGCTAAACATGATATATTATAAATGTTCCACAAAATAATATTGTAAATATCTGTATATACAAGAAGAAATATCAAGAAATCAAAATGTTATTTATATACCTACCCCAGGAGATGTCTGATGCTGGAATTTGTACAACGTCCCTACCTGATGTAACCACCCCCTTTGTGAACTTTAATAAACGTTCCGCAGCCGGTCGTTGTCTGTGAATGCCGGTTTCCGCTATCTAAAATTTTCCCGGCCATCCATTTTGCTGCTCCAAGACTTCGGACGAGTCGGGTGGTCAGGGCTTTCGACACATCACCGCATGTCAAAGTGAAAGCAAAACATACACTTTCAAAGTGCAAGATCATGTCAACTGCGTTTTGAGACACGCAGGGTGTGTTGTTAGTGGACTTTTGCCAGAAGAAATAACAATTAATTCAGTTTCCTACTGTGAGACCTGAAGAAAGCTTCGTCGAGCAATCCAGAATAAATGACGTGGAATGCTGTAAGCCGATGTTGTACTGCTTCATGACAATGCAAGGCCACATTCCCTGGCTCAAATTCTGAATCTGATCGAATCCTTTGGCTGAGAGTATTCGATCACCTGCCATACAGTCCAGACCTTGCGTCTAGCGACTACCATCTCTTCCGCCATCTGACGACCTTTCTGGAGGGCAAGCGTTTAGAAACTAAGGAAGAAGTGAAAACGATCGTGAGTAACTGGCTATCATCACAGGCGGCAGAGTTCTATGATGACGGTATCCAAAAACTGGTATATCGTTTCGATAAATGTTTAAGTCGGCAAGGAAATTATATAGAAAAATAAAGAATTGAATGTAAATTCAGAAAATAAATGCTTTTTTGTAAAAAATATACTTACTTCGTTTTTATTGTAAAACGGACCTTACTTAAAAAATATCCCTCGTATATGCAATAGGGACATCGTATAGTTCAGATACGTCCTTAATCGATTTTGTTAATATTGAAGTGAACATTTTGTTTTGAATTGGAGGGTAGAAAAATTACTTGTGCTGTAGATAGATTTTAACCCCTCTCCTTTATAGATATTCTATTATTAGAAACTTCTCCATGATTACACATTTCAGGGTCTAGGAGCCTCCTGTTATATCATTTGAATTGCTCTCCTGGTTGATTCCAATTCTAGTCTGCCCAGAATATTTCGTTATGGCTTCTTTTCTTTTCCCGGTTTATTGCGGCATCAGCAAATTCTATAAATACTCAAAACGTTAATCGTGAAATAAAAATGAAATAAGTTTTTAGTACCAGAATTTTTTATCAGCCCTGCAACAATGTTATATAATTTTATAAGGACTATCATTGTTAGAGCCCTATTTAATGTTGTATATGTTAACATTTATTGTTTATGCATTTGTATGCTCGTAAACATTATGTTGCAAGTTGCATTATGGGATTTGGGTCCACAAGTCGAATATTGTGTAACATTCTGTATTGAAATCCAATGCTAGCGAAGGGTTAGCCATCCGCTCGGATGAATTAATGCTTTCCAGGTTAAATTCCAACATAAGAATAATGAATGTCGTCTCAGTAGCTCAATGGGCAGAGCGTCATCTGGCCAGTTTGATTGACCTAGGGAGAAACCTGTTGGTTGTTCATTATAGCCAATCAGAATCGCGGAGTGTGCACATAGTTACCTTCCATCTTTATGTCGGGAAATTTTACCTCTAGCATCTCTAGGCCACATCTGGTTAGACCGAATATCTGTGGTTCGAATCCCGGATGAGGCGTGAGTTCTTTACACTTCCATGTGTGTTAGATCGGGTGATTCCTCTTGCGAGGAAAGCATACTCATTCGTGTCGCGTGATTGTGAGTTGCATGGGTTAGGTTTGAAGGGCGCTTTTTCTCACAAAAAATTATTTGATTTCCGAGTAAACGGATTTACATTTAAATCATTTCTGAATTCTTACACTTATATCAAGTGAAAACAAATCATGCACACTTTTGAAACATGTACGACTTTTTATGTAGTGCGGAACCGTTGTATTTTGAATTAGGTTTCGTGCTGTGTAGTGGGTTTTGTTCAATTGCTTTGACTATGGCGTAAATGGCTTGACTTCCGAAAATCTCATACGCATATTAATTATCACTACAGGAAATATAACTAAAGTGTACGTTTCATAAGAAAAGTTCTATTTAGAACAATAAAGTCCGAAAAAATAAAAGTCAATGCATTTCAGACGGCGTAGTCTTAAGTCCAGCGGTTTTTCAGCTAGTTCGCGGAATTGCAATATTTTTAACAAAATCGTGTGAAAATATTGCAATTCTGGGGGACATATTCAATATGGGGTGATTCATGCAACTGATAGAGGTTTTCGAGTATGTATAAAGATTCTGAGATTTAAAAATATATTATGCAATATCTGAAATACTTTGCAGAATGAAATAAAGATGTTGGAATTTTTTTCAGTTCTTAACACTTTCTAACATACTTGAAAAGTGTTTCTGACTCAGTCATTCTGCCTGTTCCTTCGCACAACTGCAGTAAAAATGACTTTATTAAAGTGAAATTTTAATATGTTGTTGTGATGATCTGTAGGACATATTGGAATGAATATGAATAATAGTAACCACCCATTTAGTTTTGGATTTAAACTGGGTAGAAAAAATGAAAACGTTGAACAATATGGGACCGAATTTTTTAGTGATTTTTTAAGCGAAGGTAAAATACACGAATTGTTTCGAAAATTTTAGGAAATATTCAAAGTATCCCGTCACACGAGATGAGACATGCGTGCCCTACGTGACTCCTGAATCAAAACAACAATCGATGAAGTGCCGGCACACATCCCTCTTGTTTAGTCTTCCTTTGTCCCTGAAACTAATATAGGATGATAATTTTTTAATTCAGCCTACAAAAAAATATATTGAAAATAATCATTTGCTGATTTCCTGTGATTTTTGAGAGAGACTCTGGACGCCTGCTTTCACCTCTTTCTGTTATTCTGTTATTGGTTGATCCAAAGAAAAAAAAAAAAAAAAAAGAAAGAAAAATCGGTAACCAACATTTCTTCCTTTTAAATCGCTCTTTTCTCTTTTTATTTCTTCTCTCTCTCACTCCCTTTTCCCCCTTGTTTTTCCTCCCCCCGTTTTTGTTTTTTAATGTTTCAAATTGATATCACATTCACTATAAATTCATATACCGCAGCACCATCTTATTTGCTGATCTTGTACTATTAACTTTATGTTGTTTGCTGTGTTCTTGATGTTTTTGTTGTTTCTGTTGTTCATCTGTTTTTCAGCTTTCTGTTTGCTGATATCATGTAACTTTTGTAAACTTATTGAAATTAAATAAACATCTGGTTGCTCCGTCAGCGCGATGTGACTGTGGAGGTCGGACTCCGCTATTCAAAACTTTTCCGGGCCATCCATTAAGTTGCTTTAAGTCTTAGGATGAGTCGGATGGTCTGGGCTTTCGACACATCATCGCATTGAGCCCCACAAGGCTCCGTCCTGTCTCCTTTACTTTGGAATATTTACTTCAACAAAATCCTTCTCCTTAAAAATGATCTCTAATATTTGCAAGCCTTCGCAGATGATCTCGCAGTGGTAATATTTGGGGACTCTCTTAAATCAATCACCTAAAAAACTCTATTTTGACATCTGTTTCCAAATCCCTTGAAACTCTTAAGCTCAATTCATCATCTGATAAATCCCAGTGCATAATATTTAACAGGACCCGTGCCAAACGCCGACAAAACTCTCGCATAAAACTTCTTAATAATCCCATCAAAATTACCTGAGACTTAAAATATCTCGGAATTTTAATTGACGACAATCTGACCTGGAGCCCACATATCTTTTATCTTAAAGAGAAATGTTTCAAGCTCTCTTCTACATTTGGGAAAATGTCGGGTAACAATTGGGGTATAAATAAGGCTCTTCTTAAAATCTGGTACTTAGCAGTAATTGAAAAGATCATTGCATATGGATCTGGGGTTTGGGGTAGAAACTTGACAGGGGAACAGATTACGCGGCTTATTTCTTTACAACGGATATTTCTATTGAAAATATCCGCCGGTTTTAGAACAACTGCAAACATTTCTCTTTACTCCATTACAGGAATCCCCCCTGTGCAACTGGTTATTCACAACCTTCATAGGAAATTTCATTTCTGGAGAAACAAAATTGACCTTTTTTTACACTCTTCTCTCCCTTCCCCCCTTTCTTTTGATTCTAATTGCCCCTCCTCTGATAGTCCTCCCTCTCATCGTGTTGTTAATCTTCCCATCCCGGATCCTTTAACTTTTTCAAATATCAACCTTTTCACGGATGGATCTAAAATAGAAAATAGCATCGGCTACTCTATCTGTACTTTTAGACAAGGTGACCTCGAAGAAGTTTTTACATTTAAACTCACAGAAGGCAATACAGTTTTTCAAGCAGAAATCTCTGCCACTAAATTTGTTATACAATGGGCACTCGACAGACAACTTAAAATCAATATATATACTGACTGTCTTTCCTCCATCTTGGCCCTCAAATCTTCCAAAATTTAATCCCTTTTCCTTAAAGAAATCAAACTCCTGGCCCTTTCGACAACAAAATTTAATAACCTTAAATGGGTAAAGGCCCATGCTGGTACGTTGGGAAATAAAGTTGCTGATGAACACGCTAAGGAAGCTGCTGTTTCTGGAACTCCCATTTTTATCCTTTTTCCTTATTATTTTCTTACCTCTTCTTGAAAATCCTTACTCCTGCGCTCTTGGCAATCCTTACTTGAAGATTATGTTTCTCCGAGAACTCATGATCCAGCCCGTATTTTCAGCTTCCTCCCCTCTGTTAACCCACATACCCATATCTTTAAAAAATTTATTATATACTTTATTACTGGCCACGACCCCTTTCTTGAATACCTCTTTTACTTTAAACAAAAATCAACCTCTAACTGTCCTTGCAACTCCTTCGGTGATGCAGATCACTGTGTCTTCTCCTGTCCCTTCTCCAAAAACTTCCATCTAAAAAAACCCTCTCCTACTCTCCGAGCGACTTGGTTTTCCAAGGTATGTTCCAGCAAAATCATCCTTGATCGATTGAAAAACTGTATCCTTACTGCTAGAGAAGTATCTAACAGAGTGAAATGACTAGTTTGTGGGTTATTACTTTCTGCTCTCAAGTCTTATGTGATCAATGAACCCCTGTTAATTCGCTGCTCCCAGGAGTTCTCATACTGTTCCCTTTTTCATTTTTTTAAAATTGTTTTGCTTGCTTTTCATGTGTCTTTCACTTGTTTGCTTGTTTCATGTGTCCTTCATTTGTTTGCTTGTTTTTCAGTTGTGTGTCCTTTGGTCATATTTGTTCTTGCACAGATTATATTAATGTCAACAACGTAATAACACCTCAAAGTAAACAAATCTTACATCAGCCTTCCATTACCTTAATTAAATTTTGAATTGCTAAACATGATATATTATAAATGTTCCACAAAATAATATTGTAAATATCTGTATATACAAGAAGAAATATCAAGAAATCAAAATGTTATTTATATACCTACCCCAGGAGATGTCTGATGCTGTAATTTGTACAACGTCCCTACCTGATGTAACCACCCCCTTTGTGAACTTTAATAAACGTTCCGCAGCCGGTCGGTGTCTGTGAATGCCGGTTTCCGCTATCTAAAATTTTCCCGGCCATCCATTTTGCTGCTCCAAGTCTTCGGACGAGTCGGGTGGTCAGGGCTTTCGACACATCACCGCATGTCAAAGTGAAAGCAAAACATACACTTTCAAAGTGCAAGATCATGTCAACTGCGTTTTGAGACACGCAGGGTGTGTTGTTAGTGGACTTTTGCCAGAAGAAATAACAATTAATTCAGTTTCCTACTGTGAGACCTGAAGAAAGCTTCGTCGAGCAATCCAGAATAAATGACGTGGAATGCTGTAAGCCGATGTTGTACTGCTTCATGACAATGCAAGGCCACATTCCCTGGCTCAAATTCTGAATCTGATCGAATCCTTTGGCTGAGAGTATTCGATCACCTGCCATACAGTCCAGACCTTGCGTCTAGCGACTACCATCTCTTCCGCCATCTGACGACCTTTCTGGAGGGCAAGCGTTTAGAAACTAAGGAAGAAGTGAAAACGATCGTGAGTAACTGGCTATCATCACAGGCGGCAGAGTTCTATGATGACGGTATCCAAAAACTGGTATATCGTTTCGATAAATGTTTAAGTCGGCAAGGAAATTATATAGAAAAATAAAGAATTGAATGTAAATTCAGAAAATAAATGCTTTTTGGTAAAAAATATACTTACTTCGTTTTTATTGTAAAACGGACCTTACTTAAAAAATATCCCTCGTATATGCAATAGGGACATCGTATAGTTCAGATACGTCCTTAATCGATTTTGTTAATATTGAAGTGAACATTTTGTTTTGAATTGGAGGGTAGAAAAATTACTTGTGCTGTAGATAGATTTTAACCCCTCTCCTTTATAGATATTCTATTATTAGAAACTTCTCCATGATTACACATTTCAGGGTCTAGGAGCCTCCTGTTATATCATTTGAATTGCTCTCCTGGTTGATTCCAATTCTAGTCTGCCCAGAATATTTCGTTATGGCTTCTTTTCTTTTCCCGGTTTATTGCGGCATCAGCAAATTCTATAAATACTCAAAACGTTAATCGTGAAATAAAAATGAAATAAGTTTTTAGTACCAGAATTTTTTATCAGCCCTGCAACAATGTTATATAATTTTATAAGGACTATCATTGTTAGAGCCCTATTTAATGTTGTATATGTTAACATTTATTGTTTATGCATTTGTATGCTCGTAAACATTATGTTGCAAGTTGCATTATGGGATTTGGGTCCACAAGTCGAATATTGTGTAACATTCTGTATTGAAATCCAATGCTAGCGAAGGGTTAGCCATCCGCTCGGATGAATTAATGCTTTCCAGGTTAAATTCCAACATAAGAATAATGAATGTCGTCTCAGTAGCTCAATGGGCAGAGCGTCATCTGGCCAGTTTGATTGACCTAGGGAGAAACCTGTTGGTTGTTCATTATAGCCAATCAGAATCGCGGAGTGTGCACATAGTTACCTTCCATCTTTATGTCGGGAAATTTTACCTCTAGCATCTCTAGGCCACATCTGGTTAGACCGAATATCTGTGGTTCGAATCCCGGATGAGGCGTGAGTTCTTTACACTTCCATGTGTGTTAGATCGGGTGATTCCTCTTGCGAGGAAAGCATACTCATTCGTGTCGCGTGATTGTGAGTTGCATGGGTTAGGTTTGAAGGGCGCTTTTTCTCACAAAAAATTATTTGATTTCCGAGTAAACGGATTTACATTTAAATCATTTCTGAATTCTTACGCTTATATCAAGTGAAAACAAATCATGCACACTTTTGAAACATGTACGACTTTTTATGTAGTGCGGAACCGTTGTATTTTGAATTAGGTTTCGTGCTGTGTAGTGGGTTTTGTTCAATTGCTTTGACTATGGCGTAAATGGCTTGACTTCCGAAAATCTCATACGCATATTAATTATCACTACAGGAAATATAACTAAAGTGTACGTTTCATAAGAAAAGTTCTATTTAGAACAATAAAGTCCGAAAAAATAAAAGTCAATGCATTTCAGACGGCGTAGTCTTAAGTCCAGCGGTTTTTCAGCTAGTTCGCGGAATTGCAATATTTTTAACAAAATCGTGTGAAAATATTGCAATTCTGGGGGACATATTCAATATGGGGTGATTCATGCAACTGATAGAGGTTTTCGAGTATGTATAAAGATTCTGAGATTTAAAAATATATTATGCAATATCTGAAATACTTTGCAGAATGAAATAAAGATGTTGGAATTTTTTTCAGTTCTTAACACTTTCTAACATACTTGAAAAGTGTTTCTGACTCAGTCATTCTGCCTGTTCCTTCGCACAACTGCAGTAAAAATGACTTTATTAAAGTGAAATTTTAATATGTTGTTGTGATGATCTGTAGGACATATTGGAATGAATATGAATAATAGTAACCACCCATTTAGTTTTGGATTTAAACTGGGTAGAAAAAATGAAAACGTTGAACAATATGGGACCTAATTTTTTAGTGATTTTTTAAGCGAAGGTAAAATACACGAATTGTTTCGAAAATTTTAGGAAATATTCAAAGTATCCCGTCACACGAGATGAGACATGCGTGCCCTACGTGACTCCTGAATCAAAACAACAATCGATGAAGTGCCGGCACACATCCCTCTTGTTTAGTCTTCCTTTGTCCCTGAAACTAATATAGGATGATAATTTTTTAATTCAGCCTACAAAAAAATATATTGAAAATAATCATTTGCTGATTTCCTGTGATTTTTGAGAGAGACTCTGGACGCCTGCTTTCACCTCTTTCTGTTATTCTGTTATTGGTTGATCCAAAGAAAAAAAAAAAAAAAAGAAAGAAAAATCGGTAACCAACATTTCTTCCTTTTAAATCGCTCTTTTCTCTTTTTATTTCTTCTCTCTCTCACTCCCTTTTCCCCCTTGTTTTTCCTCCCCCCGTTTTTGTTTTTTAATGTTTCAAATTGATATCACATTCACTATAAATTCATATACCGCAGCACCATCTTATTTGCTGATCTTGTACTATTAACTTTATGTTGTTTGCTGTGTTCTTGATGTTTTTGTTGTTTCTGTTGTTCATCTGTTTTTCAGCTTTCTGTTTGCTGATATCATGTAACTTTTGTAAACTTATTGAAATTAAATAAACATCTAGTTGCTCCGTCAGCGCGATGTGACTGTGGAGGTCGGACTCCGCTATTCAAAACTTTTCCGGGCCATCCATTAAGTTGCTTTAAGTCTTAGGATGAGTCGGATGGTCTGGGCTTTCGACACATCATCGCATTGAGCCCCACAAGGCTCCGTCCTGTCTCCTTTACTTTGGAATATTTACTTCAACAAAATCCTTCTCCTTAAAAATGATCTCTAATATTTGCAAGCCTTCGCAGATGATCTCGCAGTGGTAATATTTGGGGACTCTCTTAAATCAATCACCTAAAAAACTCTATTTTGACATCTGTTTCCAAATCCCTTGAAACTCTTAAGCTCAATTCATCACCTGATAAATCCCAGTGCATAATATTTAACAGGACCCGTGCCAAACGCCGACAAAACTCTCGCATAAAACTTCTTAATAATCCCATCAAAATTACCTGAGACTTAAAATATCTCGGAATTTTAATTGACGACAATCTGACCTGGAGCCCACATATCTTTTATCTTAAAGAGAAATGTTTCAAGCTCTCTTCTACATTTGGGAAAATGTCGGGTAACAATTGGGGTATAAATAAGGCTCTTCTTAAAATCTGGTACTTAGCAGTAATTGAAAAGATCATTGCATATGGATCTGGGGTTTGGGGTAGAAACTTGACAGGGGAACAGATTACGCGGCTTATTTCTTTACAACGGATATTTCTATTGAAAATATCCGCCGGTTTTAGAACAACTGCAAACATTTCTCTTTACTCCATTACAGGAATCCCCCCTGTGCAACTGGTTATTCACAACCTTCATAGGAAATTTCATTTCTGGAGAAACAAAATTGACCTTTTTTTACACTCTTCTCTCCCTTCCCCCCTTTCTTTTGATTCTAATTGCCCCTCCTCTGATAGTCCTCCCTCTCATCGTGTTGTTAATCTTCCCATCCCGGATCCTTTAACTTTTTCAAATATCAACCTTTTCACGGATGGATCTAAAATAGAAAATAGCATCGGCTACTCTATCTGTACTTTTAGACAAGGTGACCTCGAAGAAGTTTTTACATTTAAACTCACAGAAGGCAATACAGTTTTTCAAGCAGAAATCTCTGCCACTAAATTTGTTATACAATGGGCACTCGACAGACAACTTAAAATCAATATATATACTGACTGTCTTTCCTCCATCTTGGCCCTCAAATCTTCCAAAATTTAATCCCTTTTCCTTAAAGAAATCAAACTCCTGGCCCTTTCGACAACAAAATTTAATAACCTTAAATGGGTAAAGGCCCATGCTGGTACGTTGGGAAATAAAGTTGCTGATGAACACGCTAAGGAAGCTGCTGTTTCTGGAACTCCCATTTTTATCCTTTTTCCTTATTATTTTCTTACCTCTTCTTGAAAATCCTTACTCCCGCGCTCTTGGCAATCCTTACTTGAAGATTATGTTTCTCCGAGAACTCATGATCCAGCCCGTATTTTCAGCTTCCTCCCCTCTGTTAACCCACATACCCATATCTTTAAAAAATTTATTATATACTTTATTACTGGCCACGACCCCTTTCTTGAATACCTCTTTTACTTTAAACAAAAATCAACCTCTAACTGTCCTTGCAACTCCTTCGGTGATGCAGATCACTGTGTCTTCTCCTGTCCCTTCTCCAAAAACTTCCATCTAAAAAAACCCTCTCCTACTCTCCGAGCGACTTGGTTTTCCAAGGTATGTTCCAGCAAAATCATCCTTGATCGATTGAAAAACTGTATCCTTACTGCTAGAGAAGTATCTAACAGAGTGAAATGACTAGTTTGTGGGTTATTACTTTCTGCTCTCAAGTCTTATGTGATCAATGAACCCCTGTTAATTCGCTGCTCCCAGGAGTTCTCATACTGTTCCCTTTTTCATTTTTTTAAAATTGTTTTGCTTGCTTTTCATGTGTCTTTCACTTGTTTGCTTGTTTCATGTTTCCTTCATTTGTTTGCTTGTTTTTCAGTTGTGTGTCCTTTGGTCATATTTGTTCTTGCACAGATTATATTAATGTCAACAACGTAATAACACCTCAAAGTAAACAAATCTTACATCAGCCTTCCATTACCTTAATTAAATTTTGAATTGCTAAACATGATATATTATAAATGTTCCACAAAATAATATTGTAAATATCTGTATATACAAGAAGAAATATCAAGAAATCAAAATGTTATTTATATACCTACCCCAGGAGATGTCTGATGCTGGAATTTGTACAACGTCCCTACCTGATGTAACCACCCCCTTTGTGAACTTTAATAAACGTTCCGCAGCCGGTCGTTGTCTGTGAATGCCGGTTTCCGCTATCTAAAATTTTCCCGGCCATCCATTTTGCTGCTCCAAGACTTCGGACGAGTCGGGTGGTCAGGGCTTTCGACACATCACCGCATGTCAAAGTGAAAGCAAAACATACACTTTCAAAGTGCAAGATCATGTCAACTGCGTTTTGAGACACGCAGGGTGTGTTGTTAGTGGACTTTTGCCAGAAGAAATAACAATTAATTCAGTTTCCTACTGTGAGACCTGAAGAAAGCTTCGTCGAGCAATCCAGAATAAATGACGTGGAATGCTGTAAGCCGATGTTGTACTGCTTCATGACAATGCAAGGCCACATTCCCTGGCTCAAATTCTGAATCTGATCGAATCCTTTGGCTGAGAGTATTCGATCACCTGCCATACAGTCCAGACCTTGCGTCTAGCGACTACCATCTCTTCCGCCATCTGACGACCTTTCTGGAGGGCAAGCGTTTAGAAACTAAGGAAGAAGTGAAAACGATCGTGAGTAACTGGCTATCATCACAGGCGGCAGAGTTCTATGATGACGGTATCCAAAAACTGGTATATCGTTTCGATAAATGTTTAAGTCGGCAAGGAAATTATATAGAAAAATAAAGAATTGAATGTAAATTCAGAAAATAAATGCTTTTTTGTAAAAAATATACTTACTTCGTTTTTATTGTAAAACGGACCTTACTTAAAAAATATCCCTCGTATATGCAATAGGGACATCGTATAGTTCAGATACGTCCTTAATCGATTTTGTTAATATTGAAGTGAACATTTTGTTTTGAATTGGAGGGTAGAAAAATTACTTGTGCTGTAGATAGATTTTAACCCCTCTCCTTTATAGATATTCTATTATTAGAAACTTCTCCATGATTACACATTTCAGGGTCTAGGAGCCTCCTGTTATATCATTTGAATTGCTCTCCTGGTTGATTCCAATTCTAGTCTGCCCAGAATATTTCGTTATGGCTTCTTTTCTTTTCCCGGTTTATTGCGGCATCAGCAAATTCTATAAATACTCAAAACGTTAATCGTGAAATAAAAATGAAATAAGTTTTTAGTACCAGAATTTTTTATCAGCCCTGCAACAATGTTATATAATTTTATAAGGACTATCATTGTTAGAGCCCTATTTAATGTTGTATATGTTAACATTTATTGTTTATGCATTTGTATGCTCGTAAACATTATGTTGCAAGTTGCATTATGGGATTTGGGTCCACAAGTCGAATATTGTGTAACATTCTGTATTGAAATCCAATGCTAGCGAAGGGTTAGCCATCCGCTCGGATGAATTAATGCTTTCCAGGTTAAATTCCAACATAAGAATAATGAATGTCGTCTCAGTAGCTCAATGGGCAGAGCGTCATCTGGCCAGTTTGATTGACCTAGGGAGAAACCTGTTGGTTGTTCATTATAGCCAATCAGAATCGCGGAGTGTGCACATAGTTACCTTCCATCTTTATGTCGGGAAATTTTACCTCTAGCATCTCTAGGCCACATCTGGTTAGACCGAATATCTGTGGTTCGAATCCCGGATGAGGCGTGAGTTCTTTACACTTCCATGTGTGTTAGATCGGGTGATTCCTCTTGCGAGGAAAGCATACTCATTCGTGTCGCGTGATTGTGAGTTGCATGGGTTAGGTTTGAAGGGCGCTTTTTCTCACAAAAAATTATTTGATTTCCGAGTAAACGGATTTACATTTAAATCATTTCTGAATTCTTACACTTATATCAAGTGAAAACAAATCATGCACACTTTTGAAACATGTACGACTTTTTATGTAGTGCGGAACCGTTGTATTTTGAATTAGGTTTCGTGCTGTGTAGTGGGTTTTGTTCAATTGCTTTGACTATGGCGTAAATGGCTTGACTTCCGAAAATCTCATACGCATATTAATTATCACTACAGGAAATATAACTAAAGTGTACGTTTCATAAGAAAAGTTCTATTTAGAACAATAAAGTCCGAAAAAATAAAAGTCAATGCATTTCAGACGGCGTAGTCTTAAGTCCAGCGGTTTTTCAGCTAGTTCGCGGAATTGCAATATTTTTAACAAAATCGTGTGAAAATATTGCAATTCTGGGGGACATATTCAATATGGGGTGATTCATGCAACTGATAGAGGTTTTCGAGTATGTATAAAGATTCTGAGATTTAAAAATATATTATGCAATATCTGAAATACTTTGCAGAATGAAATAAAGATGTTGGAATTTTTTTCAGTTCTTAACACTTTCTAACATACTTGAAAAGTGTTTCTGACTCAGTCATTCTGCCTGTTCCTTCGCACAACTGCAGTAAAAATGACTTTATTAAAGTGAAATTTTAATATGTTGTTGTGATGATCTGTAGGACATATTGGAATGAATATGAATAATAGTAACCACCCATTTAGTTTTGGATTTAAACTGGGTAGAAAAAATGAAAACGTTGAACAATATGGGACCGAATTTTTTAGTGATTTTTTAAGCGAAGGTAAAATACACGAATTGTTTCGAAAATTTTAGGAAATATTCAAAGTATCCCGTCACACGAGATGAGACATGCGTGCCCTACGTGACTCCTGAATCAAAACAACAATCGATGAAGTGCCGGCACACATCCCTCTTGTTTAGTCTTCCTTTGTCCCTGAAACTAATATAGGATGATAATTTTTTAATTCAGCCTACAAAAAAATATATTGAAAATAATCATTTGCTGATTTCCTGTGATTTTTGAGAGAGACTCTGGACGCCTGCTTTCACCTCTTTCTGTTATTCTGTTATTGGTTGATCCAAAGAAAAAAAAAAAAAAAAAAGAAAGAAAAATCGGTAACCAACATTTCTTCCTTTTAAATCGCTCTTTTCTCTTTTTATTTCTTCTCTCTCTCACTCCCTTTTCCCCCTTGTTTTTCCTCCCCCCGTTTTTGTTTTTTAATGTTTCAAATTGATATCACATTCACTATAAATTCATATACCGCAGCACCATCTTATTTGCTGATCTTGTACTATTAACTTTATGTTGTTTGCTGTGTTCTTGATGTTTTTGTTGTTTCTGTTGTTCATCTGTTTTTCAGCTTTCTGTTTGCTGATATCATGTAACTTTTGTAAACTTATTGAAATTAAATAAACATCTGGTTGCTCCGTCAGCGCGATGTGACTGTGGAGGTCGGACTCCGCTATTCAAAACTTTTCCGGGCCATCCATTAAGTTGCTTTAAGTCTTAGGATGAGTCGGATGGTCTGGGCTTTCGACACATCATCGCATTGAGCCCCACAAGGCTCCGTCCTGTCTCCTTTACTTTGGAATATTTACTTCAACAAAATCCTTCTCCTTAAAAATGATCTCTAATATTTGCAAGCCTTCGCAGATGATCTCGCAGTGGTAATATTTGGGGACTCTCTTAAATCAATCACCTAAAAAACTCTATTTTGACATCTGTTTCCAAATCCCTTGAAACTCTTAAGCTCAATTCATCATCTGATAAATCCCAGTGCATAATATTTAACAGGACCCGTGCCAAACGCCGACAAAACTCTCGCATAAAACTTCTTAATAATCCCATCAAAATTACCTGAGACTTAAAATATCTCGGAATTTTAATTGACGACAATCTGACCTGGAGCCCACATATCTTTTATCTTAAAGAGAAATGTTTCAAGCTCTCTTCTACATTTGGGAAAATGTCGGGTAACAATTGGGGTATAAATAAGGCTCTTCTTAAAATCTGGTACTTAGCAGTAATTGAAAAGATCATTGCATATGGATCTGGGGTTTGGGGTAGAAACTTGACAGGGGAACAGATTACGCGGCTTATTTCTTTACAACGGATATTTCTATTGAAAATATCCGCCGGTTTTAGAACAACTGCAAACATTTCTCTTTACTCCATTACAGGAATCCCCCCTGTGCAACTGGTTATTCACAACCTTCATAGGAAATTTCATTTCTGGAGAAACAAAATTGACCTTTTTTTACACTCTTCTCTCCCTTCCCCCCTTTCTTTTGATTCTAATTGCCCCTCCTCTGATAGTCCTCCCTCTCATCGTGTTGTTAATCTTCCCATCCCGGATCCTTTAACTTTTTCAAATATCAACCTTTTCACGGATGGATCTAAAATAGAAAATAGCATCGGCTACTCTATCTGTACTTTTAGACAAGGTGACCTCGAAGAAGTTTTTACATTTAAACTCACAGAAGGCAATACAGTTTTTCAAGCAGAAATCTCTGCCACTAAATTTGTTATACAATGGGCACTCGACAGACAACTTAAAATCAATATATATACTGACTGTCTTTCCTCCATCTTGGCCCTCAAATCTTCCAAAATTTAATCCCTTTTCCTTAAAGAAATCAAACTCCTGGCCCTTTCGACAACAAAATTTAATAACCTTAAATGGGTAAAGGCCCATGCTGGTACGTTGGGAAATAAAGTTGCTGATGAACACGCTAAGGAAGCTGCTGTTTCTGGAACTCCCATTTTTATCCTTTTTCCTTATTATTTTCTTACCTCTTCTTGAAAATCCTTACTCCTGCGCTCTTGGCAATCCTTACTTGAAGATTATGTTTCTCCGAGAACTCATGATCCAGCCCGTATTTTCAGCTTCCTCCCCTCTGTTAACCCACATACCCATATCTTTAAAAAATTTATTATATACTTTATTACTGGCCACGACCCCTTTCTTGAATACCTCTTTTACTTTAAACAAAAATCAACCTCTAACTGTCCTTGCAACTCCTTCGGTGATGCAGATCACTGTGTCTTCTCCTGTCCCTTCTCCAAAAACTTCCATCTAAAAAAACCCTCTCCTACTCTCCGAGCGACTTGGTTTTCCAAGGTATGTTCCAGCAAAATCATCCTTGATCGATTGAAAAACTGTATCCTTACTGCTAGAGAAGTATCTAACAGAGTGAAATGACTAGTTTGTGGGTTATTACTTTCTGCTCTCAAGTCTTATGTGATCAATGAACCCCTGTTAATTCGCTGCTCCCAGGAGTTCTCATACTGTTCCCTTTTTCATTTTTTTAAAATTGTTTTGCTTGCTTTTCATGTGTCTTTCACTTGTTTGCTTGTTTCATGTGTCCTTCATTTGTTTGCTTGTTTTTCAGTTGTGTGTCCTTTGGTCATATTTGTTCTTGCACAGATTATATTAATGTCAACAACGTAATAACACCTCAAAGTAAACAAATCTTACATCAGCCTTCCATTACCTTAATTAAATTTTGAATTGCTAAACATGATATATTATAAATGTTCCACAAAATAATATTGTAAATATCTGTATATACAAGAAGAAATATCAAGAAATCAAAATGTTATTTATATACCTACCCCAGGAGATGTCTGATGCTGTAATTTGTACAACGTCCCTACCTGATGTAACCACCCCCTTTGTGAACTTTAATAAACGTTCCGCAGCCGGTCGGTGTCTGTGAATGCCGGTTTCCGCTATCTAAAATTTTCCCGGCCATCCATTTTGCTGCTCCAAGTCTTCGGACGAGTCGGGTGGTCAGGGCTTTCGACACATCACCGCATGTCAAAGTGAAAGCAAAACATACACTTTCAAAGTGCAAGATCATGTCAACTGCGTTTTGAGACACGCAGGGTGTGTTGTTAGTGGACTTTTGCCAGAAGAAATAACAATTAATTCAGTTTCCTACTGTGAGACCTGAAGAAAGCTTCGTCGAGCAATCCAGAATAAATGACGTGGAATGCTGTAAGCCGATGTTGTACTGCTTCATGACAATGCAAGGCCACATTCCCTGGCTCAAATTCTGAATCTGATCGAATCCTTTGGCTGAGAGTATTCGATCACCTGCCATACAGTCCAGACCTTGCGTCTAGCGACTACCATCTCTTCCGCCATCTGACGACCTTTCTGGAGGGCAAGCGTTTAGAAACTAAGGAAGAAGTGAAAACGATCGTGAGTAACTGGCTATCATCACAGGCGGCAGAGTTCTATGATGACGGTATCCAAAAACTGGTATATCGTTTCGATAAATGTTTAAGTCGGCAAGGAAATTATATAGAAAAATAAAGAATTGAATGTAAATTCAGAAAATAAATGCTTTTTGGTAAAAAATATACTTACTTCGTTTTTATTGTAAAACGGACCTTACTTAAAAAATATCCCTCGTATATGCAATAGGGACATCGTATAGTTCAGATACGTCCTTAATCGATTTTGTTAATATTGAAGTGAACATTTTGTTTTGAATTGGAGGGTAGAAAAATTACTTGTGCTGTAGATAGATTTTAACCCCTCTCCTTTATAGATATTCTATTATTAGAAACTTCTCCATGATTACACATTTCAGGGTCTAGGAGCCTCCTGTTATATCATTTGAATTGCTCTCCTGGTTGATTCCAATTCTAGTCTGCCCAGAATATTTCGTTATGGCTTCTTTTCTTTTCCCGGTTTATTGCGGCATCAGCAAATTCTATAAATACTCAAAACGTTAATCGTGAAATAAAAATGAAATAAGTTTTTAGTACCAGAATTTTTTATCAGCCCTGCAACAATGTTATATAATTTTATAAGGACTATCATTGTTAGAGCCCTATTTAATGTTGTATATGTTAACATTTATTGTTTATGCATTTGTATGCTCGTAAACATTATGTTGCAAGTTGCATTATGGGATTTGGGTCCACAAGTCGAATATTGTGTAACATTCTGTATTGAAATCCAATGCTAGCGAAGGGTTAGCCATCCGCTCGGATGAATTAATGCTTTCCAGGTTAAATTCCAACATAAGAATAATGAATGTCGTCTCAGTAGCTCAATGGGCAGAGCGTCATCTGGCCAGTTTGATTGACCTAGGGAGAAACCTGTTGGTTGTTCATTATAGCCAATCAGAATCGCGGAGTGTGCACATAGTTACCTTCCATCTTTATGTCGGGAAATTTTACCTCTAGCATCTCTAGGCCACATCTGTTTAGACCGAATATCTGTGGTTCGAATCCCGGATGAGGCGTGAGTTCTTTACACTTCCATGTGTGTTAGATCGGGTGATTCCTCTTGCGAGGAAAGCATACTCATTCGTGTCGCGTGATTGTGAGTTGCATGGGTTAGGTTTGAAGGGCGCTTTTTCTCACAAAAAATTATTTGATTTCCGAGTAAACGGATTTACATTTAAATCATTTCTGAATTCTTACACTTATATCAAGTGAAAACAAATCATGCACACTTTTGAAACATGTACGACTTTTTATGTAGTGCGGAACCGTTGCATTTTGAATTAGGTTTCGTGCTGTGTAGTGGGTTTTGTTCAATTGCTTTGACTATGGCGTAAATGGCTTGACTTCCGAAAATCTCATACGCATATTAATTATCACTACAGGAAATATAACTAAAGTGTACGTTTCATAAGAAAAGTTCTATTTAGAACAATAAAGTCCGAAAAAATAAAAGTCAATGCATTTCAGACGGCGTAGTCTTAAGTCCAGCGGTTTTTCAGCTAGTTCGCGGAATTGCAATATTTTTAACAAAATCGTGTGAAAATATTGCAATTCTGGGGGACATATTCAATATGGGGTGATTCATGCAACTGATAGAGGTTTTCGAGTATGTATAAAGATTCTGAGATTTAAAAATATATTATGCAATATCTGAAATACTTTGCAGAATGAAATAAAGATGTTGGAATTTTTTTCAGTTCTTAACACTTTCTAACATACTTGAAAAGTGTTTCTGACTCAGTCATTCTGCCTGTTCCTTCGCACAACTGCAGTAAAAATGACTTTATTAAAGTGAAATTTTAATATGTTGTTGTGATGATCTGTAGGACATATTGGAATGAATATGAATAATAGTAACCACCCATTTAGTTTTGGATTTAAACTGGGTAGAAAAAATGAAAACGTTGAACAATATGGGACCTAATTTTTTAGTGATTTTTTAAGCGAAGGTAAAATACACGAATTGTTTCGAAAATTTTAGGAAATATTCAAAGTATCCCGTCACACGAGATGAGACATGCGTGCCCTACGTGACTCCTGAATCAAAACAACAATCGATGAAGTGCCGGCACACATCCCTCTTGTTTAGTCTTCCTTTGTCCCTGAAACTAATATAGGATGATAATTTTTTAATTCAGCCTACAAAAAAATATATTGAAAATAATCATTTGCTGATTTCCTGTGATTTTTGAGAGAG
This sequence comes from Amaurobius ferox, assembly GCA_951213105.1. Taxonomy (NCBI): domain Eukaryota; kingdom Metazoa; phylum Arthropoda; class Arachnida; order Araneae; family Amaurobiidae; genus Amaurobius; species Amaurobius ferox. The sequence continues at coordinate 130,253,386 of OX578139.1, forward strand.
ACTCTGGACGCCTGCTTTCACCTCTTTCTGTTATTCTGTTATTGGTTGATCCAAAGAAAAAAAAAAAAAAAAAAGAAAGAAAAATCGGTAACCAACATTTCTTCCTTTTAAATCGCTCTTTTCTCTTTTTATTTCTTCTCTCTCTCACTCCCTTTTCCCCCTTGTTTTTCCTCCCCCCGTTTTTGTTTTTTAATGTTTCAAATTGATATCACATTCACTATAAATTCATATACCGCAGCACCATCTTATTTGCTGATCTTGTACTATTAACTTTATGTTGTTTGCTGTGTTCTTGATGTTTTTGTTGTTTCTGTTGTTCATCTGTTTTTCAGCTTTCTGTTTGCTGATATCATGTAACTTTTGTAAACTTATTGAAATTAAATAAACATCTGGTTGCTCCGTCAGCGCGATGTGACTGTGGAGGTCGGACTCCGCTATTCAAAACTTTTCCGGGCCATCCATTAAGTTGCTTTAAGTCTTAGGATGAGTCGGATGGTCTGGGCTTTCGACACATCATCGCATTGAGCCCCACAAGGCTCCGTCCTGTCTCCTTTACTTTGGAATATTTACTTCAACAAAATCCTTCTCCTTAAAAATGATCTCTAATATTTGCAAGCCTTCGCAGATGATCTCGCAGTGGTAATATTTGGGGACTCTCTTAAATCAATCACCTAAAAAACTCTATTTTGACATCTGTTTCCAAATCCCTTGAAACTCTTAAGCTCAATTCATCATCTGATAAATCCCAGTGCATAATATTTAACAGGACCCGTGCCAAACGCCGACAAAACTCTCGCATAAAACTTCTTAATAATCCCATCAAAATTACCTGAGACTTAAAATATCTCGGAATTTTAATTGACGACAATCTGACCTGGAGCCCACATATCTTTTATCTTAAAGAGAAATGTTTCAAGCTCTCTTCTACATTTGGGAAAATGTCGGGTAACAATTGGGGTATAAATAAGGCTCTTCTTAAAATCTGGTACTTAGCAGTAATTGAAAAGATCATTGCATATGGATCTGGGGTTTGGGGTAGAAACTTGACAGGGGAACAGATTACGCGGCTTATTTCTTTACAACGGATATTTCTATTGAAAATATCCGCCGGTTTTAGAACAACTGCAAACATTTCTCTTTACTCCATTACAGGAATCCCCCCTGTGCAACTGGTTATTCACAACCTTCATAGGAAATTTCATTTCTGGAGAAACAAAATTGACCTTTTTTTACACTCTTCTCTCCCTTCCCCCCTTTCTTTTGATTCTAATTGCCCCTCCTCTGATAGTCCTCCCTCTCATCGTGTTGTTAATCTTCCCATCCCGGATCCTTTAACTTTTTCAAATATCAACCTTTTCACGGATGGATCTAAAATAGAAAATAGCATCGGCTACTCTATCTGTACTTTTAGACAAGGTGACCTCGAAGAAGTTTTTACATTTAAACTCACAGAAGGCAATACAGTTTTTCAAGCAGAAATCTCTGCCACTAAATTTGTTATACAATGGGCACTCGACAGACAACTTAAAATCAATATATATTCTGACTGTCTTTCCTCCATCTTGGAACTCAAATCTTCCAAAATTTAATCCATTTTCCTTAAAGAAATCAAACTCCTGGCCCTTTCAACAACAAAATTTAATAACCTTAAATGGGTAAAGGCCCATGCTGGTACGTTGGGAAATAAAGTTGCTGATGAACACGCTAAGGAAGCTGCTGTTTCTGGAACTCCCATTTTTATCCTTTTTCCTTATTCTTTTCTTACCTCTTCTTGAAAATCCTTACTCCTGCGCTCTTGGCAATCCTTACTTGAAGATTATGTTTCTCCGAGAACTCATGATCCAGCCCGTATTTTCAGCTTCCTCCCCTCTGTTAACCCACATACCCATATCTTTAAAAAATTTATTATATACTTTATTACTGGCCACGACCCCTTTCTTGAATACCTCTTTTACTTTAAACAAAAATCAACCTCTAACTGTCCTTGCAACTCCTTCGGTGATGCAGATCACTGTGTCTTCTCCTGTCCCTTCTCCAAAAACTTCCATCTAAAAAAACCCTCTCCTACTCTCCGAGCGACTTGGTTTTCCAAGGTATGTTCCAGCAAAATCATCCTTGATCGATTGAAAAACTGTATCCTTACTGCTAGAGAAGTATCTAACAGAGTGAAATGACTAGTTTGTGGGTTATTACTTTCTGCTCTCAAGTCTTATGTGATCAATGAACCCCTGTTAATTCGCTGCTCCCAGGAGTTCTCATACTGTTCCCTTTTTCATTTTTTTAAAATTGTTTTGCTTGCTTTTCATGTGTCTTTCACTTGTTTGCTTGTTTCATGTGTCCTTCATTTGTTTGCTTGTTTTTCAGTTGTGTGTCCTTTGGTCATATTTGTTCTTGCACAGATTATATTAATGTCAACAACGTAATAACACCTCAAAGTAAACAAATCTTACATCAGCCTTCCATTACCTTAATTAAATTTTGAATTGCTAAACATGATATATTATAAATGTTCCACAAAATAATATTGTAAATATCTGTATATACAAGAAGAAATATCAAGAAATCAAAATGTTATTTATATACCTACCCCAGGAGATGTCTGATGCTGTAATTTGTACAACGTCCCTACCTGATGTAACCACCCCCTTTGTGAACTTTAATAAACGTTCCGCAGCCGGTCGGTGTCTGTGAATGCCGGTTTCCGCTATCTAAAATTTTCCCGGCCATCCATTTTGCTGCTCCAAGTCTTCGGACGAGTCGGGTGGTCAGGGCTTTCGACACATCACCGCATGTCAAAGTGAAAGCAAAACATACACTTTCAAAGTGCAAGATCATGTCAACTGCGTTTTGAGACACGCAGGGTGTGTTGTTAGTGGACTTTTGCCAGAAGAAATAACAATTAATTCAGTTTCCTACTGTGAGACCTGAAGAAAGCTTCGTCGAGCAATCCAGAATAAATGACGTGGAATGCTGTAAGCCGATGTTGTACTGCTTCATGACAATGCAAGGCCACATTCCCTGGCTCAAATTCTGAATCTGATCGAATCCTTTGGCTGAGAGTATTCGATCACCTGCCATACAGTCCAGACCTTGCGTCTAGCGACTACCATCTCTTCCGCCATCTGACGACCTTTCTGGAGGGCAAGCGTTTAGAAACTAAGGAAGAAGTGAAAACGATCGTGAGTAACTGGCTATCATCACAGGCGGCAGAGTTCTATGATGACGGTATCCAAAAACTGGTATATCGTTTCGATAAATGTTTAAGTCGGCAAGGAAATTATATAGAAAAATAAAGAATTGAATGTAAATTCAGAAAATAAATGCTTTTTTGTAAAAAATATACTTACTTCGTTTTTATTGTAAAACGGACCTTACTTAAAAAATATCCCTCGTATATGCAATAGGGACATCGTATAGTTCAGATACGTCCTTAATCGATTTTGTTAATATTGAAGTGAACATTTTGTTTTGAATTGGAGGGTAGAAAAATTACTTGTGCTGTAGATAGATTTTAACCCCTCTCCTTTATAGATATTCTATTATTAGAAACTTCTCCATGATTACACATTTCAGGGTCTAGGAGCCTCCTGTTATATCATTTGAATTGCTCTCCTGGTTGATTCCAATTCTAGTCTGCCCAGAATATTTCGTTATGGCTTCTTTTCTTTTCCCGGTTTATTGCGGCATCAGCAAATTCTATAAATACTCAAAACGTTAATCGTGAAATAAAAATGAAATAAGTTTTTAGTACCAGAATTTTTTATCAGCCCTGCAACAATGTTATATAATTTTATAAGGACTATCATTGTTAGAGCCCTATTTAATGTTGTATATGTTAACATTTATTGTTTATGCATTTGTATGCTCGTAAACATTATGTTGCAAGTTGCATTATGGGATTTGGGTCCACAAGTCGAATATTGTGTAACATTCTGTATTGAAATCCAATGCTAGCGAAGGGTTAGCCATCCGCTCGGATGAATTAATGCTTTCCAGGTTAAATTCCAACATAAGGATAATGAATGTCGTCTCAGTAGCTCAATGGGCAGAGCGTCATCTGGCCAGTTTGATTGACCTAGGGAGAAACCTGTTGGTTGTTCATTATAGCCAATCAGAATCGCGGAGTGTGCACATAGTTACCTTCCATCTTTATGTCGGGAAATTTTACCTCTAGCATCTCTAGGCCACATCTGGTTAGACCGAATATCTGTGGTTCGAATCCCGGATGAGGCGTGAGTTCTTTACACTTCCATGTGTGTTAGATCGGGTGATTCCTCTTGCGAGGAAAGCATACTCATTCGTGTCGCGTGATTGTGAGTTGCATGGGTTAGGTTTGAAGGGCGCTTTTTCTCACAAAAAATTATTTGATTTCCGAGTAAACGGATTTACATTTAAATCATTTCTGAATTCTTACGCTTATATCAAGTGAAAACAAATCATGCACACTTTTGAAACATGTACGACTTTTTATGTAGTGCGGAACCGTTGTATTTTGAATTAGGTTTCGTGCTGTGTAGTGGGTTTTGTTCAATTGCTTTGACTATGGCGTAAATGGCTTGACTTCCGAAAATCTCATACGCATATTAATTATCACTACAGGAAATATAACTAAAGTGTACGTTTCATAAGAAAAGTTCTATTTAGAACAATAAAGTCCGAAAAAATAAAAGTCAATGCATTTCAGACGGCGTAGTCTTAAGTCCAGCGGTTTTTCAGCTAGTTCGCGGAATTGCAATATTTTTAACAAAATCGTGTGAAAATATTGAAATTCTGGGGGACATATTCAATATGGGGTGATTCATGCAACTGATAGAGGTTTTCGAGTATGTATAAAGATTCTGAGATTTAAAAATATATTATGCAATATCTGAAATACTTTGCAGAATGAAATAAAGATGTTGGAATTTTTTTCAGTTCTTAACACTTTCTAACATACTTGAAAAGTGTTTCTGACTCAGTCATTCTGCCTGTTCCTTCGCACAACTGCAGTAAAAATGACTTTATTAAAGTGAAATTTTAATATGTTGTTGTGATGATCTGTAGGACATATTGGAATGAATATGAATAATAGTAACCACCCATTTAGTTTTGGATTTAAACTGGGTAGAAAAAATGAAAACGTTGAACAATATGGGACCTAATTTTTTAGTGATTTTTTAAGCGAAGGTAAAATACACGAATTGTTTCGAAAATTTTAGGAAATATTCAAAGTATCCCGTCACACGAGATGAGACATGCGTGCCCTACGTGACTCCTGAATCAAAACAACAATCGATGAAGTGCCGGCACACATCCCTCTTGTTTAGTCTTCCTTTGTCCCTGAAACTAATATAGGATGATAATTTTTTAATTCAGCCTACAAAAAAATATATTGAAAATAATCATTTGCTGATTTCCTGTGATTTTTGAGAGAGACTCTGGACGCCTGCTTTCACCTCTTTCTGTTATTCTGTTATTGGTTGATCCAAAAAAAAAAAAAAAAAAAAAAAATCGGTAACCAACATTTCTTCCTTTTAAATCGCTCTTTTCTCTTTTTATTTCTTCTCTCTCTCACCCCCTTTTCCCCCTTGTTTTTCCTCCCCCCGTTTTTGTTTTTTAATGTTTCAAATTGATATCACATTCACTATAAATTCATATACCGCAGCACCATCTTATTTGCTGATCTTGTACTATTAACTTTATGTTGTTTGCTGTGTTCTTGATGTTTTTGTTGTTTCTGTTGTTCATCTGTTTTTCAGCTTTCTGTTTGCTGATATCATGTAACTTTTGTAAACTTATTGAAATTAAATAAACATCTGGTTGCTCCGTCAGCGCGATGTGACTGTGGAGGTCGGACTCCGCTATTCAAAACTTTTCCGGGCCATCCATTAAGTTGCTTTAAGTCTTAGGATGAGTCGGATGGTCTGGGCTTTCGACACATCATCGCATTGAGCCCCACAAGGCTCCGTCCTGTCCCCTTTACTTTGGAATATTTACTTCAACAAAATCCTTCTCCTTAAAAATGATCTCTACTATTTGCAAGCCTTCGCAGATGATCTCGCAGTGTTAATATTTGGGGACTCTCTTAAATCAATCACCTAAAGAACTCTATTTTGACATCTGTTTCCAAATCCCTTGAAACTCTTAAGCTCAATTCATCATCTGATAAATCCCAGTGCATAATATTTAACAGGACCCGTGCCAAACGCCGACAAAACTCGCGCATGAAACTTCTTAATAATCCCATCAAAATTACCTGACACTTAAAATATCTCGGAATTTTAATTGACGACAATCTGACCTGGAGCCCACATATCTTTTATCTTAAAGAGAAATGTTTCAAGTTCTCTTCTACATTTGGGAAAATGTCGGGTAACAATTGGGGTATAAATAAGGCTCTTCTTAAAATCTGGTACTTAGCAGTAATTGAAAAGATCATTGCATATGGATCTGGGGTTTGGGGTAGAAACTTGACAGGGGAACAGATTACGCGGCTTATTTCTTTACAACGGATATTTCTATTGAAAATATCCGCCGGTTTTAGAACAACTGCAAACATTTCTCTTAACTCCATTACAGGAATCCCCCCTGTGCAACTGGTTATTCACAACCTTCATAGGAAATTTCATTTCTGGAGAAACAAAATTGACCTTTTTTTACACTCTTCTCTCCCTTCCCCCCTTTCTTTTGATTCTAATTGCCCCTCCTCTGATAGTCCTCCCTCTCATCGTGTTGTTAATCTTCCCATCCCGGATCCTTTAACTTTTTCAAATATCAACCTTTTCACGGATGGATCTAAAATAGAAAATAGCATCGGCTACTCTATCTGTACTTTTAGACAAGGTGACCTCGAAGAAGTTTTTACATTTAAACTCACAGAAGGCAATACAGTTTTTCAAGCAGAAATCTCTGCCACTAAATTTGTTATACAATGGGCACTCGACAGACAACTTAAAATCAATATATATACTGACTGTCTTTCCTCCATCTTGGCCCTCAAATCTTCCAAAATTTAATCCCTTTTCCTTAAAGAAATCAAACTCCTGGCCCTTTCGACAACAAAATTTATTAACCTTAAATGGGTAAAGGCCCATGCTGGTACGTTGGGAAATAAAGTTGCTGATGAACACGCTAAGGAAGCTGCTGTTTCTGGAACTCCCATTTTTATCCTTTTTCCTTATTCTTTTCTTACCTCTTCTTGAAAATCCTTACTCCTGCGCTCTTGGCAATCCTTACTTGAAGATTATGTTTCTCCGAGAACTCATGATCCAGCCCGTATTTTCAGCTTCCTCCCCTCTGTTAACCCACATACCCATATCTTTAAAAAATTTATTATATACTTTATTACTGGCCACGACCCCTTTCTTGAATACCTCTTTTACTTTAAACAAAAATCAACCTTTAACTGTCCTTGCAACTCCTTCGGGGATGCAGATCACTGTGTCTTCTCCTGTCCCTTCTCCAAAAACTTCCATCTAAAAAAACCCTCTCCTACTCTCCGAGCGACTTGGTTTTCCAAGGTATGTTCCAGCAGAATCATCCTTGATCGATTGAAAAACTGTATCCTTACTGCTAGAGAAGTATCTAACAGAGTGAAATGACTAGTTTGTGGGTTATTACTTTCTGCTCTCAAGTCTTATGTGATCAATGAACCCCTGTTAATTCGCTGCTCCCAGGAGTTCTCATACTGTTCCCTTTTTCATTTTTTTAAAATTGTTTTGCTTGCTTTTCATGTGTCTTTCACTTGTTTGCTTGTTTCATGTGTCCTTCATTTGTTTGCTTGTTTTTCAATTGTGTGTCCTTTGGTCATATTTGTTCTTGCACAGATTATATTAATGTCAACAACGTAATAACACCTCAAAGTAAACAAATCTTACATCAGCCTTCCATTACCTTAATTAAATTTTGAATTGCTAAACATGATATATTATAAATGTTCCACAAAATAATATTGTAAATATCTGTATATACAAGAAGAAATATCAAGAAATCAAAATGTTATTTATATACCTACCCCAGGAGATGTCTGATGCTGTAATTTGTACAACGTCCCTACCTGATGTAACCACCCCCTTTGTGAACTTTAATAAGCGTTCCGCAGCCGGTCGGTGTCTGTGAATGCCGGTTTCCGCTATCTAAAATTTTCCCGGCCATCCATTTTGCTGCTCCAAGTCTTCGGACGAGTCGGGTGGTCAGGGCTTTCGACACATCACCGCATGTCAAAGTGAAAGCAAAACATACACTTTCAAAGTGCAAGATCATGTCAACTGCGTTTTGAGACACGCAGGGTGTGTTGTTAGTGGACTTTTGCCAGAAGAAATAACAATTAATTCAGTTTCCTACTGTGAGACCTGAAGAAAGCTTCGTCGAGCAATCCAGAATAAATGACGTGGAATGCTGTAAGCCGATGTTGTACTGCTTCATGACAATGCAAGACCACATTCCCTGGCTCAAATTCTGAATCTGATCGAATCCTTTGGCTGAGAGTATTCGATCACCTGCCATACAGTCCAGACCTTGCGTCTAGCGACTACCATCTCTTCCGCCATCTGACGACCTTTCTGGAGGGCAAGCGTTTAGAAACTAAGGAAGAAGTGAAAACGATCGTGAGTAACTGGCTATCATCACAGGCGGCAGAGTTCTATGATGACGGTATCCAAAAACTGGTATATCGTTTCGATAAATGTTTAAGTCGGCAAGGAAATTATATAGAAAAATAAAGAATTGAATGTAAATTCAGAAAATAAATGCTTTTTGGTAAAAAATATACTTACTTCGTTTTTATTGTAAAACGGACCTTACTTAAAAAATATCCCTCGTATATGCAATAGGGACATCGTATAGTTCAGATACGTCCTTAATCGATTTTGTTAATATTGAAGTGAACATTTTGTTTTGAATTGGAGGGTAGAAAAATTACTTGTGCTGTAGATAGATTTTAACCCCTCTCCTTTATAGATATTCTATTATTAGAAACTTCTCCATGATTACACATTTCAGGGTCTAGGAGCCTCCTGTTATATCATTTGAATTGCTCTCCTGGTTGATTCCAATTCTAGTCTGCCCAGAATATTTCGTTATGGCTTCTTTTCTTTTCCCGGTTTATTGCGGCATCAGCAAATTCTATAAATACTCAAAACGTTAATCGTGAAATAAAAATGAAATAAGTTTTTAGTACCATAATTTTTTATAACCCTCAACAATGTTATATAATTTTATAAGGACTATCATTGTTAGAGCCCTATTTAATGTTGTATATGTTAACATTTATTGTTTATGCATTTGTATGCTCGTAAACATTATGTTGCACGTTGCATTATGGGATTTGGGTCCACAAGTCGAATATTGTGTAACATTCTGTATTGAAATCCAATGCTAGCGAAGGGTTAGCCATCCGCTCGGATGAATTAATGCTTTCCAGGTTAAATTCCAACATAAGAATAATGAATGTCGTCTCAGTAGCTCAATGGGCAGAGCGTCATCTGGCCAGTTTGATTGACCTAGGGAGAAACCTGTTGGTTGTTCATTATAGCCAATCAGAATCGCGGAGTGTGCACATAGTTACCTTCCATCTTTATGTCGGGAAATTTTACCTCTTGCATCTCTAGGCCACATCTGGTTAGACCGAATATCTGTGGTTCGAATCCCGGATGAGGCGTGAGTTCTTTACACTTCCATGTGTGTTAGATCGGGTGATTCCTCTTGCGAGGAAAGCATACTCATTCGTGTCGCGTGATTGTGAGTTGCATGGGTTAGGTTTGAAGGGCGCTTTTTCTCACAAAAAATTATTTGATTTCCGAGTAAACGGATTTACATTTAAATCATTTCTGAATTCTTACGCTTATATCAAGTGAAAACAAATCATGCACACTTTTGAAACATGTACGACTTTTTATGTAGTGCGGAACCGTTGTATTTTGAATTAGGTTTCGTGCTGTGTAGTGGGTTTTGTTCAATTGCTTTGACTATGGCGTAAATGGCTTGACTTCCGAAAATCTCATACGCATATTAATTATCACAACAGGAAATATAACTAAAGTGTACGTTTCATAAGAAAAGTTCTATTTAGAACAATAAAGTCCGAAAAAATAAAAGTCAATGCATTTCAGACGGCGTAGTCTTAAGTCCAGCGGTTTTTCAGCTAGTTCGCGGAATTGCAATATTTTTAACAAAATCGTGTGAAAATATTGCAATTCTGGGGGACATATTCAATATGGGGTGATTCATGCAACTGATAGAGGTTTTCGAGTATGTATAAAGATTCTGAGATTTAAAAATATATTATGCAATATCTGAAATACTTTGCAGAATGAAATAAAGATGTTGGAATTTTTTTCAGTTCTTAACACTTTCTAACATACTTGAAAAGTGTTTCTGACTCAGTCATTCTGCCTGTTCCTTCGCACAACTGCAGTAAAAATGACTTTATTAAAGTGAAATTTTAATATGTTGTTATGATGATCTGTAGGACATATTGGAATGAATATGAATAATAGTAACCACCCATTTAGTTTTGGATTTAAACTGGGTAGAAAAAATGAAAACGTTGAACAATATGGGACCTAATTTTTTAGTGATTTTTTAAGCGAAGGTAAAATACACGAATTGTTTCGAAAATTTTAGGAAATATTCAAAGTATCCCGTCACACGAGATGAGACATGCGTGCCCTACGTGACTCCTGAATCAAAACAACAATCGATGAAGTGCCGGCACACATCCCTCTTGTTTAGTCTTCCTTTGTCCCTGAAACTAATATAGGATGATAATTTTTTAATTCAGCCTACAAAAAAATATATTGAAAATAATCATTTGCTGATTTCCTGTGATTTTTGAGAGAGACTCTGGACGCCTGCTTTCACCTCTTTCTGTTATTCTGTTATTGGTTGATCCAAAAAAAAAAAAAAAAAAAAAAAATCGGTAACCAACATTTCTTCCTTTTAAATCGCTCTTTTCTCTTTTTATTTCTTCTCTCTCTCACCCCCTTTTCCCCCTTGTTTTTCCTCCCCCCGTTTTTGTTTTTTAATGTTTCAAATTGATATCACATTCACTATAAATTCATATACCGCAGCACCATCTTATTTGCTGATCTTGTACTATTAACTTTATGTTGTTTGCTGTGTTCTTGATGTTTTTGTTGTTTCTGTTGTTCATCTGTTTTTCAGCTTTCTGTTTGCTGATATCATGTAACTTTTGTAAACTTATTGAAATTAAATAAACATCTGGTTGCTCCGTCAGCGCGATGTGACTGTGGAGGTCGGACTCCGCTATTCAAAACTTTTCCGGGCCATCCATTAAGTTGCTTTAAGTCTTAGGATGAGTCGGATGGTCTGGGCTTTCGACACATCATCGCATTGAGCCCCACAAGGCTCCGTCCTGTCCCCTTTACTTTGGAATATTTACTTCAACAAAATCCTTCTCCTTAAAAATGATCTCTACTATTTGCAAGCCTTCGCAGATGATCTCGCAGTGTTAATATTTGGGGACTCTCTTAAATCAATCACCTAAAGAACTCTATTTTGACATCTGTTTCCAAATCCCTTGAAACTCTTAAGCTCAATTCATCATCTGATAAATCCCAGTGCATAATATTTAACAGGACCCGTGCCAAACGCCGACAAAACTCGCGCATGAAACTTCTTAATAATCCCATCAAAATTACCTGACACTTAAAATATCTCGGAATTTTAATTGACGACAATCTGACCTGGAGCCCACATATCTTTTATCTTAAAGAGAAATGTTTCAAGTTCTCTTCTACATTTGGGAAAATGTCGGGTAACAATTGGGGTATAAATAAGGCTCTTCTTAAAATCTGGTACTTAGCAGTAATTGAAAAGATCATTGCATATGGATCTGGGGTTTGGGGTAGAAACTTGACAGGGGAACAGATTACGCGGCTTATTTCTTTACAACGGATATTTCTATTGAAAATATCCGCCGGTTTTAGAACAACTGCAAACATTTCTCTTAACTCCATTACAGGAATCCCCCCTGTGCAACTGGTTATTCACAACCTTCATAGGAAATTTCATTTCTGGAGAAACAAAATTGACCTTTTTTTACACTCTTCTCTCCCTTCCCCCCTTTCTTTTGATTCTAATTGCCCCTCCTCTGATAGTCCTCCCTCTCATCGTGTTGTTAATCTTCCCATCCCGGATCCTTTAACTTTTTCAAATATCAACCTTTTCACGGATGGATCTAAAATAGAAAATAGCATCGGCTACTCTATCTGTACTTTTAGACAAGGTGACCTCGAAGAAGTTTTTACATTTAAACTCACAGAAGGCAATACAGTTTTTCAAGCAGAAATCTCTGCCACTAAATTTGTTATACAATGGGCACTCGACAGACAACTTAAAATCAATATATATACTGACTGTCTTTCCTCCATCTTGGCCCTCAAATCTTCCAAAATTTAATCCCTTTTCCTTAAAGAAATCAAACTCCTGGCCCTTTCGACAACAAAATTTATTAACCTTAAATGGGTAAAGGCCCATGCTGGTACGTTGGGAAATAAAGTTGCTGATGAACACGCTAAGGAAGCTGCTGTTTCTGGAACTCCCATTTTTATCCTTTTTCCTTATTCTTTTCTTACCTCTTCTTGAAAATCCTTACTCCTGCGCTCTTGGCAATCCTTACTTGAAGATTATGTTTCTCCGAGAACTCATGATCCAGCCCGTATTTTCAGCTTCCTCCCCTCTGTTAACCCACATACCCATATCTTTAAAAAATTTATTATATACTTTATTACTGGCCACGACCCCTTTCTTGAATACCTCTTTTACTTTAAACAAAAATCAACCTCTAACTGTCCTTGCAACTCCTTCGGGGATGCAGATCACTGTGTCTTCTCCTGTCCCTTCTCCAAAAACTTCCATCTAAAAAAACCCTCTCCTACTCTCCGAGCGACTTGGTTTTCCAAGGTATGTTCCAGCAGAATCATCCTTGATCGATTGAAAAACTGTATCCTTACTGCTAGAGAAGTATCTAACAGAGTGAAATGACTAGTTTGTGGGTTATTACTTTCTGCTCTCAAGTCTTATGTGATCAATGAACCCCTGTTAATTCGCTGCTCCCAGGAGTTCTCATACTGTTCCCTTTTTCATTTTTTTAAAATTGTTTTGCTTGCTTTTCATGTGTCTTTCACTTGTTTGCTTGTTTCATGTGTCCTTCATTTGTTTGCTTGTTTTTCAATTGTGTGTCCTTTGGTCATATTTGTTCTTGCACAGATTATATTAATGTCAACAACGTAATAACACCTCAAAGTAAACAAATCTTACATCAGCCTTCCATTACCTTAATTAAATTTTGAATTGCTAAACATGATATATTATAAATGTTCCACAAAATAATATTGTAAATATCTGTATATACAAGAAGAAATATCAAGAAATCAAAATGTTATTTATATACCTACCCCAGGAGATGTCTGATGCTGTAATTTGTACAACGTCCCTACCTGATGTAACCACCCCCTTTGTGAACTTTAATAAGCGTTCCGCAGCCGGTCGGTGTCTGTGAATGCCGGTTTCCGCTATCTAAAATTTTCCCGGCCATCCATTTTGCTGCTCCAAGTCTTCGGACGAGTCGGGTGGTCAGGGCTTTCGACACATCACCGCATGTCAAAGTGAAAGCAAAACATACACTTTCAAAGTGCAAGATCATGTCAACTGCGTTTTGAGACACGCAGGGTGTGTTGTTAGTGGACTTTTGCCAGAAGAAATAACAATTAATTCAGTTTCCTACTGTGAGACCTGAAGAAAGCTTCGTCGAGCAATCCAGAATAAATGACGTGGAATGCTGTAAGCCGATGTTGTACTGCTTCATGACAATGCAAGGCCACATTCCCTGGCTCAAATTCTGAATCTGATCGAATCCTTTGGCTGAGAGTATTCGATCACCTGCCATACAGTCCAGACCTTGCGTCTAGCGACTACCATCTCTTCCGCCATCTGACGACCTTTCTGGAGGGCAAGCGTTTAGAAACTAAGGAAGAAGTGAAAACGATCGTGAGTAACTGGCTATCATCACAGGCGGCAGAGTTCTATGATGACGGTATCCAAAAACTGGTATATCGTTTCGATAAATGTTTAAGTCGGCAAGGAAATTATATAGAAAAATAAAGAATTGAATGTAAATTCAGAAAATAAATGCTTTTTGGTAAAAAATATACTTACTTCGTTTTTATTGTAAAACGGACCTTACTTAAAAAATATCCCTCGTATATGCAATAGGGACATCGTATAGTTCAGATACGTCCTTAATCGATTTTGTTAATATTGAAGTGAACATTTTGTTTTGAATTGGAGGGTAGAAAAATTACTTGTGCTGTAGATAGATTTTAACCCCTCTCCTTTATAGATATTCTATTATTAGAAACTTCTCCATGATTACACATTTCAGGGTCTAGGAGCCTCCTGTTATATCATTTGAATTGCTCTCCTGGTTGATTCCAATTCTAGTCTGCCCAGAATATTTCGTTATGGCTTCTTTTCTTTTCCCGGTTTATTGCGGCATCAGCAAATTCTATAAATACTCAAAACGTTAATCGTGAAATAAAAATGAAATAAGTTTTTAGTACCATAATTTTTTATAACCCTCAACAATGTTATATAATTTTATAAGGACTATCATTGTTAGAGCCCTATTTAATGTTGTATATGTTAACATTTATTGTTTATGCATTTGTATGCTCGTAAACATTATGTTGCACGTTGCATTATGGGATTTGGGTCCACAAGTCGAATATTGTGTAACATTCTGTATTGAAATCCAATGCTAGCGAAGGGTTAGCCATCCGCTCGGATGAATTAATGCTTTCCAGGTTAAATTCCAACATAAGAATAATGAATGTCGTCTCAGTAGCTCAATGGGCAGAGCGTCATCTGGCCAGTTTGATTGACCTAGGGAGAAACCTGTTGGTTGTTCATTATAGCCAATCAGAATCGCGGAGTGTGCACATAGTTACCTTCCATCTTTATGTCGGGAAATTTTACCTCTTGCATCTCTAGGCCACATCTGGTTAGACCGAATATCTGTGGTTCGAATCCCGGATGAGGCGTGAGTTCTTTACACTTCCATGTGTGTTAGATCGGGTGATTCCTCTTGCGAGGAAAGCATACTCATTCGTGTCGCGTGATTGTGAGTTGCATGGGTTAGGTTTGAAGGGCGCTTTTTCTCACAAAAAATTATTTGATTTCCGAGTAAACGGATTTACATTTAAATCATTTCTGAATTCTTACGCTTATATCAAGTGAAAACAAATCATGCACACTTTTGAAACATGTACGACTTTTTATGTAGTGCGGAACCGTTGTATTTTGAATTAGGTTTCGTGCTGTGTAGTGGGTTTTGTTCAATTGCTTTGACTATGGCGTAAATGGCTTGACTTCCGAAAATCTCATACGCATATTAATTATCACTACAGGAAATATAACTAAAGTGTACGTTTCATAAGAAAAGTTCTATTTAGAACAATAAAGTCCGAAAAAATAAAAGTCAATGCATTTCAGACGGCGTAGTCTTAAGTCCAGCGGTTTTTCAGCTAGTTCGCGGAATTGCAATATTTTTAACAAAATCGTGTGAAAATATTGCAATTCTGGGGGACATATTCAATATGGGGTGATTCATGCAACTGATAGAGGTTTTCGAGTATGTATAAAGATTCTGAGATTTAAAAATATATTATGCAATATCTGAAATACTTTGCAGAATGAAATAAAGATGTTGGAATTTTTTTCAGTTCTTAACACTTTCTAACATACTTGAAAAGTGTTTCTGACTCAGTCATTCTGCCTGTTCCTTCGCACAACTGCAGTAAAAATGACTTTATTAAAGTGAAATTTTAATATGTTGTTATGATGATCTGTAGGACATATTGGAATGAATATGAATAATAGTAACCACCCATTTAGTTTTGGATTTAAACTGGGTAGAAAAAATGAAAACGTTGAACAATATGGGACCTAATTTTTTAGTGATTTTTTAAGCGAAGGTAAAATACACGAATTGTTTCGAAAATTTTAGGAAATATTCAAAGTATCCCGTCACACGAGATGAGACATGCGTGCCCTACGTGACTCCTGAATCAAAACAACAATCGATGAAGTGCCGGCACACATCCCTCTTGTTTAGTCTTCCTTTGTCCCTGAAACTAATATAGGATGATAATTTTTTAATTCAGCCTACAAAAAAATATATTGAAAATAATCATTTGCTGATTTCCTGTGATTTTTGAGAGAGACTCTGGACGCCTGCTTTCACCTCTTTCTGTTATTCTGTTATTGGTTGATCCAAAAAAAAAAAAAAAAAAAAAAATCGGTAACCAACATTTCTTCCTTTTAAATCGCTCTTTTCTCTTTTTATTTCTTCTCTCTCTCACCCCCTTTTCCCCCTTGTTTTTCCTCCCCCCGTTTTTGTTTTTTAATGTTTCAAATTGATATCACATTCACTATAAATTCATATACCGCAGCACCATCTTATTTGCTGATCTTGTACTATTAACTTTATGTTGTTTGCTGTGTTCTTGATGTTTTTGTTGTTTCTGTTGTTCATCTGTTTTTCAGCTTTCTGTTTGCTGATATCATGTAACTTTTGTAAACTTATTGAAATTAAATAAACATCTGGTTGCTCCGTCAGCGCGATGTGACTGTGGAGGTCGGACTCCGCTATTCAAAACTTTTCCGGGCCATCCATTAAGTTGCTTTAAGTCTTAGGATGAGTCGGATGGTCTGGGCTTTCGACACATCATCGCATTGAGCCCCACAAGGCTCCGTCCTGTCCCCTTTACTTTGGAATATTTACTTCAACAAAATCCTTCTCCTTAAAAATGATCTCTACTATTTGCAAGCCTTCGCAGATGATCTCGCAGTGTTAATATTTGGGGACTCTCTTAAATCAATCACCTAAAGAACTCTATTTTGACATCTGTTTCCAAATCCCTTGAAACTCTTAAGCTCAATTCATCATCTGATAAATCCCAGTGCATAATATTTAACAGGACCCGTGCCAAACGCCGACAAAACTCGCGCATGAAACTTCTTAATAATCCCATCAAAATTACCTGACACTTAAAATATCTCGGAATTTTAATTGACGACAATCTGACCTGGAGCCCACATATCTTTTATCTTAAAGAGAAATGTTTCAAGTTCTCTTCTACATTTGGGAAAATGTCGGGTAACAATTGGGGAATAAATAAGGCTCTTCTTAAAATCTGGTACTTAGCAGTAATTGAAAAGATCATTGCATATGGATCTGGGGTTTGGGGTAGAAACTTGACAGGGGAACAGATTACGCGGCTTATTTCTTTACAACGGATATTTCTATTGAAAATATCCGCCGGTTTTAGAACAACTGCAAACATTTCTCTTAACTCCATTACAGGAATCCCCCCTGTGCAACTGGTTATTCACAACCTTCATAGGAAATTTCATTTCTGGAGAAACAAAATTGACCTTTTTTTACACTCTTCTCTCCCTTCCCCCCTTTCTTTTGATTCTAATTGCCCCTCCTCTGATAGTCCTCCCTCTCATCGTGTTGTTAATCTTCCCATCCCGGATCCTTTAACTTTTTCAAATATCAACCTTTTCACGGATGGATCTAAAATAGAAAATAGCATCGGCTACTCTATCTGTACTTTTAGACAAGGTGACCTCGAAGAAGTTTTTACATTTAAACTCACAGAAGGCAATACAGTTTTTCAAGCAGAAATCTCTGCCACTAAATTTGTTATACAATGGGCACTCGACAGACAACTTAAAATCAATATATATACTGACTGTCTTTCCTCCATCTTGGCCCTCAAATCTTCCAAAATTTAATCCCTTTTCCTTAAAGAAATCAAACTCCTGGCCCTTTCGACAACAAAATTTATTAACCTTAAATGGGTAAAGGCCCATGCTGGTACGTTGGGAAATAAAGTTGCTGATGAACACGCTAAGGAAGCTGCTGTTTCTGGAACTCCCATTTTTATCCTTTTTCCTTATTCTTTTCTTACCTCTTCTTGAAAATCCTTACTCCTGCGCTCTTGGCAATCCTTACTTGAAGATTATGTTTCTCCGAGAACTCATGATCCAGCCCGTATTTTCAGCTTCCTCCCCTCTGTTAACCCACATACCCATATCTTTAAAAAATTTATTATATACTTTATTACTGGCCACGACCCCTTTCTTGAATACCTCTTTTACTTTAAACAAAAATCAACCTCTAACTGTCCTTGCAACTCCTTCGGGGATGCAGATCACTGTGTCTTCTCCTGTCCCTTCTCCAAAAACTTCCATCTAAAAAAACCCTCTCCTACTCTCCGAGCGACTTGGTTTTCCAAGGTATGTTCCAGCAAAATCATCCTTGATCGATTGAAAAACTGTATCCTTACTGCTAGAGAAGTATCTAACAGAGTGAAATGACTAGTTTGTGGGTTATTACTTTCTGCTCTCAAGTCTTATGTGATCAATGAACCCCTGTTAATTCGCTGCTCCCAGGAGTTCTCATACTGTTCCCTTTTTCATTTTTTTAAAATTGTTTTGCTTGCTTTTCATGTGTCTTTCACTTGTTTGCTTGTTTCATGTGTCCTTCATTTGTTTGCTTGTTTTTCAATTGTGTGTCCTTTGGTCATATTTGTTCTTGCACAGATTATATTAATGTCAACAACGTAATAACACCTCAAAGTAAACAAATCTTACATCAGCCTTCCATTACCTTAATTAAATTTTGAATTGCTAAACATGATATATTATAAATGTTCCACAAAATAATATTGTAAATATCTGTATATACAAGAAGAAATATCAAGAAATCAAAATGTTATTTATATACCTACCCCAGGAGATGTCTGATGCTGTAATTTGTACAACGTCCCTACCTGATGTAACCACCCCCTTTGTGAACTTTAATAAGCGTTCCGCAGCCGGTCGGTGTCTGTGAATGCCGGTTTCCGCTATCTAAAATTTTCCCGGCCATCCATTTTGCTGCTCCAAGTCTTCGGACGAGTCGGGTGGTCAGGGCTTTCGACACATCACCGCATGTCAAAGTGAAAGCAAAACATACACTTTCAAAGTGCAAGATCATGTCAACTGCGTTTTGAGACACGCAGGGTGTGTTGTTAGTGGACTTTTGCCAGAAGAAATAACAATTAATTCAGTTTCCTACTGTGAGACCTGAAGAAAGCTTCGTCGAGCAATCCAGAATAAATGACGTGGAATGCTGTAAGCCGATGTTGTACTGCTTCATGACAATGCAAGGCCACATTCCCTGGCTCAAATTCTGAATCTGATCGAATCCTTTGGCTGAGAGTATTCGATCACCTGCCATACAGTCCAGACCTTGCGTCTAGCGACTACCATCTCTTCCGCCATCTGACGACCTTTCTGGAGGGCAAGCGTTTAGAAACTAAGGAAGAAGTGAAAACGATCGTGAGTAACTGGCTATCATCACAGGCGGCAGAGTTCTATGATGACGGTATCCAAAAACTGGTATATCGTTTCGATAAATGTTTAAGTCGGCAAGGAAATTATATAGAAAAATAAAGAATTGAATGTAAATTCAGAAAATAAATGCTTTTTGGTAAAAAATATACTTACTTCGTTTTTATTGTAAAACGGACCTTACTTAAAAAATATCCCTCGTATATGCAATAGGGACATCGTATACTTCAGATACGTCCTTAATCGATTTTGTTAATATTGAAGTGAACATTTTGTTTTGAATTGGAGGGTAGAAAAATTACTTGTGCTGTAGATAGATTTTAACCCCTCTCCTTTATAGATATTCTATTATTAGAAACTTCTCCATGATTACACATTTCAGGGTCTAGGAGCCTCCTGTTATATCATTTGAATTGCTCTCCTGGTTGATTCCAATTCTAGTCTGCCCAGAATATTTCGTTATGGCTTCTTTTCTTTTCCCGGTTTATTGCGGCATCAGCAAATTCTATAAATACTCAAAACGTTAATCGTGAAATAAAAATGAAATAAGTTTTTAGTACCAGAATTTTTTATCAGCCCTGCAACAATGTTATATAATTTTATAAGGACTATCATTGTTAGAGCCCTATTTAATGTTGTATATGTTAACATTTATTGTTTATGCATTTGTATGCTCGTAAACATTATGTTGCAAGTTGCATTATGGGATTTGGGTCCACAAGTCGAATATTGTGTAACATTCTGTATTGAAATCCAATGCTAGCGAAGGGTTAGCCATCCGCTCGGATGAATTAATGCTTTCCAGGTTAAATTCCAACATAAGAATAATGAATGTCGTCTCAGTAGCTCAATGGGCAGAGCGTCATCTGGCCAGTTTGATTGACCTAGGGAGAAACCTGTTGGTTGTTCATTATAGCCAATCAGAATCGCGGAGTGTGCACATAGTTACCTTCCATCTTTATGTCGGGAAATTTTACCTCTAGCATCTCTAGGCCACATCTGGTTAGACCGAATATCTGTGGTTCGAATCCCGGATGAGGCGTGAGTTCTTTACACTTCCATGTGTGTTAGATCGGGTGATTCCTCTTGCGAGGAAAGCATACTCATTCGTGTCGCGTGATTGTGAGTTGCATGGGTTAGGTTTGAAGGGCGCTTTTTCTCACAAAAAATTATTTGATTTCCGAGTAAACGGATTTACATTTAAATCATTTCTGAATTCTTACGCTTATATCAAGTGAAAACAAATCATGCACACTTTTGAAACATGTACGACTTTTTATGTAGTGCGGAACCGTTGTATTTTGAATTAGGTTTCGTGCTGTGTAGTGGGTTTTGTTCAATTGCTTTGACTATGGCGTAAATGGCTTGACTTCCGAAAATCTCATACGCATATTAATTATCACTACAGGAAATATAACTAAAGTGTACGTTTCATAAGAAAAGTTCTATTTAGAACAATAAAGTCCGAAAAAATAAAAGTCAATGCATTTCAGACGGCGTAGTCTTAAGTCCAGCGGTTTTTCAGCTAGTTCGCGGAATTGCAATATTTTTAACAAAATCGTGTGAAAATATTGCAATTCTGGGGGACATATTCAATATGGGGTGATTCATGCAACTGATAGAGGTTTTCGAGTATGTATAAAGATTCTGAGATTTAAAAATATATTATGCAATATCTGAAATACTTTGCAGAATGAAATAAAGATGTTGGAATTTTTTTCAGTTCTTAACACTTTCTAACATACTTGAAAAGTGTTTCTGACTCAGTCATTCTGCCTGTTCCTTCGCACAACTGCAGTAAAAATGACTTTATTAAAGTGAAATTTTAATATGTTGTTGTGATGATCTGTAGGACATATTGGAATGAATATGAATAATAGTAACCACCCATTTAGTTTTGGATTTAAACTGGGTAGAAAAAATGAAAACGTTGAACAATATGGGACCTAATTTTTTAGTGATTTTTTAAGCGAAGGTAAAATACACGAATTGTTTCGAAAATTTTAGGAAATATTCAAAGCATCCCGTCACACGAGATGAGACATGCGTGCCCTACGTGACACCTGAATCAAAACAACAATCGATGAAGTGCCGGCACACATCCCTCTTGTTTAGTCTTCCTTTGTCCCTGAAACTAATATAGGATGATAATTTTTTAATTCAGCCTACAAAAAAATATATTGAAAATAATCATTTGCTGATTTCCTGTGATTTTTGAGAGAGACTCTGGACGCCTGCTTTCACCTCTTTCTGTTATTCTGTTATTGGTTGATCCAAAGAAAAAAAAAAAAAAAAAAAAAAAAAATCGGTAACCAACATTTCTTCCTTTTAAATCGCTCTTTTCTCTTTTTATTTCTTCTCTCTCTCACCCCCTTTTCCCCCTTGTTCTTCCTCCCCCCGTTTTTGTTTTTTAATGTTTCAAATTGATATCACATTCACTATACATTCATATACCGCAGCACCATCTTATTTGCTGATCTTGTACTATTAACTTCATGTTGTTTGCTGTGTTCTTGATGTTTTTGTTGTTTCTGTTGTTCATCTGTTTTTCAGCTTTCTGTTTGCTGATATCATGTAACTTTTGTAAACTTATTGAAATTAAATAAACATCTGGTTGCTCCGTCAGCGCGATGTGACTGTGGAGGTCGGACTCCGCTATTCAAAACTTTTCCGGGCCATCCATTAAGTTGCTTTAAGTCTTAGGATGAGTCGGATGGTCTGGGCTTTCGACACATCATCGCATTGAGCCCCACAAGGCTCCGTCCTGTCTCCTTTATTTTGGAATATTTACTTCAACAAAATCCTTCTCCTTAAAAATGATCTCTAATATTTGCAAGCCTTCGCAGATGATCTCGCAGTGGTAATATTTGGGGACTCTCTTAAATCAATCACCTAAAAAACTCTATTTTGACATCTGTTTCCAAATCCCTTGAAACTCTTAAGCTCAATTCATCATCTGATAAATCCCAGTGCATAATATTTAACAGGACCCGTGCCAAACGCCGACAAAACTCTCGCATAAAACTTCTTAATAATCCCATCAAAATTACCTGAGACTTAAAATATCTCGGAATTTTAATTGACGACAATCTGACCTGGAGCCCACATATCTTTTATCTTAAAGAGAAATGTTTCAAGCTCTCTTCTACATTTGGGAAAATGTCGGGTAACAATTGGGGTATAAATAAGGCTCTTCTTAAAATCTGGTACTTAGCAGTAATTGAAAAGATCATTGCATATGGATCTGGGGTTTGGGGTAGAAACTTGACAGGGGAACAGATTACGCGGCTTATTTCTTTACAACGGATATTTCTATTGAAAATATCCGCCGGTTTTAGAACAACTGCAAACATTTCTCTTTACTCCATTACAGGAATCCCCCCTGTGCAACTGGTTATTCACAACCTTCATAGGAAATTTCATTTCTGGAGAAACAAAATTGACCTTTTTTTACACTCGTCTCTCCCTTCCCCCCTTTCTTTTGATTCTAATTGCCCCTCCTCTGATAGTCCTCCCTCTCATCGTGTTGTTAATCTTCCCATCCCGGATCCTTTAACTTTTTCAAATATCAACCTTTTCACGGATGGATCTAAAATAGAAAATAGCATCGGCTACTCTATCTGTACTTTTAGACAAGGTGACCTCGAAGAAGTTTTTACATTTAAACTCACAGAAGGCAATACAGTTTTTCAAGCAGAAATCTCTGCCACTAAATTTGTTATACAATGGGCACTCGACAGACAACTTAAAATCAATATATATACTGACTGTCTTTCCTCCATCTTGGCCCTCAAATCTTCCAAAATTTAATCCCTTTTCCTTAAAGAAATCAAACTCCTGGCCCTTTCGACAACAAAATTTAATAACCTTAAATGGGTAAAGGCCCATGCTGGTACGTTGGGAAATAAAGTTGCTGATGAACACGCTAAGGAAGCTGCTGTTTCTGGAACTCCCATTTTTATCCTTTTTCCTTATTCTTTTCTTACCTCTTCTTGAAAATCCTTACTCCTGCGCTCTTGGCAATCCTTACTTGAAAATTATGTTTCTCCGAGAACTCATGATCCAGCCCGTATTTTCAGCTTCCTCCCCTCTGTTAACCCACATACCCATATCTTTAAAAAATTTATTATATACTTTATTACTGGCCACGACCCCTTTCTTGAATACCTCTTTTACTTTAAACAAAAATCAACCTCTAACTGTCCTTGCAACTCCTTCGGTGATGCAGATCACTGTGTCTTCTCCTGTCCCTTCTCCAAAAACTTCCATCTAAAAAAACCCTCTCCTACTCTCCGAGCGACTTGGTTTTCCAAGGTATGTTCCAGCAAAATCATCCTTGATCGATTGAAAAACTGTATCCTTACTGCTAGAGAAGTATCTAACAGAGTGAAATGACTAGTTTGTGGGTTATTACTTTCTGCTCTCAAGTCTTATGTGATCAATGAACCCCTGTTAATTCGCTGCTCCCAGGAGTTCTCATACTGTTCCCTTTTTCATTTTTTTAAAATTGTTTTGCTTGCTTTTCATGTGTCTTTCACTTGTTTGCTTGTTTCATGTGTCCTTCATTTGTTTGCTTGTTTTTCAGTTGTGTGTCCTTTGGTCATATTTGTTCTTGCACAGATTATATTAATGTCAACAACGTAATAACACCTCAAAGTAAACAAATCTTACATCAGCCTTCCATTACCTTAATTAAATTTTGAATTGCTAAACATGATATATTATAAATGTTCCACAAAATAATATTGTAAATATCTGTATATACAAGAAGAAATATCAAGAAATCAAAATGTTATTTATATACCTACCCCAGGAGATGTCTGATGCTGTAATTTGTACAACGTCCCTACCTGATGTAACCACCCCCTTTGTGAACTTTAATAAACGTTCCGCAGCCGGTCGGTGTCTGTGAATGCCGGTTTCCGCTATCTAAAATTTTCCCGGCCATCCATTTTGCTGCTCCAAGTCTTCGGACGAGTCGGGTGGTCAGGGCTTTCGACACATCACCGCATGTCAAAGTGAAAGCAAAACATACACTTTCAAAGTGCAAGATCATGTCAACTGCGTTTTGAGACACGCAGGGTGTGTTGTTAGTGGACTTTTGCCAGAAGAAATAACAATTAATTCAGTTTCCTACTGCGAGACCTGAAGAAAGCTTCGTCGAGCAATCCAGAATAAATGACGTGGAATGCTGTAAGCCGATGTTGTACTGCTTCATGACAATGCAAGGCCACATTCCCTGGCTCAAATTCTGAATCTGATCGAATCCTTTGGCTGAGAGTATTCGATCACCTGCCATACAGTCCAGACCTTGCGTCTAGCGACTACCATCTCTTCCGCCATCTGACGACCTTTCTGGAGGGCAAGCGTTTAGAAACTAAGGAAGAAGTGAAAACGATCGTGAGTAACTGGCTATCATCACAGGCGGCAGAGTTCTATGATGACGGTATCCAAAAACTGGTATATCGTTTCGATAAATGTTTAAGTCGGCAAGGAAATTATATAGAAAAATAAAGAATTGAATGTAAATTCAGAAAATAAATGCTTTTTTGTAAAAAATATACTTACTTCGTTTTTATTGTAAAACGGACCTTACTTAAAAAATATCCCTCGTATATGCAATAGGGACATCGTATAGTTCAGATAAGTCCTTAATCGATTTTGTTAATATTGAAGTGAACATTTTGTTTTGAATTGGAGGGTAGAAAAATTACTTGTGCTGTAGATAGATTTTAACCCCTCTCCTTTATAGATATTCTATTATTAGAAACTTCTCCATGATTACACATTTCAGGGTCTAGGAGCCTCCTGTTATATCATTTGAATTGCTCTCCTGGTTGATTCCAATTCTAGTCTGCCCAGAATATTTCGTTATGGCTTCTTTTCTTTTCCCGGTTTATTGCGGCATCAGCAAATTCTATAAATACTCAAAACGTTAATCGTGAAATAAAAATGAAATAAGTTTTTAGTACCAGAATTTTTTATCAGCCCTGCAACAATGTTATATAATTTTATAAGGACTATCATTGTTAGAGCCCTATTTAATGTTGTATATGTTAACATTTATTGTTTATGCATTTGTATGCTCGTAAACATTATGTTGCAAGTTGCATTATGGGATTTGGGTCCACAAGTCGAATATTGTGTAACATTCTGTATTGAAATCCAATGCTAGCGAAGGGTTAGCCATCCGCTCGGATGAATTAATGCTTTCCAGGTTAAATTCCAACATAAGAATAATGAATGTCGTCTCAGTAGCTCAATGGGCAGAGCGTCATCTGGCCAGTTTGATTGACCTAGGGAGAAACCTGTTGGTTGTTCATTATAGCCAATCAGAATCGCGGAGTGTGCACATAGTTACCTTCCATCTTTATGTCGGGAAATTTTACCTCTAGCATCTCTAGGCCACATCTGGTTAGACCGAATATCTGTGGTTCGAATCCCGGATGAGGCGTGAGTTCTTTACACTTCCATGTGTGTTAGATCGGGTGATTCCTCTTGCGAGGAAAGCATACTCATTCGTGTCGCGTGATTGTGAGTTGCATGGGTTAGGTTTGAAGGGCGCTTTTTCTCACAAAAAATTATTTGATTTCCGAGTAAACAGATTTACATTTAAATCATTTCTGAATTCTTACGCTTATATCAAGTGAAAACAAATCATGCACACTTTTGAAACATGTACGACTTTTTATGTAGTGCGGAACCGTTGTATTTTGAATTAGGTTTCGTGCTGTGTAGTGGGTTTTGTTCAATTGCTTTGACTATGGCGTAAATGGCTTGACTTCCGAAAATCTCATACGCATATTAATTATCACTACAGGAAATATAACTAAAGTGTACGTTTCATAAGAAAAGTTCTATTTAGAACAATAAAGTCCGAAAAAATAAAAGTCAATGCATTTCAGACGGCGTAGTCTTAAGTCCAGCGGTTTTTCAGCTAGTTCGCGGAATTGCAATATTTTTAACAAAATCGTGTGAAAATATTGCAATTCTGGGGGACATATTCAATATGGGGTGATTCATGCAACTGATAGAGGTTTTCGAGTATGTATAAAGATTCTGAGATTTAAAAATATATTATGCAATATCTGAAATACTTTGCAGAATGAAATAAAGATGTTGGAATTTTTTTCAGTTCTTAACACTTTCTAACATACTTGAAAAGTGTTTCTGACTCAGTCATTCTGCCTGTTCCTTCGCACAACTGCAGTAAAAATGACTTTATTAAAGTGAAATTTTAATATGTTGTTGTGATGATCTGTAGGACATATTGGAATGAATATGAATAATAGTAACCACCCATTTAGTTTTGGATTTAAACTGGGTAGAAAAAATGAAAACGTTGAACAATATGGGACCTAATTTTTTAGTGATTTTTTAAGCGAAGGTAAAATACACGAATTGTTTCGAAAATTTTAGGAAATATTCAAAGTATCCCGTCACACGAGATGAGACATGCGTGCCCTACGTGACTCCTGAATCAAAACAACAATCGATGAAGTGCCGGCACACATCCCTCTTGTTTAGTCTTCCTTTGTCCCTGAAACTAATATAGGATGATAATTTTTTAATTCAGCCTACAAAAAAATATATTGAAAATAATCATTTGCTGATTTCCTGTGATTTTTGAGAGAGACTCTGGACGCCTGCTTTCACCTCTTTCTGTTATTCTGTTATTGGTTGATCCAAAAAAAAAAAAAAAAAAAAAAAAAAAAATCGGTAACCAACATTTCTTCCTTTTAAATCGCTCTTTTCTCTTTTTATTTCTTCGCTCTCTCACCCCCTTTTCCCACTTGTTTTTCCTCCCCCCGTTTTTGTTTTTTAATGTTTCAAATTGATATCACATTCACTATAAATTCATATACCGCAGCACCATCTTATTTGCTGATCTTGTACTATTAACTTTATATTGTTTGCTGTGTTCTTGATGTTTTTGTTGTTTCTGTTGTTCATCTGTTTTTCAGCTTTCTGTTTGCTGATATCATGTAACTTTTGTAAACTTATTGAAATTAAATAAACATCTGGTTGCTCCGTCAGCGCGATGTGACTGTGGAGGTCGGACTCCGCTATTCAAAACTTTTCCGGGCCATCCATTAAGTTGCTTTAAGTCTTAGGATGAGTCGGATGGTCTGGGCTTTCGACACATCATCGCATTGAGCCCCACAAGGCTCCGTCCTGTCCCCTTTACTTTGGAATATTTACTTCAACAAAATCCTTCTCCTTAAAAATGATCTCTACTATTTGCAAGCCTTCGCAGATGATCTCGCAGTGGTAATATTTGGGGACTCTCTTAAATCAATCACCTAAAAAACTCTATTTTGACATCTGTTTCCAAATCCCTTGAAACTCTTAAGCTCAATTCATCATCTGATAAATCCCAGTGCATAATATTTAACAGGACCCGTGCCAAACGCCGACAAAACTCTCGCATAAAACTTCTTAATAATCCCATCAAAATTACCTGACACTTAAAATATCTCGGAATTTTAATTGACGACAATCTGACCTGGAGCCCACATATCTTTTATCTTAAAGAGAAATGTTTCAAGTTCTCTTCTACATTTGGGAAAATGTCGGGTAACAATTGGGGTATAAATAAGGCTCTTCTTAAAATCTGGTACTTAGCAGTAATTGAAAAGATCATTGCATATGGATCTGGGGTTTGGGGTAGAAACTTGACAGGGGAACAGATTACGCGGCTTATTTCTTTACAACGGATATTTCTATTGAAAATATCCGCCGGTTTTAGAACAACTGCAAACATTTCTCTTTACTCCATTACAGGAATCCCCCCTGTGCAACTGGTTATTCACAACCTTCATAGGAAATTTCATTTCTGGAGAAACAAAATTGACTTTTTTTTACACTCTTCTCTCCCTTCCCCCCTTTCTTTTGATTCTAATTGCCCCTCCTCTGATAGTCCTCCCTCTCATCGTGTTGTTAATCTTCCCATCCCGGATCCTTTAACTTTTTCAAATATCAACCTTTTCACGGATGGATCTAAAATAGAAAATAGCATCGGCTACTCTATCTGTACTTTTAGACAAGGTGACCTCGAAGAAGTTTTTACATTTAAACTCACAGAAGGCAATACAGTTTTTCAAGCAGAAATCTCTGCCACTAAATTTGTTATACAATGGGCACTCGACAGACAACTTAAAATCAATATATATACTGACTGTCTTTCCTCCATCTTGGCCCTCAAATCTTCCAAAATTTAATCCCTTTTCCTTAAAGAAATCAAACTCCTGGCCCTTTCGACAACAAAATTTATTAACCTTAAATGGGTAAAGGCCCATGCTGGTACGTTGGGAAATAAAGTTGCTGATGAACACGCTAAGGAAGCTGCTGTTTCTGGAACTCCCATTTTTATCCTTTTTCCTTATTCTTTTCTTACCTCTTCTTGAAAATCCTTACTCCTGCGCTCTTGGCAATCCTTACTTGAAGATTATGTTTCTCCGAGAACTCATGATCCAGCCCGTATTTTCAGCTTCCTCCCCTCTGTTAACCCACATACCCATATCTTTAAAAAATTTATTATATACTTTATTACTGGCCACGACCCCTTTCTTGAATACCTCTTTTACTTTAAACAAAAATCAACCTCTAACTGTCCTTGCAACTCCTTCGGGGATGCAGATCACTGTGTCTTCTCCTGTCCCTTCTCCAAAAACTTCCATCTAAAAAAACCCTCTCCTACTCTCCGAGCGACTTGGTTTTCCAAGGTATGTTCCAGCAAAATCATCCTTGATCGATTGAAAAACTGTATCCTTACTGCTAGAGAAGTATCTAACAGAGTGAAATGACTAGTTTGTGGGTTATTACTTTCTGCTCTCAAGTCTTATGTGATCAATGAACCCCTGTTAATTCGCTGCTCCCAGGAGTTCTCATACTGTTCCCTTTTTCATTTTTTTAAAATTGTTTTGCTTGCTTTTTATGTGTCTTTCACTTGTTTGCTTGTTTCATGTGTCCTTCATTTGTTTGCTTGTTTTTCAGTTGTGTGTCCTTTGGTCATATTTGTTCTTGCACAGATTATATTAATGTCAACAACGTAATAACACCTCAAAGTAAACAAATCTTACATCAGCCTTCCATTACCTTAATTAAATTTTGAATTGCTAAACATGATATATTATAAATGTTCCACAAAATAATATTGTAAATATCTGTATATACAAGAAGAAATATCAAGAAATCAAAATGTTATTTATATACCTACCCCAGGAGATGTCTGATGCTGTAATTTGTACAACGTCCCTACCTGATGTAACCACCCCCTTTGTGAACTTTAATAAACGTTCCGCAGCCGGTCGGTGTCTGTGAATGCCGGTTTCCGCTATCTAAAATTTTCCCGGCCATCCATTTTGCTGCTCCAAGTCTTCGGACGAGTCGGGTGGTCAGGGCTTTCGACACATCACCGCATGTCAAAGTGAAAGCAAAACATACACTTTCAAAGTGCAAGATCATGTCAACTGCGTTTTGAGACACGCAGGGTGTGTTGTTAATGGACTTTTGCCAGAAGAAATAACAATTAATTCAGTTTCCTACTGTGAGACCTGAAGAAAGCTTCGTCGAGCAATCCAGAATAAATGACGTGGAATGCTGTAAGCCGATGTTGTACTGCTTCATGACAATGCAAGGCCACATTCCCTGGCTCAAATTCTGAATCTGATCGAATCCTTTGGCTGAGAGTATTCGATCACCTGCCATACAGTCCAGACCTTGCGTCTAGCGACTACCATCTCTTCCGCCATCTGACGACCTTTCTGGAGGGCAAGCGTTTAGAAACTAAGGAAGAAGTGAAAACGATCGTGAGTAACTGGCTATCATCACAGGCGGCAGAGTTCTATGATGACGGTATCCAAAAACTGGTATATCGTTTCGATAAATGTTTAAGTCGGCAAGGAAATTATATAGAAAAATAAAGAATTGAATGTAAATTCAGAAAATAAATGCTTTTTGGTAAAAAATATACTTACTTCGTTTTTATTGTAAAACGGACCTTACTTAAAAAATATCCCTCGTATATGCAATAGGGACATCGTATACTTCAGATACGTCCTTAATCGATTTTGTTAATATTGAAGTGAACATTTTGTTTTGAATTGGAGGGTAGAAAAATTACTTGTGCTGTAGATAGATTTTAACCCCTCTCCTTTATAGATATTCTATTATTAGAAACTTCTCCATGATTACACATTTCAGGGTCTAGGAGCCTCCTGTTATATCATTTGAATTGCTCTCCTGGTTGATTCCAATTCTAGTCTGCCCAGAATATTTCGTTATGGCTTCTTTTCTTTTCCCGGTTTATTGCGGCATCAGCAAATTCTATAAATACTCAAAACGTTAATCGTGAAATAAAAATGAAATAAGTTTTTAGTACCAGAATTTTTTATCAGCCCTGCAACAATGTTATATAATTTTATAAGGACTATCATTGTTAGAGCCCTATTTAATGTTGTATATGTTAACATTTATTGTTTATGCATTTGTATGCTCGTAAACATTATGTTGCAAGTTGCATTATGGGATTTGGGTCCACAAGTCGAATATTGTGTAACATTCTGTATTGAAATCCAATGCTAGCGAAGGGTTAGCCATCCGCTCGGATGAATTAATGCTTTCCAGGTTAAATTCCAACATAAGAATAATGAATGTCGTCTCAGTAGCTCAATGGGCAGAGCGTCATCTGGCCAGTTTGATTGACCTAGGGAGAAACCTGTTGGTTGTTCATTATAGCCAATCAGAATCGCGGAGTGTGCACATAGTTACCTTCCATCTTTATGTCGGGAAATTTTACCTCTAGCATCTCTAGGCCACATCTGGTTAGACCGAATATCTGTGGTTCGAATCCCGGATGAGGCGTGAGTTCTTTACACTTCCATGTGTGTTAGATCGGGTGATTCCTCTTGCGAGGAAAGCATACTCATTCGTGTCGCGTGATTGTGAGTTGCATGGGTTAGGTTTGAAGGGCGCTTTTTCTCACAAAAAATTATTTGATTTCCGAGTAAACGGATTTACATTTAAATCATTTCTGAATTCTTACGCTTATATCAAGTGAAAACAAATCATGCACACTTTTGAAACATGTACGACTTTTTATGTAGTGCGGAACCGTTGTATTTTGAATTAGGTTTCGTGCTGTGTAGTGGGTTTTGTTCAATTGCTTTGACTATGGCGTAAATGGCTTGACTTCCGAAAATCTCATACGCATATTAATTATCACTACAGGAAATATAACTAAAGTGTACGTTTCATAAGAAAAGTTCTATTTAGAACAATAAAGTCCGAAAAAATAAAAGTCAATGCATTTCAGACGGCGTAGTCTTAAGTCCAGCGGTTTTTCAGCTAGTTCGCGGAATTGCAATATTTTTAACAAAATCGTGTGAAAATATTGCAATTCTGGGGGACATATTCAATATGGGGTGATTCATGCAACTGATAGAGGTTTTCGAGTATGTATAAAGATTCTGAGATTTAAAAATATATTATGCAATATCTGAAATACTTTGCAGAATGAAATAAAGATGTAGGAATTTTTTTCAGTTCTTAACACTTTCTAACATAGTTGAAAAGTGTTTCTGACTCAGTCATTCTGCCTGTTCCTTCGCACAACTGCAGTAAAAATGACTTTATTAAAGTGAAATTTTAATATGTTGTTGTGATGATCTGTAGGACATATTGGAATGAATATGAATAATAGTAACCACCCATTTAGTTTTGGATTTAAACTGGGTAGAAAAAATGAAAACGTTGAACAATATGGGACCTAATTTTTTAATGATTTTTTAAGCGAAGGTAAAATACACGAATTGTTTCGAAAATTTTAGGAAATATTCAAAGTATCCCGTCACACGAGATGAGACATGCGTGCCCTACGTGACTCCTGAATCAAAACAACAATCGATGAAGTGCCGGCACACATCCCTCTTGTTTAGTCTTCCTTTGTCCCTGAAACTAATATAGGATGATAATTTTTTAATTCAGCCTACAAAAAAATATATTGAAAATAATCATTTGCTGATTTCCTGTGATTTTTGAGAGAGACTCTGGACGCCTGCTTTCACCTCTTTCTGTTATTCTGTTATTGGTTGATCCAAAGAAAAAAAAAAAAAAAAAATCGGTAACCAACATTTCTTCCTTTTAAATCGCTCTTTTCTCTTTTTATTTCTTCTCTCTCTCACCCCCTTTTCCCCCTTGTTTTTCCTCCCCCCGTTTTTGTTTTTTAATGTTTCAAATTGATATCACATTCACTATAAATTCATATACCGCAGCACCATCTTATTTGCTGATCTTGTACTATTAACTTTATGTTGTTTGCTGTGTTCTTGATGTTTTTGTTGTTTCTGTTGTTCATCTGTTTTTCAGCTTTCTGTTTGCTGATATCATGTAACTTTTGTAAACTTATTGAAATTAAATAAACATCTGGTTGCTCCGTCAGCGCGATGTGACTGTGGAGGTCGGACTCCGCTATTCAAAACTTTTCCGGGCCATCCATTAAGTTGCTTTAAGTCTTAGGATGAGTCGGATGGTCTGGGCTTTCGACACATCATCGCATTGAGCCCCACAAGGCTCCGTCCTGTCCCCTTTACTTTGGAATATTTACTTCAACAAAATCCTTCTCCTTAAAAATGATCTCTACTATTTGCAAGCCTTCGCAGATGATCTCGCAGTGGTAATATTTGGGGACTCTCTTAAATCAATCACCTAAAAAACTCTATTTTGACATCTGTTTCCAAATCCCTTGAAACTCTTAAGCTCAATTCATCATCTGATAAATCCCAGTGCATAATATTTAACAGGACCCGTGCCAAACGCCGACAAAACTCTCGCATAAAACTTCTTAATAATCCCATCAAAATTACCTGACACTTAAAATATCTCGGAATTTTAATTGACGACAATCTGACCTGGAGCCCACATATCTTTTATCTTAAAGAGAAATGTTTCAAGTTCTCTTCTACATTTGGGAAAATGTCGGGTAACAATTGGGGTATAAATAAGGCTCTTCTTAAAATCTGGTACTTAGCAGTAATTGAAAAGATCATTGCATATGGATCTGGGGTTTGGGGTAGAAACTTGACAGGGGAACAGATTACGCGGCTTATTTCTTTACAACGGATATTTCTATTGAAAATATCCGCCGGTTTTAGAACAACTGCAAACATTTCTCTTTACTCCATTACAGGAATCCCCCCTGTGCAACTGGTTATTCACAACCTTCATAGGAAATTTCATTTCTGGAGAAACAAAATTGACCTTTTTTTACACTCTTCTCTCCCTTCCCCCCTTTCTTTTGATTCTAATTGCCCCTCCTCTGATAGTCCTCCCTCTCATCGTGTTGTTAATCTTCCCATCCCGG
Source organism: Amaurobius ferox (assembly GCA_951213105.1). NCBI lineage: Eukaryota > Metazoa > Arthropoda > Arachnida > Araneae > Amaurobiidae > Amaurobius > Amaurobius ferox. The sequence continues at coordinate 130,287,152 of OX578139.1, forward strand.
ATCCTTTAACTTTTTCAAATATCAACCTTTTCACGGATGGATCTAAAATAGAAAATAGCATCGGCTACTCTATCTGTACTTTTAGACAAGGTGACCTCGAAGAAGTTTTTACATTTAAACTCACAGAAGGCAATACAGTTTTTCAAGCAGAAATCTCTGCCACTAAATTTGTTATACAATGGGCACTCGACAGACAACTTAAAATCAATATATATACTGACTGTCTTTCCTCCATCTTGGCCCTCAAATCTTCCAAAATTTAATCCCTTTTCCTTAAAGAAATCAAACTCCTGGCCCTTTCGACAACAAAATTTATTAACCTTAAATGGGTAAAGGCCCATGCTGGTACGTTGGGAAATAAAGTTGCTGATGAACACGCTAAGGAAGCTGCTGTTTCTGGAACTCCCATTTTTATCCTTTTTCCTTTTTCTTTTCTTACCTCTTCTTGAAAATCCTTACTCCTGCGCTCTTGGCAATCCTTACTTGAAGATTATGTTTCTCCGAGAACTCATGATCCAGCCCGTATTTTCAGCTTCCTCCCCTCTGTTAACCCACATACCCATATCTTTAAAAAATTTATTATATACTTTATTACTGGCCACGACCCCTTTCTTGAATACCTCTTTTACTTTAAACAAAAATCAACCTCTAACTGTCCTTGCAACTCCTTCGGTGATGCAGATCACTGTGTCTTCTCCTGTCCCTTCTCCAAAAACTTCCATCTAAAAAAACCCTCTCCTACTCTCCGAGCGACTTGGTTTTCCAAGGTATGTTCCAGCAAAATCATCCTTGATCGATTGAAAAACTGTATCCTTACTGCTAGAGAAGTATCTAACAGAGTGAAATGACTAGTTTGTGGGTTATTACTTTCTGCTCTCAAGTCTTATGTGATCAATGAACCCCTGTTAATTCGCTGCTCCCAGGAGTTCTCATACTGTTCCCTTTTTCATTTTTTTAAAATTGTTTTGCTTGCTTTTCATGTGTCTTTCACTTGTTTGCTTGTTTCATGTGTCCTTCATTTGTTTGCTTGTTTTTCAGTTGTGTGTCCTTTGGTCATATTTGTTCTTGCACAGATTATATTAATGTCAACAACGTAATAACACCTCAAAGTAAACAAATCTTACATCAGCCTTCCATTACCTTAATTAAATTTTGAATTGCTAAACATGATATATTATAAATGTTCCACAAAATAATATTGTAAATATCTGTATATACAAGAAGAAATATCAAGAAATCAAAATGTTATTTATATACCTACCCCAGGAGATGTCTGATGCTGTAATTTGTACAACGTCCTTACCTGATGTAACCACCCCCTTTGTGAACTTTAATAAACGTTCCGCAGCCGGTCGGTGTCTGTGAATGCCGGTTTCCGCTATCTAAAATTTTCCCGGCCATCCATTTTGCTGCTCCAAGTCTTCGGACGAGTCGGGTGGTCAGGGCTTTCGACACATCACCGCATGTCAAAGTGAAAGCAAAACATACACTTTCAAAGTGCAAGATCATGTCAACTGCGTTTTGAGACACGCAGGGTGTGTTGTTAGTGGACTTTTGCCAGAAGAAATAACAATTAATTCAGTTTCCTAGTGTGAGACCTGAAGAAAGCTTCGTCGAGCAATCCAGAATAAATGACGTGGAATGCTGTAAGCCGATGTTGTACTGCTTCATGACAATGCAAGGCCACATTCCCTGGCTCAAATTCTGAATCTGATCGAATCCTTTGGCTGAGAGTATTCGATCACCTGCCATACAGTCCAGACCTTGCGTCTAGCGACTACCATCTCTTCCGCCATCTGACGACCTTTCTGGAGGGCAAGCGTTTAGAAACTAAGGAAGAAGTGAAAACGATCGTGAGTAACTGGCTATCATCACAGGCGGCAGAGTTCTATGATGACGGTATACAAAAACTGGTATATCGTTTCGATAAATGTTTAAGTCGGCAAGGAAATTATATAGAAAAATAAAGAATTGAATGTAAATTCAGAAAATAAATGCTTTTTGGTAAAAAATATACTTACTTCGTTTTTATTGTAAAACGGACCTTACTTAAAAAATATCCCTCGTATATGCAATAGGGACATCGTATACTTCAGATACGTCCTTAATCGATTTTGTTAATATTGAAGTGAACATTTTGTTTTGAATTGGAGGGTAGAAAAATTACTTGTGCTGTAGATAGATTTTAACCCCTCTCCTTTATAGATATTCTATTATTAGAAACTTCTCCATGATTACACATTTCAGGGTCTAGGAGCCTCCTGTTATATCATTTGAATTGCTCTCCTGGTTGATTCCAATTCTAGTCTGCCCAGAATATTTCGTTATGGCTTCTTTTCTTTTCCCGGTTTATTGCGGCATCAGCAAATTCTATAAATACTCAAAACGTTAATCGTGAAATAAAAATGAAATAAGTTTTTAGTACCAGAATTTTTTATCAGCCCTGCAACAATGTTATATAATTTTATAAGGACTATCATTGTTAGAGCCCTATTTAATGTTGTATATGTTAACATTTATTGTTTATGCATTTGTATGCTCGTAAACATTATGTTGCAAGTTGCATTATGGGATTTGGGTCCACAAGTCGAATATTGTGTAACATTCTGTATTGAAATCCAATGCTAGCGAAGGGTTAGCCATCCGCTCGGATGAATTAATGCTTTCCAGGTTAAATTCCAACATAAGAATAATGAATGTCGTCTCAGTAGCTCAATGGGCAGAGCGTCATCTGGCCAGTTTGATTGACCTAGGGAGAAACCTGTTGGTTGTTCATTATAGCCAATCAGAATCGCGGAGTGTGCACATAGTTACCTTCCATCTTTATGTCGGGAAATTTTACCTCTAGCATCTCTAGGCCACATCTGGTTAGACCGAATATCTGTGGTTCGAATCCCGGATGAGGCGTGAGTTCTTTACACTTCCATGTGTGTTAGATCGGGTGATTCCTCTTGCGAGGAAAGCATACTCATTCGTGTCGCGTGATTGTGAGTTGCATGGGTTAGGTTTGAAGGGCGCTTTTTCTCACAAAAAATTATTTGATTTCCGAGTAAACGGATTTACATTTAAATCATTTCTGAATTCTTACGCTTATATCAAGTGAAAACAAATCATGCACACTTTTGAAACATGTACGACTTTTTATGTAGTGCGGAACCGTTGTATTTTGAATTAGGTTTCGTGCTGTGTAGTGGGTTTTGTTCAATTGCTTTGACTATGGCGTAAATGGCTTGACTTCCGAAAATCTCATACTCATATTAATTATCACTACAGGAAATATAACTAAAGTGTACGTTTCATAAGAAAAGTTCTATTTAGAACAATAAAGTCCGAAAAAATAAAAGTCAATGCATTTCAGACGGCGTAGTCTTAAGTCCAGCGGTTTTTCAGCTAGTTCGCGGAATTTCAATATGTTTAACAAAATCGTGTGAAAATATTGCAATTCTGGGGGACATATTCAATATGGGGTGATTCATGCAACTGATAGAGGTTTTCGAGTATGTATAAAGTTCGGAGATTTAAAAATATATTATGCAATATCTGAAATACTTTGCAGAATGAAATAAAGATGTTGGAATTTTTTTCAGTTCTTAACACTTTCTAACATAGTTGAAAAGTGTTTCTGACTCAGTCATTCTGCCTGTTCCTTCGCACAACTGCAGTAAAAATGACTTTATTAAAGTGAAATTTTAATATGTTGTTGTGATGATCTGTAGGACATATTGGAATGAATATGAATAATAGTAACCACCCATTTAGTTTTGGATTTAAACTGGGTAGAAAAAATGAAAACGTTGAACAATATGGGACCTAATTTTTTAATGATTTTTTAAGCGAAGGTAAAATACACGAATTGTTTCGAAAATTTTAGGAAATATTCAAAGTATCCCGTCACACGAGATGAGACATGCGTGCCCTACGTGACTCCTGAATCAAAACAACAATCGATGAAGTGCCGGCACACATCCCTCTTGTTTAGTCTTCCTTTGTCCCTGAAACTAATATAGGATGATAATTTTTTAATTCAGCCTACAAAAAAATATATTGAAAATAATCATTTGCTGATTTCCTGTGATTTTTGAGAGAGACTCTGGACGCCTGCTTTCACCTCTTTCTGTTATTCTGTTATTGGTTGATCCAAAGAAAAAAAAAAAAAAAAAAAAATCGGTAACCAACATTTCTTCCTTTTAAATCGCTCTTTTCTCTTTTTATTTCTTCTCTCTCTCACCCCCTTTTCCCCCTTGTTTTTCCTCCCCCCGTTTTTGTTTTTTAATGTTTCAAATTGATATCACATTCACTATACATTCATATACCGCAGCACCATCTTATTTGCTGATCTTGTACTATTAACTTCATGTTGTTTGCTGTGTTCTTGATGTTTTTGTTGTTTCTGTTGTTCATCTGTTTTTCAGCTTTCTGTTTGCTGATATCATGTAACTTTTGTAAACTTATTGAAATTAAATAAACATCTGGTTGCTCCGTCAGCGCGATGTGACTGTGGAGGTCGGACTCCGCTATTCAAAACTTTTCCGGGCCATCCATTAAGTTGCTTTAAGTCTTAGGATGAGTCGGATGGTCTGGGCTTTCGACACATCATCGCATTGAGCCCCACAAGGCTCCGTCCTGTCTCCTTTATTTTGGAATATTTACTTCAACAAAATCCTTCTCCTTAAAAATGATCTCTAATATTTGCAAGCCTTCGCAGATGATCTCGCAGTGGTAATATTTGGGGACTCTCTTAAATCAATCACCTAAAAAACTCTATTTTGACATCTGTTTCCAAATCCCTTGAAACTCTTAAGCTCAATTCATCATCTGATAAATCCCAGTGCATAATATTTAACAGGACCCGTGCCAAACGCCGACAAAACTCTCGCATAAAACTTCTTAATAATCCCATCAAAATTACCTGAGACTTAAAATATCTCGGAATTTTAATTGACGACAATCTGACCTGGAGCCCACATATCTTTTATCTTAAAGAGAAATGTTTCAAGCTCTCTTCTACATTTGGGAAAATGTCGGGTAACAATTGGGGTATAAATAAGGCTCTTCTTAAAATCTGGTACTTAGCAGTAATTGAAAAGATCATTGCATATGGATCTGGGGTTTGGGGTAGAAACTTGACAGGGGAACAGATTACGCGGCTTATTTCTTTACAACGGATATTTCTATTGAAAATATCCGCCGGTTTTAGAACAACTGCAAACATTTCTCTTTACTCCATTACAGGAATCCCCCCTGTGCAACTGGTTATTCACAACCTTCATAGGAAATTTCATTTCTGGAGAAACAAAATTGACCTTTTTTTACACTCTTCTCTCCCTTCCCCCCTTTCTTTTGATTCTAATTGCCCCTCCTCTGATAGTCCTCCCTCTCATCGTGTTGTTAATCTTCCCATCCCGGATCCTTTAACTTTTTCAAATATCAACCTTTTCACGGATGGATCTAAAATAGAAAATAGCATCGGCTACTCTATCTGTACTTTTAGACAAGGTGACCTCGAAGAAGTTTTTACATTTAAACTCACAGAAGGCAATACAGTTTTTCAAGCAGAAATCTCTGCCACTAAATTTGTTATACAATGGGAACTCGACAGACAACTTAAAATCAATATATATACTGACTGTCTTTCCTCCATCTTGGCCCTCAAATCTTCCAAAATTTAATCCCTTTTCCTTAAAGAAATCAAACTCCTGGCCCTTTCGACAACAAAATTTAATAACCTTAAATGGGTAAAGGCCCATGCTGGTACGTTGGGAAATAAAGTTGCTGATGAACACGCTAAGGAAGCTGCTGTTTCTGGAACTCCCATTTTTATCCTTTTTCCTTATTCTTTTCTTACCTCTTCTTGAAAATCCTTACTCCTGCGCTCTTGGCAATCCTTACTTGAAAATTATGTTTCTCCGAGAACTCATGATCCAGCCCGTATTTTCAGCTTCCTCCCCTCTGTTAACCCACATACCCATATCTTTAAAAAATTTATTATATACTTTATTACTGGCCACGACCCCTTTCTTGAATACCTCTTTTACTTTAAACAAAAATCAACCTCTAACTGTCCTTGCAACTCCTTCGGTGATGCAGATCACTGTGTCTTCTCCTGTCCCTTCTCCAAAAACTTCCATCTAAAAAAAACCTCTCCTACTCTCCGAGCGACTTGGTTTTCCAAGGTATGTTCCAGCAAAATCATCCTTGATCGATTGAAAAACTGTATCCTTACTGCTAGAGAAGTATCTAACAGAGTGAAATGACTAGTTTGTGGGTTATTACTTTCTGCTCTCAAGTCTTATGTGATCAATGAACCCCTGTTAATTCGCTGCTCCCAGGAGTTCTCATACTGTTCCCTTTTTCATTTTTTTAAAATTGTTTTGCTTGCTTTTCATGTGTCTTTCACTTGTTTGCTTGTTTCATGTGTCCTTCATTTGTTTGCTTGTTTTTCAGTTGTGTGTCCTTTGGTCATATTTGTTCTTGCACAGATTATATTAATGTCAACAACGTAATAACACCTCAAAGTAAACAAATCTTACATCAGCCTTCCATTACCTTAATTAAATTTTGAATTGCTAAACATGATATATTATAAATGTTCCACAAAATAATATTGTAAATATCTGTATATACAAGAAGAAATATCAAGAAATCAAAATGTTATTTATATACCTACCCCAGGAGATGTCTGATGCTGTAATTTGTACAACGTCCCTACCTGATGTAACCACCCCCTTTGTGAACTTTAATAAACGTTCCGCAGCCGGTCGGTGTCTGTGAATGCCGGTTTCCGCTATCTAAAATTTTCCCGGCCATCCATTTTGCTGCTCCAAGTCTTCGGACGAGTCGGGTGGTCAGGGCTTTCGACACATCACCGCATGTCAAAGTGAAAGCAAAACATACACTTTCAAAGTGCAAGATCATGTCAACTGCGTTTTGAGACACGCAGGGTGTGTTGTTAGTGGACTTTTGCCAGAAGAAATAACAATTAATTCAGTTTCCTACTGCGAGACCTGAAGAAAGCTTCGTCGAGCAATCCAGAATAAATGACGTGGAATGCTGTAAGCCGATGTTGTACTGCTTCATGACAATGCAAGGCCACATTCCCTGGCTCAAATTCTGAATCTGATCGAATCCTTTGGCTGAGAGTATTCGATCACCTGCCATACAGTCCAGACCTTGCGTCTAGCGACTACCATCTCTTCCGCCATCTGACGACCTTTCTGGAGGGCAAGCGTTTAGAAACTAAGGAAGAAGTGAAAACGATCGTGAGTAACTGGCTATCATCACAGGCGGCAGAGTTCTATGATGACGGTATCCAAAAACTGGTATATCGTTTCGATAAATGTTTAAGTCGGCAAGGAAATTATATAGAAAAATAAAGAATTGAATGTAAATTCAGAAAATAAATGCTTTTTTGTAAAAAATATACTTACTTCGTTTTTATTGTAAAACGGACCTTACTTAAAAAATATCCCTCGTATATGCAATAGGGACATCGTATAGTTCAGATAAGTCCTTAATCGATTTTGTTAATATTGAAGTGAACATTTTGTTTTGAATTGGAGGGTAGAAAAATTACTTGTGCTGTAGTTAGATTTTAACCCCTCTCCTTTATAGATATTCTATTATTAGAAACTTCTCCATGATTACACATTTCAGGGTCTAGGAGCCTCCTGTTATATCATTTGAATTGCTCTCCTGGTTGATTCCAATTCTAGTCTGCCCAGAATATTTCGTTATGGCTTCTTTTCTTTTCCCGGTTTATTGCGGCATCAGCAAATTCTATAAATACTCAAAACGTTAATCGTGAAATAAAAATGAAATAAGTTTTTAGTACCAGAATTTTTTATCAGCCCTGCAACAATGTTATATAATTTTATAAGGACTATCATTGTTAGAGCCCTATTTAATGTTGTATATGTTAACATTTATTGTTTATGCATTTGTATGCTCGTAAACATTATGTTGCAAGTTGCATTATGGGATTTGGGTCCACAAGTCGAATATTGTGTAACATTCTGTATTGAAATCCAATGCTAGCGAAGGGTTAGCCATCCGCTCGGATGAATTAATGCTTTCCAGGTTAAATTCCAACATAAGAATAATGAATGTCGTCTCAGTAGCTCAATGGGCAGAGCGTCATCTGGCCAGTTTGATTGACCTAGGGAGAAACCTGTTGGTTGTTCATTATAGCCAATCAGAATCGCGGAGTGTGCACATAGTTACCTTCCATCTTTATGTCGGGAAATTTTACCTCTAGCATCTCTAGGCCACATCTGGTTAGACCGAATATCTGTGGTTCGAATCCCGGATGAGGCGTGAGTTCTTTACACTTCCATGTGTGTTAGATCGGGTGATTCCTCTTGCGAGGAAAGCATACTCATTCGTGTCGCGTGATTGTGAGTTGCATGGGTTAGGTTTGAAGGGCGCTTTTTCTCACAAAAAATTATTTGATTTCCGAGTAAACAGATTTACATTTAAATCATTTCTGAATTCTTACGCTTATATCAAGTGAAAACAAATCATGCACACTTTTGAAACATGTACGACTTTTTATGTAGTGCGGAACCGTTGTATTTTGAATTAGGTTTCGTGCTGTGTAGTGGGTTTTGTTCAATTGCTTTGACTATGGCGTAAATGGCTTGACTTCCGAAAATCTCATACGCATATTAATTATCACTACAGGAAATATAACTAAAGTGTACGTTTCATAAGAAAAGTTCTATTTAGAACAATAAAGTCCGAAAAAATAAAAGTCAATGCATTTCAGACGGCGTAGTCTTAAGTCCAGCGGTTTTTCAGCTAGTTCGCGGAATTGCAATATTTTTAACAAAATCGTGTGAAAATATTGCAATTCTGGGGGACATATTCAATATGGGGTGATTCATGCAACTGATAGAGGTTTTCGAGTATGTATAAAGATTCTGAGATTTAAAAATATATTATGCAATATCTGAAATACTTTGCAGAATGAAATAAAGATGTTGGAATTTTTTTCAGTTCTTAACACTTTCTAACATACTTGAAAAGTGTTTCTGACTCAGTCATTCTGCCTGTTCCTTCGCACAACTGCAGTAAAAATGACTTTATTAAAGTGAAATTTTAATATGTTGTTGTGATGATCTGTAGGACATATTGGAATGAATATGAATAATAGTAACCACCCATTTAGTTTTGGATTTAAACTGGGTAGAAAAAATGAAAACGTTGAACAATATGGGACCTAATTTTTTAGTGATTTTTTAAGCGAAGGTAAAATACACGAATTGTTTCGAAAATTTTAGGAAATATTCAAAGCATCCCGTCACACGAGATGAGACATGCGTGCCCTACGTGACACCTGAATCAAAACAACAATCGATGAAGTGCCGGCACACATCCCTCTTGTTTAGTCTTCCTTTGTCCCTGAAACTAATATAGGATGATAATTTTTTAATTCAGCCTACAAAAAAATATATTGAAAATAATCATTTGCTGATTTCCTGTGATTTTTGAGAGAGACTCTGGACGCCTGCTTTCACCTCTTTCTGTTATTCTGTTATTGGTTGATCCAAAGAAAAAAAAAAAAAAAAAAAAAAAAAATCGGTAACCAACATTTCTTCCTTTTAAATCGCTCTTTTCTCTTTTTATTTCTTCTCTCTCTCACCCCCTTTTCCCCCTTGTTTTTCCTCCCCCCGTTTTTGTTTTTTAATGTTTCAAATTGATATCACATTCACTATACATTCATATACCGCAGCACCATCTTATTTGCTGATCTTGTACTATTAACTTCATGTTGTTTGCTGTGTTCTTGATGTTTTTGTTGTTTCTGTTGTTCATCTGTTTTTCAGCTTTCTGTTTGCTGATATCATGTAACTTTTGTAAACTTATTGAAATTAAATAAACATCTGGTTGCTCCGTCAGCGCGATGTGACTGTGGAGGTCGGACTCCGCTATTCAAAACTTTTCCGGGCCATCCATTAAGTTGCTTTAAGTCTTAGGATGAGTCGGATGGTCTGGGCTTTCGACACATCATCGCATTGAGCCCCACAAGGCTCCGTCCTGTCCCCTTTACTTTGGAATATTTACTTCAACAAAATCCTTCTCCTTAAAAATGATCTCTACTATTTGCAAGCCTTCGCAGATGATCTCGCAGTGGTAATATTTGGGGACTCTCTTAAATCAATCACCTAAAAAACTCTATTTTGACATCTGTTTCCAAATCCCTTGAAACTCTTAAGCTCAATTCATCATCTGATAAATCCCAGTGCATAATATTTAACAGGACCCGTGCCAAACGCCGACAAAACTCTCGCATAAAACTTCTTAATAATCCCATCAAAATTACCTGACACTTAAAATATCTCGGAATTTTAATTGACGACAATCTGACCTGGAGCCCACATATCTTTTATCTTAAAGAGAAATGTTTCAAGTTCTCTTCTACATTTGGGAAAATGTCGGGTAACAATTGGGGTATAAATAAGGCTCTTCTTAAAATCTGGTACTTAGCAGTAATTGAAAAGATCATTGCATATGGATCTGGGGTTTGGGGTAGAAACTTGACAGGGGAACAGATTACGCGGCTTATTTCTTTACAACGGATATTTCTATTGAAAATATCCGCCGGTTTTAGAACAACTGCAAACATTTCTCTTTACTCCATTACAGGAATCCCCCCTGTGCAACTGGTTATTCACAACCTTCATAGGAAATTTCATTTCTGGAGAAACAAAATTGACTTTTTTTTACACTCTTCTCTCCCTTCCCCCCTTTCTTTTGATTCTAATTGCCCCTCCTCTGATAGTCCTCCCTCTCATCGTGTTGTTAATCTTCCCATCCCGGATCCTTTAACTTTTTCAAATATCAACCTTTTCACGGATGGATCTAAAATAGAAAATAGCATCGGCTACTCTATCTGTACTTTTAGACAAGGTGACCTCGAAGAAGTTTTTACATTTAAACTCACAGAAGGCAATACAGTTTTTCAAGCAGAAATCTCTGCCACTAAATTTGTTATACAATGGGCACTCGACAGACAACTTAAAATCAATATATATACTGACTGTCTTTCCTCCATCTTGGCCCTCAAATCTTCCAAAATTTAATCCCTTTTCCTTAAAGAAATCAAACTCCTGGCCCTTTCGACAACAAAATTTATTAACCTTAAATGGGTAAAGGCCCATGCTGGTACGTTGGGAAATAAAGTTGCTGATGAACACGCTAAGGAAGCTGCTGTTTCTGGAACTCCCATTTTTATCCTTTTTCCTTATTCTTTTCTTACCTCTTCTTGAAAATCCTTACTCCTGCGCTCTTGGCAATCCTTACTTGAAGATTATGTTTCTCCGAGAACTCATGATCCAGCCCGTATTTTCAGCTTCCTCCCCTCTGTTAACCCACATACCCATATCTTTAAAAAATTTATTATATACTTTATTACTGGCCACGACCCCTTTCTTGAATACCTCTTTTACTTTAAACAAAAATCAACCTCTAACTGTCCTTGCAACTCCTTCGGGGATGCAGATCACTGTGTCTTCTCCTGTCCCTTCTCCAAAAACTTCCATCTAAAAAAACCCTCTCCTACTCTCCGAGCGACTTGGTTTTCCAAGGTATGTTCCAGCAAAATCATCCTTGATCGATTGAAAAACTGTATCCTTACTGCTAGAGAAGTATCTAACAGAGTGAAATGACTAGTTTGTGGGTTATTACTTTCTGCTCTCAAGTCTTATGTGATCAATGAACCCCTGTTAATTCGCTGCTCCCAGGAGTTCTCATACTGTTCCCTTTTTCATTTTTTTAAAATTGTTTTGCTTGCTTTTTATGTGTCTTTCACTTGTTTGCTTGTTTCATGTGTCCTTCATTTGTTTGCTTGTTTTTCAGTTGTGTGTCCTTTGGTCATATTTGTTCTTGCACAGATTATATTAATGTCAACAACGTAATAACACCTCAAAGTAAACAAATCTTACATCAGCCTTCCATTACCTTAATTAAATTTTGAATTGCTAAACATGATATATTATAAATGTTCCACAAAATAATATTGTAAATATCTGTATATACAAGAAGAAATATCAAGAAATCAAAATGTTATTTATATACCTACCCCAGGAGATGTCTGATGCTGTAATTTGTACAACGTCCCTACCTGATGTAACCACCCCCTTTGTGAACTTTAATAAACGTTCCGCAGCCGGTCGGTGTCTGTGAATGCCGGTTTCCGCTATCTAAAATTTTCCCGGCCATCCATTTTGCTGCTCCAAGTCTTCGGACGAGTCGGGTGGTCAGGGCTTTCGACACATCACCGCATGTCAAAGTGAAAGCAAAACATACACTTTCAAAGTGCAAGATCATGTCAACTGCGTTTTGAGACACGCAGGGTGTGTTGTTAGTGGACTTTTGCCAGAAGAAATAACAATTAATTCAGTTTCCTACTGCGAGACCTGAAGAAAGCTTCGTCGAGCAATCCAGAATAAATGACGTGGAATGCTGTAAGCCGATGTTGTACTGCTTCATGACAATGCAAGGCCACATTCCCTGGCTCAAATTCTGAATCTGATCGAATCCTTTGGCTGAGAGTATTCGATCACCTGCCATACAGTCCAGACCTTGCGTCTAGCGACTACCATCTCTTCCGCCATCTGACGACCTTTCTGGAGGGCAAGCGTTTAGAAACTAAGGAAGAAGTGAAAACGATCGTGAGTAACTGGCTATCATCACAGGCGGCAGAGTTCTATGATGACGGTATCCAAAAACTGGTATATCGTTTCGATAAATGTTTAAGTCGGCAAGGAAATTATATAGAAAAATAAAGAATTGAATGTAAATTCAGAAAATAAATGCTTTTTGGTAAAAAATATACTTACTTCGTTTTTATTGTAAAACGGACCTTACTTAAAAAATATCCCTCGTATATGCAATAGGGACATCGTATACTTCAGATACGTCCTTAATCGATTTTGTTAATATTGAAGTGAACATTTTGTTTTGAATTGGAGGGTAGAAAAATTACTTGTGCTGTAGATAGATTTTAACCCCTCTCCTTTATAGATATTCTATTATTAGAAACTTCTCCATGATTACACATTTCAGGGTCTAGGAGCCTCCTGTTATATCATTTGAATTGCTCTCCTGGTTGATTCCAATTCTAGTCTGCCCAGAATATTTCGTTATGGCTTCTTTTCTTTTCCCGGTTTATTGCGGCATCAGCAAATTCTATAAATACTCAAAACGTTAATCGTGAAATAAAAATGAAATAAGTTTTTAGTACCAGAATTTTTTATCAGCCCTGCAACAATGTTATATAATTTTATAAGGACTATCATTGTTAGAGCCCTATTTAATGTTGTATATGTTAACATTTATTGTTTATGCATTTGTATGCTCGTAAACATTATGTTGCAAGTTGCATTATGGGATTTGGGTCCACAAGTCGAATATTGTGTAACATTCTGTATTGAAATCCAATGCTAGCGAAGGGTTAGCCATCCGCTCGGATGAATTAATGCTTTCCAGGTTAAATTCCAACATAAGAATAATGAATGTCGTCTCAGTAGCTCAATGGGCAGAGCGTCATCTGGCCAGTTTGATTGACCTAGGGAGAAACCTGTTGGTTGTTCATTATAGCCAATCAGAATCGCGGAGTGTGCACATAGTTACCTTCCATCTTTATGTCGGGAAATTTTACCTCTAGCATCTCTAGGCCACATCTGGTTAGACCGAATATCTGTGGTTCGAATCCCGGATGAGGCGTGAGTTCTTTACACTTCCATGTGTGTTAGATCGGGTGATTCCTCTTGCGAGGAAAGCATACTCATTCGTGTCGCGTGATTGTGAGTTGCATGGGTTAGGTTTGAAGGGCGCTTTTTCTCACAAAAAATTATTTGATTTCCGAGTAAACGGATTTACATTTAAATCATTTCTGAATTCTTACGCTTATATCAAGTGAAAACAAATCATGCACACTTTTGAAACATGTACGACTTTTTATGTAGTGCGGAACCGTTGTATTTTGAATTAGGTTTCGTGCTGTGTAGTGGGTTTTGTTCAATTGCTTTGACTATGGCGTAAATGGCTTGACTTCCGAAAATCTCATACGCATATTAATTATCACTACAGGAAATATAACTAAAGTGTACGTTTCATAAGAAAAGTTCTATTTAGAACAATAAAGTCCGAAAAAATAAAAGTCAATGCATTTCAGACGGCGTAGTCTTAAGTCCAGCGGTTTTTCAGCTAGTTCGCGGAATTGCAATATTTTTAACAAAATCGTGTGAAAATATTGCAATTCTGGGGGACATATTCAATATGGGGTGATTCATGCAACTGATAGAGGTTTTCGAGTATGTATAAAGATTCTGAGATTTAAAAATATATTATGCAATATCTGAAATACTTTGCAGAATGAAATAAAGATGTAGGAATTTTTTTCAGTTCTTAACACTTTCTAACATAGTTGAAAAGTGTTTCTGACTCAGTCATTCTGCCTGTTCCTTCGCACAACTGCAGTAAAAATGACTTTATTAAAGTGAAATTTTAATATGTTGTTGTGATGATCTGTAGGACATATTGGAATGAATATGAATAATAGTAACCACCCATTTAGTTTTGGATTTAAACTGGGTAGAAAAAATGAAAACGTTGAACAATATGGGACCTAATTTTTTAATGATTTTTTAAGCGAAGGTAAAATACACGAATTGTTTCGAAAATTTTAGGAAATATTCAAAGTATCCCGTCACACGAGATGAGACATGCGTGCCCTACGTGACTCCTGAATCAAAACAACAATCGATGAAGTGCCGGCACACATCCCTCTTGTTTAGTCTTCCTTTGTCCCTGAAACTAATATAGGATGATAATTTTTTAATTCAGCCTACAAAAAAATATATTGAAAATAATCATTTGCTGATTTCCTGTGATTTTTGAGAGAGACTCTGGACGCCTGCTTTCACCTCTTTCTGTTATTCTGTTATTGGTTGATCCAAAGAAAAAAAAAAAAAAAAAATCGGTAACCAACATTTCTTCCTTTTAAATCGCTCTTTTCTCTTTTTATTTCTTCTCTCTCTCACCCCCTTTTCCCCCTTGTTTTTCCTCCCCCCGTTTTTGTTTTTTAATGTTTCAAATTGATATCACATTCACTATAAATTCATATACCGCAGCACCATCTTATTTGCTGATCTTGTACTATTAACTTTATGTTGTTTGCTGTGTTCTTGATGTTTTTGTTGTTTCTGTTGTTCATCTGTTTTTCAGCTTTCTGTTTGCTGATATCATGTAACTTTTGTAAACTTATTGAAATTAAATAAACATCTGGTTGCTCCGTCAGCGCGATGTGACTGTGGAGGTCGGACTCCGCTATTCAAAACTTTTCCGGGCCATCCATTAAGTTGCTTTAAGTCTTAGGATGAGTCGGATGGTCTGGGCTTTCGACACATCATCGCATTGAGCCCCACAAGGCTCCGTCCTGTCCCCTTTACTTTGGAATATTTACTTCAACAAAATCCTTCTCCTTAAAAATGATCTCTACTATTTGCAAGCCTTCGCAGATGATCTCGCAGTGGTAATATTTGGGGACTCTCTTAAATCAATCACCTAAAAAACTCTATTTTGACATCTGTTTCCAAATCCCTTGAAACTCTTAAGCTCAATTCATCATCTGATAAATCCCAGTGCATAATATTTAACAGGACCCGTGCCAAACGCCGACAAAACTCTCGCATAAAACTTCTTAATAATCCCATCAAAATTACCTGACACTTAAAATATCTCGGAATTTTAATTGACGACAATCTGACCTGGAGCCCACATATCTTTTATCTTAAAGAGAAATGTTTCAAGTTCTCTTCTACATTTGGGAAAATGTCGGGTAACAATTGGGGTATAAATAAGGCTCTTCTTAAAATCTGGTACTTAGCAGTAATTGAAAAGATCATTGCATATGGATCTGGGGTTTGGGGTAGAAACTTGACAGGGGAACAGATTACGCGGCTTATTTCTTTACAACGGATATTTCTATTGAAAATATCCGCCGGTTTTAGAACAACTGCAAACATTTCTCTTTACTCCATTACAGGAATCCCCCCTGTGCAACTGGTTATTCACAACCTTCATAGGAAATTTCATTTCTGGAGAAACAAAATTGACCTTTTTTTACACTCTTCTCTCCCTTCCCCCCTTTCTTTTGATTCTAATTGCCCCTCCTCTGATAGTCCTCCCTCTCATCGTGTTGTTAATCTTCCCATCCCGGATCCTTTAACTTTTTCAAATATCAACCTTTTCACGGATGGATCTAAAATAGAAAATAGCATCGGCTACTCTATCTGTACTTTTAGACAAGGTGACCTCGAAGAAGTTTTTACATTTAAACTCACAGAAGGCAATACAGTTTTTCAAGCAGAAATCTCAGCCACTAAATTTGTTATACAATGGGCACTCGACAGACAACTTAAAATCAATATATATACTGACTGTCTTTCCTCCATCTTGGCCCTCAAATCTTCCAAAATTTAATCCCTTTTCCTTAAAGAAATCAAACTCCTGGCCCTTTCGACAACAAAATTTATTAACCTTAAATGGGTAAAGGCCCATGCTGGTACGTTGGGAAATAAAGTTGCTGATGAACACGCTAAGGAAGCTGCTGTTTCTGGAACTCCCATTTTTATCCTTTTTCCTTTTTCTTTTCTTACCTCTTCTTGAAAATCCTTACTCCTGCGCTCTTGGCAATCCTTACTTGAAGATTATGTTTCTCCGAGAACTCATGATCCAGCCCGTATTTTCAGCTTCCTCCCCTCTGTTAACCCACATACCCATATCTTTAAAAAATTTATTATATACTTTATTACTGGCCACGACCCCTTTCTTGAATACCTCTTTTACTTTAAACAAAAATCAACCTCTAACTGTCCTTGCAACTCCTTCGGTGATGCAGATCACTGTGTCTTCTCCTGTCCCTTCTCCAAAAACTTCCATCTAAAAAAACCCTCTCCTACTCTCCGAGCGACTTGGTTTTCCAAGGTATGTTCCAGCAAAATCATCCTTGATCGATTGAAAAACTGTATCCTTACTGCTAGAGAAGTATCTAACAGAGTGAAATGACTAGTTTGTGGGTTATTACTTTCTGCTCTCAAGTCTTATGTGATCAATGAACCCCTGTTAATTCGCTGCTCCCAGGAGTTCTCATACTGTTCCCTTTTTCATTTTTTTAAAATTGTTTTGCTTGCTTTTCATGTGTCTTTCACTTGTTTGCTTGTTTCATGTGTCCTTCATTTGTTTGCTTGTTTTTCAGTTGTGTGTCCTTTGGTCATATTTGTTCTTGCACAGATTATATTAATGTCAACAACGTAATAACACCTCAAAGTAAACAAATCTTACATCAGCCTTCCATTACCTTAATTAAATTTTGAATTGCTAAACATGATATATTATAAATGTTCCACAAAATAATATTGTAAATATCTGTATATACAAGAAGAAATATCAAGAAATCAAAATGTTATTTATATACCTACCCCAGGAGATGTCTGATGCTGTAATTTGTACAACGTCCTTACCTGATGTAACCACCCCCTTTGTGAACTTTAATAAACGTTCCGCAGCCGGTCGGTGTCTGTGAATGCCGGTTTCCGCTATCTAAAATTTTCCCGGCCATCCATTTTGCTGCTCCAAGTCTTCGGACGAGTCGGGTGGTCAGGGCTTTCGACACATCACCGCATGTCAAAGTGAAAGCAAAACATACACTTTCAAAGTGCAAGATCATGTCAACTGCGTTTTGAGACACGCAGGGTGTGTTGTTAGTGGACTTTTGCCAGAAGAAATAACAATTAATTCAGTTTCCTAGTGTGAGACCTGAAGAAAGCTTCGTCGAGCAATCCAGAATAAATGACGTGGAATGCTGTAAGCCGATGTTGTACTGCTTCATGACAATGCAAGGCCACATTCCCTGGCTCAAATTCTGAATCTGATCGAATCCTTTGGCTGAGAGTATTCGATCACCTGCCATACAGTCCAGACCTTGCGTCTAGCGACTACCATCTCTTCCGCCATCTGACGACCTTTCTGGAGGGCAAGCGTTTAGAAACTAAGGAAGAAGTGAAAACGATCGTGAGTAACTGGCTATCATCACAGGCGGCAGAGTTCTATGATGACGGTATACAAAAACTGGTATATCGTTTCGATAAATGTTTAAGTCGGCAAGGAAATTATATAGAAAAATAAAGAATTGAATGTAAATTCAGAAAATAAATGCTTTTTGGTAAAAAATATACTTACTTCGTTTTTATTGTAAAACGGACCTTACTTAAAAAATATCCCTCGTATATGCAATAGGGACATCGTATACTTCAGATACGTCCTTAATCGATTTTGTTAATATTGAAGTGAACATTTTGTTTTGAATTGGAGGGTAGAAAAATTACTTGTGCTGTAGATAGATTTTAACCCCTCTCCTTTATAGATATTCTATTATTAGAAACTTCTCCATGATTACACATTTCAGGGTCTAGGAGCCTCCTGTTATATCATTTGAATTGCTCTCCTGGTTGATTCCAATTCTAGTCTGCCCAGAATATTTCGTTATGGCTTCTTTTCTTTTCCCGGTTTATTGCGGCATCAGCAAATTCTATAAATACTCAAAACGTTAATCGTGAAATAAAAATGAAATAAGTTTTTAGTACCAGAATTTTTTATCAGCCCTGCAACAATGTTATATAATTTTATAAGGACTATCATTGTTAGAGCCCTATTTAATGTTGTATATGTTAACATTTATTGTTTATGCATTTGTATGCTCGTAAACATTATGTTGCAAGTTGCATTATGGGATTTGGGTCCACAAGTCGAATATTGTGTAACATTCTGTATTGAAATCCAATGCTAGCGAAGGGTTAGCCATCCGCTCGGATGAATTAATGCTTTCCAGGTTAAATTCCAACATAAGAATAATGAATGTCGTCTCAGTAGCTCAATGGGCAGAGCGTCATCTGGCCAGTTTGATTGACCTAGGGAGAAACCTGTTGGTTGTTCATTATAGCCAATCAGAATCGCGGAGTGTGCACATAGTTACCTTCCATCTTTATGTCGGGAAATTTTACCTCTAGCATCTCTAGGCCACATCTGGTTAGACCGAATATCTGTGGTTCGAATCCCGGATGAGGCGTGAGTTCTTTACACTTCCATGTGTGTTAGATCGGGTGATTCCTCTTGCGAGGAAAGCATACTCATTCGTGTCGCGTGATTGTGAGTTGCATGGGTTAGGTTTGAAGGGCGCTTTTTCTCACAAAAAATTATTTGATTTCCGAGTAAACGGATTTACATTTAAATCATTTCTGAATTCTTACGCTTATATCAAGTGAAAACAAATCATGCACACTTTTGAAACATGTACGACTTTTTATGTAGTGCGGAACCGTTGTATTTTGAATTAGGTTTCGTGCTGTGTAGTGGGTTTTGTTCAATTGCTTTGACTATGGCGTAAATGGCTTGACTTCCGAAAATCTCATACGCATATTAATTATCACTACAGGAAATATAACTAAAGTGTACGTTTCATAAGAAAAGTTCTATTTAGAACAATAAAGTCCGAAAAAATAAAAGTCAATGCATTTCAGACGGCGTAGTCTTAAGTCCAGCGGTTTTTCAGCTAGTTCGCGGAATTTCAATATGTTTAACAAAATCGTGTGAAAATATTGCAATTCTGGGGGACATATTCAATATGGGGTGATTCATGCAACTGATAGAGGTTTTCGAGTATGTATAAAGTTCGGAGATTTAAAAATATATTATGCAATATCTGAAATACTTTGCAGAATGAAATAAAGATGTTGGAATTTTTTTCAGTTCTTAACACTTTCTAACATAGTTGAAAAGTGTTTCTGACTCAGTCATTCTGCCTGTTCCTTCGCACAACTGCAGTAAAAATGACTTTATTAAAGTGAAATTTTAATATGTTGTTGTGATGATCTGTAGGACATATTGGAATGAATATGAATAATAGTAACCACCCATTTAGTTTTGGATTTAAACTGGGTAGAAAAAATGAAAACGTTGAACAATATGGGACCTAATTTTTTAATGATTTTTTAAGCGAAGGTAAAATACACGAATTGTTTCGAAAATTTTAGGAAATATTCAAAGTATCCCGTCACACGAGATGAGACATGCGTGCCCTACGTGACTCCTGAATCAAAACAACAATCGATGAAGTGCCGGCACACATCCCTCTTGTTTAGTCTTCCTTTGTCCCTGAAACTAATATAGGATGATAATTTTTTAATTCAGCCTACAAAAAAATATATTGAAAATAATCATTTGCTGATTTCCTGTGATTTTTGAGAGAGACTCTGGACGCCTGCTTTCACCTCTTTCTGTTATTCTGTTATTGGTTGATCCAAAGAAAAAAAAAAAAAAAAAAAATCGGTAACCAACATTTCTTCCTTTTAAATCGCTCTTTTCTCTTTTTATTTCTTCTCTCTCTCACTCCCTTTTCCCCCTTGTTTTTCCTCCCCCCGTTTTTGTTTTTTAATGTTTCAAATTGATATCACATTCACTATACATTCATATACCGCAGCACCATCTTATTTGCTGATCTTGTACTATTAACTTCATGTTGTTTGCTGTGTTCTTGATGTTTTTGTTGTTTCTGTTGTTCATCTGTTTTTCAGCTTTCTGTTTGCTGATATCATGTAACTTTTGTAAACTTATTGAAATTAAATAAACATCTGGTTGCTCCGTCAGCGCGATGTGACTGTGGAGGTCGGACTCCGCTATTCAAAACTTTTCCGGGCCATCCATTAAGTTGCTTTAAGTCTTAGGATGAGTCGGATGGTCTGGGCTTTCGACACATCATCGCATTGAGCCCCACAAGGCTCCGTCCTGTCTCCTTTATTTTGGAATATTTACTTCAACAAAATCCTTCTCCTTAAAAATGATCTCTAATATTTGCAAGCCTTCGCAGATGATCTCGCAGTGGTAATATTTGGGGACTCTCTTAAATCAATCACCTAAAAAACTCTATTTTGACATCTGTTTCCAAATCCCTTGAAACTCTTAAGCTCAATTCATCATCTGATAAATCCCAGTGCATAATATTTAACAGGACCCGTGCCAAACGCCGACAAAACTCTCGCATAAAACTTCTTAATAATCCCATCAAAATTACCTGAGACTTAAAATATCTCGGAATTTTAATTGACGACAATCTGACCTGGAGCCCACATATCTTTTATCTTAAAGAGAAATGTTTCAAGCTCTCTTCTACATTTGGGAAAATGTCGGGTAACAATTGGGGTATAAATAAGGCTCTTCTTAAAATCTGGTACTTAGCAGTAATTGAAAAGATCATTGCATATGGATCTGGGGTTTGGGGTAGAAACTTGACAGGGGAACAGATTACGCGGCTTATTTCTTTACAACGGATATTTCTATTGAAAATATCCGCCGGTTTTAGAACAACTGCAAACATTTCTCTTTACTCCATTACAGGAATCCCCCCTGTGCAACTGGTTATTCACAACCTTCATAGGAAATTTCATTTCTGGAGAAACAAAATTGACCTTTTTTTACACTCTTCTCTCCCTTCCCCCCTTTCTTTTGATTCTAATTGCCCCTCCTCTGATAGTCCTCCCTCTCATCGTGTTGTTAATCTTCCCATCCCGGATCCTTTAACTTTTTCAAATATCAACCTTTTCACGGATGGATCTAAAATAGAAAATAGCATCGGCTACTCTATCTGTACTTTTAGACAAGGTGACCTCGAAGAAGTTTTTACATTTAAACTCACAGAAGGCAATACAGTTTTTCAAGCAGAAATCTCTGCCACTAAATTTGTTATACAATGGGAACTCGACAGACAACTTAAAATCAATATATATACTGACTGTCTTTCCTCCATCTTGGCCCTCAAATCTTCCAAAATTTAATCCCTTTTCCTTAAAGAAATCAAACTCCTGGCCCTTTCGACAACAAAATTTAATAACCTTAAATGGGTAAAGGCCCATGCTGGTACGTTGGGAAATAAAGTTGCTGATGAACACGCTAAGGAAGCTGCTGTTTCTGGAACTCCCATTTTTATCCTTTTTCCTTATTCTTTTCTTACCTCTTCTTGAAAATCCTTACTCCTGCGCTCTTGGCAATCCTTACTTGAAAATTATGTTTCTCCGAGAACTCATGATCCAGCCCGTATTTTCAGCTTCCTCCCCTCTGTTAACCCACATACCCATATCTTTAAAAAATTTATTATATACTTTATTACTGGCCACGACCCCTTTCTTGAATACCTCTTTTACTTTAAACAAAAATCAACCTCTAACTGTCCTTGCAACTCCTTCGGTGATGCAGATCACTGTGTCTTCTCCTGTCCCTTCTCCAAAAACTTCCATCTAAAAAAACCCTCTCCTACTCTCCGAGCGACTTGGTTTTCCAAGGTATGTTCCAGCAAAATCATCCTTGATCGATTGAAAAACTGTATCCTTACTGCTAGAGAAGTATCTAACAGAGTGAAATGACTAGTTTGTGGGTTATTACTTTCTGCTCTCAAGTCTTATGTGATCAATGAACCCCTGTTAATTCGCTGCTCCCAGGAGTTCTCATACTGTTCCCTTTTTCATTTTTTTAAAATTGTTTTGCTTGCTTTTCATGTGTCTTTCACTTGTTTGCTTGTTTCATGTGTCCTTCATTTGTTTGCTTGTTTTTCAGTTGTGTGTCCTTTGGTCATATTTGTTCTTGCACAGATTATATTAATGTCAACAACGTAATAACACCTCAAAGTAAACAAATCTTACATCAGCCTTCCATTACCTTAATTAAATTTTGAATTGCTAAACATGATATATTATAAATGTTCCACAAAATAATATTGTAAATATCTGTATATACAAGAAGAAATATCAAGAAATCAAAATGTTATTTATATACCTACCCCAGGAGATGTCTGATGCTGTAATTTGTACAACGTCCCTACCTGATGTAACCACCCCCTTTGTGAACTTTAATAAACGTTCCGCAGCCGGTCGGTGTCTGTGAATGCCGGTTTCCGCTATCTAAAATTTTCCCGGCCATCCATTTTGCTGCTCCAAGTCTTCGGACGAGTCGGGTGGTCAGGGCTTTCGACACATCACCGCATGTCAAAGTGAAAGCAAAACATACACTTTCAAAGTGCAAGATCATGTCAACTGCGTTTTGAGACACGCAGGGTGTGTTGTTAGTGGACTTTTGCCAGAAGAAATAACAATTAATTCAGTTTCCTACTGCGAGACCTGAAGAAAGCTTCGTCGAGCAATCCAGAATAAATGACGTGGAATGCTGTAAGCCGATGTTGTACTGCTTCATGACAATGCAAGGCCACATTCCCTGGCTCAAATTCTGAATCTGATCGAATCCTTTGGCTGAGAGTATTCGATCACCTGCCATACAGTCCAGACCTTGCGTCTAGCGACTACCATCTCTTCCGCCATCTGACGACCTTTCTGGAGGGCAAGCGTTTAGAAACTAAGGAAGAAGTGAAAACGATCGTGAGTAACTGGCTATCATCACAGGCGGCAGAGTTCTATGATGACGGTATCCAAAAACTGGTATATCGTTTCGATAAATGTTTAAGTCGGCAAGGAAATTATATAGAAAAATAAAGAATTGAATGTAAATTCAGAAAATAAATGCTTTTTTGTAAAAAATATACTTACTTCGTTTTTATTGTAAAACGGACCTTACTTAAAAAATATCCCTCGTATATGCAATAGGGACATCGTATAGTTCAGATAAGTCCTTAATCGATTTTGTTAATATTGAAGTGAACATTTTGTTTTGAATTGGAGGGTAGAAAAATTACTTGTGCTGTAGATAGATTTTAACCCCTCTCCTTTATAGATATTCTATTATTAGAAACTTCTCCATGATTACACATTTCAGGGTCTAGGAGCCTCCTGTTATATCATTTGAATTGCTCTCCTGGTTGATTCCAATTCTAGTCTGCCCAGAATATTTCGTTATGGCTTCTTTTCTTTTCCCGGTTTATTGCGGCATCAGCAAATTCTATAAATACTCAAAACGTTAATCGTGAAATAAAAATGAAATAAGTTTTTAGTACCAGAATTTTTTATCAGCCCTGCAACAATGTTATATAATTTTATAAGGACTATCATTGTTAGAGCCCTATTTAATGTTGTATATGTTAACATTTATTGTTTATGCATTTGTATGCTCGTAAACATTATGTTGCAAGTTGCATTATGGGATTTGGGTCCACAAGTCGAATATTGTGTAACATTCTGTATTGAAATCCAATGCTAGCGAAGGGTTAGCCATCCGCTCGGATGAATTAATGCTTTCCAGGTTAAATTCCAACATAAGAATAATGAATGTCGTCTCAGTAGCTCAATGGGCAGAGCGTCATCTGGCCAGTTTGATTGACCTAGGGAGAAACCTGTTGGTTGTTCATTATAGCCAATCAGAATCGCGGAGTGTGCACATAGTTACCTTCCATCTTTATGTCGGGAAATTTTACCTCTAGCATCTCTAGGCCACATCTGGTTAGACCGAATATCTGTGGTTCGAATCCCGGATGAGGCGTGAGTTCTTTACACTTCCATGTGTGTTAGATCGGGTGATTCCTCTTGCGAGGAAAGCATACTCATTCGTGTCGCGTGATTGTGAGTTGCATGGGTTAGGTTTGAAGGGCGCTTTTTCTCACAAAAAATTATTTGATTTCCGAGTAAACAGATTTACATTTAAATCATTTCTGAATTCTTACGCTTATATCAAGTGAAAACAAATCATGCACACTTTTGAAACATGTACGACTTTTTATGTAGTGCGGAACCGTTGTATTTTGAATTAGGTTTCGTGCTGTGTAGTGGGTTTTGTTCAATTGCTTTGACTATGGCGTAAATGGCTTGACTTCCGAAAATCTCATACGCATATTAATTATCACTACAGGAAATATAACTAAAGTGTACGTTTCATAAGAAAAGTTCTATTTAGAACAATAAAGTCCGAAAAAATAAAAGTCAATGCATTTCAGACGGCGTAGTCTTAAGTCCAGCGGTTTTTCAGCTAGTTCGCGGAATTGCAATATTTTTAACAAAATCGTGTGAAAATATTGCAATTCTGGGGGACATATTCAATATGGGGTGATTCATGCAACTGATAGAGGTTTTCGAGTATGTATAAAGATTCTGAGATTTAAAAATATATTATGCAATATCTGAAATACTTTGCAGAATGAAATAAAGATGTTGGAATTTTTTTCAGTTCTTAACACTTTCTAACATACTTGAAAAGTGTTTCTGACTCAGTCATTCTGCCTGTTCCTTCGCACAACTGCAGTAAAAATGACTTTATTAAAGTGAAATTTTAATATGTTGTTGTGATGATCTGTAGGACATATTGGAATGAATATGAATAATAGTAACCACCCATTTAGTTTTGGATTTAAACTGGGTAGAAAAAATGAAAACGTTGAACAATATGGGACCTAATTTTTTAGTGATTTTTTAAGCGAAGGTAAAATACACGAATTGTTTCGAAAATTTTAGGAAATATTCAAAGCATCCCGTCACACGAGATGAGACATGCGTGCCCTACGTGACACCTGAATCAAAACAACAATCGATGAAGTGCCGGCACACATCCCTCTTGTTTAGTCTTCCTTTGTCCCTGAAACTAATATAGGATGATAATTTTTTAATTCAGCCTACAAAAAAATATATTGAAAATAATCATTTGCTGATTTCCTGTGATTTTTGAGAGAGACTCTGGACGCCTGCTTTCACCTCTTTCTGTTATTCTGTTATTGGTTGATCCAAAGAAAAAAAAAAAAAAAAAAAAAAAAAATCGGTAACCAACATTTCTTCCTTTTAAATCGCTCTTTTCTCTTTTTATTTCTTCTCTCTCTCACCCCCTTTTCCCCCTTGTTTTTCCTCCCCCCGTTTTTGTTTTTTAATGTTTCAAATTGATATCACATTCACTATACATTCATATACCGCAGCACCATCTTATTTGCTGATCTTGTACTATTAACTTCATGTTGTTTGCTGTGTTCTTGATGTTTTTGTTGTTTCTGTTGTTCATCTGTTTTTCAGCTTTCTGTTTGCTGATATCATGTAACTTTTGTAAACTTATTGAAATTAAATAAACATCTGGTTGCTCCGTCAGCGCGATGTGACTGTGGAGGTCGGACTCCGCTATTCAAAACTTTTCCGGGCCATCCATTAAGTTGCTTTAAGTCTTAGGATGAGTCGGATGGTCTGGGCTTTCGACACATCATCGCATTGAGCCCCACAAGGCTCCGTCCTGTCTCCTTTATTTTGGAATATTTACTTCAACAAAATCCTTCTCCTTAAAAATGATCTCTAATATTTGCAAGCCTTCGCAGATGATCTCGCAGTGGTAATATTTGGGGACTCTCTTAAATCAATCACCTAAAAAACTCTATTTTGACATCTGTTTCCAAATCCCTTGAAACTCTTAAGCTCAATTCATCATCTGATAAATCCCAGTGCATAATATTTAACAGGACCCGTGCCAAACGCCGACAAAACTCTCGCATAAAACTTCTTAATAATCCCATCAAAATTACCTGAGACTTAAAATATCTCGGAATTTTAATTGACGACAATCTGACCTGGAGCCCACATATCTTTTATCTTAAAGAGAAATGTTTCAAGCTCTCTTCTACATTTGGGAAAATGTCGGGTAACAATTGGGGTATAAATAAGGCTCTTCTTAAAATCTGGTACTTAGCAGTAATTGAAAAGATCATTGCATATGGATCTGGGGTTTGGGGTAGAAACTTGACAGGGGAACAGATTACGCGGCTTATTTCTTTACAACGGATATTTCTATTGAAAATATCCGCCGGTTTTAGAACAACTGCAAACATTTCTCTTTACTCCATTACAGGAATCCCCCCTGTGCAACTGGTTATTCACAACCTTCATAGGAAATTTCATTTCTGGAGAAACAAAATTGACCTTTTTTTACACTCTTCTCTCCCTTCCCCCCTTTCTTTTGATTCTAATTGCCCCTCCTCTGATAGTCCTCCCTCTCATCGTGTTGTTAATCTTCCCATCCCGGATCCTTTAACTTTTTCAAATATCAACCTTTTCACGGATGGATCTAAAATAGAAAATAGCATCGGCTACTCTATCTGTACTTTTAGACAAGGTGACCTCGAAGAAGTTTTTACATTTAAACTCACAGAAGGCAATACAGTTTTTCAAGCAGAAATCTCTGCCACTAAATTTGTTATACAATGGGCACTCGACAGACAACTTAAAATCAATATATATACTGACTGTCTTTCCTCCATCTTGGCCCTCAAATCTTCCAAAATTTAATCCCTTTTCCTTAAAGAAATCAAACTCCTGGCCCTTTCGACAACAAAATTTAATAACCTTAAATGGGTAAAGGCCCATGCTGGTACGTTGGGAAATAAAGTTGCTGATGAACACGCTAAGGAAGCTGCTGTTTCTGGAACTCCCATTTTTATCCTTTTTCCTTATTCTTTTCTTACCTCTTCTTGAAAATCCTTACTCCTGCGCTCTTGGCAATCCTTACTTGAAAATTATGTTTCTCCGAGAACTCATGATCCAGCCCGTATTTTCAGCTTCCTCCCCTCTGTTAACCCACATACCCATATCTTTAAAAAATTTATTATATACTTTATTACTGGCCACGACCCCTTTCTTGAATACCTCTTTTACTTTAAACAAAAATCAACCTCTAACTGTCCTTGCAACTCCTTCGGTGATGCAGATCACTGTGTCTTCTCCTGTCCCTTCTCCAAAAACTTCCATCTAAAAAAACCCTCTCCTACTCTCCGAGCGACTTGGTTTTCCAAGGTATGTTCCAGCAAAATCATCCTTGATCGATTGAAAAACTGTATCCTTACTGCTAGAGAAGTATCTAACAGAGTGAAATGACTAGTTTGTGGGTTATTACTTTCTGCTCTCAAGTCTTATGTGATCAATGAACCCCTGTTAATTCGCTGCTCCCAGGAGTTCTCATACTGTTCCCTTTTTCATTTTTTTAAAATTGTTTTGCTTGCTTTTCATGTGTCTTTCACTTGTTTGCTTGTTTCATGTGTCCTTCATTTGTTTGCTTGTTTTTCAGTTGTGTGTCCTTTGGTCATATTTGTTCTTGCACAGATTATATTAATGTCAACAACGTAATAACACCTCAAAGTAAACAAATCTTACATCAGCCTTCCATTACCTTAATTAAATTTTGAATTGCTAAACATGATATATTATAAATGTTCCACAAAATAATATTGTAAATATCTGTATATACAAGAAGAAATATCAAGAAATCAAAATGTTATTTATATACCTACCCCAGGAGATGTCTGATGCTGTAATTTGTACAACGTCCCTACCTGATGTAACCACCCCCTTTGTGAACTTTAATAAACGTTCCGCAGCCGGTCGGTGTCTGTGAATGCCGGTTTCCGCTATCTAAAATTTTCCCGGCCATCCATTTTGCTGCTCCAAGTCTTCGGACGAGTCGGGTGGTCAGGGCTTTCGACACATCACCGCATGTCAAAGTGAAAGCAAAACATACACTTTCAAAGTGCAAGATCATGTCAACTGCGTTTTGAGACACGCAGGGTGTGTTGTTAGTGGACTTTTGCCAGAAGAAATAACAATTAATTCAGTTTCCTACTGCGAGACCTGAAGAAAGCTTCGTCGAGCAATCCAGAATAAATGACGTGGAATGCTGTAAGCCGATGTTGTACTGCTTCATGACAATGCAAGGCCACATTCCCTGGCTCAAATTCTGAATCTGATCGAATCCTTTGGCTGAGAGTATTCGATCACCTGCCATACAGTCCAGACCTTGCGTCTAGCGACTACCATCTCTTCCGCCATCTGACGACCTTTCTGGAGGGCAAGCGTTTAGAAACTAAGGAAGAAGTGAAAACGATCGTGAGTAACTGGCTATCATCACAGGCGGCAGAGTTCTATGATGACGGTATCCAAAAACTGGTATATCGTTTCGATAAATGTTTAAGTCGGCAAGGAAATTATATAGAAAAATAAAGAATTGAATGTAAATTCAGAAAATAAATGCTTTTTTGTAAAAAATATACTTACTTCGTTTTTATTGTAAAACGGACCTTACTTAAAAAATATCCCTCGTATATGCAATAGGGACATCGTATAGTTCAGATAAGTCCTTAATCGATTTTGTTAATATTGAAGTGAACATTTTGTTTTGAATTGGAGGGTAGAAAAATTACTTGTGCTGTAGTTAGATTTTAACCCCTCTCCTTTATAGATATTCTATTATTAGAAACTTCTCCATGATTACACATTTCAGGGTCTAGGAGCCTCCTGTTATATCATTTGAATTGCTCTCCTGGTTGATTCCAATTCTAGTCTGCCCAGAATATTTCGTTATGGCTTCTTTTCTTTTCCCGGTTTATTGCGGCATCAGCAAATTCTATAAATACTCAAAACGTTAATCGTGAAATAAAAATGAAATAAGTTTTTAGTACCAGAATTTTTTATCAGCCCTGCAACAATGTTATATAATTTTATAAGGACTATCATTGTTAGAGCCCTATTTAATGTTGTATATGTTAACATTTATTGTTTATGCATTTGTATGCTCGTAAACATTATGTTGCAAGTTGCATTATGGGATTTGGGTCCACAAGTCGAATATTGTGTAACATTCTGTATTGAAATCCAATGCTAGCGAAGGGTTAGCCATCCGCTCGGATGAATTAATGCTTTCCAGGTTAAATTCCAACATAAGAATAATGAATGTCGTCTCAGTAGCTCAATGGGCAGAGCGTCATCTGGCCAGTTTGATTGACCTAGGGAGAAACCTGTTGGTTGTTCATTATAGCCAATCAGAATCGCGGAGTGTGCACATAGTTACCTTCCATCTTTATGTCGGGAAATTTTACCTCTAGCATCTCTAGGCCACATCTGGTTAGACCGAATATCTGTGGTTCGAATCCCGGATGAGGCGTGAGTTCTTTACACTTCCATGTGTGTTAGATCGGGTGATTCCTCTTGCGAGGAAAGCATACTCATTCGTGTCGCGTGATTGTGAGTTGCATGGGTTAGGTTTGAAGGGCGCTTTTTCTCACAAAAAATTATTTGATTTCCGAGTAAACAGATTTACATTTAAATCATTTCTGAATTCTTACGCTTATATCAAGTGAAAACAAATCATGCACACTTTTGAAACATGTACGACTTTTTATGTAGTGCGGAACCGTTGTATTTTGAATTAGGTTTCGTGCTGTGTAGTGGGTTTTGTTCAATTGCTTTGACTATGGCGTAAATGGCTTGACTTCCGAAAATCTCATACGCATATTAATTATCACTACAGGAAATATAACTAAAGTGTACGTTTCATAAGAAAAGTTCTATTTAGAACAATAAAGTCCGAAAAAATAAAAGTCAATGCATTTCAGACGGCGTAGTCTTAAGTCCAGCGGTTTTTCAGCTAGTTCGCGGAATTGCAATATTTTTAACAAAATCGTGTGAAAATATTGCAATTCTGGGGGACATATTCAATATGGTTTGATTCATGCAACTGATAGAGGTTTTCGAGTATGTATAAAGATTCTGAGATTTAAAAATATATTATGCAATATCTGAAATACTTTGCAGAATGAAATAAAGATGTTGGAATTTTTTTCAGTTCTTAACACTTTCTAACATACTTGAAAAGTGTTTCTGACTCAGTCATTCTGCCTGTTCCTTCGCACAACTGCAGTAAAAATGACTTTATTAAAGTGAAATTTTAATATGTTGTTGTGATGATCTGTAGGACATATTGGAATGAATATGAATAATAGTAACCACCCATTTAGTTTTGGATTTAAACTGGGTAGAAAAAATGAAAACGTTGAACAATATGGGACCTAATTTTTTAGTGATTTTTTAAGCGAAGGTAAAATACACGAATTGTTTCGAAAATTTTAGGAAATATTCAAAGTATCCCGTCACACGAGATGAGACATGCGTGCCCTACGTGACTCCTGAATCAAAACAACAATCGATGAAGTGCCGGCACACATCCCTCTTGTTTAGTCTTCCTTTGTCCCTGAAACTAATATAGGATGATAATTTTTTAATTCAGCCTACAAAAAAATATATTGAAAATAATCATTTGCTGATTTCCTGTGATTTTTGAGAGAGACTCTGGACGCCTGCTTTCACCTCTTTCTGTTATTCTGTTATTGGTTGATCCAAAAAAAAAAAAAAAAAAAAAAAAAAAAAATCGGTAACCAACATTTCTTCCTTTTAAATCGCTCTTTTCTCTTTTTATTTCTTCTCTCTCTCACCCCCTTTTCCCACTTGTTTTTCCTCCCCCCGTTTTTGTTTTTTAATGTTTCAAATTGATATCACATTCACTATAAATTCATATACCGCAGCACCATCTTATTTGCTGATCTTGTACTATTAACTTTATATTGTTTGCTGTGTTCTTGATGTTTTTGTTGTTTCTGTTGTTCATCTGTTTTTCAGCTTTCTGTTTGCTGATATCATGTAACTTTTGTAAACTTATTGAAATTAAATAAACATCTGGTTGCTCCGTCAGCGCGATGTGACTGTGGAGGTCGGACTCCGCTATTCAAAACTTTTCCGGGCCATCCATTAAGTTGCTTTAAGTCTTAGGATGAGTCGGATGGTCTGGGCTTTCGACACATCATCGCATTGAGCCCCACAAGGCTCCGTCCTGTCCCCTTTACTTTGGAATATTTACTTCAACAAAATCCTTCTCCTTAAAAATGATCTCTACTATTTGCAAGCCTTCGCAGATGATCTCGCAGTGGTAATATTTGGGGACTCTCTTAAATCAATCACCTAAAAAACTCTATTTTGACATCTGTTTCCAAATCCCTTGAAACTCTTAAGCTCAATTCATCATCTGATAAATCCCAGTGCATAATATTTAACAGGACCCGTGCCAAACGCCGACAAAACTCTCGCATAAAACTTCTTAATAATCCCATCAAAATTACCTGACACTTAAAATATCTCGGAATTTTAATTGACGACAATCTGACCTGGAGCCCACATATCTTTTATCTTAAAGAGAAATGTTTCAAGTTCTCTTCTACATTTGGGAAAATGTCGGGTAACAATTGGGGTATAAATAAGGCTCTTCTTAAAATCTGGTACTTAGCAGTAATTGAAAAGATCATTGCATATGGATCTGGGGTTTGGGGTAGAAACTTGACAGGGGAACAGATTACGCGGCTTATTTCTTTACAACGGATATTTCTATTGAAAATATCCGCCGGTTTTAGAACAACTGCAAACATTTCTCTTTACTCCATTACAGGAATCCCCCCTGTGCAACTGGTTATTCACAACCTTCATAGGAAATTTCATTTCTGGAGAAACAAAATTGACTTTTTTTTACACTCTTCTCTCCCTTCCCCCCTTTCTTTTGATTCTAATTGCCCCTCCTCTGATAGTCCTCCCTCTCATCGTGTTGTTAATCTTCCCATCCCGGATCCTTTAACTTTTTCAAATATCAACCTTTTCACGGATGGATCTAAAATAGAAAATAGCATCGGCTACTCTATCTGTACTTTTAGACAAGGTGACCTCGAAGAAGTTTTTACATTTAAACTCACAGAAGGCAATACAGTTTTTCAAGCAGAAATCTCTGCCACTAAATTTGTTATACAATGGGCACTCGACAGACAACTTAAAATCAATATATATACTGACTGTCTTTCCTCCATCTTGGCCCTCAAATCTTCCAAAATTTAATCCCTTTTCCTTAAAGAAATCAAACTCCTGGCCCTTTCGACAACAAAATTTATTAACCTTAAATGGGTAAAGGCCCATGCTGGTACGTTGGGAAATAAAGTTGCTGATGAACACGCTAAGGAAGCTGCTGTTTCTGGAACTCCCATTTTTATCCTTTTTCCTTATTCTTTTCTTACCTCTTCTTGAAAATCCTTACTCCTGCGCTCTTGGCAATCCTTACTTGAAGATTATGTTTCTCCGAGAACTCATGATCCAGCCCGTATTTTCAGCTTCCTCCCCTCTGTTAACCCACATACCCATATCTTTAAAAAATTTATTATATTCTTTATTACTGGCCACGACCCCTTTCTTGAATACCTCTTTTACTTTAAACAAAAATCAACCTCTAACTGTCCTTGCAACTCCTTCGGGGATGCAGATCACTGTGTCTTCTCCTGTCCCTTCTCCAAAAACTTCCATCTAAAAAAACCCTCTCCTACTCTCCGAGCGACTTGGTTTTCCAAGGTATGTTCCAGCAAAATCATCCTTGATCGATTGAAAAACTGTATCCTTACTGCTAGAGAAGTATCTAACAGAGTGAAATGACTAGTTTGTGGGTTATTACTTTCTGCTCTCAAGTCTTATGTGATCAATGAACCCCTGTTAATTCGCTGCTCCCAGGAGTTCTCATACTGTTCCCTTTTTCATTTTTTTAAAATTGTTTTGCTTGCTTTTTATGTGTCTTTCACTTGTTTGCTTGTTTCATGTGTCCTTCATTTGTTTGCTTGTTTTTCAGTTGTGTGTCCTTTGGTCATATTTG
Organism: Amaurobius ferox; assembly: GCA_951213105.1. Lineage (NCBI taxonomy): Eukaryota > Metazoa > Arthropoda > Arachnida > Araneae > Amaurobiidae > Amaurobius > Amaurobius ferox. Next base: position 130,320,665 of record OX578139.1, read on the forward strand.
TTCTTGCACAGATTATATTAATGTCAACAACGTAATAACACCTCAAAGTAAACAAATCTTACATCAGCCTTCCATTACCTTAATTAAATTTTGAATTGCTAAACATGATATATTATAAATGTTCCACAAAATAATATTGTAAATATCTGTATATACAAGAAGAAATATCAAGAAATCAAAATGTTATTTATATACCTACCCCAGGAGATGTCTGATGCTGTAATTTGTACAACGTCCCTACCTGATGTAACCACCCCCTTTGTGAACTTTAATAAACGTTCCGCAGCCGGTCGGTGTCTGTGAATGCCGGTTTCCGCTATCTAAAATTTTCCCGGCCATCCATTTTGCTGCTCCAAGTCTTCGGACGAGTCGGGTGGTCAGGGCTTTCGACACATCACCGCATGTCAAAGTGAAAGCAAAACATACACTTTCAAAGTGCAAGATCATGTCAACTGCGTTTTGAGACACGCAGGGTGTGTTGTTAATGGACTTTTGCCAGAAGAAATAACAATTAATTCAGTTTCCTACTGTGAGACCTGAAGAAAGCTTCGTCGAGCAATCCAGAATAAATGACGTGGAATGCTGTAAGCCGATGTTGTACTGCTTCATGACAATGCAAGGCCACATTCCCTGGCTCAAATTCTGAATCTGATCGAATCCTTTGGCTGAGAGTATTCGATCACCTGCCATACAGTCCAGACCTTGCGTCTAGCGACTACCATCTCTTCCGCCATCTGACGACCTTTCTGGAGGGCAAGCGTTTAGAAACTAAGGAAGAAGTGAAAACGATCGTGAGTAACTGGCTATCATCACAGGCGGCAGAGTTCTATGATGACGGTATCCAAAAACTGGTATATCGTTTCGATAAATGTTTAAGTCGGCAAGGAAATTATATAGAAAAATAAAGAATTGAATGTAAATTCAGAAAATAAATGCTTTTTTGTAAAAAATATACTTACTTCGTTTTTATTGTAAAACGGACCTTACTTAAAAAATATCCCTCGTATATGCAATAGGGACATCGTATAGTTCAGATACGTCCTTAATCGATTTTGTTAATATTGAAGTGAACATTTTGTTTTGAATTGGAGGGTAGAAAAATTACTTGTGCTGTAGATAGATTTTAACCCCTCTCCTTTATAGATATTCTATTATTAGAAACTTCTCCATGATTACACATTTCAGGGTCTAGGAGCCTCCTGTTATATCATTTGAATTGCTCTCCTGGTTGATTCCAATTCTAGTCTGCCCAGAATATTTCGTTATGGCTTCTTTTCTTTTCCCGGTTTATTGCGGCATCAGCAAATTCTATAAATACTCAAAACGTTAATCGTGAAATAAAAATGAAATAAGTTTTTAGTACCAGAATTTTTTATCAGCCCTGCAACAATGTTATATAATTTTATAAGGACTATCATTGTTAGAGCCCTATTTAATGTTGTATATGTTAACATTTATTGTTTATGCATTTGTATGCTCGTAAACATTATGTTGCAAGTTGCATTATGGGATTTGGGTCCACAAGTCGAATATTGTGTAACATTCTGTATTGAAATCCAATGCTAGCGAAGGGTTAGCCATCCGCTCGGATGAATTAATGCTTTCCAGGTTAAATTCCAACATAAGAATAATGAATGTCGTCTCAGTAGCTCAATGGGCAGAGCGTCATCTGGCCAGTTTGATTGACCTAGGGAGAAACCTGTTGGTTGTTCATTATAGCCAATCAGAATCGCGGAGTGTGCACATAGTTACCTTCCATCTTTATGTCGGGAAATTTTACCTCTTGCATCTCTAGGCCACATCTGGTTAGACCGAATATCTGTGGTTCGAATCCCGGATGAGGCGTGAGTTCTTTACACTTCCATGTGTGTTAGATCGGGTGATTCCTCTTGCGAGGAAAGCATACTCATTCGTGTCGCGTGATTGTGAGTTGCATGGGTTAGGTTTGAAGGGCGCTTTTTCTCACAAAAAATTATTTGATTTCCGAGTAAACGGATTTACATTTAAATCATTTCTGAATTCTTACGCTTATATCAAGTGAAAACAAATCATGCACACTTTTGAAACATGTACGACTTTTTATGTAGTGCGGAACCGTTGTATTTTGAATTAGGTTTCGTGCTGTGTAGTGGGTTTTGTTCAATTGCTTTGACTATGGCGTAAATGGCTTGACTTCCGAAAATCTCATACGCATATTAATTATCACTACAGGAAATATAACTAAAGTGTACGTTTCATAAGAAAAGTTCTATTTAGAACAATAAAGTCCGAAAAAATAAAAGTCAATGCATTTCAGACGGCGTAGTCTTAAGTCCAGCGGTTTTTCAGCTAGTTCGCGGAATTGCAATATTTTTAACAAAATCGTGTGAAAATATTGCAATTCTGGGGGACATATTCAATATGGGGTGATTCATGCAACTGATAGAGGTTTTCGAGTATGTATAAAGATTCTGAGATTTAAAAATATATTATGCAATATCTGAAATACTTTGCAGAATGAAATAAAGATGTAGGAATTTTTTTCAGTTCTTAACACTTTCTAACATAGTTGAAAAGTGTTTCTGACTCAGTCATTCTGCCTGTTCCTTCGCACAACTGCAGTAAAAATGACTTTATTAAAGTGAAATTTTAATATGTTGTTGTGATGATCTGTAGGACATATTGGAATGAATATGAATAATAGTAACCACCCATTTAGTTTTGGATTTAAACTGGGTAGAAAAAATGAAAACGTTGAACAATATGGGACCTAATTTTTTAATGATTTTTTAAGCGAAGGTAAAATACACGAATTGTTTCGAAAATTTTAGGAAATATTCAAAGTATCCCGTCACACGAGATGAGACATGCGTGCCCTACGTGACTCCTGAATCAAAACAACAATCGATGAAGTGCCGGCACACATCCCTCTTGTTTAGTCTTCCTTTGTCCCTGAAACTAATATAGGATGATAATTTTTTAATTCAGCCTACAAAAAAATATATTGAAAATAATCATTTGCTGATTTCCTGTGATTTTTGAGAGAGACTCTGGACGCCTGCTTTCACCTCTTTCTGTTATTCTGTTATTGGTTGATCCAAAGAAAAAAAAAAAAAAAAAAAATCGGTAACCAACATTTCTTCCTTTTAAATCGCTCTTTTCTCTTTTTATTTCTTCTCTCTCTCACCCCCTTTCCCCCCTTGTTTTTCCTCCCCCCGTTTTTGTTTTTTAATGTTTCAAATTGATATCACATTCACTATAAATTCATATACCGCAGCACCATCTTATTTGCTGATCTTGTACTATTAACTTTATGTTGTTTGCTGTGTTCTTGATGTTTTTGTTGTTTCTGTTGTTCATCTGTTTTTCAGCTTTCTGTTTGCTGATATCATGTAACTTTTGTAAACTTATTGAAATTAAATAAACATCTGGTTGCTCCGTCAGCGCGATGTGACTGTGGAGGTCGGACTCCGCTATTCAAAACTTTTCCGGGCCATCCATTAAGTTGCTTTAAGTCTTAGGATGAGTCGGATGGTCTGGGCTTTCGACACATCATCGCATTGAGCCCCACAAGGCTCCGTCCTGTCCCCTTTACTTTGGAATATTTACTTCAACAAAATCCTTCTCCTTTAAAATGATCTCTACTATTTGCAAGCCTTCGCAGATGATCTCGCAGTGGTAATATTTGGGGACTCTCTTAAATCAATCACCTAAAAAACTCTATTTTGACATCTGTTTCCAAATCCCTTGAAACTCTTAAGCTCAATTCATCATCTGATAAATCCCAGTGCATAATATTTAACAGGACCCGTGCCAAACGCCGACAAAACTCTCGCATAAAACTTCTTAATAATCCCATCAAAATTACCTGACACTTAAAATATCTCGGAATTTTAATTGACGACAATCTGACCTGGAGCCCACATATCTTTTATCTTAAAGAGAAATGTTTCAAGTTCTCTTCTACATTTGGGAAAATGTCGGGTAACAATTGGGGTATAAATAAGGCTCTTCTTAAAATCTGGTACTTAGCAGTAATTGAAAAGATCATTGCATATGGATCTGGGGTTTGGGGTAGAAACTTGACAGGGGAACAGATTACGCGGCTTATTTCTTTACAACGGATATTTCTATTGAAAATATCCGCCGGTTTTAGAACAACTGCAAACATTTCTCTTTACTCCATTACAGGAATCCCCCCTGTGCAACTGGTTATTCACAACCTTCATAGGAAATTTCATTTCTGGAGAAACAAAATTGACCTTTTTTTACACTCTTCTCTCCCTTCCCCCCTTTCTTTTGATTCTAATTGCCCCTCCTCTGATAGTCCTCCCTCTCATCGTGTTGTTAATCTTCCCATCCCGGATCCTTTAACTTTTTCAAATATCAACCTTTTCACGGATGGATCTAAAATAGAAAATAGCATCGGCTACTCTATCTGTACTTTTAGACAAGGTGACCTCGAAGAAGTTTTTACATTTAAACTCACAGAAGGCAATACAGTTTTTCAAGCAGAAATCTCTGCCACTAAATTTGTTATACAATGGGCACTCGACAGACAACTTAAAATCAATATATATACTGACTGTCTTTCCTCCATCTTGGCCCTCAAATCTTCCAAAATTTAATCCCTTTTCCTTAAAGAAATCAAACTCCTGGCCCTTTCGACAACAAAATTTATTAACCTTAAATGGGTAAAGGCCCATGCTGGTACGTTGGGAAATAAAGTTGCTGATGAACACGCTAAGGAAGCTGCTGTTTCTGGAACTCCCATTTTTATCCTTTTTCCTTTTTCTTTTCTTACCTCTTCTTGAAAATCCTTACTCCTGCGCTCTTGGCAATCCTTACTTGAAGATTATGTTTCTCCGAGAACTCATGATCCAGCCCGTATTTTCAGCTTCCTCCCCTCTGTTAACCCACATACCCATATCTTTAAAAAATTTATTATATACTTTATTACTGGCCACGACCCCTTTCTTGAATACCTCTTTTACTTTAAACAAAAATCAACCTCTAACTGTCCTTGCAACTCCTTCGGTGATGCAGATCACTGTGTCTTCTCCTGTCCCTTCTCCAAAAACTTCCATCTAAAAAAACCCTCTCCTACTCTCCGAGCGACTTGGTTTTCCAAGGTATGTTCCAGCAAAATCATCCTTGATCGATTGAAAAACTGTATCCTTACTGCTAGAGAAGTATCTAACAGAGTGAAATGACTAGTTTGTGGGTTATTACTTTCTGCTCTCAAGTCTTATGTGATCAATGAACCCCTGTTAATTCGCTGCTCCCAGGAGTTCTCATACTGTTCCCTTTTTCATTTTTTTAAAATTGTTTTGCTTGCTTTTCATGTGTCTTTCACTTGTTTGCTTGTTTCATGTGTCCTTCATTTGTTTGCTTGTTTTTCAGTTGTGTGTCCTTTGGTCATATTTGTTCTTGCACAGATTATATTAATGTCAACAACGTAATAACACCTCAAAGTAAACAAATCTTACATCAGCCTTCCATTACCTTAATTAAATTTTGAATTGCTAAACATGATATATTATAAATGTTCCACAAAATAATATTGTAAATATCTGTATATACAAGAAGAAATATCAAGAAATCAAAATGTTATTTATATACCTACCCCAGGAGATGTCTGATGCTGTAATTTGTACAACGTCCTTACCTGATGTAACCACCCCCTTTGTGAACTTTAATAAACGTTCCGCAGCCGGTCGGTGTCTGTGAATGCCGGTTTCCGCTATCTAAAATTTTCCCGGCCATCCATTTTGCTGCTCCAAGTCTTCGGACGAGTCGGGTGGTCAGGGCTTTCGACACATCACCGCATGTCAAAGTGAAAGCAAAACATACACTTTCAAAGTGCAAGATCATGTCAACTGCGTTTTGAGACACGCAGGGTGTGTTGTTAGTGGACTTTTGCCAGAAGAAATAACAATTAATTCAGTTTCCTAGTGTGAGACCTGAAGAAAGCTTCGTCGAGCAATCCAGAATAAATGACGTGGAATGCTGTAAGCCGATGTTGTACTGCTTCATGACAATGCAAGGCCACATTCCCTGGCTCAAATTCTGAATCTGATCGAATCCTTTGGCTGAGAGTATTCGATCACCTGCCATACAGTCCAGACCTTGCGTCTAGCGACTACCATCTCTTCCGCCATCTGACGACCTTTCTGGAGGGCAAGCGTTTAGAAACTAAGGAAGAAGTGAAAACGATCGTGAGTAACTGGCTATCATCACAGGCGGCAGAGTTCTATGATGACGGTATACAAAAACTGGTATATCGTTTCGATAAATGTTTAAGTCGGCAAGGAAATTATATAGAAAAATAAAGAATTGAATGTAAATTCAGAAAATAAATGCTTTTTGGTAAAAAATATACTTACTTCGTTTTTATTGTAAAACGGACCTTACTTAAAAAATATCCCTCGTATATGCAATAGGGACATCGTATACTTCAGATACGTCCTTAATCGATTTTGTTAATATTGAAGTGAACATTTTGTTTTGAATTGGAGGGTAGAAAAATTACTTGTGCTGTAGATAGATTTTAACCCCTCTCCTTTATAGATATTCTATTATTAGAAACTTCTCCATGATTACACATTTCAGGGTCTAGGAGCCTCCTGTTATATCATTTGAATTGCTCTCCTGGTTGATTCCAATTCTAGTCTGCCCAGAATATTTCGTTATGGCTTCTTTTCTTTTCCCGGTTTATTGCGGCATCAGCAAATTCTATAAATACTCAAAACGTTAATCGTGAAATAAAAATGAAATAAGTTTTTAGTACCAGAATTTTTTATCAGCCCTGCAACAATGTTATATAATTTTATAAGGACTATCATTGTTAGAGCCCTATTTAATGTTGTATATGTTAACATTTATTGTTTATGCATTTGTATGCTCGTAAACATTATGTTGCAAGTTGCATTATGGGATTTGGGTCCACAAGTCGAATATTGTGTAACATTCTGTATTGAAATCCAATGCTAGCGAAGGGTTAGCCATCCGCTCGGATGAATTAATGCTTTCCAGGTTAAATTCCAACATAAGAATAATGAATGTCGTCTCAGTAGCTCAATGGGCAGAGCGTCATCTGGCCAGTTTGATTGACCTAGGGAGAAACCTGTTGGTTGTTCATTATAGCCAATCAGAATCGCGGAGTGTGCACATAGTTACCTTCCATCTTTATGTCGGGAAATTTTACCTCTAGCATCTCTAGGCCACATCTGGTTAGACCGAATATCTGTGGTTCGAATCCCGGATGAGGCGTGAGTTCTTTACACTTCCATGTGTGTTAGATCGGGTGATTCCTCTTGCGAGGAAAGCATACTCATTCGTGTCGCGTGATTGTGAGTTGCATGGGTTAGGTTTGAAGGGCGCTTTTTCTCACAAAAAATTATTTGATTTCCGAGTAAACGGATTTACATTTAAATCATTTCTGAATTCTTACGCTTATATCAAGTGAAAACAAATCATGCACACTTTTGAAACATGTACGACTTTTTATGTAGTGCGGAACCGTTGTATTTTGAATTAGGTTTCGTGCTGTGTAGTGGGTTTTGTTCAATTGCTTTGACTATGGCGTAAATGGCTTGACTTCCGAAAATCTCATACGCATATTAATTATCACTACAGGAAATATAACTAAAGTGTACGTTTCATAAGAAAAGTTCTATTTAGAACAATAAAGTCCGAAAAAATAAAAGTCAATGCATTTCAGACGGCGTAGTCTTAAGTCCAGCGGTTTTTCAGCTAGTTCGCGGAATTTCAATATGTTTAACAAAATCGTGTGAAAATATTGCAATTCTGGGGGACATATTCAATATGGGGTGATTCATGCAACTGATAGAGGTTTTCGAGTATGTATAAAGTTCGGAGATTTAAAAATATATTATGCAATATCTGAAATACTTTGCAGAATGAAATAAAGATGTTGGAATTTTTTTCAGTTCTTAACACTTTCTAACATAGTTGAAAAGTGTTTCTGACTCAGTCATTCTGCCTGTTCCTTCGCACAACTGCAGTAAAAATGACTTTATTAAAGTGAAATTTTAATATGTTGTTGTGATGATCTGTAGGACATATTGGAATGAATATGAATAATAGTAACCACCCATTTAGTTTTGGATTTAAACTGGGTAGAAAAAATGAAAACGTTGAACCATATGGGACCTAATTTTTTAATGATTTTTTAAGCGAAGGTAAAGTACACGAATTGTTTCGAAAATTTTAGGAAATATTCAAAGTATCCCGTCACACGAGATGAGACATGCGTGCCCTACGTGACTCCTGAATCAAAACAACAATCGATGAAGTGCCGGCACACATCCCTCTTGTTTAGTCTTCCTTTGTCCCTGAAACTAAAATAGGATGATAATTTTTTAATTGAGCCTACAAAAAATATATTGAAAATAATCATTTGCTGATTTCCTGTGATTTTTGAGAGATAGTCTGGACGCCTGCTTTCACCTCTTTCTGTTATTCTGTTTTTGGTTGATCCAAAGAAAAAAAAAAATAAGAAAAATCGGTAACCTGCATTTCATCCTTTTAAATCGCTCTTTTCTCTTTTTATTTCTTCTCTCTCTCTCCCCCTTTTCCCCCTTGTTTTTCCTCCCCCCGATTTTGTTTTTTAATGTTTTAAATTATATCACATCCACTATAAATTCATATACCGCAGCACCATCTTATTTGCTGATCTTGTACTATTAACTTTATGTTGTTTGCTGTGTTCTTGATGTTTTTGTTGTTTCTGTTGTTCATCTGTTTTTCAGCTTTCTGTTTGCTGATATCATGTAACTTTTGTAAACTTATTGAAATTAAATAAACATCTGGTTGCTCCGTCAGCGCGATGTGACTGTGGAGGTCGGACTCTGCTATTCAAAACTTTTCCGGACCATCCATTAAGTTGCTTTATGTCTTAGGATGAGTCGGATGGTCTGGGCTTTCGACACATCATCGCATTGAGCCCCACAAGACTCCGTCCTGTCCCCTTCACTTTGGAATATTTGCTTCAACAAAATCCTTCTCCTTAAAAATGATCTCTACTATTTGCAAGCCTTCGCAGATGATCTCGCCGTGGTAATATTTGGGGACACTTTTAAATCAATCACCTAAAAAAACTCTATTTTGACATCTGTTTCCAAATCCCTTGAAACTCTTAAGCTCAATTCATCATCTGATAAATCCCAGTGCATAATATTTAACAGGACCCGTGCCAAACGCCGACAAAACCCTCGCATAAAACTTCTTCATAATCCCATCAAAATTACCTGACACTTAAAATATCTCGGAATTTTAATTGACGACAATCTGACCTGGAGCCCACATATCTTCTATCTTAAAGAGAAATGTTTCAAGCTCTCTTCTACATTTGGGAAAATGTCGGGTAACAATTGGGATATAAATAAGGCTCTTCTTAAAATCTGGTACTTAGCAGTAATTGAAAAGATTATTGCATATGGATCTGATGTTTGGGGTAGAAACTTGACAGGAGAACAGATTACGCGGCTTATTTCTTTACAACGGATATTTCTATTGAAAATATCCACCGGTTTTTGAACAACTTCAAACATTTCTCTTTATTCCATTACAGGAATCCCCCCTGTGCAACTGGTTATTCACAACCTTCATAGGAAATTTCATTTCTGGAGAAACAAAATTGACCTTTTTTTACACTCTTCTCTCCCTTCCCCCCTTTCTTTTGATTCTAATTGCCCCTCCTCTGATACTCCTCCCTCTCATCGTGTTGTTAATCTTCCCATCCGGGACCCTTTAACTTTTCAAATATCAACATTTACACGGATGGATCTAAAATAGAAAATAACATCGGCTACTCTATCTGTATTTTTAAACAAGGTGACCTCGAAGAAGTTTTTACATTTAAACTCAGAGAAGGCAATACAGTTTTTCAAGCAGATATCTCTGCCATCAAATTTGCTATACAATTTGCACTCGACAGACAACTTAAATTCAATATATATACTGACAGTCTTTCCTCCATCTTGGCCCTCAAATCTTCCAAAAATAAATCTCTTTTCCTTAAAGAAATCAAACTCCTGGTCCTTTCGACCACAAAATTTAATAACCTTAAATGGGTAAAGGCCCATGCTGGTACCTTGGGAAATGAAGTTGCTGATGAACACGCTAAGGAAGCTGCTGTTTCTGGAACTCCCATTTCTATCCCCTTTCCTTATTCTTTTCTTACCTCTTCTTGTAAATCCTTACGCCTGCGCCCTTGGCAATCCTTACTTGAAGATTATGTTTCTCCGAGAACTCATGATCCAGCCCGTATCTTCAGCTTCTTCCCCTCTGTTAATCCACAGTGAGACAGAAATCAGTAGTGTCAAGACAATATGATTTGCCCTACGCAACAGTACGGAAGTAAATACTTCCGTACTTTATGTACGTAAAGTTTTCCGTACGCGGAAAACTTTAGAGAGTTATCCGTATAAGATTCGGCGTCACCGAGCGTTACAATGTTCTGATACAGATATCCGTGAAACCTTTGACATTCCTTGCATGCATGCAGGTAGATGCCAACTGGCTCTGGAACATCTTGTAGAGTAATGAGGTACATTTTTCTCTGTGGGGAGCAGTAAACACACAAAACAGCCGCATTTGGGAAATGGAAAATCCCCGCAGTTTCAACAGATCCCCTTACATTCTCCAAACTAACTGTTTGGATCGGATATACAGCGACATTCCTGATTGGTTCCTATTGTTTTTTTAAGAAATCCATACACAGAGACCGAAGACCTGTTCAGTTACTACACAGAATTATAGGAACATGCTGTAGAACTTCGTTATTCCTCATCTCCAACAATGAGGATGCCTCAGCTTTACCATATTCCAACAAGATGGGGCACTTCCACACATTGGACGTCCTGTTCAACGGTTGTTGTGATAGCATTTTACAGGAAATTGCGTAATCAGCGCTGCCGCGCATTCCTATCTTTATGGCTTCACCATTCACTAGATCTAAACACTTGTGACTTTTGGCTGTGGGCTTACCTGAAAAGCATGATTTATCAGGTAGATATTCGTACCCTTGCAGATATAAAGGATAGCGCCATCTTGCATACGCCGCGCAACATCACAACAGATCAGTTGCGTGCAACTCTCGAACACGCTGTCATACGGTACCAGTAGCTGTTTCTTCAACACGGTGATTACACTAAACACTGCCAATGACTTGTCTTTCTACAGCCTTCTTTCATTCCCTTTTCATGTGTAACGTGTTCTAGATGCATTAATTAAATTGACATTTGGGTGTTTATGACTGTTTACAGTATCTATCGCACCCTTATACCACGTACAATTCGTAATTAATATGCATAACGACTGCGAAGCCGTTTCATTGAACTATGTGTTTACTATGGACTGTTCGCAGCGCCAACTTTTACCCTATGGATCATTTTTGGAACTATTTCTTTGCGTCATTCGCTTCCCCATGTTTTGGAATGCATGCCATGCAAATTTGGCGTTCTTATAATCACTGGTTTATTATTCCTTACAGTGCTCTGAACAGGGATACTTTAATTCTAACCACCCGGTATATATATATATATATATATATATATATATATATATACGTGTGTGTGTGTGTGTGTGTGTGTGTGCGCGCGCGCGCGTGTGCGTGCGTGCGTGTATAAGGAAAAATTTTTTAACAGGTGACAACTAAAAAAGAGGTATTATAATTATTGTTGTAAGAGTGTAAAAAAAGAGTCAAATATCAGATACATAGAATGCAGATTCTCTGCACAAGTACAGCTAGTTATACTATATTTGTAAAAGTTGGTACGTAATACTCTTATATGTTATCATGGAATTCATTTTAAGTACGGCAAGTGCTTAGAAACTTCCATTACTTCTTTCAAAACTTAGCTAAACAAGTGCATTGTAATATTCAATTCAATCATAGTTTTACCAAGTTTTATTGATTGAAGCTGAAAGTATTTTGAAGACATCACAACAACTATGCCCGCATGCGGGACTCGAACCCGCAATCTGGCATCCGAGCCATCACGAGGGCAACGCCTGCCTCTTTGACCGCTCGGCCACCACATTTTCTATTAAGAAACATGTTCACTTTTCATAAGTAATACCATGCGATAAATTTGGTGATACCATTCTCGTGGATCTAGCTCGTTCCATTCATGAGAAAAAATACTTCGAGTAATACTTTTGTATTTGAACGCCAATAGTCATTTATCGGCTGTAAGAATAATTTATTTCTCCGTCCATAACGCTTGGCGAGATTTTGGCGACGAATTTGGTGGAATGTCGCTAACTTGGCGACTTTTTAAAATGTTGTTAAATTAACGAAAAACTCGCCAAATGGATAAAAATGACGCTAAATCAATGAAAATGATGACTCATTGACGAAAATTCAATATCTTGGAAAGAATATAAATATCTACTATAAAAATAATCTATTTTTTTTTTTTTTTTACTGTTAAAGTAGTAAATTTATTGCATTATATAAGGAAAGTCATGTGATGCCCACATCAGATTTTTTTGTATAGCGATAGGAGAGATTTTTAAACTTTAAAGATTTAACTTTAGAAATTTAGATAAACTTTAGAGATTTCTACGAAGAGTATATAAGGAAGTCATCGTTCAGTTGGACAGAGTTAACGTAATACGAGTCAAATAGAATGCATCGGTATTTTGAGAACATCGGAGATACATCGGTATTTTGAGAACAGATTCTGCTGTTTTGGAAAATATGTGAGCACATAATTGCTGTTTTATTGTATTTGACAGTTATTTAGTGATCTTGTAAAATAGTTATCGAGCTATTCGCTGCACGCTTTTAAATAAAAGCGTTAGTTATCCAGAAATTCTGGCTCATTTTTGTATCCTGAGAGAACACCCACGATTTGAGAGGTACCCATTGGGGTCCGAAGTTGGATTTCTAGCAACTTGCCTACGCGAAAGCACGGAAATCATGTGCTTTCTTTCAAAAGATTTAAGGAGCCCCAGAATTAAATGACCAATCCTGTTTTAAATAGTATCTTGCTCGTACAGGCAAACAAGGAAATTTGGTTGTCTGCGAGCCCAAATTTTAACGGCCCATATGTATATTTTTAATTTTAAATAGCAAACTGTTAACGAAATTAAGAGCATGAAAATTAAGGATTTAATTTGAATTTTTACACAATTAAACTTGACCACCAGTGATTAAATAAAGAAATAGGTATTAAATTTTGAAAAAAAATTGCATAATTTTGATACATGCAACCACTAAAAACAAATCTGATATGGGTAGCACATGACTTTTCCTATATAATGCAACTATGTAGTATATTGTGCAATGAATCTATTTCTTTCATAGTGAAAAAATGATCTGTAAGAATCACGGCATAACGCTTTTAACGTTGAATTGTACATTTGATGCTTCTTCGGATGGCAAAATGTAAAACTATTTCTAAATATCCAATTAACTTATATTTCGCACAACTCTAATTTGACAAATATTAATGTTGATAACATCTACAATATGCAATATAGTCAATATATTAAAATAATTTAATAATTAATTCATCAATTTAGCGTCATTTTCGTTAATTTAGAATCATTTTTGCAATTCTGACGATATTTGTGTCATGGCTATATTTCGCTAAATTAATCGCCAAGTTCGCCAAATTAATCTCCAAGCGTTACAGATAGAGCTTGCTTATATATAAATGACTACTGGCAAATTGTTAGGCGTCAAAATTCAAAACTATGTGTATAGTAGTAGATGGACTATGAAAGAACACCTTATTGGTAAGAAAGTCAATTGTTTTTACCCTAGATTTCTTCATAATTTTTCCAACCAATGTATACACATTTTATTTTTGTACTAAAAACGCTTTTGTATTTTTAGAAGCATTGACAATTACACTATATTTTATTTTGTAAAAAAACATAGTACTAGTTGATGAAATTTGCTTAACAACAATAGCAAAACTCCTTATAAAAATGAAATTTGTATGTATTTTATTCTTATTTTTAAATCAACATTTTCATAATTTCCAACATTATATTACATAATCTTAATATTACTCTCAAAGAAATGAATAATTGCCATTACTATAAAAATTAATTCTTATTTTTGGACTAAAACATAAATTTTTATACTCGTGTCAATTTGATCCATCCCGCGGTTTTAGGCATACTAAAACTGCCGTGGTTCTAGTGTTAAGAACATGGCGACTAACCATAAGCGTGTTCTTAAAATTACATTTTTACTATGTATAACTTAACTTGTGTTTTCATTTTTTATTTTTCATACTCGGGAGCAAAACGAATCACACAAAATCTTAACTCACCTAGTTATTTCTTTCTTCTGCTTCAAAAAACTAACTCATGTAACATTTTTTAAAAAATTAAACCAACTTATCAAAGCAACCGTACAATCAATCGAAGCAATAGTATGATGCCACTTTACTATACGTAGTTCAGAGTGAAAGAAATATTTACATGTTCTTAGACAAATTGGACTCATTAAAATGTTTAAGCATTTTTGATCGAAAACTGTTTTTGTACATAATAAAAGAAGATGTCTCTCCATGTATGTGTGTGGTTTGTAGCTGAAAATCTAAGCGCCATAGGGCCATAAAATTGGGAACTCATTACTTCAAGACCCGTGAAAGTGCACCTTGACATTATTATTACTTTCTCGTACTGTAGAATTATAGAACAAAGAAAATATTGTTTTAACGAAAATTTTCGATTTCGAGATTTTGTTGCCAATATATGTTTTAGGACACTCCTGAACACGTTTTGATTATTTTTATAGTGATGTCTGTCTGTAGTCTACTTTTTGTGTGCACGATTGCTGCCACAAATATTAATATATTTTTTCAAAACTTTATATCCGGATTTTTTATCAAAAAATCTAGAACTTGATAGAAATAAATTTTTGAAATTCAAGTGAAATTTTATCGAAATTTTTTGTTTTTTTAACATGGCAGCAAAGGACATCATTTGACATAATTATGCATAAAAGGGATTATTTAGAGTTCAATGATCAAGAAACCTAACAAGTTCAATCACTGTAGTGAAAAATAGCTGCGATACTTTTGTGTTCGTAACGTCATTAGCCCCCCCCCCCCCCCTTTGTACCCCGAAGATGTATTTGTTATTTTCTCATACTTAGTATTGAGAAAATATTGTTCTCTCACGAAAATTTTCAATTTCAAAATTTTGGTGCCAATTTATGTTTTAGGACCTCCTGAACATGTTTAACTATTTTTGGAGCGATGTCCATCTGTCTGTCTGTGGTCGATGTCTTGTCTACAAGATAGCTGCCACAAACAGTAATGGATTTTCAGGAAACTTTATATTCGACTTTGTTAGCGAAAAATCTAGAACTAGATGAAATGTTTTTAATTCGAAATAAGATTTATTCGAAAATTTATATGTTCTTAGCATGGTAGAATAGGACAAAATTTGACATCATTATGCATAAAATGGGTAATTTATGGTATATTAACAGTTTCAATCATTGTGATGAAAATTAGCCGCGATAAAATATTTACTTTCCTTATATACATATTCTATATATAAGGAAAGTATTGCGACGGGGTCGAAAATTCGAGTTTTCGACGGGAGAGCACTTTTCAAGACCCACCGTTTCAAGAAGCACGTTGCATCGCTGAACACGGATCGAACTTTTTTGAGGTGATGTGTGTGTGTGTGTACAGTCTGTAGCGATAAACCTAAGCTGCCATGAAATTTGGTACGTGAAGACTAGGGAAAGTGCACCTTGTTGTTATTTTTTCTTTTTAATTTCAAATTAGTTTAGTAATTTTATGTTTATACCGATATATGAATAAATATTTTAGTGAACTAAAATATTATCACAGAGTTTCTATAATGGGCCAAAGGCCCTGCCGTGCTGAAAACACCGGTTCTCGTTAGATCACCGAAGTCAGGCAGCATCGGTCGCGGTTAGTACTTGGGTGGGTGACCACCTGGGAACACCGCGTGCTGTTGGCACATTTAGGGCGCGGTAGCCCTGTGGTTTGCGCGCTGAATTTGCACGCTGCCACAACTGTCGCCGTGTTCATGCGGAATACGATCACGTTAAACATGTGGGTCCGTAAGTCCTTCCGAGAGGTTGGTGGTAGGGGAAGGAGGGTACGGTCCCTGTGGATGCCTCCCCCCACTGGGTTCCGGTCTAAATTGGATGGCACTTCCCGGCCATCCAAATGGTTACCTTACACCTTTCTGGTAGGTCGGACGGTCTGGGTCTCAACAACAACGACGATATATTCAACGATATATATATATATATATATATATATATATATATATATATCGTCGCATCTAAAAAACTAAGATTAGCACAATCCTGTACTTTGGCTAAAAGTTCAGTATTCTAACAAAAACAATTTTAGATTTCATAAAAATCTTAATTCTGATAATATTTTACGTTGTCCAGTTATAGCATTCATTCATCAGTTATAGCATTAAATCATCTCACACGTCGTAATAGATAGAGTAGGTATGGTTATTCCTGCCTAACATTTTTTGGCATTCGGAGGAGGTAGATCAAGAGATTTTGGATCTTCTTTTATTTCTGCTTTGTTGGGAGATTTTTCCCCCCTTCTGCGAATATTGTGATTGGAGAATTGAGTAGTAAGGGGCGTTTGTTTACGACCCCAGCACCGCCGGATAATTCGTTCTAGTACTATTTATTTAAAATAATCTAAAATTTACCCTTAATATTTAACCAAAATATAAAGAAGTCTGATGTGGTCAGCACATCACTTTCCCTACAGACTCAAATCCTTTTTTTTTACTTATTTATTTAATAATTCATTAAATTGAGTTTAATTGCATAAAATATCACGCATTATTATTTGAAATAACACTGCATTTGCGCGTTTATATATTTTTTTCGTTTTCATTTGGTAACTGGACTTATTCTCAAAACCGGCAAAGCAAAAATGCGAAAAAACTAAACTGTCTCGAGAACGGCCAGACATATAAAACAAGCATTTTATGGATACATTTGAGCATGTTGTTGTTGAGACCCAGACCGTCCGACCTACCAGAAAGGTGTAAGGTAACTGTTTGGACGGCCGGGAAGTGCCACCCAATTTAGACCGGAACCCAGTGGGGGAGGCATCCACAGGGACCGTACCCTCCTTCCCCTACCACCAACCTCTCGGAAGGACTTACGGACCCACATGTTTAACGTGATCGTACTCCGCGTGAACACGGCGGCAGTTTTGGCAGAAAAATTACAACACAAAAAATTACACATTTGAGCATGTGTAATTTTTTATTTTAGATTTTGATGACTGTTACGGGTCATTTCGCAAAGATAGAAAAAAAAAACAAGATCAATCATGCTTAAAGCATTGATTATGAAACACTTTCCAACTTCAGTGCAGTTTTATTTAAACATCTCGAAAATGCAATACATTCCTCGGTAATATTTTAAAACTTATCACAATACTACCTTAATTTATTATATTTGAAAATTTAAACCTTCATCGAAAAAAAATGAACTTCATTCAAATGACGGCATTGAAATATAAATTGCCTGAGTTAAACATCTCTAAAATACGATACATTCCTCGGTAATATTTTTAAAATTATCATAATACTACAATAATTTATTATATTTGAAAACTTCATCGGAAACAACTGACATTCATTCAAATGACGTCTTTGAAGAAATAACACGCCTGGCTCTCTTTATAAAAGCAGCATTTCATTCATAACATTTTCCCATTCATTTCATCCATCACAGTGCTAAAATAATTTATTTCATTTAAAAACTTAAGACCATGGAGCTACAAGTAATTAAACTCTATGCTTAAAACTTCATCGAAAAAAATCGTCCTTCTCTTTGTAAAACCAATGAATATTTCATTCATATCAGCTATGCAGACTCCATGAGCAAATTAATTTTGCGTTAAAAAAATACAGTAATTCTTATACAACTCATCCTAAATATTTTGCTGTTTATATTTTACATAAGTGAAAAACAGGCTTCGTTGTAGAAATAATCAAATTTGGATGATTATTTAAACTCAAATATATTGTAATTGCGTTGTTTCAGTATGTAGATGCACAGAATTTAAGCAAAAATTAAGCGGTTTTAGGACGGATACTACACTCAATATGAATTAAAAAGAACTTTAAAAATCACGATTTTGAGACAAGATGGATGCCATATTTCATTTTGAAGTGGGTCACGTGATATTTTCATATCATGGTCACGTGATCTCTTCATATAAGAGCTGCAATTATTATTTTAATTGTTATTTAAAAAACTGCTGAATATATTTTGCTGAAATTTTTTTATATATTTTATGGAATAATTTGAATATTACCTAAAATTTTCGAAGCAATTTGTGAATTTTAAATCCGCTTAAAAAAATGTTTGAAAAATTAGGTCCCATAAGGTTCAATGTATTTCAGTTTTTCAACCCGGGTTCAATCCAAAACTAATTGGGTGATATTATTCCTTTACATTCCCATAGGTCCTACAGACCGTCTGAATAACGTACTAAAATTTCATTTTGATTAAGTCATTTTTACAGCAGTTATCGTGCTAACGGACAGACAGACAGAATGTATAAAGTCATAAACACTTTTCAACTTTGTTGTAAAGTGTTAAAAAGTAGGTTTTATTTTTCCGAATCATACTAAAATCTTATCAGCACCAGGGTAACCAATAAATGACTTATCTACCAAATTTTGTAGAAAATCCGTTAAACTGGATACATACAATTTTTGCGGACCATTTTGCAAAAAAGAGGCAGGTTCTTTTTTCTCGAATCGAACCAAAATCTAATCAGCCCTGGGGTAACCCATGTGTTGAAAACCCAGACCGTCCGACTCGTCCAAGGACTTGAGCAACCATTTGGACGGCCGGGGGGGTTACCCACGTGTAAATTATTTACTAAATTGTATGAAATTTAATCATTTAGTTTTTGAGTTAATGTGGATAAATACATTGCACAGACATACACACAGACGTCACGGTAAAAAAAAAAAATTCCGTGTTCAAAAATATGTTCGTGTTTTAAAGGTCCCCAAAACTCTGGGTTTCTGAAGTTTAACAGTATTTAATGATTTATATAATTCGAACTTTTCAGAAGCTGAATAAGCTGAAGCAGAATTTGGGGACGTTCCTTCAAATTTGAGGACATTTTTGCACGCAAGCAATTTTGCATTTTTTTAGAACAAGAGGTGAAATTCGGGGAGCTGTCCGCATAATTCAGGGACGTTTGGTCACCTTATGTTAATGGTATGAAAGTAGTTTATATTACACAGATAAGCGCAATAATAAGCGCATTGGCGTGACTATATCTGAAAAGATGAACTTTTAAAGTATTTATTTCTACTATAATATATGCATTTTTGAGGAATAACTTTGAAGTATATATGTTTTACTTTACCTGCCTAAATATCTTTACCAGCTTTCTTCGCTTAAAAAGTATTCATAAAAAAAGTTTAAATCAAAATATGAAAAATCCTTTCGTGCCATACATACACACACACATATATATATATATATATATATATATATATATATATATATATATATATATATATATATATATATATATATACATACATATATATATATATATAATAGTAGTTTGAAAATCCAATGAACGAAATGCAAGAAGATGCAACACGATAAACCTAACTTTCTAAAACACCCACAGAATAGAATATAAAACAGCAATATATATATATATATATATATATTACAAGAATACTATAGCAAAAATAGTAATACAGATATTATATACAAATAAACAGAAGGAGAAGGAAGAAAATGGTGGAGCAGAGGAGGTCGCGGCAAAAAGGAAAGATACTCAAGTTGTAAATTGTGATATACTGAATTTGTTGAGATATTGATTACCCAAAAGGACTATAGAACTAACTGGATACGAAACTTCGTTTATAGTATTAAAAAGAAACTAGCCGAATCCCCCCCTGTTGAAAATCAACGGTCTCACAATAAGCAACTCCTGAATAGTATAAATTTTTGAACAATTCACTTTTGGGTGCGGAACCCCTAAAGAAGAAAATATTAGAAAACTGTATTTGCTCATTTACTTCCTTTCGAACTATCTACACGCACACCAAATTTGAAGTCTCTATATCATACTGAAGCATGCAATTTTATCCTTATATCTTTCGAGAGTTTTCATGTGGATCGCCCTCATAAATGAACATTTATGAAAAACTCTATTCGTCTTGGGGTTTTAATCAAATGATTAGAGTATATACCAAATTTAAAGTTTTTATCAAATTTTAAATTAGGCGTTTTTCATTTATTAACCAAATCGTACATTTTGGTGTGTGGCACCCACAAAAGTAGCAAATATTGGAAATCTGAAATTGCACATTTTCTTCCTTTTGAACGATTTCGCCATACACCAAATTGGAAGTCGTATCTCATTGCAAAGCATGTTTTTCTATCATTTCACTTTTCGAACGTTTTCGTGTGCGGAACCCCTCTAAATTACACATATTGGAAATTTTTTATTGCACGCATTCTTTCTTTTGAACTATCTACCTATATACCAAATTTGAAGTTTCTATTCCATTGCGAAGGATTATCATTGGATTTACATACGTGGAGTTACATTGTAGTCAGAAAATGTAAAATATTCGGTGTAGGAAATAAGAAGACGGCTTCCAGTAGCTGTGACGCCTCTATAGCACCATCTATTTCCGAGCTGTGAAACTAAAAATTAATTATCTTGTTGAAGTTTTTTATTTATTGATAATTAATTAATTTATGTTATTCGAATTTTCTAAATACACAAGAAACTACATATTTCAGTCTATCACTCGAACAGATTCCAAAAGGATTTGATCATGAGTTCTTTTTCGGTTATGATAATAGGAATGGCCTATACTTTAACATGGATGGAAAAAAGTCGAAGTCCGCCTTAATTGAAAATGTTCAGTATAGCAAAAGTGGAAGAAAGATCGACTGAAATGTAAATCTATATAAATAAAAATGAAAATCTGTCTGTCTGTCTGTCTGTCTGTCTGTCTGTCTGTCTGTCTGTTTGTCACACCATCACGGGAGAACGGCTGAACCGAATTTGATGAAATTTTGTGGGTAGCCCAGAAATAGCTCCACTTAAAATTATATCCGTGTTTTGAGTTTCTACGACTAGTGGTTCTTGAGATATTAGTAAAAAACGAAATTTTCGTTTGTCTCATCATCACGGAAAAACGGCTGAACCGAATTTAATGAAATTTGGTGAATAGCCTTGAAATATCCCCCCATAAATTTTGTCCAAGTTTCGAGTTTCTAAGACCTGGGGTTGTCGAGATATTAATGAAAAACGGAACTTTTTCCTAGGAGTTCTACTCCCTAACTCCGTGGTTTATCCAAACGAAAAGCTTGAAAATCGTTTGAAAGTGAATTAAAATTTAATCTCTGAGTTTGATGGGAGATTTTTTGCGTTAATTAGTCACTTTCTGAAAACATGAATTGTTTGAAACATGATTTAAAGGGGAAATCTATCTCCATGGTTCATGGTTTATTTAAAACAAGCTTTTACCTAACAATGAGAAGTATTGAGAAATCAAAATCGTTATTTAATTTCGCAGTTTATGTTATAAGACATGACATATTTAACATGTTATAAGATTCTATCTTATATCATGTTACTCAGAAACGCAATTAAATTAATTCTGTCTGTTAATTTCAATAATTATTTTTTCGATTTGAGTAATAAATAAATGGATATAAAAATATATTTTAGAAAAGAACGATTTGATTTTTCTTATAGCATTTTTGACTGGATAATATCAATTACGGTCTTCAGGTTTAAAAATTATTATTATTGATATTTTCAAGTTGTTATGCAATTATTTTATTATGACAAAAATTGTTTAAACTCATATATTGTATGTTGTACGAGTAATCTTCTACAAATACACGTGTATATATTTTAATCTACGAGAACATAAGTAGTACAGGTATATTGACATATGTTTTGATATATATTGGCATATATTGGAATCAATTACGACCTTCTGGTATAAAAAGTACGGATATTATTGATGTTTTCAATTTATTACGTCATCTCTTTTATTTTGGCAAATATTTTTGTGACGCATATTGTAATACGGGTAATCTTCTACTAACACATTGGCATATTTTCTGATCTGCGACAATATAATTAGTACGGGGTTGCATATATTCATTCAATTCCTATTTTTTCTTCTGTAAATTTGCTTACAAAAGGGGGCAGGATGTTTTATTCTTCAGATCTGATCGTGAAGATAATTTTGCATAGTGAGAACATATATTCTTAAACTTCTCTTTAGGAGCAATAAATTTAATATTTTAACAGAATTTGCACATGATTGCGAACTTTAAGTTTCTTTAAATTATACAGTCCGTACGAATAACGGGTGTGCTGTTAGTGGTTAATAAATTTTAACATTTTAGGAGGATATATCATGTTGCTCGGCATCGCAATTAAATTAAATGTGTTTGTTAATGTTTTTATTATTTTTTTTCGATTTAAATAATAAATAAATGGATAAATGGATATAAAAGTATATCTTATGAATGGACGGTTTGATTTTTCTTTTAATTATATTAATTGCTGACTGCGTACATCAATTTCATTTATTTTGGCAAAGAGTTTTCAAGCTTATATCGGATTTAGCTACTAAACTCATATATTGTGTTTAGCCAATAAATTCATATAGCCGATTGTTGAAACAGAAAAAAGAGTAGAGCGGGTATATCTTCTAATACAATTGTAGTGTTTTCATTTAGTATATTGAAACGGGATAAGAATGTTTCATTCAGATCTGCAAATTCAAAGCTACGAATTTGGAGGGATATCGCTAATTTGACAACTTTTCCTAAACTTTGCCAAATTGACGGAAATGTCGCCAAATTGATATAAACGACACACAAACAGCTGCCATAAACCTTCGGGTTGGTCGTGTGGCTTGGGTCTTCTACATATCAATGAAATTTTTTTTTGTTTTGTTAGAAGAGAGTACTGAAACGATGTTTGGTTAGCATTTATCTGTCAGACCAACCATCCTACTTAGTAATACATTTAGCGAATTTTTAAAATGTCACCAAATTGATAAAAATGTTTTCAAATCTATAAAAATATCTTGAAATTGATAAAATTGCGCTACATAAATGATATTAATTGTTTTTTGTTAGGGGATAGTATTGTGATGATATTTCGTCAATTTGTTGCAAAGTGGAACTGTCAGTTCTACAGTCCCACTTGGCGATAAATTTGGCGATTTTTTAAAATGTCGCTAATTTGACGAAACTGTCGCCAAATGTTCAATAGAAATATAACTATTTAGACGATATTTTTTCTACCAATTTATTTGAAGCAAATGATATCATGTCGCTTAGCAACGGATTTAAATCCAATGTGATTATGCGGCAGGCGATTTTTATTAAATCCTCTCCGATTTGAATAATGAAGATATGTATATAAAATACATTTCATTGCCATTTCATTTTGGACTGGATAATATCAATTATACTCTTCAGGTTTAAACATTATAATTATTGATATTTTCCGGAATTATTAATTCAGGGATTATTGATATTTTTAAGTTATTACGCCATTGTTTTATTGCGGCAAAAATTGCTGACACACGCATATTGTACGTTGTACGAGTAATCTTCTAGGAATGCACGGGTATATCTTCTAACCTACGAGAATATAAGTAGTACAGGTATATTGGCATATATTTTGACATATATTGGCATATATATTGGAATCAAGTACAGTCTTCTGGTATGAAGATTAAGGGGTTTAATTATATATTCAATTTATTACGTCGTCTGTTGTATTTTACCAAAAAGCATTTGTGACTCATATTGCAAAACGGGAAATCTTCTACTAATAATCGGACATTATAAGTAGTACGTGTATATATTCCCATATAATTTTAGCACTTTAATTTTGACATATATTGGAATAAATGACTGTCTTCAGATTTAAAGATTACGGGTTTATTGGTATTTTCAATTTATACATGTAATCTACTAATACAGGTTATATTTTCTAATATTCGCGTATATGATTAGTACGGGTCCCATACAATTTTAACGCTTTTATTTTGCATATATTGATTCAATTCCATATTTTTTTTATATTTGCTTACATAAGGGGTCCAAGATGTTTTATTCTTCAGATATGTCCATGAAGATAATTTTATATAGCGAGAACAGAGATTCTTAAACTTTTTTTTAGGAGCATTATATTAAATATTTTAACAGAATATTTTGATTAAACATGTCATTTAGTATACTATAAGAATTTGGGCATGATTATGAATTTCAAGTTTCTTTATATTATATACTCCGTACGAACAACGGGTATGCTGCTAGTCTATATAAATAAAATTGAAAATCTGTCTGTCTGTTTGTCCCATCATCACGAGAGAACGGCTGAACCGAATTTGATGAAATTTTGTGGGTAGCCTTGAAATAGCCCCACTTAAAATTTAGTCTATGTTTTGAGTTTCTACAACTAGTGGTTCTCGAGATATTAGTAAAAAACGAAATTTTCGTTTGTCTCATCATCACTGGAAAACAGCTGAACCGAATTTAATGAAATTTTGTGGATAGCCTTAAAATAGCCCCCCATAAATTTTGTCCAAGTTTCGAGTTTCTAAGACCAAGGGTTGTCGAGATATTAATGAAAAACGGAACTTTATCCTAGGAGATCTACTCTCTAACTCCGTGGTTTATCCAAACGGAAAGGATGAAAATCGTTTGTTTAAAACGTCAACGTGAATTAAAACTTCACTTCTGAGCTTAGTGCAGGATTTTTGCATTAATTAGTCACTATCTGAAAGCATGAATTGTTTGAAACATGAATTTTAATAGAAAATCTAACTCCATGGTCAAGCATTTACTAAACAATGAAAAGTATAAAGAAATCAAAATAGTTATTAGTTTTGCATTTTATGGGGAAGAGATCAAAATGGTTATTTAATTTCGCAGTTTATGAGGAAGATTGTTTATTATATTATGTTGCTCAGCAACGCAATAAAATTAAATGTGTTTCTTAATATTTGTTATTATTTTTTTCTATTTGAATAATAAATAAATAGATGTAAAAATATATTTTGTAAATGAACGGTTTGATTTTTCTTTTAATTATATTAATTACGGACTGCGTACATTACTTTCATTTGACAAAGAGTTTTTAAGCTCTTATATTGTGTTTAGCTAATAAACTCATATTGTGTTTACCAATAAATTCATTTATCCGATTGTTGAAACAGAAAAAGAGTAGAAAGGGTATATCTTCTAATACAATTTTAGTGTTTGCATTTAGTATATACAAACGGGATCAGGATGTTTTATTCTTCAGATCTGCAATTTCAGAGCTACGAATTTGGCGGAATATCGCTAACTTAGCAACTTTTATTAAACTTTACCAAATTGACGGAAATATCGCCAAATTGCTAAAAATGACGCAAATCAATGAAATTAAATTCGTTTTTTTAGAAGACAGTACTGAAATGATGTTTCGGTAGCATTTGTGGGTCAGTCTTCTATCCATCCTACTTAGAAACACATTTATCGAATTTTTAAAATATCACCAAATTGATAAAAATGTTTGTGAATCTATAAAAATGTCATGAAATTGATAAAATTGCGCTTAATAAATGAAATTAATTGTGTTATGTTAGGGGGCAATATTATGATGATGTTTCGTCAATTTGTCGCAAAATGGGACTATCAGTTTTACAGTCCCACTTGGCGATAAATTTGGCGATTTTTTAAGTTATCTCTAAATTGAAGAAAATATCGCCAAACCTTTCATGGAGATAGCATTATTCAGACGATATGATTTCCATCAATTTATTTGAAGCAACTGATATGTCGTTTAGCAATGGATGTAAATCCAATATGTTATGCGGCATACGATTTTAATTAAATCTTTTCCGATTTGAATAATAAAGATATGTATATAAAATAAATTTCATTGGCATTGCATTTTTGACTGGATAATATCGATTACGGTCTTCAGGTTACACATTATTATTATTGATATTTTCGGGGATTATTGATTCGGAGATTATTGATATTTTCAAATTATTATACCATTGTTTTATTATGACAAAAATTGCTGAAACTCACATATTGTACGTTGTGCGAGTAATCTTCTATAAATGCACGTGTTATCTTCTAATCTACGAGAATATAAGTAGTACAGGTATATAGGCATATATTTTGATATATATTGGCATATATTTTGATATATATTGGCATATATTGGAATCAATTACGACCTTCTGGTATAAAGATAACGGGGATAATTGAAATTTTCAATTTATAATGTCATCTGTTTTATTTCGGCAAAGATTTTTTAGACTCATATTATAATAAAGGTAATCTTCTACTAACATACAGGCATATTTTCTAATCTGCGACAATATAAGTAGTATGGGTATATATATATATATATATATATATATATATATATTCCCATATAATTTTAGTGCTTTCATTCTGGCATATATTGGAATCAATTACGGGTTTATTGATATTTTCAATTTATACATGTAATCTACTAATACAGGTTATATCTTCTAATACTCGCGTATATAAGTAGTACGGGTCCTATACAATTTTAATGCTTTCATTTTGCATATATTGATTCAATTCCTTTTTTTTTTTTTGCAAATTTGCTTTCGAAGGGGCCAGGATGTTTTATTCTTCAGATCTGCCCGTGACGATAATTTTGCATGATGAGAACAGATATTCATAAACTTCTCTTTAGGAACAATAAATTTAATATTTTAACATAATTTGCATATGATTCTGAATTATAAGTTTCTTTATATTTTATACTCCGTACGAAGAACGGGTATGCTGCTAGTCTATATAAATAAAATTGAAAATCTGTCTGTCTGTCTGTCTGTCTGTTTGTCCCATCATCACGGGAGAACGGCTGAACCGAATTTAATGAAATTTTGTGGGTAGCCTAGAAATAGCCCCACTTAAAATTTAGTCCATGTTTGGAGTTCCCATAACCAGTGGTTCTCGAGATATTAGTGAAAAACGAATATTTCGTTTGTCTCATCATCACGAGAGAACGGCTGAATCGAATTTAATGAAATTTTGTGAGTAGCCTTAAAATAGCCTCCCATAAATTTTGCCTAAGTTTCGAGTTTCTAATACCAGGGGTTGTCGTGATATTAATGAAAAACGGAACTTTATCCTAGGAGATCTATTCTCTAACTCCGTGGTTTATCCAAACGGAAAGGATGAAAATCGTTTGTTCATAGAGTTTCGTCCAGAACAGAGCACCAGGCGCGAAGCGCCTTTAATCTCCAATCTCTAGGTGTGGTTCTTATCTTCATACTGTGACATTATTTCATTGGTCCATAGTTGGAGGTTCGAGGTTTTTGATTTACTGTTTTTATTATTTGTCCTAGCTCCTAGTGTGGCAGTTTGTTGCACATTAAGAGTTTAAAAACGAGCGGATAAATAGCACCGGACCCACTCCGATTCGACCAACAAGGAGCCACTACTGACGATGATGCGATTGACGTAGCCGATGACGTTGGGTACACATTGATTCTGGTTAGCGGAGCTTTTATTTAGCATTCGCGGCAAATTTAAGTTTCGTGAATTTTTTCTTTTTGAGAAATATGCATATTGATCCAAAGCTTAAGGATGGACCAAACACTTCACAAGCCAAAAACTCACAGAGAACGGAAAAGTTTTCTAAAATGTGCAATTGCAAAAAGATATTTTCCAGTAAATCTACCTTTTACAGACATAAAAAAAATATACACCAGTTGCTGAAAAAACAAATTATGTTTGTAAAGAAATAAATTGTAATTTTACAGCACTGAAGTCGGATGATTTTCGCAATCATTTACACACTATTCATGGCATGGAAGAAAAAATCTGATGTGGGCAACACATGACTTTCCTTATATAATATAATGAATTTACTACTCTTACAATAAAAAAAAAATCTGATGTGGGCAACACATGACTTTCCTTACATAATGCAATGAATTTACTACTTTTACAGTTAAAAAAATCTGATGTGGGCAACACATGACTTTCCTTATATAATGTAATGAATTTACTACTTTTACAGTAAAAAAATAGGTTTTTCTTATAGTAGATACAAATATTCTTTCCAAGATATTGAATTTTCGACAATTAGTCGTCATTTTCATTGATTTAGCATCATTTTTATCCATTTGGCGAGATTTTCATTAATTTGGCAACATTTCAAAAAAGTCGCCAAGTTGGCGACATTCCGCCAAATTCGTCGCCAAAATCTCGCCAAGCGTTATGCACTAAGAAAAAAGTTATTCTTACAGCAGATAAATGACTATTGGCGTTCAAATACAAAAGTATTATTCAAAGTATATTTTTTCATGAATGGAACTAGCTAGATCCACGAGAACGATGTCATTCAATTTATCGCAAGGTATTACATATGAAAAGTGAACATGTTTCTCAATAGGAATTTTTTTTTTATGTGACTTTTTCATAATTTTTTTGAAAAATGTACAATATCGCGAGAACGGTTCATGTTAGCGTTCTAAAATTTATGCCAATCGTTTTCTAATGAAAAATTACATAAGAAATGTCTATTTGCGTAACTTTATTAGCGGTTTTGATTTTTTGACGATTTTTTCAAAATTTCATTCGAAAATTTAGGGGGGTTCTGAACATTCGATTACGTATCAAAACAATAGGCTTCCAGTGTTTACGGATTTCGATTTTTGTACCAAATTTGGTTCGAATCGATCCATTCGTTCGTCAGTTATCGTCTCCACAAACTCACTGACACACACACACACACACACACACACACACACACACACACACACACACACACATACATACACACACACAGACATCACTTCAAAAATGTTTGATTCGTGATCAGGGATGCTTGAAACTTGCTCTCCCGTCGAAAACTCGAATTCGAATTTTTGACCCCGTCACAATACTTTCCTTATACATTATGTATATAAGGAAAGTAATAGGTTTTTCTTATAGTAGATAATAATATTCTTTCCAAGATATTGAATTTTCGACAATTAGTCGTCATTTTCATTGATTTAGCGTTATTTTTATCCATTTGGCGGGATTTTCGTTAATTTGGCAACATTTCAAAAAGTCGCCAAGTTGGTGACACTCCACCAAACTCGTCGCCAAAATCTCGCCAAGCGTTATGCACTAAGAAATAAGTTATTCTTTCAGCAGATAAATGACTATTGGCGTACAAATACAAAAGTATTACTCAAAGTATCTTTTTTCATGAATGGAACGAGCTAGATCCACGAGAATGACGTCACCCAATTTATCGCTTGATATTACTTATGAAAAGTGAACATGTTTCTCAATAGGAATGTTTTTTTAATTTTATATGACCTTTTGATAATTTTTTAAAAAAATGTACAATATCTCGAGAACGGTTCATGTTAGCGTTCTAAAATTTATGTCAATCGTTTTTTAATGAAAACTTACATAAAAAATGTCTATTTGCGTAACTTTATTAGTGGTTTTGATTTTTTGACAATTTTTTCAAAATTTTATTCGAAAATTTAGAGGGGTTCTGAACATTCGATTGCGTATAAAAACAATAGGCTTTCAGTGTTTATGGATTGTGATTTTTGTACCAAATTTGGTTTTAATCAGTCCATTCGTTCATCAGTTATCGTCTCCACAGGCTCACTGACACACACACACACACACAGACAACACTTCAAAAATGTTCGATTCGTGATCAGGGATGCTTAAAACGTGCTCTCCCGTCGAAAACTCGAATTCGAATTTTCGACACCGTCACAATACTTTCCTTATACATTATGTATATAAGGAAAGTAATAAAACATGATAATTATTTTCAAAATTATTCAGGTATGTTCGCATTTTCATAACTTCTATTTCAATAAGTTTTATTTATTGGTGAATAAAATAAAATAGTTTCACATAAAAATACAAAGAATGGATGAAATGCATGAGATTTTAAAATGTTACCTATGTAAGATGAATACAAGATATAACATATTCTCATAGATTAGAAGATATACCCATGCATTTGTGGAAGATTTTCCGTACTACGTACTACAAGCTACAACAATTTTTGACAAAATAAAACAATGACATAATAAATTGAAACTATCAATAAGCCCCAAAAATATCAATAATAATAATGACCGTAACTGATATAATCCAGTCAAAAATGCAATATCAATGAAATTTATTTCATACGTATACATATCTTTATTATTTAAATCGGAAAAGATTTAATAAAACTCTTCTGCTGCATAAACACATTGGATCCATTGCTAAGTGACATGACATAATTTTCTTCAAATAAATTGGTGGAAGAAATATAGTCTGCATAATGCTATCTCTATGGAAGGTTCAATTGTTCGTTTTTAATTAATATCTTAATATTTAGACAACCCCTGGTCTTAGAAACTCGAAACATGTACTAAATTTTAAGTGGGGTTATTCGAATGTTACCCATAAAATTTCATTAAATTCGGTTCAGCCATTCTCCCGTGATAATGAGACAGACAGACAGATTTTCAATTTTCTTTATATAGATTATGCAATTGCTATGTCAAAAATATAAAATAATATAAATATGTACATAACTGTAAAGTCTTGTGTAAATACAAATTTTAGTACATTCCTACATAAGCTGATAATGATATGTAAGAAAATAACAAAAATACAAAATTGAGTAAAATTTTTGAGTGGATAACAATTTCTTCCTAGCTATTGACATATTTACATTTCTCAGCTGAAACATATCATTTATGAATGACTGATTCTGGATTAAAATTATCCAAATGTAGACTTTTAATAGATATAAAATGCAAGTTTACTCATTTTGCTTATTTTCAATCTATTTCTCTAAATCTATATAAATAAAATTGAAAATCTGTCTGTTTGTGTGTCTCCTCCTTATGGGAGAATTAACCGAATTTAAATGAAATTTTGTAGATAGCCTTAAATTTTCCTGATTTAAAATTTAGTCCATGTTTTGAGTTTCTAAGACCAGGGGTTGCCCAGATATTAATTAAAAACGAACAATTAAACCTTTCATACAGCATTAAGCAGATGATATTTTTTCCGCCAACTTGTTTGAAGAAAATTTTATCATGTCCTTTAGCAACAAATTTAAATCCAATTTGTTTATACGGCAGCTGATTTTTATCAAATCCTTTCAGATTTAAATAATAAAGATATATATATAAAATAAATTTCACCGATATTGCATTTTTGACTGGATTATATCAATTATGGTCTTCAGATTTAAACATTATTATTATTGATATTTTCAGTTTATTATGTCACTGTTTTATTTTTGCAAAAATTTTTGAAACTCATATATTGTACGTAGTACCGAGTAATCTTCTACAAATGCATGGGTATATTTTCTACTCAGTGGCTTATCCTGACTCTAAAAGGTGTGTGTGTGTGGGGGGGGGGGGGGGGGCAATTGTTTAGCATTTGCTTATGCCAGGGTTATTTTAAATGAAAAATACGCATAACAATAAAAAGCCTTGAAAAGTAAGGGGGCCTGCCCTCCCCCCTCAAGCATACGCTGCTGCTTCTACCCTATGAGAATATAGGCAGTACAAGTATATTAGCACATATTTTGGCATATATTGGAATCGATTACGACCTTTTAGGTTTTAAGATTACGGAATTATTAATATTTTCAATTTATTACGTCATCTGTTTTATTTTGGTAAAGATTTTAGAAACTCATAAGTTGTAGTATGGGTCCTATACAGTTTTAGCTCTTTTATTTTGCATATATTTATTCAACTTCATATATTTTGTAAATTTGTTTGCAAACAAGACCAGGACATTTTATTCTTCAGATCTGCTCGTGAAGATAATTTTGTGTAGCTAGAACAGATATTCTTTAACTTCTTTTTAGGAGTATTAAATTAAATATTTTAATAGAATATTTTGATTAACAATGTCATTTAGTATATATTAGGAATTTGCACATGATTGGGAATTTTGAATTGAACTTGACAACTTAAATGTTTCAAAGAATAATGTTTCATTTTGACAATCTAATTAATGCATGACTAATAAAAGAAGATTAATTTTGTGAGTTTCATAATATAAACAAAGCAAATAATGTTTAAATTGCATTTATGTAGAACAATTTTTCAAATGGGGAAAATTGGTTAGGTGCCATTGACACATGGATCTCAAAATGACTAAATTATATCTATATATCACATCTAGCCATCAATTATAGAGTTTAATATTCTATGATATCCAATAATACGAAGGAGATTTAAATATATTTAAATCTCCTTGAATAATACCGAGATCGTCATTAAAACAAAATAATCCTTGCACAGGCGTAGTTCATTTTAAGCATCAACTATAACTTAGAATTTAATATTCTAAACTATCTGATAATACTAGTATACGATAGTAAATTTAACAGCTGAGTGATGATGAGTTCGTATTATAAACTACCATCTCCGTGCACAGGCGCAGTTCTCTGAAGCTACTATTGGTCGTCGGTATTGACGTCGGGTGACGTCATATCATGACGTCGGAGTGGGTCCGGTGCTATTTATCCGCTCGTGTCAACGTCAACGTGAATTAAAACTTCATTTCTGAGCTTAGTGCAGGATTTTTGCATTAATTAGTCACTATCTGAAAGCATGAATTGTTTGAAACATGAATTTTAATGGAAAATCTAACTCCATGGTCAAGCATTTACTAAACAATGGAAAGTATAAAGAAATCAAAATGGTTGTTATTTTTGCCTTTTATGGGGAAGAGATCAAAATGGTTATTTAATTTCGCAGTTTATGAGGAAGATTCTTTATTATATTATGTTGCTCAGCAACGCAATTAAATTAAATGTGTTTCTTAATATTTGTTATTATTTTTTCTATTTGAATAATAAATAAATAGATGTATAAATATATTTAGTAAATGAACGGTTTGATTTTTCTTTTAATTATATTAATTACGGACTGCGTACATCACTTTCATTTGACAAAGAGTTTTTAAGCTTTTATATTGTGTTTAGCTAATAAACTCATATTGTGTTTACCAATAAACTCATCCGATTGTTGAAACAGAAAAAGAGTAGAAAGGGTATATCTTCTAATACAATTTTAGTGTTTGCATTTAGTATATACAAACGGGATCAGGATGTTTTATTCTTCAGATCTGCAATTTCAGAGCTACGAATTTGGCGGAATATCGCTAACTTAGCAACTTTTCTTAAACTTTACCAAATTGACGGAAATATCGCCAAATTGCTAAAAACGACGCAAATCAATGAAATTAAATTCTTTTTTTAGAAGACAGTACTGAAATGATGTTTCGGTAGCATTTGTGATTCAGTCTATCCATCCTACTTAGTAACACATTTATCGAATTTTTAAAATATCACCAAGTTGATAAAAATGTTTGTGAATCTATAAAAATGTCATGAAATTGATAAAATTGCGCTTAATAAATGAAATTAATTGTGTTTTGTTAGGGGATAATATTATGATGATGTTTCGTCAATTTGTCGCAAAATGGGACTATCAGTTTTACAGTCCCACTTGGCGATAAATTTGGCGATATTTTAAGTTATCGCTAAATTGAAGAAAATATCTCCAAACCTTTCATTATTCAGACCATATGATTTCCATCAATTTATTTGAAGCAACTGATATCATGTCGTTTAGCAATGGATGTAAATCCAATGTGTTATGTGGCATACGATTTTAATTATATCTTTTCCGATTTGAATAATAAAGATATGTATATAAATTAAATTTCTTTGGCATTGCATTTTTGACTGGAAAATATCGATTACGGTCTTCAGGTTACACATTATTATTATTGATATTTTTGGGGATTATTGATTCAGGGATTATTGATATTTTCAAATTATTATACCATTGTTTTATTATGACAAAAATTGTTGAAACTCACATATTGTGCGTTGTGCGAGTAATCTTCTATAAATGCACGTGTTATCTTCTAATCTACGAGAATATAAGTAGTACAGGTATGTAGGCATATATTTTGATATATATTGGCATATATTGGAATCAATTACGACCTTCTGGTATAAAGATTACGGGGATAATTGAAATTTTCAATTTATAATGTCATCTGTTTTATTTCGGCAAAGATTTTTTAGACTCATATTGTAATAAGGGTAATCTTCTACTAACATACAGGCATATTTTCTAATCTGAGACAATGTAAGTAGTATGGGTATATATATATATATATATATATATATATATATTCCTATATAATTTTAGTGCTTTCATTCTGGCATATATTGGAATCAATTACGGGTTTATTGATATTTTCAATTTATACAAGTAATCTACTAATACAGGTTATATTTTCTAATATTTGCGTATATAAGTAGTACGGGTCCTATACAATTTTAATGCTTTCATTTTGCATATATTGATTCAATTCCTTTTTTTTTTGTAAATTTGCTTTCGAAAGGGGCCAGGATGTTTTATTCTGCAGTTCTGCCCGTGACGATAATTTTGCATGATGAGAACAGATATTCATAAACTTCTCTTTAGGAGCAATAAATTTAATATTTTAACATAATTTGCATATGAATCTGAATTATAAGTTTCTTTATATTTTATACTCCGTACGAAGAACGGGTATGCTGCTAGTGTGATATATATATATCTCGTTATGACATCCATTAAGTTCTCATATCGTATATCCATGGTTCTTACAAGCGTTTCACGGTAAACTTTGGAATGAATTATTATTAATGGTTCACATTCCGGAACTCCTACATCTGCACACGTTTAGTAACCGAAACTTTTAAATTTTGTTTTCTGTCAAAGTCATCAATTTTCTCTGTCGGAATTTATGTTAAAAGATTGCTTCAAAATTGTTGATGGCTTGAGGCATGTGCTTTATATTTAGTCCATGCATTGCTTAAACCAAACGATAAGTTTCTTTGTATTAGTGAACTTTGTTCTTCGCCAAAATCAGTTTAGGTCAATTTCTTACTTAATATAAATGTGTTACTTTAAGTGTGCATTAACTAAGTTTTCGGGTTTAATATGCAAATTTGTTCAAAACTATGATATTGAAAAATGAAGTAGGTGATATCTATATTAAGTTAAACATTTTTAGCTTAAAATTGAAATACAGTTACTGGATGAAAGTGCTATTTAGCATATTAAACAAAATTAAATGAATTGGGCGTATGATATGGTGTTACTAGTCATTCTATATTTAGAAGGGTTTTATCATTATTACTATTAAGGGTTTAATAAATTGAAATTGTGAGAAAAATCATGTTAAAAGTAAACGGAAACACGATTTATTTTTTTGTCTTAATTGTAACAACACCATCATAATTCATTCACGCAACCGGCTATTTAAGTTAAATTAGTTTATTTTTTATTAATGTATTTTAAATGCCAAATTGTATATTTGGGTAATGAAGTTGATATTTGTGTTTGAATTTTGTTTGGTTAACTTAAACTTTATTGTGTTTTCGAATTATCAGTTACTAATTAGTTTTTAACATAAAAATTGAAGGCGATGTTTTTAGATCAAAAACATTGTTTTAATTTTAATTTGTTGTATTGAATTTGCATTGCTTCTTTGTGTCTAGGTATGTATATTTGTAAAAATTCACAAATCATGCATTTTAGATAGTGTCTAGCAAAGTTATTGAACTTCTCATGTCAATCTCAGAACAGATGTAGTATAATCCCTTTTGGTGATTTTTACCTTGGCGACAAATGCCACCAAGGCTACCGGATGGTATGCTTACCATAACAGAAATGCATAGAAACATTAAATACAATAATAACAATTTTAATTAAATAAAAGAGCTAGGCAACAGGATTCTAGCAATTCGAACGTTGTTTTTGAGAACATTGCATAATTCTGTAATTTGTGCAACAGTTAATCTGTGGTAATTCAAACATAGATCTATGCGTGCTAAAAAAACATCAAAGAATCTGGCCCCGCTGGCTGTCTGAGATCGCACATAGCAACAGGTCTTCTGTGGCTCATAGAGCATAACATGAAAATCAGAAAATTTAAAAAGCATTAAAATGACAAAAATATGAAAGAAAGCAGTCAACAACTCCCCCCCCCCTTTTTTTTTGTTTGTTGTGATTTTTACCCTAATTACAAAAGATTCAAAAAAGTTACCAAAATGGATTGATAGAATCTTGCATAAAATCATAAAGAATGAAAAAGGAATTGTATTACATCTGTACCTCAATTTCTAATTGAGAGTTTGTGAAATCAATCCTTGTTTAGTTTACGCATTGTGTCAGAAAATTGAAAACACCAATTCTCTATATTAGAAACAACTTAGCTTATGAAGTTTATGCTTAGCACAGAGTTGAACTATAGGTCAAGAGAAATATTTCGTTGGTCAATTTTTTCAGATCCATCTTTAATGCATTTAGTACCGTGTATCGGTATTTGTCTCGAACCTGAAGAACTGCATGTTATAAATTTCTAGAATTTGACAAACATGGTATTATTGGGTAATTCTAATGGAAAACTGCCCTGCCCAAAGGTATACGGTATGAAGACCCAATTTGCTGTGATAGGACACCTGGACCACGCTGAACAAGTAGCCATCGCACAGATACCCCAAGGGTATTCTTGGGTAGGAAAAATTTTTATGACGAACTTCCAAAATTACATCTTGATGGCCATGGGAATTTTAAGTGTACGTTACTAGTGCAGTGAATAGAGTGATGGAAATACATTACTGGGGCAGTCGAAGCCGGCAGTAAGCTATAGCACTAAAGAACTAAATAAATGATAAATATAAATTAAAAACATTTTGGTAAATTAAGTTTGCTTTTCACATGGGATCCATTTTTTGCTGTATGAAACCCAATTTCATATTTGAATTCCGGAACTCTGATTTTTCTGTACTTAGCATGAACCCTGAATGTACCACTTTCTTGAATGAAAAATAGTTTAGTTTGTTATAGGTATAAAAAGTATTTTATTAAATATTTAAAAATTTTTAAAAAAGTACTTCAATATTTTTCTTAAATAATTTTTATATATTATAATATTAATAATTGCTAACTTTTTATAATTCAATGCATGTGTGTACCATGAGCTAAAAGAGACAATTTGGTGGACATTCAGTTAAGCATAATATTTAGTGTTGTTAAAATATTTTCCTTCAGCCGAATCACTTGCAAAAACGGCTAATCCGGAGATTAGGTCACCTTGGTTAAATCGGAGAAGACGCCACGCACTTTGAGAGGTTAAATCGGAAAAGACGCCACGCACTTTGTGAGCACTTTATGTTGCAATCTGGTAACCTCTTGTATCGGATGTTTTCGGCGGAAATTGTGTAACATCCAATAAGAATACGTTTTTGTGTTTGCTACAGTTTTTTGATGTAAAAGAACATTTCTATCAATATTTTTGGCCATTGTTGTGCGTGTTTGCTTGTTCTTTCGTTATATGATTTATTTTGGAGAAAGTGATTTTGCTACGTGCGATATGCACAGATAAAATTGTAGCATATACTGTGTCTGGGCACCGCAGGCGACCATTCCTAATAAACCGGAGATCACTGGGGGCCCCGTTCCGGTGTAGAATGACCTTTAGGTCGAACCCCAGCCCTTGTACGGACCACTGGTACATACGGACCACCGATACATCCGTTCCACAATT
Organism: Amaurobius ferox; assembly: GCA_951213105.1. Classification (NCBI taxonomy): domain Eukaryota; kingdom Metazoa; phylum Arthropoda; class Arachnida; order Araneae; family Amaurobiidae; genus Amaurobius; species Amaurobius ferox. The sequence goes on from OX578139.1 coordinate 130,358,343, forward strand.
TTCGATCTTTAGATCGAATCCCTGCCCTTACACGGACCTGTAGGTCGAACCCCTTCCTTTATATGGATCCTCAGTTAGATGGAGAAAGCGATCTTGATACGTGCGATATGCACAGATAAAATTGTAGCATAAAAATATTAAATTTTACAAAAATCTGATTTTGGAACGTTTACATGAGTATTATTAATTTTTTTATTCTGCAGTTTTATAAAGTTATTTAATTTTCTTAAAATACACAAAAATCTGATTTTGTAACGTTTTTTGGAGTATTATTCACTGTTATTTAAGTTAAATTAAATTATCATTTATATTAGAAAATCTTGTTTAGAACAAACACAATAGTCTGTCTTTAGAAATAGGGTTCTTCTACCAAAACATCATTTTGGTAGGAGGAGCCTATTTCTAATGACGGTAAATGACATCACTGAGGATGGGTGGAGCCAATTTCAAAACACGGAAGAAAGCGCCAACCACAGGCCAACTTGGCCCGATTTTGTACTTAGAAAAAAATTTGCGGTGACCTGATCTCCGGATTTACCGCAAAAACGATTATTTATTATATTTTTTATAAATTTTACAGCATTTAATGCTGAAAGAACAGGCTTCTAAAAATTTTACCTGCAGAATGAGTAAAATGTCACTTGTATTCGTCTCTTGTCTATCCCTTCAAAATAAAGCAATATCCCCTTTCCTCCTCAAAATTAGAAAACTAAATAATCAAAAACTTCTTGTGTGGAAAATTTTCCAATCCACATTTCTAATTAATATGTGATTATATTATTCAAGGGATGTAGTTTATGCTGAAAATTTATTGAGGATTGAACTAAATGAATGATTACCAGTTTAGATGAATAACCAGGTAAAAATAAGAAACAAATAATGCTGTATATAATAAGTCAGAAGTAACGAAGTATATATATGTATGAAATTTAATGTAGTTAATAGATAATTTTGCTTGTATACTTATTACATATACATTATCTTATATATGTTGTACATGGAATTGAACTTGTCAGATTTCACATATCAATAGCAATATTTTTTTGTAATCATTTAGATTGCTTAGTACAAGTTAAGGAATGCTTAGTCATATGATTTAACTTATCTAATTTTAATAAATCAATTTAAAGGAAATATTTGAAGAATTGAAACATCATTAAACTTTTAATATTTGGAACGTTTATAAAATGATGCACCTTAAGTTGTATGTAAACAACTAATTTCTTGTCCGAAGTGGTGAACCGACAATAAAAATTATAGCCATTTTACTAGTACTTCCAAATAAAGTATGCCTCTAAATGACAAAATCTATGATTTTTCAATTTAAACAAAATTAAAAGATTTGACCTAAAGGCTGTGTAAAAAAAAAGTAACTATAAATATTTTTATTAGGAACTCAGAAGCCGGGGATCTGAGTCTTAGAATTAGTTATCCTGATCACTGCTCGGTTTTTTCTCTGAACTTCTGGCAATTAGAGAGGTCTTTAAATATGTGTGGTATACACTGATTATGATGCTGTCTGCATTCTAATAGACAGTAAAAGTTTTATTCAAAATCTTAAAAACTGGCCAGAAATTACTGATAAGACTAGCAGGGACATCACCTTATTATATGAGATGAAGAAATTTAGATACATTACAATCCAATGGATTCCTTCTCATTGATTTTTGTGGTAATGAGACTGCCTACTCCTTGTCCAATGAGACTTGTCATCTGAGCTCACCTTTGAACAATTTTCTCACTGCTTCTAAAATTCAAACCTTAATTAGATCTGAGAATTGTCAAAACACTCCTCCATGTTTTCACTGTAACTTGGCTAAACGCCCTGGATTATCGCTCCTATATGATGGCCCTAGATCTATTCAGACATCATTGGTCAGGTTAAGGAGCAGCCATGAAAAAGATAAGAGGTTTGAACGAGGAAACTGTTTTTCCCTCTATGTGCCTGTTCTTTCTCCTCAGCTACTCCCTTTCGTCTTCTCGACTGCATGGGAGACTCTTTGAGTCTTCTAGTAGAAGACCAGGAGAGTGTAGTCTCATTGCTATATGTCTTTTAGACTTGACCTAGCATTTTCTAGGTTAAGGGGCTTAGCAACAACTGTTTTTATAAATATGCTAAATACAGAAGTAACTTGTTATTTAATCTTATACTTCCTACAAATATATAAGTATTTTGTACTCTTTCCTCAAATATATTTCTGCATTTATATATGTAGCTAATGTCTAAGAGAAATGGCAGTTCAATTCATCCTAAATATTAATTTATTAAAGCAACTCTCATTTATTACAAATTCAGATTACATGGTGAGAGTGATTACTTATGCGACTATGACATCCACAATTGTTCAAAGCATATCCACTTAAGCAGGACATTTGGAGGTGGGAGACATTCTAAAATATTCTTATGCTGATTTAAGGATTTTAAAAAAATTGACAGAGAGAGAGTTCTTCTGGGTCCTGGGAACAAAAACAACAGTCTGGATATATATGCACCGTACCGTTATGGTTTTTGAACAATGTAGGAAGCAAATCAAGGATCTTTTAATGAGTAAACATTTACTTTACAAGCATATTTTACATGGATATAAAAATTAGATATAACTATGCTTTCGTGAGATATGCAGTTAAAACAGTAAAATATTTTATTTCCACATTTTGACATAAATTATGCATCATAGTGCTTTTGGATGTCATATGCCCATCAATCAGAAGTCATCAGGAAAAGAAAGCACCATTACATAAGAAATGTATACATAGCCAAACGCTCACACATTTGCATTACAGTGAGCTATAGTGGAGGCAACTACATATCCAATTGAGAATTACAATAAAAGTATGCATAGAAAACATTGAATATTAGAAAAAATAGAGAAAGATATAATTCAAAATAAAAATGTCCTACAGTGTTAAGGGAAATAAACAATTTTAAATAGTTAGGTGCATTGACAGTGATTTGATCCTTGTGATCAAGAATGAAATGTTAAGCAAAACCAAAACTAAGATTTTGAACTGGATCATTATTACAAATGCAATCGCGATAGAGATCAATAAAAATCGAGTCATAGAGCAGAACGGTCCTAAAGTTATTACAGCAAGTTAATAGAAAAGTTTTGTCAAAAAGGTGGCAAAACTATTTTTAAGAACAGTTTGAGATAAAGAAGTAGGAAGTTAAATTTTCTATGCATTCTTTATTGAGTGCTCTGGAAAATTTTTGAAGTCTTAAGTATTTGTAAATGATAAGATTGCGAACCCCCAATGTAATCTGTTAGCAGCCTATGTACTTAACCAAACAGGTGCTTATTTAGCTTTATTAGTTGATAGCATAGTAGTTTTACCAGGCCCTTATTTAAGAAGCAGTCTATGCATTCACATAGCAGATGCTTTTTTTTTTGTTTAAAAAAGAGATTGCTAAAGAAATGTCTGTTAGTTGCAGAGACTGCAGCTAGTACTACATAAAGTCTCACATTTAATATAAACTAACTTGTATCTCCACACAAAGTATCTGCGCTCCATCTGTGAAATTTTTAATTATAGTACCCTGAAAACAACAATTTAATTTGCTTTTAGTTTTTCATTGATTGAGATCTATAAGGTAAGGTGGGGTGAAATGGGTAGCAATTATTTTTTAAACTCTACAACTTATAATGTTTGTCACTGATGTTTAACTTTTGGTAAATATTTCAAGGCAACATTTAGCAGCATTTTAATTATAGAGAAAAATTTGCCTGCTTAATCTGGCAACAGAGTATAGCTATTGTTTAGATAAAGAATATTGTTCTTCATTTTATGCTATTAAAAACTTTAACTAACCATTAATTTATTTAATATTTTTATCTTATTTGATTTAAATTTCAAGTGAAGGAAGATCCAAAGATCAGTTTGCTACAAACAGGTAAGAAATATTTAGAATATTTTTATTGTTATTCATGTTTTAATGCAATGGGGTGAAATGGGTAATAGTTAGGCTTAATTTTTCCATGCTTTTAAGTGGCATTTAAAATTTTTGATTGTTTTGCATATTATCAGTTATAATGTAATAAATATTACTGTTTCACATATGTGTTGATTGATTATGTTTTAATATTATCAGGACCTCATTGGAATAAAGTTAAACATGAACAGCTATAAAGTACATTTTCTAAACTAATGCACACAGCTTATTGTTTTTATTCTTTTTATAGGAATTATGCCAAGAACTTATGTTAAAAAAAAAAAAAGCCTCTACATATTCAGATGCTGATTTAATGTTAGCTAAAGCAGCAGTAGAAAATGGAAAATCGATTCTTGCAGCTCCTAAGGAGTATTCAATTCCTTATGACACACTAAGATGGGTAGTTGGTTCTCCATCTCGTAGAGGATCTGGGGGTGCAACAGTCTTATCTAAAGAAGAAGGTTGTATTGTTGAAGCAATAAAATTTCTGGCTAGATGTGGTTTTCCATTTGACCGACAGGATATAATTAATATAGCAAAAGCCTACCTCACAGAAAACAGAAGCGAATTTAGATACGAAGAACTTGGAATTGAATGGGTGAGAGCATTTGAAAAACGATGGACAAATGAAATTACCAAAAGGAAACCAGAGCTTTTAACAAAAGCAAGAGCAGTATCTTCAACTGTTGTTAATGATTTTTTTAATATTTACAGTAACTTGTTGCAAAAAATCACTTAGAAAATGCTCCTAAATATTTAATCTTGATGAAGTGGAACTTGAACTGATTCTCGTTCCAGCTGTGTTTTTGTTCAGAAGTCTGGTCGCAATGCATATTTAAAATCTCCAGATGCTGGGAAATCTTTGTACAGTGTTTTGTTTTGTGCGTCAGCAGCAGGCAATTTTTTACCACCATTTACAGTGTATAAAAGTTCCAACTTGTATGAAAGTTGGACACGTGGAGGACCACCTGGAGCTCTGTATGGATGCACTGAATCTGTTTGGATGCAAGATAATGTTTTTGAATTATGGGTTGGTCATTTTATAACGCATGTAGAAAACCTTCAAAAGCCTGTGCTGCTAATTTATGATGGTCATGGTAGCCACCTCACCTACAAAACTGTAAAACAAGCAATGGATAATAATATAGTTATATTATGTCTTCCACCAAACATCAGCCATGCATTGCAGCCTTTAGATGTAGGGGTGTTTACTCCAGTTAAGCATTTATGGAGAAAAATTTTAAAACAGTGGTATAGAGAAAGCAGGCTTAGTAGCATTTCTAAAAACAATTATTTGATGGTTTAAAAAAAGGTCATGCAGTAAATGGTTTTAGGGGTACTGGCCTCTACCCCATAAATAAAAATGCAGTTGAACATAGAATAATTTTTACAGAAAAACATGAATCGATCAATGTGCCAAGTACATCAACAGATGTTGCAAATCAAACAAAACCTGCAATAATGGCTAAACAACCTCTTCTATCTCTACCAGTAGCCAATGCTTCAATATCATTTAGCAACGATTCGAATCCAACTGCTTCAACACTAATTGGATCACCATTCAAAGATTTGAAAAGGGCAATTCTAACAACACTTTCACCGATTCAGTCAGATCAAACCAAATGTGCAATTGAAAATTCCAGGAAAAAAAGGAAAAGAGTGCAAAGGAAATCATGACCGAAGATGATGTCGTGTTACGTCTTCTTGAGGAGGAAAAAGCTAGAGATAAAAAAAAAAGAAGATTGGGGTCTGCAGTAGAAAAGAAGTCAAACACCCAAAATTGAAGAGAAGAACTGTAGGGAGAACATTGTCAAAATCTAGTTTAATGAAATCTCCTTCACCAGTTAATAATCTGGAAACTCAGGACAAATACAACTTGAGTCAAATAAATTTGAAAATTGCTTCTGGCAGTTGGGTTCTTGTTGAGTATTTGGGGAAAAAATCAACTTCACAATTTATCGGTCAGATTGTAGACATTGAAAATGATGAAATTGTCATCAAATATGTAACTAATTCTAAAATTGGAGAATATTACATTTTCCCTGAAGTGGAGGACACTGACATCATAATAAAGAGTCAAATTATTAAGATTTTGCCCGAACCATGCTTTAACAACAGAGGACACTATACTTTTTGTTTTTAAGATAATGTATTGAAGTTTTAAATTACTTAAAATTCAACTCTTATTTGATTTTCATGTTAATAAAGCCTAAACTTAAATATCCAGACAATCTTTGTTGCCTTTTGATGACTTTTTTGTTACTACCCATTTTACCCTACCCCATACCCATTTCACCCCAGGCATGGGGTGAAATGGGTATCAAAACAACTTACATTAATATGAATATTTTAAGTAGAAAAAGGCTTTTATTTTACATAAAACAGTTTTGAATGTGTTGCCAAAAAATCCATTGCATAAATCAATTAAACAAAATGAGCTTCATTGTGTAATTTTAAATAAGAATAGGTGTTTAATAAATATATGGTGTTTTTATTACCCATTTCACCCCATCCTACCCTATGCATTATGGCAAAAGTATGTCAGTATAATCATTTTGACTTTAATTATATATATATCTACAACAATAAGCCATTAATTGCATAAGGCTTTCTCCATGTTCATAATGGTTCTGGCTTATAAAATTTATTTTAGCATGTAGGGAATTACCAGACAAATTGATTCCGCCAGGTTTCATTTGTTGGGACAAAAGACATGGGGGGGGGGGGGCTCAAACACTCCAAAATAGCTTCTTTAACATGTCACACGCTAAAAATATATATAGAAGATAAGCTGGATATTGGACTCTTAATAATGTAACAACAATGGTTATTATAATACATCCTTTTATCTTGTTTTATATGTTGTGCTTCCTTTTGTTAAAAATGTTCTCTTATATATATATGTATTAATGCTTGGTAATTTTCTATTTTTCAATATTGAAACCTCAGCATTGATATTTGTAGATTTGGTTATTTGCTTTTTATCCTCTCCTTGATTGGTGAATCTCTTTTTTTACATCTTTATACATAGCTATCTTATATTCTAAGTTATGGTTATATAAGTTACAACTTATCTCTAATCTATCATTGGAATTTCATATAATATTTTTTGATATTTGTTGATTATCTGTAGCTTGATGACTAGAAATATGCATTTTATTTTTCTCATGATGGTTGATTCTCTATTTAATACTTTTTAATTTGTAGGCATATATTAAGTTAGGGTTTTTTGAGTTATAACCTCTCTATTCTATCATTGGATTTTCATATTATATTTTTATTATATATATATATATATATATATATGCTTATTGCCATTCAGCAAATGACAATAACGTGTGTAAATCACTCACGTTCATAATTATGTTTAATTTTTGCAAAGTCTTAAAATTTCTCTTGTTTTCAGGATTTAACTTCCAATTTCAAGCCTTGAATTGTATTTCAATCATACAAATGGACGTCTAATAAATTGAATACTAGAAAGGTATGCACATTACATATTCATGAAATATTTTTTAGATGTATCATTTAATATGAAGCAGAAAACATTTTCCTTGTGTATTATTAATTTTGCATTAAAAAATAACCTGGTTTGTAACTTGATGCTTCTGAAATAGTGTAGTGTATTTCTCATGTTATAAATACAGGGCTTAAGCCAGTATACCAAACTTTTGACTAACTCCCATTTTCCTAGTGTTTTTAGATTTCTACTTAGATTGATAGAACATCAAATTCATCTATTTTTAAAAAGTTTATGAACAACAAACTTCTTTTCCAACTTCTTTTGAAAGTAAATATATAACAAACTGTGTTTAATAAATTAAAAGATTTAACAGAAATAGGGTATACTTTAAAGCTAAAAAATATATAAAAATAGACCGTAATACTGTTGAGCTTTTAATTAAACCCAGTTGTGTATAAAATTATAAAAGATATAATAATTAGTTTAAAGAAAATTAGTTTATTAAATGGATACTTCAAATTAATTCAAAGAACAAATTTCAAAACAATGCTCACAGGCAAAGAAGAATTAACAAGTTTAAATTAAATTTAATCACAAACATACTTAGAATTTTATAATTATCAACTTAGTTAAAGAATCAGTATAAAAACTTTACTCTAGATAAAACCTATTTAAATCCCATAATAAAACATTAACAATAGATATTAAATTTTAAAATTAAGAATTTTTCCAGGCTCTAAAAATTTAAGAAGGTTTAAAAAATTGCTCTCTCAGTAATAAAGCTTTATAATTGTAAATTCATAGAATTAAATTAAAATCAAACATTTCAGATATAGAATAAAAATACAATTTAGCATTTAAGAAATTAAAACTTCAAAAAAAATTGTTATATATATATATTTTTTTTTGTATTTATACGAGCGGCAATCGAGGAAAGTTTAGAAAAATGGCAGCAATTAAAATCAACTTACCAAAATTAGAGTTGTCAAAATTAAAGCTCAAAACTCCGATAGCAGATGATCTGGAAAAATGCGAGTTAATTTAAATAATTCAGGAATTCCGAAAAGGTTCAAAATCACTTAGGCGTCGCTTTAAAAAAAACATGCTAAACCAAGAATTCTAAAATGGCCACACTGAGCATGGAAATAACTGGAAACTAGAACAAACGCAATATCTAACCAAAATGGGACTATGAAGCATCAAATTAAAGGGAATTTTAAGGGGAATCGATTAAATAATCAGTTTTATAAATTTACAAATCAAATGTAATATTAATTTATTAAATGAAACATTTTTATTTAAGAATATTACAAAGAAAATTAATTTAGAAGATTAAAAAAATATATAATTAACGAATAAATGAAAAAACAAATACAGTAATACTCCTCTTAACCGGCTTAATTGGGACCGAGGGTAAGCCGGTTAAGAGAAAATCTGGTTAAAAGGTAGTGATTTAAAAAATATTAAATCCATTGCATTTGTCTTATAGCTCTGTTAGATACTCTACGTTATAAGGAAAATTGTGCATTATAAATGTATTTTAACAAATTAAGACAAAAATAATTACTGTACGTACTATACTACTATTAAAAATTATATTTAACAGACTGCATAAAGAAAATTAAAAGTATGTACTGTGCTAGTGTACATACAATTGCGTTACTATTCTTTAAAGAAATTGGTTAATTTTAAATTTTTTTTAAACTTGAATACTGATGTTTGGCTGCGACGTCCCGCCATTTTGTTATTAACATTACATCAATTTACGTGGAAGTTGCTTGTTGTTCAAGGTAATGAAGAGCCACTTCTAAAACATTCATTCCATCTGTATGGGAAACTCGTGATTCTTTTGGTGAATCTGCATGATCCGAATCTTCCACGACGTCTTGAGGCGCATCAATGATAGTCTCGGTGATGTCTTCATCAGATAACATTTCGATGTCCAAGTCACTATCAATTTTAAACCATTCTTCGACACCTACTTATACAATATCACTACAGACTTGAACAGTTTCAAAAGTTTTAGCGAAGCTTAATGTGGGGAGTTCTGTTGATGGCATTTCGTCAATCACTTCAGATGATTCCTTTTCATCCGTTTCTTGTTGTATAGTAGCTATTAGCTTTTGCCACACTTTCTCTAAAGTTGAAGTGGGTATTTCTGACCATGCTGAGGCAACCACGTATGCCACATCTTTAATACTGATAACTATTATTGAGTCAATAAGATTGACATTAGTATCTTCATTTTGTAATGCTACCAATAGCTTCCGACGGTATCTTCGTTTAAGAGATTCAATTACACCTTGATCCATTGGTTGAACAAGTGACATAACGTTAGGTGAGAAGGAAACTGCTTTTATATTTCCGACCTTAAGTTCTTCATTTGGATGTGATTGAGCATTATCTAGAAACGATTGCCTTTAAGGTCAACCCTTTTGATTCCAAATGTTTTTCAACTGCAGGAACAAACTGATTTGAACCATTCTTTAAAGAGGAAAGTGTTCATTCAAGTATATTTTTGAGCTCGCTAATGAATTAGAAGGGAAGGCATATTAACATTTTTAAATGCCCTGAGCAGCTTTGACTTTTCTATAAGCATAATCGGTAGAACGAGGCAATCAGGCCGAGAACATCATCGAACATCACGTATTCAGAAATGGCAGTGTCATGGTGTGAGCTGGAATTTCAATGGGATATCGCACAGAACTGCACATCTTTAAAGGAGGTTCTGTGACGGCTGTGCGGTATCGGGATGAAGTCCTAGACCTCATTGCGAGACTCTACATTGCAGCAGTTGGTCCTTATTTCCTCCTTATAAACGATAATGCCCATCCCTATCGAGCTAACATCGTTGACAAATACTTGGAAAGTTAATGCATTTCTCGTATGGAGTGGCCGGCATATTCCCCTGACCTTAATCCCATTGAAAACCTTTGGGATGTCCTTGGGCGTGCTGATTCTGGACGTTTACCTCCTCCAGCCAGTCTCAGAGAGTTGGAAACTGCCCTATTGGAGGAATGGCCATTGCTCACATCTGTGATGGTTGATCACCTTACTGAAAGCATGGAAAATCGTAAAGTTTGTTTGAAGGTCCGGGGTGGTCACATACCATATAATTGTAAGTTTTATTTGGTTTGTTTGCCTTTAAACATAATTTTGTTAATGACCCAAATGTGATGTCACCATCAGGGATCATGTCTGGGGGGGGGGGGGGGTGAAGGAAATTTTTCCGACTAATATTGAAAATTTCCGACTTTACAAACAAGTGAGTTAACTTTTGTTTTTGAGCGAGTGCATTGCTGTTCTAGTGACCTTCATGCAGTTCAAAGTCTGCACAGCAATTATTTGTTTTAATTTTCAAATATTTGGTGTATATGTCCAAATCATACCCCAATTTAAAAAAAGAATAAAGTCTCAAAACCAAATTTTTGGTTTTTGAGGGTTTTGTTTTATAAATAATTGTACATTTGTTTAATTATCGCATGTGTTATGCAAATGCCCAGATCTTTAGCTACCAGTTGAAACAAGGCAAGTTTCTAGGGAAAAAATTAGTAGAATTTTAAATATATTTGAAAAAGTATTAAATTTTGTACGTTTTAGGATTTTTCTTCGAATGCACTTGACACATTCCCAGATGATTGCCTAGCACTTAAAAACCCGTGAGTTTCTATGCCAAGAATTGGTTGTGTAAATTTCGGAACATGCATCTTTCTTTTGATAAAATTTGGTCTTTTGTTAGGTTTTTATAAATTATTAAAACTTTATTACTTTTTTCTAATTTCCGAATGCACTTTGCACATTTCCAAATAATTTCCTCAAAAAAGAAGAAAAAACGCGTTTCTAGGCCAAGAATTAGCTTTGTAAAACACGGAATGTATATAATAGCATGCATATATATACATTATATACACTGTTCAAAGGAAATTAATATGACATGATTTGCAGTGCTCATAAGGGGTTGCTGTTGTTTCATTTCCTCGATATTTGTTTTCAAAAAAATTGTCCAGACACGGACGTAAAAAAAAAAAATCTAAATGGTCCACCAGAAAACTTACCTACATGTGGCTATACACACATTCTTAAATACATTGAAATTACATTTTTTTAGGTTATCTGATACTTATTTCGCCGCATCTAAAACAGGGAGATTAGCTTAATTCTGCAGTTTGAATTCTACAGAAAGTTGTATTTTTCTTCGCACTCTAACAATTTTTTTTTTAATTACTACATTTTTTTTTAAAGAAAACTCATCAAAGCGGCAAATGCATCTCCCTTAATGAGATGCGTAGGACTGCGATTTCTCCCCGGTAGATTGCACATGCCTGGACACTCTCCTAGAGAATGCGTTATGTTACGCATGCGTTATGTTACCCGTGCGTTATGTTACGAGTTGGTATAATATATATGTTTTTAAAGAGACATATTATCCTATAAGAGATAGTAATATTGAATAGGGAGGTGTATGACTTGTTTGTGACTGTGGATATTAGGAGCGGGTGGGAGGATCGGTGACAGTTGATGTCTGCCAGTTCCTGTTTCTCATGTATGGCCGTGGTGTACTTAGCTGAGCTTAGCGCCCGAAGTGCGTAGAACGTTGCTGGTTTATAAAAAAATTTCAACTTTGATCAAAGTCTTTGAGATATAAATACTTCGAAAGAACGTAAGATTAAATAAACCAATTGCAGAGATGGGAAGGCCACAAAATATAGAAACATTTTTTTTTTAATTGAACACCAAAATTTTTAGTATAAGTAAATTATTACTGGAAACGAGTGCATATTAAGTGGCACAAACAGAATCAGAAATGAATGAAGTAATATAAAGCATAGCATCACCATATTTTATGGACAGACTTTCAAAAGCAAAAAATTGTTATTCATTATTTTGATCTATTTTACTGGCTTCTTCATCGATATTTAATATGTAAGATCATTTCATTACTTTTTTGTTTTCTGCTTATAGTGGCAGCTCTAATAGAAAGGTTGTGACTGTTAAAATACCAAATAATGACCACAAAAAATCTGAATACAATATTTCGCAACTATCAACGTTGGTTTATTATTTTGAAATAACTGTTTAATTTTAAATAATATTTTGGGGGATTTTTATTTGAACAGGAAAGAAATATTTTAATTTAAAAATAAAATAATAGTAATTATAAATAAATTAATGATTATTTATTAATAAAAATATAATATATAAAATGTGTCTACAAAATGTACAGCAGTAAAATTATAACTAATGGAAATTTTTATTTATTGGACTCTCAACTATTTAACATTTTTTCGATTAATAAAATGTTTATAAAAACATTTCGACATTATTACCATTTTAGTGTAACATTCTAATTTATACACAATTTAATATCGAACGGTCGAGTAAATGTTGCATTATTATTATTTAGTACTAGCCGCCTTTGGCGACCAGCCTGTTCGCTACCCTTGAAAATTCTGACCGTGGCAAACTCGTTGGCGCGACCTACCAGAAAGGTGTAAGGTAACTGCTTGGAAGGCCAGGAAGTGCCACACAATTTAGACCGGAACCCAATGGGGGAGGCATCCAAAGAGACCGTACCCTCCTTCCCCTACCACAAACCTCTCGGAAGGACTTGCAGTCCCACACGTTTAACGTGATCGTACTCCGCGTGAACACGGCTGCAGTTTTGGCAATGGCGGGAATCGAACCCGGGCCTACCGAGTGAAATTCCCGCGCGCTAACCACTGGGCTACCGTGCCATCCGCGACAATCTCCATAACTTTATTTTTATTCGGCAATTTTGGGAATCGAACCCGGGCCTACCAAGTGCAAATCCCGCGCACTAACCACTGGGGTACTTCACCCTCCGCGATATTCTTCATAACTTATTTTTTATTCACCCAATTTAGACCGGAACCAAGTGGGAGAAGCATCCACAGGGACCGTACCCTTCTTCCCCTACCACCAACCTCTCGGAAGGACTTACAGACCCACATGTTTAACGTGATCGTACTCCGCGTAAACACGGCGGCAATTTTGGGAATCGAACCCGGGCCTACCGAGTGCAATTTCCGCGCGCTAACCATTGGGCTACTTTGCCCTACGCGACAATCTCCATAACTTTCTTTTTATTCATCCAATTTAGACCGTACCCTCCTTCCCCTACCACCAACTTCTCGGAAGGACTCACGGACCCACATGTTTAATGTTGGAAATAATCAATACATCGCGATTCACGTTCCCGTGAGCGGGCGTTTATGCAAATTTAATATGAACGACTCTTCCCGTTCACCGGCGTGAACCGTGACGTTTTTCAACATGAGGTTTCATGCAAATCAGTTCTCAATGCGTACGCATCTGATTTGCATATCCGGGGGCGTTTCCGGAACTGTCCATTCTCGGATATATAGGGCAGAGGTTTCTTGAAGCAATCAGACATTAGTCAGACTTTTCAGACATTAAGGAGACGTCTGCAGGAGACATTGGAGAAAGGTCGATCGAGATCAGACAGAAATGTTTTTGACAGAAGCACTGCGGAATATCTTTTTGACGACGGTTAATAGTCGAAACGGATGCAGATGTATTGAACGTTAAATTTACTTACAAACGTTCGGAAGCCGCTTTAAATATTTTCCTGATGTTATATCCTTTGGTTTCCCTTTACCAAGTGATGGTGGCTGAAATATACGCAACTGATAGAGGTAGTATAGTAATTTACTACCAAATGCTTCAAGGAATCTCTGTCTAGTCATTTACAACTAAAAATCTTTTGTACATAGTTTATTTTGATGTTTTACGGCATGGAAAATTACCAGGTATGTGTAATATGCTGAGTTGTGTTTTTCACCAAATAAAGTGAACGAAGTTTTTCTTTAAAACTGGACTTGTGTACCTTCATGACCCAGCCAACACTTATTGACTCTGACAGTGCGTGCTTTGCTATCTGCAAATTTTAAATTTTCCAACAGTAAAACGGTTACGGGGCCAGTTCAACGCCCAATAGAGTCATAAGTGCAAGTATCTTTAAAGAAATCGTTCCAGTGTTCAGATGGGGGCCGCACCTGGCACCATTTTGAAGTTCGTGTGAACAACGAAACGCAACAGTGTAAACGTAAACAGTGTACAAGAACTTTTACTTCTGCTTCTTCAAAACTACGAGTGGCCATGGAGGCAAGTAGAACGGAGTTGCTGACGCGGGACAACTACGTCACCTGGTGTACCGACATCTCATTCGTCCTCAAGGGAGAAGGATGTTTCGGACACGTAGATGGAAGTGCTAAGCCTATCGAGGAAGATGCAAGTTGCCGCGACTATGATGATTTTTATCGCCGGAAAGACCGAGCATTAGCCATAATTTATCAGAGTTTATCCTCGGAATACAAGGAGTTGATAAACGTCACCGACGAACCTAGTCAAGTATGGAATACCTTGAAAGAACATTTTCAAGCGCCTTCCCGAGCCAACCTGGTTAGATTACTAGATGAGTTCTTCGACGTTCGGCCGGAGCCAGATGAGCCTGTTGACATTTTTTTGCTCAAGACTGCGGAAGGCCGTGACGAGGCTTAAAGACACGAAACACCCCATTGAAGACCTGTATGTAGCATTCCAGTCGATTCGGTACCTTCCGGAAGAATTCCGAGGTATCGTTCAGCTCATATATAGATGGAATGACTCGGACTTCAAGCTCAGCAAAATACAAGCAGAGCTAGCAGCGGAGGAGAGCCGGCTGAGGCAGCAAGCAAGTGACTTTTCCAAAACTGTGAGTTCAAATTCTGCATATTTTACTTCTAAGAAATTTGTAAATAGAGTAAAAGTATCTAAACCTAAATTTCCAAATGTATCTCATAATGTGTCTAATGTAAATACTTCTAGTCATAATGTAAATATTTCTAAAAGTAAAATTAAGTGTTTTAAGTGTAATAAACTAGGTCATACTAAATCTAATTGCAGTAGAAATAATGGATCTAGTATTGTGGAATTTCTTGGGTCTCCACAGATTGAGGCCAATACTGTAATCGATCCTAGCGATAGACTCAGCTGGGTAGTAGACACTGCTGCTACGCGACATTTCTGTAATAACATTAAGTTATTTTCAAAATTTAATGAGTGCAAAGGCACTTCAATGTCGCTAGCAGTAGGGGATGTCGAAAGTCCAGTTGAGGCTATCGGGACGGTGGAAATGTATGTCCAATTTAAGGATAAGCAAAGTATTATCAAATTGGAAAATGTTATGTATTCTCCTAAACTTAGGAGAAATTTATTAGCTGCATCTGTTCTTGAGGAACAAAATTTTAGTTTTAATGGAGCTAATGGGGTTCTATGGTTTTTTACACCTAAAGGGGAGAAATTCTTTTATGCAAAAAGAAAGGATGGGTTATATTTTTTAAAACCTAAGTATAGTACCCAGGAACAACATAACGTAGAAAACCGTCAATCTAAAGATAGGGATCGAGATAGAGACAAGAAACACAAAAAGGATAAGAAATCCAAGGATAGGGATCCTAGTGCTTCCAGAAAAATAGACAAAGTAAAAATAGCACCTAATCTTAAAGAAACTGAATTTAAGTCTGACAAAACAAAAACTAAGCAGAATAGAAATGTGGATAGTTCAATATCTAAGCCTAGCAGTTCAGTAACTGAACTTAATAGTACAAACTGTCTTTGGCATAAACGATATTGCCACATAAACGCTGAATATCTTCTCCAAACCAGCAAAGTTTCTGCCGTAAACGGACTTCCTAGGCTTAAATACAAAAAGTTAAATTGTAAATCGTGTAAATTGGCTAAGTCTAGGAGAGTATCATATAAACCCACCGGTAGGATAAGGTCCACTAAACCATTGCAATTGTTACACATGGATGTGTGTGGTCCCTTACCCACAGCCTCATATGGTGGGAACAAGTATGTCTTAACTATAACAGATGATTATAGTAGAAAAGTTTTTGTTTACCTCATGAAACAGAAGTCAGAAGTATTTTCACATTTTAAAGAGTTTCAGGCCAGAGAAGAAAGGCAGTTAGGTACTAAAATTCTATGTATCCGGACGGATAATGGGATGGAATTCTGCCATGATAAGTTCAAAAATTACCTGAAGGATATCGGTATTAAGGCTGAGAGGACTAACACATATACCCCACAGCAAAATGGAGTATCAGAGCGATTCAACTTAACCGCATTTGACTGTGTTAGAGCCATGTTGAACGACAGCAAATTACATGACAGATTCTGGGCGGAAGCAATATTGTGTTTTGCATACACTAAAAATCGAATATGTCACAAATTTAAGACAAAAACACCACATGAGCTCTACAGTGGTAGAAAACCTTCAGTCAAACATCTTAGAACCTTTGGTTGTAGAGCATATGTAGGCAAACCCAGTCAGCTCAGAAAGAAGTTAGACATGAAAGCTACAGAAGGGGTGATGGTAGGCTATGCTACTAAAACTAAGGGCTATAGGATATTCTTGTCAGGAGAGAAACGAACAATTGAGACCTGCAATGTGAGGTTTGATGAGGGTGATGTAGTGGAAGGCATCCTGGACCCAATTTGTCCCAGAAATATCTCCTCAGGGATATCAAGAGATAACCTTTCAGAATACTCCGACGGGGAATATCCGAGAGAGCAGTCTGATGGGGGGGGGGGGGGGTAGGAGAGAGTGAAGACACTGGTGACGATCCGTCTGAATCCAGTGAGGAAACGGACTCTCCTGCTGACTCCAGTATGACTCCTTGCTCGGATATTGCTTGGCAGCGAAAGACGGTTCCAAGACCCGATGGGAGTAGAACCGATGTGTATTATTACGCTCAAGGAGATAATAAAAGGCTGAGGTCGCACAATGATGTTAAGAAATATTGTGATAAAAGGAATATACAATTTGATCAGCAACTGTTTAATTTTCGGGAAAATAAAGGTCTTAAAAGGGTCAGAGGCAGACCAGAAGCAAGCAATATTGAAATAAATATACCAAAAGGGTACAACGCTGCTATAAAATCTTCCCAGTCCGAAAAATGGTGTAAAGCTATGGATGAGGAAATGGCCGTAATGCAAGAGAGGGGTGTCTGGGAACTAGTTCCTGCATCCACCTCACAAAAGCATATAGGCAGTAGATGGGTCTACACCATTAAGAAAGACGAGAATGGGAAAATCAAGAGGTTTAAAGCTCGTTTGGTAGCCCAGGGGTATGGTCAGAAAAAGGGAGAATCATACGATGAAGTTTTTAGCCCTGTTGTTAACTTCAACTTAATTAGAGCATTCTTCTCAATTTTCGTATGCATGCTTGGCTGGATGCATTTCCAATTAGATATCAAATCTGCCTATCTCTATGCTAAATTGAGTCAAAAGGTATATATGAAACAGCCTCAAGGTTATGTCAATCAGGAACAGCCTGATTATGTTTGTTTGTTGAAGAAAGCCATTTACGGTCTTAATCAAAGTGGAAGAGAATGGTTTAATGAACTTGACACCAAATTAAAAGAATTAAATTTTTTAAAACTTCAATGGTGTAATTGTGCATATATTTACAATAGCAAAGTTCTTATGCTAGTCTATGTAGATGACATAATTCTCTTCTCAAAGTATCAAAGGGACATAGACCACATTGTTTCATTACTTAGCATAGAATTTGATATCAAGGTATTAGGAAAAATTAGAAAACTTTTAGGCGTGGAATTTAAAGAGTGTGACAATAAATTTTTTTATACATCAAAGTCAGTATATAGATAAAGTATGTCAAATGTTTCAACAGTATAAATATCCAGTTACTTCACTTCCCATTTCTAAAGGGAATATTCTAAGTAAAATAGATTGTCCAAAGACAAGTGAAGAAATAAAGCAAATGCAAAGTTTTCCTTACAGGAGCTTAATTGGGTGTTTGGCTTTTATATCTAGTAGGACTAGACCTGATATTTGTTACGCCATCAATATATTATCTCAATTTCAAGAAAACCCTGGAATTAAGCATTGGGATGCATTGTTAAGACTTTTAGGATATGTTGAAAAGACTAAAAACTATGTGTTGAATTTATCTAACATTCAGGAGTTAAAATTAAATTGTTACTCTGATTCTGACTTTGCTGCAAACAGAGATGACCGTGTTTCACTTGGAGGCATGATACTCTTTATTGACAATGTACCTATTTCTTGGCGTACCTTTAAACATAAGTGTGTCAGCTTATCAACCATGGAAGCTGAATATGTATCACTAACTGAAGCCGCTAAGGAAATGATATGGGTACAAAACATAATAGAAGAATGTCATTTACTTGGGTTAAACTTTAATAAAAGTAACAGTGTTATTTTTAGCGACAACCAAGCAGCCATTAATTTTTCTAACTCTCCAATTGAAAACAACAGAACTAAGCATATTGATGTTAGATATCATTTCCTAAGAAATTTAATAGTCAATGAATCTTTTAATGTTAAATTTGTAAATAGTAAAGATAACTTAGCAGATTACTTTACTAAACCAATGACTAAGGAAATAATACTTAAATTTTGTAATAAAATTTTTAAAAAACTAAATCAAAACTTTTTGAGATTAAATGTTTAGTCTAAAGAAAATTTTAAATACTAAATTGAATTTACAACTTGGGAATTTTTTTTAAGATGTCATATATATACATTATTGTTTATCTTAAACCTCATTGATATAAGATAGTATATCTTGAGTATAAATTTTTGTGATATTGAATCTTTTTCACTTTACACCTTTGTATATACATCCATTTTCCATGACCCGCATGATGCTAAATAATAGCTTATGTGTATAAAAATTTTGTATTTTTCAACTTGGTAAAAAGTATGTGTTGAAAGTTTTGATAAAGGAATTTTATTATCTAATTACTTGCATCATGTATTTTTAAATATTTGGTATATCAATGCAGTCTAATAGTATTAATTATGTATACTTATATTGTGTTAATAGACTATTTTTAAGCTTTTTAAGCTTTTTGAATTATAGTGTTTATACTCAAATTTAAAGTAAACTTAAATTCTATGCTTATACAAAATCTTAATCTTTTAAAGTTGACTTGTTTAAAATGATAATGTGCTTATACTTAAATTTTGGATACTTATAATTAAATTTAAACTAAAATTTAAATTTTTGAATGCTGATACTTAAGCATTGAAGTTGTGTTGTATATAAATTTCTACTTGATGTGAAATGTTGTTGTTACAATATTGTCGACAATACTTAACTATTTTTCAGATGCTATAAGTACTTATGCATTTTATTTTAAATTTAATAATGATATAATACTTTAAATTTTTTCCTTCATTATGTTTGATAGGATACTGGGGGCCTTGGTGTTTATTGATATACCTTGGTTTCTCAGAGTAAGTTTTCTTTTGCATATGCATTGAGACTTAAGGATTTGCATGAGGGGGCCGATTGTTGGAAATAATCAATACATCGCGATTCACGTTCCCGTGAGCGGGCGTTTATGCAAATTTAATATGAACGACTCTTCCCGTTCACCGGCGTGAACCGTGACGTTTTTCAACATGAGGTTTCATGCAAATCAGTTCTCAATGCGTACGCATCTGATTTGCATATCCGGGGGCGTTTCCGGAACTGTCCATTCTCGGATATATAGGGCAGAGGTTTCTTGAAGCAATCAGACATTAGTCAGACTTTTCAGACATTAAGGAGACGTCTGCAGGAGACATTGGAGAAAGGTCGATCGAGATCAGACAGAAATGTTTTTGACAGAAGCACTGCGGAATATCTTTTTGACGACGGTTAATAGTCGAAACGGATGCAGATGTATTGAACGTTAAATTTACTTACAAACGTTCGGAAGCCGCTTTAAATATTTTCCTGATGTTATATCCTTTGGTTTCCCTTTACCAAGTGATGGTGGCTGAAATATAAGCAACTGATAGAGGTAGTATAGTAATTTACTACCAAATGCTTCAAGGAATCTCTGTCTAGTCATTTACAACTAAAAATCTTTTGTACATAGTTTATTTTGATGTTTTACGGCATGGAAAATTACCAGGTATGTGTAATATGCTGAGTTGTGTTTTTCACCAAATAAAGTGAACGAAGTTTTTCTTTAAAACTGGACTTGTGTACCTTCATGACCCAGCCAACACTTATTGACTCTGACAGTGCGTGCTTTGCTATCTGCAAATTTTAAATTTTCCAACATTTAACGTGCTCGTACTCCGCGTAAACACGGCGGAAATTTTGGGAATCGAACCCGGGCCTGGTAACTGGTTGGACGGCCAGGATGTGCCACCCAATTTAGACCGGAACCCAGTGGGGGAGGCATCCACAGGGAACGTACGTACCCTCCTTCCCCTACCACCAACCTCTCGGAAAAACATGTTGGAAATAATCGATACATCGCGATTCACGTTCCCGTGAGCGGGCGTTTATGCAAATTTAATATGAACGACTCTTCCCGTTCACCGGCGTGAACCGTGACGTTTTTCAACATGAGGTTTCATGCAAATCAGTTCTCAATGCGTACGCATCTGATTTGCATATCCGGGGGCGTTTCCGGAACTGTCCATTCTCGGATATATAGGGCAGAGGTTTCTTGAAGCAATCAGACATTAGTCAGACTTTTCTGACATTAAGGAGACGTCTGCAGGAGACATTGGAGATAGGTCGACAGTAGAAAGGTCGATCGAGATCAGACAGAAATGTTTTTGACAGAAGCACTGCGGAATATCTTTTTGACGACGGTTAATAGTCGAAACGGATGCAGATGTATTGAACGTTAAATTTACTTACAAACGTTCAGAAGCCGCTTTAAATATTTTCCTGATGTTATATCCTTTGGTTTCCCTTTACCAAGTGATGGTGGCTGAAATATACGCAACTGATAGAGGTAGTATAGTAATTTACTACCAAATGCTTCAAGGAATCTCTGTCTAGTCATTTACAACTAAAAATCTTTTGTACATAGTTTATTTTGATGTTTTACGGCATGGAGAATTACCAGGTATGTGTAATATGCTGAGTTGTGTTTTTCACCAAATAAAGTGAACGAAGTTTTCCTTTAAAACTGGACTTGTGTACTTTCATGACCCAGCCAACACTTATTGACTCTGACAGTGCGTGCTTTGCTATCTGCAAATTTTAAGTTTTCCAACAAAACATACGGACCCATATGTTTAACGTGATCGTACTCCATGTCAGTGGCGGAAATCGAACCCGGGCCTACCGCGTGCAATTCTCGCGCGCTAACCACTGGGCTACTTCGCCCTCTGCGACAATCTCCATAACTTTCTTTTTATTCACCCAATTTAGACCGTACCCTCCTTCCCCTACCACCAACCTCTCGGAAGGACTCACGAACCCACATGTTTAACGTGATCGTACTCTGCGTGAACGTGGCGTAAGTTTTGGCAGTGGCGGGAATCGAACCCGGGCCTACTGAGTGCAATTCCCGCACGCTAACCACTGGGCTGCCGCGCCCTCCGCGACAATCTCCATAACTTTCTACATATTCACCCAATTTAGACGGGAACCCAGTGGGGGAGGCATCCACAGGGGCCGTATCCTCCTTCCCCTACCACCAACCTCTCGGAAGGACTTACGGACCCACATATTTAACGTGATCGTATTCCACGTAAACACGGCGGCAGTTTTGGCAGTGGCGGGAATCGAACCCGGGCCTACCGCTAACTTCCCGCGCGCTAATTTGCAATTTAAAATGACCATATGCTTAATTCCATCATCCTCATTCCATTGTTTCATTGTTCCATCATTTAAAATATCCATAAAATTAAAATATCCATTTTAAATATCCAAAAGTTAAAATATACATTTAAAAAATCCAGATCGTCCCATCATTTAAAATATAAATATAATAATTTATATAGAGCAAAGGCGCTCTATTCAGAACCGTGACGTCACCTCCACCTTGACGTCCCCACCCACCACCTTCCCTGCTTCAGCGGGGGAGAAACGAACGGAACGCCGAGAAATTTAAAATCATGACGTCTTTAAAATTGCGATCCTGAAGGCAATTTTCATTATTTCTGGACCAGATTAGACTTGTAAGAATGCCAGATATTTCAGCTTTCTAAAAATGTAAATTATTAGTCGAAATTATGAGTACTTTTTACTATGCGAGAATTTAAAAACCAAAAATCGTTTTTTTGAGCCAAAAGTGACTTTTGTTTTAAAATCTTTAAAAAATATTAGAAATCGAAATGGAGATTTGAAATTGATATATTTTTACTCGCAATTGTCTGCTCTTTCCGATGGTGTGAGTTGTTTTTTTCTACGACGTCTGGATCGTGGAGAAAAAAGGGCAAAAAAAGGTCGAAATCGCATAAAGCATTAAATAAATAAAAAAATAATTAGAATTTTGAAAATCGGTTTTCACGTGTCCCCTTCCCTCCCCCCCAGGTCTCCGATTGCCAAATTTCGTAGCTCTCCGACGCGCGGTCGCAAAACGTATAGTGTATAAGACAGACACACAGACACACACAGACATTGCCTTTTATTATTTAAGATTTTTCAAAAAGATGTCTGTTTCTATGTGTGTGTAACGTGTAGCAGAAAATTCAAGCTTTCAACAGTTTTGAAGATCTGTATAGAGTTAGTTGGCATCTTAGCTTATGCAAATATGCACCTCGCCGGGATTATTTTTCTTTTAAATTTCAATTAGTTTAAAGGTTATGAATATTTAAAATCGAAATTTCGTTGTTTCTAAATCCATTCCTTTAAATATTCAGAACATAAAGTTCCCAGCAGACTATTGTTTGAAGAATAGCAGATGTTTATAGACAATTAGCGCGACACAATATGGGTGATAAAATCAAAAATTCAAAGTTCCAGAATTTTACAGATATCATTTTGATTTTTTAAATGAGCAATAATTTTATTTTTATATTCGCTCGATAAATATCTTCTATAGCACGAAAATATTCGGAGATAGTATTTAATTATCTAATTTTACTTTTCGGCATTTATTTCACGAAGTGCAACAGACGAAAGACAAAGTGATTTAAATTGAGAAGTTTTCTTATTTCTTGAATTTTAAAGATATTATTTATATTTTTCAAAATACAATTATTTGCCATTAAAAGCATTGTGAAAAAATCATTAAAATGGGATAACTACAACCATAATCCCGAGTTTTACCTGCTTGCTTTTTGTTCAATCCTAAAGGTGTCGCATCGCAACGAGAAAAGCGTGTTTAAGCGCTTATTTAAGGCGTACGGTTTGCACATGCAGATTAAATGCGCACTCACATATGCAAACCGACATCGCAATGAATCAGTTAGGTGTTTATAAAGGGCATATTACACCCGTGTAGCATGTGCGTGCGCACAGTAGACTATCACTGTTATTTGCAATAGAAGCTGAATTCTATTTTCGTCTAGATTAGTCTTACTATAATGGAATTATCAAACAATAGTCTCGGCTACCAATAGGAAAATCAATGAATTGGTTTCCTTTACAGTATAGAAGAATGCATGTTAAAGAAAAACGTGCATGACTTAATGCTCCATATCACTAAAACCGTTTATGTTTGCTAGTTCAATTTTGTTACAATATATTTTGGTGCTAGTCATTATAGTATTATAAGACAAGCATGTAATCTAAAATGTTATCTACTTTCTTTTAGAAATTTCTCTGGAAAGGCATTTTTCCTGAGAGCTTATCTGGCATAATTCTGTTTTTTTCTTTTACTTATTGTATTTGAAAATTCTTGAAATTAACTTTATATAAATTTCTTAACTTTCTAGTAAAAATTTGTAGAATGTAATAGATTTTAAATCGTATATTCAATATAAGAAACTTTAAAAAAAATGCAAAGCATAAGTGCTCTTTCTGTGGTGATATTGACGGGAGAAAAGTTTCTAATAT
The DNA here is from genome assembly GCA_951213105.1 of Amaurobius ferox. NCBI lineage: Eukaryota > Metazoa > Arthropoda > Arachnida > Araneae > Amaurobiidae > Amaurobius > Amaurobius ferox. The sequence continues at coordinate 130,382,550 of OX578139.1, forward strand.
GATAATTATTGTGCTAAAAAGGTTTAATTACAGTTATTTAAGAAAGGGGAACACCTTAACTTTAAAAATTAAGGAAATTTATTAATTTTGAAAAAATACATTGAAATTTAAATACGGTAGAAATAAAAGCTGTAAAATAATACTTTCTTTCGGAATTAAACATTTTTACAAATAAATTTCATCGCAATTTGTACTACAATAGATTACTTAAATAGATTATATAGAACATTTTTGGGGGAAGGAGATGAAAAAGATTTTATAAGGCAAAGATAGCATAACAGAGTCCTACTGCTAAGAGAAGGTTATCTTTCATGAAGGATTTTATAATGGAAATTGTGCTTTATTTATTTTACTGATCAGATAGTCAAAAAAGAACCTAATACAAGCAACATGTCAAGACTATCCGAGCTGGGATGAAACTGAATTTTGATTTTCGACACTATTATAATATTTATTCAACTTTCTACATACATATTACCATGCATTTGATTTATACGACAGCATTAATAAAACATTTTTATTTCAAAGCAGAAGATATAAAATTTCATACGAATGATGACCGCATTTAAATATGTAATTGTAAATACTTGAAATTCCTTAATCATAAATAGTTTAAATACAAACATGTAAATATCGTTCATTTTTTCTGGTAATATACCAACCAATTATATTCTATAGGGATTGCGTCCCCATTGAAAATCTGTAGATCGCTTTTGCACTTTTTAGTTCTCTGCAACTAATACCTAATGCGGAATGGCAACACGAAAACTTGCTATATTCTACAAATTTGTGAACTTTTATATAGACAGATAAATTCAGTCTTATCATGCTTCTTCTTCAGTGGCCTGACAGCCCAGGATGGGCCCTTGCGTTCCGTAGTATAGAACTCCAGGCTCCCCTATCCCTGGCCAAAGACCTCCAGTTCAAAAGTCCTTTTCAACACAGTCAAGCCATCTGAGTTTAGGTCTGAGTATATTTATTTCGCCAGGCCGAACATATTTAATTTAAAAAATTTTTCAAATGAATTTTAATTGGATACATGAAATAATTGTCTTTATTTCACCTATATATAGATAAATGTTTAAAATAAATTATCTCAATTCTTCGTAGAAAAATTTCACACATTCACGTTTTTAACATATATGAATATAAATTATTTCGGGCCGGATCAAGCCGAGACTCAATGGTCTTTGGGCAGGGTTTAAGTACTTGTACAGTCGTGCCAGACAGGAAAAAAATCTAAATTTTCAGCCCGTTCTGACCTGTATTGGGACCACTGCTGATCTTTTTGTATAGTTTAGTGTTTCATTCACAATTTGTGATTTTATTTTATCGCAGAAAATTTATTTAAATGACGTATGAATTGTTAAATGATACCTTTAAAAGCACAAAAATTTTGTAACAAAATTTAAACAAGAAAGATCAATCATGCATAAGCATTGATTATGAAACACTTTCCAACTGAAATGCAATTTCATTTAAAAATCTCTAAAATGTGATACATTCAGTGGTGATATCTTTTACATTATCACAGTACTACAGTAATTTATTATACTTAAATATTTAAAACTGTATTGAAATATAAATCATCTGATTCTCTATGCAAAATCAATTAATATTTCATTCATATAACTTGTATTCCACACTCCAGAGATATCCCGACCGTCCAAACAGTTACCTTACACCTTTCTGGTAGGTCGGACGGTCTGGGTTTCAACAACAACACTCCAGAGCTAAATAATTTTGTGTGAAAAAATTCAGCAATTCTTATGTAACTCACCTTACAATCGCTTGAGATATTTGCATTCTGCATAAGTTAAAATTAGGCTTCGTTGAAGGAATAATAAAAGTTTAGGGATCATTTAAAATCACAACTATTGTAATTGCGTAGGCACGGAATTTAGATACACAGATAATAAATGTGTGTGTGTGTGTGTATGTATTCAAAGTATTGGAATCGTGCCGAAGATCGGAACTTGAATTTTCGAAGTATCTACACGTTTTAGGACTTCTAGAATACGAAAAAACTATTTTTAGGAAGACGTCTGTGTGTGTAAGGGTGTATCTGTGTGTGTTTCTGTGTGTCTGTGAGGATATTGCATCCACTCTAACTGAAAAACTAATGGATCGAATTTCATAAAATTTGGTAGGTATGTTTTTGTGGGAAACCCTGATGTTCATTAGATTATAGTACGATTCGTAATAAAAGAATCTGTCTTCTTTGCGAAATGACCGGCAGAAATCGCCTTTATCCACTCTAGCTAAAAACTAATGGAACAAATTTAACAAAATTTGGTGTATAATATTTCAATAATCTACAAGTGATTTATATACCAAATTTAACAAAATTTGGTATATAAATCACTTGTAGGTTATTCTAGTACGATTCGGGAAAAAGGAACGGTCTATTTTTGCGAAATGGCCCGCAAAAATCGTTAAATATAAAAATAAGACTATGTGGGCTCAATTATATCAATTAAATTCCTATTTTATACGTGATTTTTTACAACAAAAATTAATAAGACAATCCCCATTACTCTAGGACTAGCCGTTCTTGAGATATTCTAGTGTTTTCGCATTTACGCTACGCCACCTTTGACAATAAGTCCAGCTATCAAATGAGAACCAAATTTAAGTTTAATGTGCAAATTCAATGTCATTTAAAATAGTTATGGCTGTTATTTTCTGCAGATAAACTCAAATTATTATTGAAGAAATAAAGAGAACGTGAATGTGAGTCTGCAGGGTGTGAGTCTGCAGGAATGTGAGTCTGCATGTGCTGCCACATCATAATTTTTACATACTATATACATATATATTTTACATAATTTTTACATTAATTACTATATTACAACAGTGATTTATAGAAGTGAACGGGTATTATTTGCAGGCCATTTCGAAAAAAATGTAGGATCTATATTTAAAGATCCACCAAATTTTTGTAGAATAAAATGTTCAACAAATTTAAGCTGTGTACCAAATTTTAACTCTCTAGGACGTAGGAAAGTGCATTAAAAATGCCATCAAATAAGTATATCACGAAGAGTTATATAAAATTTAAAAAAATTGAAAAATTGTTATCTGCCAAATTTATTTTAAAATGCGAAGCCTCTTTCATATACAAAATAATTAAACTCTTGGAAAGATATTTATTATATAATATATCTCTTTTTTCTTTCTGGAGGATATAGGCAAAAGTCAGAATTTAATTGAATTTGTTTTTCTCCCTGTATTAAATAATTTTTAATTAAAAAACTACCTAAGATATTTTACTGAAATTTCTTTTATATATTTTATGGGATAATGTGAGTATTTTCTAAAAATTTCGAAGCAATTTGTGAATTTTAAATTTGCTTAAAAAATGTTTGAAAAATTAGGTCTCATAGAGTTCAATGTATTTCATTTTTTCAACCCGGGTTCAATAAAAAACTAATTGGGTGATATTATTTATTTATATTCCCATAGGTCCCACAGACCGTCTGAAAAACATACTAAAATTTCATTTTGATAAAGTCATTTTTACGGCAGTTATTGTGCTAACGGACAGACAGACAGACAGAATGAACAAAGTCATAAACACTTTTCAACTATGTTGTAAAGTGTTAAAAAGCAATAAAAATAAATAATAATCATTATGAGAAACATATATAAACAATTCTTATGCATGCCTTTAAATAATTTAAAAATACTACCTTACTTTAAGCGGTCGCAACCTAGTTCTGCGAAAAATTGAAGCAATCTGGGCTGAATGAAGATTCCATGCTTTTCAGCATTCTACAGAAAATACATTCACATTTTCTGAGCATCATAAATTACTTGCCCAATTAAAGACACTTTTAAGGGAATACATACTGGGTTTGCTTTCCAAATCCCTGGACAATGTGTTTCAGTATTTTTCTCCTGCTGTTTTGCCGATTCAGGGTGGCCACTCAACCTGGAAACCGGGAAAAGTCAGGGAATTTTAGAATGGTCATGGAAAACCTGGAAAAGTCAGGGAATTTTGTGAAAATTCTGGAATTTTTTTTTTTTATTAGTTGTCCATATAAAAACAGAACTGCCCAGTTTGTACGTCATTTTTGAAAAATTTTGCCAAGTATTACGCTGTACTCGTAACCGCTAAATAAAGGTTGCCATGTGTCTGTCCATTTAATTCCGTATAAAAGCAAAAATGCGGAGTTTGTGCGCCATTTTGGACAAATGTCACAAAGTACAGAGATGCCAACTTTTACGGATTTTCCGTACTTTGTATGGATTTTTACTTTATCTTACGGTTTTACGGACATTACTCCCAAAACTACGGAAAATCCCATGAAATCCATGCATACTACCATTCAGTTTATATTCCCTGCTGTGCTGAGAGTTCAAAATTATCAGTTTGCATCCATTTTCATATCAGAAAGATTTCATATCAGAACAATAGACCTAATTTATTTTTATAGCGCCCGTAAAAATAAAGAAATATTTTTCTAAACAAATTATATTTCGCTTAAATTATAGGATTGCGCAATTCAGTCCTTTTCGGGCTTTGCTGAGAGTACACAATTGTCTTTTTCCATCCATCTCCATCCCCTTATTATTGCACATTAACTTGACTAAACTAGTTTCTTTTCATATTTTGGTTGATTATAAAGGCTAATTTTTTAATTATTTTCACATAAATAGTACGATCGTGAAATTCAGTTTTCTTTTTGCGGGCGTTGCTGAGAGGACGCAATTATCCTTTTCCATCGATCTCCATTACTCCTTTGTAGCACATTAACTTGACTAAACTGGCTTATTTCATATTTTGGTTGATTATAAAGGCTAATTTTTTAATTATTTTCACATAAATAGTACGATCGTGAAATTCAGTTTTTTTTTTTTTCGCGGGCGTTGCCGAGAGTACGCAATTATCCTTTTCCATCGATCTCCATCTCCCTATTTTTGTACATTAATTTGACTAAACTAACATATTTTCATATTTTGGTTGATTATAAAGTCTAATATTGTAATTATTTTCATATAAATAGTACGATCGTGAAATTCAGCCCCCCCCCCCCCTCCCCTCGGCTCGGGCATTGCCGAGAGTACGAAATTATCCTTTTCCATTGATCTCCATCTCCCTATTGTTGTACATTAACATGACTAAACTAGTTTATTTTCATATTTTGGTTAATTATAAAGGTTAATTTCCTAATTATTTTCACATAATGCCATTCAGTTGTAATTAACTCAGTTAAGTTAGCAAAGCTACATTTTGAACTTATTCTAAGGTTTTAAAATATATATTGTCAATATATGTAAAATCTTACTGATGGTCAATGCGGTTTTACTGAAAACTCCTGATTTTTCTACCGATGACCCCTTGCAGAGATTGGCATCTCTGTATATTATATACATTTTACTATATTTTTTTCTATTTTAATGACATTCTTTCGACATTGCTAAATTGACATTTATTCAATGGCTGTGGCTTGTTGTAGTGTAATTATTGCATATCTTTAATGATCTCTGTCATTGTGAGCAATTTGCAATGCCCATATTTATAGACATCAGTTTAGACTATTTCTTTTTATTGTCTTCAATGAAAACCATTAAATTTTTTTAAATATTTCAGTAATCCAATTTTACTGCATTTATATGAATTTTTTTTTTTAAATGTCAAAATTTATTTGTAAAACCAAAAAAAAATATGTGTATTTTTTTCTCCTGATTTAATGTAACTTTTTTGGATAGTGGAGTTATAAATTGTTAAGATTCTTTAATCAAATTTGTTACTAAATAGGGATGTGCGTGTGCACGTTTTATGTTAAAATTGCTGGTCTGGAATTTCTTTTCAATTCACCTGGAAAACCTGGAAAAGTCAGGGAATCTCAATATGTCCAAAGAGTGGCCACCCTGCGATTGCATAGCGAAGAAAATAGATTTTTTCCGAAGAACTCTTACCAAACCTAATTGCTCTTGCATGGTTTTGTCCCCACATATGGGTACTACAAATGATCTGCACCCTCCGGGTGCTAGGTCTGCTTCTCCGAATTTCCTCAAGTAAAAGGCCGAAAAAGATTGGGGACTTCCTGAACCACCTCGTTGTCATCGCCCTTCCAGGTGGCTCAAATGTATTTAAATGAGATTTATGACATCGCAAAGAAACCATTTGCCTGATGTTCATCAGACGGCTTTACTTCAACACGGACTTCAAGGATTTTGTTTCACCAGAGATCGTTGATTTTGTAGTGAACATTTAGAAAATTAAAGTAAAATATAAGTTTTTAAAGTGTCTGTTTACTGTACAGAACCATGTTTCACAGTTCCAAATGGAGAAATAATTCATTGGATTCTCCTTCTGCCAAGGTTAAGCACCTACAAAATACATTTAAGTTGCTTCCACGAGCATTTAACGCCATCTAGTAGACAAATAAATTCAAATGAAAACATTTCACATAGAAACACCGATACGTGCCACTCGCCGTTTAGTGTAAAGTTCTCTCCTGCACGAGTGCGTGCCGTACATCCTTGAATGCAAGTTCGCAGCCGGCACGTGGGCGTGCCAACTGTCGCGAAAGGGTTAAGCTTTGATAAATAATTTTATGCTTATATTTTGACGAAAAGCCAGAAACATTGACACAACAAAAATAGCAATTGTTTGCATGATTGCTGTTGCCATGTCATGAGGACTGTAAAGGGCATTGCTTTTTTCCTTTTTTTCTTATCCTGTCATATAAGCCATTTGAGCATGATGTACATATAATAACGTGAGATGACCATTTTTTATTGTGGTCACCTAAGGGACTTCCAAATTATAACAAATATAGTTTCTTCAGATCTGCAATGATTAAACTGCAATGATTAAGATTTTGTTGTAAAAGATCCACAAACATAACTTTTTGGAGTCATTAACCCTTTATGCATTGCACTACTTCTAAGCGGGTTTGAAGAGGTAGACTCATCATGCACTTTTAAAGCTGAGACTCCTGTGTGTTTGACGGAAATAACACATCATATGATTTTTTTTATGAGATATTAACTGTGTTTACAATATTTTACACTAGATGGCAGTAGTAGTCCTACAAACTAAATTTTATCATAGGCAGTATTTTGTAAACGCTCATAAAATAAATGCTGTTTTATTGGGATTTCACATTCAAAGCAATGGCAACCTCAAATTCTTTCAATCTTATTTCAGCAAAGCTTAAGTTGTCTCACATCCTGTAAAAAAGAGCCAACTAGGCGATGTGTTTTATGTTATGCATCCAATAAAACTGGCAAGAAGCTTAGGAAAGAAACCAGGACATAGTGTCCAGACTGTGAAGTTGCTCTTTGTTATATTACATGTTTTAAAATTTATCACACCAAGAGGAACTATTAAAAATTGGAATTATGTTTTTTTATTTATTTATCTGTTATTATACATGTTTATTTGCTTATCTGTTATTATACATCACTGTTATTATACGTCACTATTATACATGTTTATTTACTCAATACTTATTTTAGAAAAACACCTTCTCATTCAATGCACGCTTTCAAATTTTGTGCTTGTAATTTTTGAAGAACTGCCAAATAAATACCCAAATACAAGCATTTTAATTATATTGTGATTTTATTTTCTTTCTTTGCAATTGTATTTTCATTTTAATTTATTTGATCTTAACATCACAAAAACTAGACATGCTGATGGAAAACTAATAGCAGATTTGAAATCAGGGGTCTAAATATATCTAAAATTACACATCAATTTGTTTGTTGAATTTTGCATGTAGCTCAGCACAATTCTTGGATGTCAATGAATGGAACCATTCCATTATGCCAGGATAAACTATTCTCAGGACAGTACAGTTTTTTAAATTTTTAACAATTTGTCACTATTTTAAAATGTGTCATGTCAACAATGGAAAGAGAATAGCCAAAAATTGATATAATATCTATAACATTATATGAGTATCCATTTCATATGTTATTTTATGATAAGTCATTAATGTATTATGGAAAAAAGAAAAAATGAGTCTAGGAAAATTTATGTGTATATATATTTATTATTATTATCTTGCTATATTCCTTCATTTTTATGGTATTTTAATTATTTTATCTTTGAAAATTTTAGTTTGAATATGGCACCTCATGCAAAAGAAATAAAACAATGTGTTTCAAGGTCTGAGGCTAAAATTCTTCATGAGCAATTATTGGAGAAGTTGAAATTGGAAGAAGAGAAAGAAAAGAAGAAGTTAGAGAAAGAAGCAAAAAGACGAGCTGAATTGGAGAAATTAAAGCAAGAAAGTTTACAAATGCAAGCTTCTTTACCCATTAATACAAAGAATAAGAAGAAACATAATTCTGTTTCTAAAAAATCAAACACAATATCAAAAGTATGTTCTAATTTATTTTCTCAACAAAAATGTTGATTTTTATATTGTTATATATTTTGACAAACTATTCCAAAAATTACACTGCTCACGACTGAAATCGTGACACTATGAAGAAATTGATGTATCCTTATGAAATTTACAGAATATAATTATAACATGGAGATGTGCAAATGATCAAAAATCATATCTGGAAAATGAAAGCATGGAACTTTATTGACATTAGATCAATATGGAATAGGCCCACCGTGAGCGGCTATGCAGGATTGAAAAGATGAGGCATCCCGTCAATGAGATGGTCAATGGCGTGTTGAGGGATGGCATTTAGCACAGAATGCAATCGGGCTTGTAACTGAACATGGTTTGCTGGAATTGAGAGTTCTCTTAATTGGTGACCCATGATGTACCAGATATGCTCAATTGGTGACAAATCCGGAGAATATGCTGGCAAAGGCAGGATATCAAAACCTTGTAGACTATTCATAATTACCCATACAGTATATGGCCTGGCATTATCCTGCTGAAAAAGCAGTTAAGGCCTGGTTGACAGATATGGCTGTACCATTGGTCTCACAATGTCATAGACATTTTGTTGTGCTATGATACTGCCAGGAACATGGACCAAAGGTGTTCATCCACCAAATGTTATACTACCCCATACCATGGTACTACTTAGTGGGGCTGTGTGGGGACTGATAGAAAAAGCTTCCTGGTGACATTGTTGAAAGTGCCGCCATATGCGATACGACCATCTGGCATGCCAAAACAGAATCGTGTTTCATCCGTTAACAGAATGTTTCGCCATTCTGTCGACCAATTGCGTCTCATTTGACACCACTGGAGGTGATATAACCGGTGAAGACATTGAAACAGTAGGTGTCGAAAAGGTCTTCCACCTCAGAGTCCTGCATCAAGCAAACGGTTTCGAATTGTTTGCTTCGAAACCATGTTACCTGTAGTGTTGGATAAGATAAATGTCGTAACACGGTTGCTGTGGTAAATGGCCCCATGCAACGCTTCTCGGAAGCAAACAATATTCATGTGGTGTGGTACACCTGGAAGCTCCACTACCTGATCTTCGTGTTGTATCATTGTCTCTCAAGAACCATAACACAGACCGTTGAACTGTGCTCATATCACAACCTAATAGTTCAGCGATCGTTTGAAGGCTCATTCCACCCTCACATAAAACAATGATTTGTTGCCGTTTCGTTGATAACAACTGAACGTATGCGGTACGTCGACATACTCTTGTCATACTGTGATGATTTTTACAACCTGAAACCAATGACTCTACAGTTTAGCTGTGATATCACTCCTCCTTGACCTCACACTTTTATGCTGCTTGGCAAGGTGTTACATCACTATGCATAACGAAACTGTGATCATTTGCATATCTCACCTTGCTGTTTCCATTGCCTGATTTACATAAAGCTACATCTACAATTTTATGGAGTTAAGATTTCAGTTGTGAGCAGTGTATATATCAGTCTCAATTTCCAGATGCATGTTTTAAATTGTTACATTAAATAAACTTATGCTGTCTGAAATCATCTTTTCTAGAATTTGTTTTATAATCTGTGTTTTTTTTTGTTTCATTATTATCTAATTAAAATCAGTTGAATTTTGCTGTATAATTTCCACTTATGTTCAAGAAAAATACCTATTAATAATCATGTATAAACAGTCGATCATGCAATTAAAGGTCTCAAACGAAGAAACTTCATTACCAAACAGGTAATAATGCCCATTTACCTACAGGATAAAGGAAAAACTGCTTTCTCACAAACCAAAATTAATAAAACAACAAACATTAGTTCAAATGTTTAAGCAAAATGATAAAATGTAAGCTCTATTTTTCTTTTTATTTCTTGTATATTTTTTCTTAAAATTTCTTTTGTTCCTTTTTTTTTAGTATTAAATAATATTTTTAATGGGTTAACTTGCCTTTTTATCATTATTTTTTTACTATAAATGTTTTATAGTGTATTAGTTGATATTAAGTTTGAATTTTATCTAGATTCTGTAATTTATAGTGTATTAGTTGATATTAAGTTTGAATTTTATCTAGATTCTGTAATCCGGAAAATTTTAAAATCCAAAATTCTCAAAGTCTAGATTTTTGAGGTTGTACTGTATATGCAGATAAAATTGTATACAAATGTAGAAAATTTTGAGTTATTTTAAATGTTTTTTTTTTCCCCACTGTCATGCATTTACAGTAAATATCAGTTAAATCTACGATTATTTTTTTTAAATTGGCATTAAAATAGTAGTACACAATACCTGGAATTTTGACAAAGACAACAGGGAAAAGCTAGAAAACTAGGGGAATTTCATTTTGAAAAATGGGCATGAACCCCGATAACGTACAAACAGTCAATCATGCAATTAAAGATCTTCAACAAAGAAACTTCATAACCCAACAGGAAATAATGCCCATCTACCACTTATAGGATTAAAGAAAACTGCTTTCCCACAAACCAAAATTAATGAAATAACAAACATTATTTCAAATTTTTAAACTAAATGATAAAATGTAAACTTTCTCTTTATTTCTTGTGTATGTATATTTTTACTTAAAATTTCTTTGTTCCATTTTTTTTTAGTATTAAATAATATTTTTTAATGGATTAACTTTTAACTTGCCTTTTTGTCATTGTTTTTACTAAAAATGTTTTATAGCGTATTTAGTTTATATTAAGTTTGAATTTTATCTAAACTCTATAATCTGGAAAATTCTAAAATTCAAAATTCGCAAAGTCCAGATTTTTGAGGTTATACTGTATATGCAGATAAAATTGTATACAAATATAGAAAATTTTGAGTAATTTTAAATGTTTTTTTTTTCTCACTGTCTTGTATTTAGAGTAAATATTGATTAAATCTAAAATTATTTTTTGAAATTGACATTAAAATAGTAGCACAGTACTTGGAATTTTAATGAAGACAACAGGAAAAACCTAGAAAACTCAGGGAATTTCATTTTGAAAAATGGGCATGAATTGTTACAATGGAAAATATGGAAAAAGCCTTAATGATATGGATAGAAGACCAAACTCAAAAGCGAATCCCGATCGATACCAATGCTGTTACAAATAAAGCTTTGAAGATTTATCAATCACTTAAGAATCAGTCGCCGTCGACTTCATCCGATGAAAAGAAGGTATCTTTTTCGCAAGCCATGGGTGGTTCGAGAGATTCAAACAAAGACATTCTTTACATAATCTGAGAATGAAAGGTGAAAGTGCATCTGCTGATTCGGATGCGGCACAACAATATCCGGCAAAACTTGCTGAAATCATTGCCGCTAACTCCTACATTTCTGATCAAGTTTTCAATGCTGACGAGTCCGAATTATTCTGGAAAAAAATGCCGGAAAGAATCTTTATAGCCAAAGCTCACAAATCAGCTAGTGGTCATAAAGTAGAGAAAAGTCGTATAACAGTTCTTTTCTGTTGCAATGCTTCTGGTGATTATATGATGAAACCATTGGTGATTAACAAATCAAAATCACCACGATCATTCAAAGGAATAAATATCAAAAACCTTCCCGCCTATTGGATGGCTAATAGAAAAGCATGGGTCACTGCCATAGCTTTCAATGAATGGTTCCATAACTTCTTTGTTCCAGATGTCAAAAATTATCTAACTAAAAAGGGATTGCCTTTTAAGGCTCTTCTATTAATTGATAATGCACCAGGTCATCCTCCAGATTTACAACACGAAAATGTAAAAGTTGTTTTTTTACCAAAGAATACAACTTCCTTATTACAGCCATATAGATAAGAGATAATTTCAACTTTTAAAGCACTGTACATCAAGCAAACTTTCAGGTATATCTTAGAACAAATGGAGAATGATGAATCTCTTACTCTGATGGATGGTTGGAAGAAATTTGCAATTTTAGATTGTGTTAAGCCTGTTGGACTGTCATACACTCAGATCAAACAATCAACGATCAATGTCTGCTGGAAAGCAATATGGCTGGATGTTGTTGAAAGTGGAAATGATAAATCACCAATAGAGCATGAATATTCTCAGATCACTGAGTTGGCCCATACTATAGGAGGAGAAGGTTTTGAAGATTTAGCTCAGGCAGATATTGAAGAAATAATGGCTGTTGAAGATTTGAATGAAGATGATTTAATTAACATGATTCGTGAAACAAACAAACATGAAGAAGACAATGATTCTGATGAAGAGCAATCTGAACCAGTTGCGTTCACAGCAAGAATCATAAGCGTAGGACTTGATTTAGGAAGAAAATTGCGCAACCATTTCTTACAATATGACACCAAATGTTGACCGAGCTCTCCGATTCCAGCGAGACCTTCGTAAATGCTTAAATCAATATGAAGAGGTCTACAAAGATTTAGCAAAAAAACCTAAGCAATTTTTAATTATCGATTTCATGTCAAAGTCTTGTCAACCCGAGATCTTGCCTAATTCGTCAACCATTAAGCCTGAATCGCATCAAGAAAGCTCAAGTGATGAAAGTGACATCATACCTATCAGAAAAAAAAGACTGATAGTACATGAAAGTGATGACAGTGATTAAACTTATAATTAATTTTTAAAGGTCTTTTTGTTTTCTTGTTCTTTGTTCCTAATGTAAAATAAATTAAATATGTTATATTACTACGTTCTTATGTTTGTTGTTTTATAAACTAAGTATAATTTTAAGTTTTCTAAGATGTCTTACTTTTGTTTTACTTAAATAAATGACTGAAAATTATGTACATTTTGGGGTTATTTTCGTTTTACACGATTTTACTTAGCAAAATCCAAGATTTCAATTTACACGGTTTTGTGTAGAACCTATCTTCCGTGTAAATCGGGGGACAGGTGTATATATGATTCTATGATTGTAATATTTACAGTATTTAGTTTCAGAGATTCATACGCACAAAGCACCATTCTTATGAACAAAACATAGAAGTGTTTTATCTTATATAACATATGAGATATGATTCTGTAGTTGTAATATTTACAATATTTAGTTTTAGAGATTCATGCACACAAAACACCATCCATATAACCAAAACATAGAAGTGTAGTCTTATCTTCACAGAAACAAATATATCATTATTGCTATTTTTGTTTTGACAAGTTTAGTTTGTTACAGTTCTCCGTTCTCTGAAATTAAGAGCAACAGTCCACAATCCATATTAAACCAAACTCCAGAACAGTGCATGATTAAATTTATCTCCCAACTATCTCCACATAGATAGCGACTACATGGATAGTACTCTTACCTATATTTTCTAGTAAATAAAATATTACTTAATTTTATTCATCACTATCTTAATTTTTGCTATGCACAGATAGAGCTCAAATTTAAATGAATGCTCGACTTGTAGAAAACATTTTTGTTTCTGCAAATATCTGCATATTGAAATCTTTTTTAAAAAAACCATCATAAAATCCATTATAGGTTTTGAAACAATGCTGAGGACTTGTGCAAAATGGATTTTAAATGTGCCTTAAATTTTTTAGATAATTTTAGGCAGTCTGTAAAAATAAATATTTTGTTAGTTAACAGCATTCAAGGTTGATTAAAAGTATCAACTGGTCTTAGATGCAAAGAAAACAGTCATCTTTGTCAGGAGAAAAGAGATAGAGTACCAGCATCAACAAAGGCAAGAATATGTCTGCCAAAAAATAGTTGGTGTACCTAGGAAGGAAATTAATGCTAAATAAAAATAAATAAATAAAAGAAAATCCCTAGGAGGAAGGGTAAAGATCAATAAAATTTATAATGCTTAATACAGTTTTCTTTCGTTTCTTCTAAGGTTTTCCTTTTATTTATTTTTTTAATTTCAGTTTGGTAATGATTTTCTTCATAGGTCATGTTATACATTTATTGATTGACAAATGCATTCTCGTCTTTCTTGGTGCTCTGTCTTTTTATCCTGGACAAAAGAGGCTGTTCTTTGCCTCTGAAACCATTTGATACTTTCAACCAATCTTGTATCCTGTTAAGTTTTTATTTTTGCAAATTGGTTGTCAGCAGTTGGAATATTTTTTTTTAAATTATAACTTAGACATATAGGCTAATCAGGCATTTTTGTTTAAAATATAAAATTGGTCACAAGTTTCAAGAACTTGTTGGGGCAGAAATGAAATTAAAATTTTTATTTATAAATGTTTTTTCAACAGTGCCTGTTTTCAAATGTTATCTGCAGTATGTTCTTATGTTTTATTGAATTACTTTTTGTGTTTTGTTAAACTTTATATATTTTATTAATAGCAAAGCTTAGTCAGCTGTACTAGTGTAAAAACTAAATCATCAAATTCACCTAAAGACGATTTGGATATATGGGATGAAACTATTTCGACAAGTGGTGGTGATGATGGGTGGAGTTCAACCGTACAGGTAAATTACTAATATAGATTCACAATTTGGTTTCATCTGAGCATTTTTTCCCAATTTATTTTGGAAATCTATAATAATAAAAGATGTCTGTTAATCTGTAGTGGAAAATCTAAGCAACATACAGCCATAAAATTTGGTAAAGGGATACCTTAGTTCCGCGAATAAGCATTTCGGGGAGATTTTTTAAAAATTCAAATTAGTTTTTTAGTTATATATTAAAGCACAATTTTGAGTGCTTTTCAGACAAATTGGTTCCGTAGCGAATGAAAATAATATCACAGAATTTTTATCACAACACCATTGGAAAGATCGAAAGTAACCCCTTTCAAAAAAGCTTTAAACAGAATCTGTACTGTGAACAGATAATTTTTTGTGAATTTTTAAAATATATACTTTTCGTGTTTTGAAGACATAATCTATAAAAATAAAATAAGTATTTGTTCATTTGTGTCATCTGTAGCAAAAAATTTAAGGGATACACAGTCATGAAAAATGTTCATTTTATTTGCGAGTAGGAAACACGTCTTCGATGTTCTCTTATGTCATGACACCACAATATTGTTTTTACTTTTTGCTCTAAATGAGTGTTCTTTGCTTTTCAAGAATTCGTTATGCCTGTAAATCCCAATGATTTACAAAATTGTTTGTTAATTTGTGTTTGAAATGATACTTTGTTCTATTTTATTTTTTTTTTTCTCGATGTGAGGTGTTCTAAAAGCAACATAATATTACGATACTAGAACAAATTATCTGGTGTTGTCCGGGTTCTGAATAAACGTCCACTACATATAAATAATTAAATAAGCACCTGTTTCTTAAATAATACATTTGAGCACAAATTAAAATGGCTTTGATCTGAAAATTACACAAATCAAGTCATGTGCTCTCCACAAAAATAAAAATATAAAAATTACAATTGACCCTATATTCAACCTCTCATGAAATAGGTGATAAGGTGATTCCATGGAAATCCACATGTAACTCCTCTTAGCCCTACCCAAAATATCCACTCCCCTATGACAAAATGAGTGGTTCTTTACCTGGTTTGTTTCACTTGCAATAACCAGACAGATTCCTTTAAAACAAAAATCAAAGACATGCCTTGGATAAAAATATAATTAATCAGAAAATGGTATTAAAAATTCACTGAAATTCGTCAAATAATTGTATGGATTCAATTCATTGTTTGAAAGAGAATTTTTCGATCTTTCTGATGGTGTCAAGATTGAAACTCTGTGATAATATTTGAGGTCACCAAGAAATTGATTTGTGCGAGTATTGACCAAAATTGCTGTGAATCGAGCAAAAACATAAAATAATTAAACAACTAATTCAAAATTTAAATAAAAGAATGCAGAGATGTGCACCTGTTAGGATCCTGAAGTATCTGTGTACCAAATTTCATGGTCTTACAACAATTAGATATCCTGCTACAGACAGCTTCTTTTATTAAGTAAGATTCGAGACTATAAAAATGTTTTTAGTTTGTCTTATTATTATGTGAAAGTGAATAGTTTAGACACTTATTTTAAGAGGGGGACATCCACACAATAGGTGGCTATGCCTTTTAAAAAATTGAATGAATGCAATTATTCCCTGCTTTAAATCCTAGACAACACTGGGTACATTTTCTATTTATATTACAGTTAGTAGATTTCACAATTGATGAAACCAGTCTAAAGTGAAATTTAAAGGGGTCAAAAATATTTTGTCATGAACAGGTTTTCTTTTTTAAAATTTAAAGCCTAGCTGATTAGAATCTTTGTTATACTCTAGAAAATATTTGATATGTACTCTTCCCCAATGTAGCACTGAAATTGCAGGAGCTTGTCTCTTCAATTCCTCAAAGAATGTCATCTTTTTCAGTTTATTGTCAAACATTTAAAATAAATTTTCTTGCTTATAAAGAGTGACCAAAATATTTCTCATGATTTCAATAAATTTAATCAAATAAATATTTTTTTTAGTTTCTAAAACTTATGAATCATAAAAAGTGTAATTAAAAAAAAAGGGAGGGGGGAGAGAAGAATTTTAAAATATTCTCAAAACATGTTGTGCTGTAAAGATGTTGTGTTTTTAAAAAAAAGCTTGTGTATCAGATTGCCAATATTTCTAATAGGTCTGCATCATTTTTGCAAACTGCAAAATTAATTTAAGTTGCTCATTGCAAATCCATTTGTTACCTATTGTACATCGCTCAAATAAAGTTTTTATTTCAAGGTATTTTTCTTCATTGTAATTGGTAGATGCTTTCTTGTTACCTTTGCTTCTGTTATCTACTGTTTTATGATATAATATCCTCAATATTATATATTAGTGTTTTGGTCATTGTTTTGTAACTTATAGCTGAGGATTTCAACACATTTATTATTAATTTTTAAAATTAGTTTCATTTAATACTGTTTGTAAGCCATTTATATCGGGATCACTTAAAATGTAGATTAGACCTCATACAGAAGGAAAGTTCGCTGTTAAGAAGCAAGCTTTTATCGTTTGGTTGGTAAACTTTTTGCCATGTCTTCAAAAATCAAAATATCTCAAAGTTTAAGCTATTGCTAATTTATTTTAAGTTTTGTAGTACTAATAATGTTTGGTGGTGCCACTGATAGTTTTGAATGGAAAGATCATTATATGGTTCGCTTTTAGTTCTGTATTAAGAATAAAATAACCTGTCTTTTCTGCATTCTAGAATTAAAAATAATCAACCAATTTTCCATAATTTTTTAAGTCATCCGTGATTTTTATATGTATACTACTCAACTAGAGGTGTTTTCGATGATCAAAATATACTGCAGTTTAATTGATTTATAAATGGCCAAAGGATTTTGTTTTACTGTTATGAAAATGCATAAAATACAGTTAGCCATGCTTTCAATTGTTTCCTACCTATGGTACTTTCTCCTTTCATGCAAAACTCTTTATTAAGCATAACTTTACATTTATTACTAAAAAAATTAACCAGTTTCATTACTGTTTGTATTTTTATGTTCATATTTTTTAATGAGTTTGAGCAATTTTATTTTAATCCCATTGCATTCATGTAGTTATTGTATGAAAATCATCTTTTCTGAGCTTCTCAACAAATTCTTTAGCATGCAGTAAATAGTGTTGTGAACGTGTAATAATCTCTCACTGGCGTCCCTCACTGACAGTCTTCTCAGCGGTATGCGAATATGCACTCATGTAACGTGAATTACCATTTATTTTATTTGCATGAATTAAAATTTATTAGTTAATTTTATATGGAGTTTAAATATTTTTTATAGTCTTTTTATCACCTTTTTTAGAGGATCTCTGTGTGACAAAGAAATATAAATTTTATTCACAAGTTATATATTTAAATTTATTTTTAATAGTTCTATTTATGTGTACCCTAAAGCAACATGTCTCATACAAAACAAAAGTCAAGTAGGATCTTTTCATATATACTCAAATAAATACACTGGTATCCAAAACATAAAGACACTACATTTTTGTCTGTATATGAAAATATTTTACGATTGCAGTCAAACGAGGACATAAATATATTGCTAGTATACTAGTTAATTATGTCACACACAAAATGCATTAGAAATTTTGTGCAATATAAACTTCAAATTTATATATTTATTTATTTATTTTTTTTTTAAAAGTTGCATATTTTCTGAAGATGCAGTTAAATTATTTATGTACGGTGCGTACAGAAAATTGTGGAGAGACATTGCAGTATGAAATATGCCTATTCTGAACTGCAATGCTACTCTTGCAGCATTGTATCATGTTTTACACAGAGCGATCCAGGAGTTTGGGGACAAAATGAACCACTCTTTTCAGAACAAGGATAAGGCCTTTATTCTAGAGAGGAATTTTGAGCAGCAATGCATCTCTCTACCTTTATGGAAATATTTTATCCCTTTATGATAAAAGTTTTCTTCATACACAATTTGCTTAGTACTGTCTTTTATCCTTTTAAGTACTACCTCGTAAACCCTGTACAGGTAATTTAAAAAGTTGGCATACCTACCTGCTTTCTCCTTGAAATTGCCATTTATGCATGCAGTTCCTTCTTTTTCTTACTTTATAAAAATGATTCAGCTTTTTTTTTTATTTCCTTCTTTTCCACATTTAGAAGCTCTTATTTTGCTTGTGTTACCAATTGTGGGTGTATAAAGAAGAATGTAGAAGGATAGATAAATGGGGGGGGAGGGGAGGAGGTATCTAATAGATAAATCCCTTGATGCCATAAAACAACTTTTCTGGGAGGCTTCGATTCTACAGAAATAAATTTTGAAATTTTAGAGCTTATAAAAGAATTTTTTTTCCCATGTCAAATTAAAATTTGACTAGTGAATATCTATTTATTAATGAAAAATTAATTTGATAATAGTGTTGGTAGAAAAATTAAAAAATTTTACAGTTGATTTATGCCAGTGTCAATATTATAGATCTCATCGCTAGTCATCTCCAGTTAATATAAATGTATATTTTTGAAATAAATCAAAACTTAGCTTTCATTCAGCTGCCCTTTTTAGCATTGGCATTATAAATAAATAATCTTAAGGAGTACAATAATTTGTGTTATTATTGCCTTGCTATGATGGTCTTTTATTATTCTTTAGTGCTTACATTACAATAATTTGTGTTGTTATTGCCTTGGAATGATAGTCTTTTATTATTCTTTAGTGCTTAAAATAAATTTTATCTCTTAAATATCTTTAAAACAATTGTGTATTTCGTTCTTTTGTTTAGCATAATACTTATGTTTCTAAAGCAAAATTGTCTGGTCACAGTAGACAACAACCTCATAATTTGAAAAACAAATTTAGCCGTGGAAACTCCCAAGAGGTATTTTTTCTGATTATTTTTTTTATTTCTCTTCTAAATGCTGTAGTATAAATTAACAGAAATGTTTAATGCTGTGAATAGTTTTATTATATGAATTGAATTTAAGTAAGATATTACATTTTATTTAAGCTAAATTTTCTTATAAGGAAATGTTAATTTTATAATTTTGTGGATAAAATTGAGAAATTGGTGAAGATCAATTTAAACGAGTGGTTTATGAATAGCCTAGATTGAAGTTTCTTATTGATTATATTACTTTGTTATTATGTCATTGCATGCTGTGGAAGTTTATAGCAAATTTTGTTTCAGCTTTTCATGCATGACAGATAATTTTCATTTTATTTTTCTCTGCTCGAGGGAGAGGTTTGTAAAATTTTATGGTCGCACCTCTTTGTAGAATCTACTCAAATATCTGTCGTAGAACCATGCAAACAGTTGTACCACTGACTAATATGATGTATCAGTTTATTTTTTATTGAAAATGGAAGTTTGAAATTTTTTTCTTTTAAGCATATTCCCCTAGTTTAATTAATATATCAAAACAATTCCTGAATTTTATTTTGTAAAACTTTTTCAACTCATATAGCTTTAATGCATACATAGTAAATTTACTAGTGTTTTTGGAGGAATGGTAATGAAAAATTGGATAAAATAATTTTTAAAATACAGTTCAATGTAAAAAAGTTTTTTTAAAACATACATTTGATTGATTACAAACATTGTAATATAATATGCCAATGCATGATCAAATAAAAATATAAAAGTAATATCTTCATTTAAACACACAGCATATAACAAATTAGTAATAGAATCAACTAGTTATGGAGACAAAATGCAGTCTCTTTCAGAATGTAAAATCAGAACAACCTCACCAACAAAAGAAATAAAATTATGTTGCTTGTTTTCCTTTGTAGCTTTCTATTGTTTAATATTACCTCTATATAGATCAGAAGGGTTATAAAATGATTGTGATCTTCATATGGTAGAATTAGAATGGATATTAATATAGCATGGATACACTAGTAGATCTACACTCTTATGCATGCATATCCATATACTCTCAATACACTAGAAAGATTTGTCCATCACCATCACTATTGAATTATTAAAAGTTTAAATATTTATTTTGATTATTTTTATAATAAATGTTTTTATATATAAAATTCTGGTTGTATAATTACTGTTTCTGTTAAATGTTGGGAGACAACTTTTGCATTGATTGTTTGTATAATAATATTTCAAATTAATTTTACATCATTAGAACTTAGTTTTCCAAAAGAGGTATGGTGGTAAGATATTTTCTAAACTGGAATCAAAGTAAATTTAAATTTTGCTCAAATTCTGAAAATGGCCTAGTAAATTTTATGTTCTTTTTCATTTAAATTTTCTCCATTCCATGATTAAGTTTAATCTTAAAATGAAATGTACAATTGTCAAACTTTTTATCAATCAAAGCCCTTTAAAATGAAGGATAACATGCTATAATTGGGATCATTTGAGCCAATGATACAGATCTATCAAATTTCTTGTAAAATTGTGGGGGGGGGGGGGGGAGCTACTTAAAAATAGATTTTGGTATGAAAAAATCAAATGAAGCCACACTCCAGTAATTTTTTTTTTTTTACGAATTTTCCTTGTTTTGTATTTTATTGCCATTTTTTACTCTTTTTAAAAAAAATCTGTGTTTTTTTTTTCCTTCTTCCTTTTTTAGGGACAGTACCTTCTTCCCTTTTAATGGCCATTTCGTGAATTCTTTTAAAGCAGAAAAGTTGTATAGGATTAGCCTCTTCTTGATGCTCCAGTTATTTTATTGCAACGTCTATTGAGTTATAAGCTTGTATATGGGAGGACCCATTATCATTCTTATTAAATTAATTTTCCTCTGTTGAGTGCTGATCTTGAATAACTAATATAATCTCATTGTCAGTTTAAAAACCCAGAGTCATCTGTATTGTTGCTCAACCAATCTCGAATTTCATCTGGGAGCATACCCACTGATCTCAGCATTAAGAATCCCATCCATAGGTTCATTAACATAGATCTCTTGTGATGAATTTCTATTTAGAATTTTATTCCACAATTTTCGCACTGTTGACTTTTTTACAAGATTTCAAGAGTCTGCTATCATCATAAGGCATTTTTCAAATCAATGGCTTTATTAGAGTCCTTTTCTTCCTTTAGTAACAAAATCTTTTTTAAAAGTTACTTATTATAAAGTTGTTTTAATGTTTCGATAACACTTTAATCCATTGACTGGATTAGAGATGTGACATTGGACATCATGAAAAATACACAAAACATCCCATTTTCATGATCTAGGAGATATAAATTTGGATGAGGGAGTGTTGTCTAAGATTAACAAAACTCGCCTTGATTTTAAGATTTCATTGATACTCCTTGACTTTTAGAATGAAAGTCTTTTCATACCATTCAATGAAATCTCCTGTATTCATTCATGCATTTTTTTTTATTCGTGTAAATATCTGAGAGAGTTTCTACATTTTTCATTGCTTTTGATTTTTTGACTTTCCAGTCACTAGTACTGGCAATCTATGATTTCCAGTTACACTTGCACACACTAGAATTATAATTATTTCCTTGATTACTTTAGTTCCAGAAACAGATTTCTCATTTCCTGACACTAAAGATTTTTTTGGCGTAGATCTCCAATTCAAGTCCACTTTTATCAGCATTATAAATCAATTTGTCTTCATATCGGTTGGGTACAAAAATCCTTTCTAGATGAAGTTTGAAGCTCCTTGAAATGCTGACAATTTTTCACCTTGAATTTTTAGTTTGTGTATTCTATGTCACTGCTGGAAATTTCTTAGCCATCCAGAATCTGCTTAAACAGTTTTTTCCCCATGTAGTTTCTTATTAAAGAAAGGAGCTTTCTCACATGGTAATGGTCCAGATATTGATTTCCCTGATGATTATTTTTGAATGAACCACATATTAAGAATACTGTTAACTTTATTATTGGCAACATTTTTTTTTTTTTTAATATATTTTCGGTCCAAACATCCTTGATCTTTCTCCATTACAAAAAAAAAAAAAACTGCCGCCGTGTTCATGCGGAGTACGATCACGTTAAACATGTGGGTCCGAAAGTCCTTCCGAGAGGTTGGTGGTAGGGGAAGGAGGGTACGGTCCCTGTGGATGCCTCCCCCACTGGGTTCCGGTCTAAATTGGGTGGCACTTCCCGACCGTCCAAACAGTTACCTTACACCTTTCTGGTAGGTCGGACGGTCTGGGTTTCAACAACAACATTGTAATCTCTATTTTTTTTTTTTTTTTCAGTTCCAATATATTGTACATTTCCCTACTCCATATACTCTATTGCCAATTTATTTATTTCTCTATTTAATTTCTGTAAAATCTCAGCTTTTCATTTAACAGAACAATTCCCTTTTGCTTTCCAGACATCTTTTGAAACACACTAAATAACCTTACTTCAATGAAGTCTGATTTCTAAATGCGACTAATAGAAATTTGTCTCTTGAAAATATTGAATCCTGTTCCTTAAATTTAACATATGGCACTAATGTGTGACATGTGCAACCCTCCCGTATTCACTTGTAACTATCGCTCTGAATGCATTCTATTTTATTGATCTTATCTCCCTATTCCTTTTAAGTCCCAAACATTGCCTAGAAAAGTGTCAATTGCAACCCTTTGTAGAAAGTGGAAACTTCCTTCATATAATTGCTCAATTATACTAAACCAAACCAATCTGTCTCTGCATGAGAGAAAAAAGGAAATAGAGGGAGACAGTGTATGGATAATTGGTATTCTTCTGTATTTTAATATATGAATATAAAATTTCATATGCAAATTCATAACTGAATCATTAGAATTTTTTTTTCTTTATCATTTTCAGAATTCCAGGAAAAGACTTGATTCTAATAGTCATGATAATTACTCAAGACAGTCTTCTAGATATACTTCAGTCTCAGATTCTATTTGGGATGATGATGATAATTTTCCACCTTTGGGTAAGAAATTATTTTCAAATAACTAGAATTGCCATATTGCCATTACTTAAAAAGATTTTATTATATAAAAGTCATGTAATATATTATAATTTCCTATAGAAAGTCTATTACGTTTTTGAGTTTAAAAGTTTAATTTTTTCTAATGGTGTTTATGCAATAGCTTTATATATGTGTGATATTGTCATTGTTTATGGTCTAAAACACACTTTATAGTAAAGAACAGACAACATTTTATTTGCAATCCTCAAAAAAGTCATCTTATTAAAGAAAAAGGAAAATAAAAAAGTGGGACTTCGTTTTTTTTCCCGTTTTTGTGAAAATGACCCAAACTCCTTTCCCCTATAGCTTAAATCAAATTTGTAATAGTAATGTAGTTAAAAATAGTCTTGATTACAACTCCGTCTTCAGTCTATAAACATTTTTTTTCAATATTCATAGTCATCATCCCTTCGTAAAAAGCAATATAAGCGTGGCAAAGGAAAAAGTAACTATAGTAACTGTTGACTACAAAGCTGATATTTTGAAATTACAATATAATTATTCTCAGACTTTCAATTACCTGCTAATTAGAACTTGGTTATACAATGTCAGAAAATGCAATTTAAATATTGTTTATGCTAGCTTTTAAAATCAAAATTAACTAATGAGCATTTTAAACATTTATTTTATGATTTGCTTCTTTCTCATACTAATTTCTTAAATTTCCACCTACACCATTCATCTAAACTTCCTGCAAAAATTGCTGACTGTGTAATTTCTTTTAAACATCCAATTCTTAATTCACTTAATTTTAATGATTTTTTTTTTAAGCAAACCTATTGCTGATATCAAAATACAAAATCTGTCAAGTATAATTTGCCAATTGGTAGAACTATATACAATTACAATGAAACATCCAGGTCATTAAACTCTGATAATCTTTCATCATGTGTATATACAGTGATAAGAATTTTTCATCTTATGTCAACTCTTCTCATTTACAAATTATTACTGGGGATCTAAGTATACTCCAGGATGATATTCTCAGGGATATTATGAATAAAGTCCAAATTTCACGTTCCATTCTGCACTCATCCCAAACTTCTGTCTTTTGTTTTAATAAATGTATATACCAACAGGCCTGTTCTTATTTCATACCAATTAGAGCATTTCATCTATGGAAGTATTCTACATTACATCTTATTAAAAATGTAATTATCAACATTAAATTTAAGAAGCCTAGTTATCCCTTTAAAACACTCCAACACTCCTTTCTGCTATTTAAGACCTACAACAATATTTTTCCATAACGTATGTAGATAAAGCATCTAATAATTATGCCATTATTTGTAAAAATATATTTCTATTACAGCATTATATAAAAAATAATCATAGTTTTAAACCCATTAATAATCAAAACTAAAATGCTGAAATTATATTCACAATTAAATATTAATTGTAAATTTTATAAATTTTTATATGTTACTTTGGTTCCAAAATTCCATAAATTACCTCTCAGTTTTAGAACAGTCACTTGTGGACATAACATATTTACCATCACTGCTAATAAGTACTTGTTAAATTGTGTAGATCAAATTAATGACTCTCTTAGATATGAGGCTTCAGGATATTTCATATTGAACAATAATTTTGATTTAGTTAATCACAGCTTCTTCTTGATTTCCATATCTTTGATTTTAAAGACCTATTTAATAATATTGATATTAAAGACTTATATGAAGTTATTATCTCTCTTTATAATGATTATTTCTCTTCTTATCATGTTCCTTTTAAAGTTAACTTTCCTATGCTACTGCACTATGTTTTATACAACAATTATATTATCCAAGGTGATAGCATATATTTACAAACATCTGGTGTACCTCAAGGGGCCTTCAGTAGCAGTATTCTAGCTAACTTATATCTTATTATGAATGTCATTTTTTCTCTAATTCTTATATTATATATCGATATGTAGATGACTTAATTTGTATTATCATTGATGATTACTCTCCACTTAATATTGATTTTTATCACTCTGACCTAGAATTAATCCCTAATGAGCCTAGTGTTAGTCAAACTGTTAATTATTAGATATTAATTTGAATTTAGATACCCTCCATAATCATGTTATTGCCAATTTATTTAATAAAAAAAAAATTCTTATAACTTCAACAACATTAAGCTGCTATCATATCGTTCTTGTAATTCTGTTCAGTTGTTTAGAAACATTATTTTAAAAAACCATCTTTTTCAAATACATAGACTGTCAGATCCTCAGTATCACTATCTCCACATCAATAATCTTAAGCGCATTTGTCAAAATGACCACTATCCCGAGTTTTTTTGTTAATATTATTAATACTTTTAAATACACTATGTAGTAATTTTACAATTGCATTATTTATCCTTGGTTGGAGAACACATTTTTAACACTTTACAACATAGTTGAAAGTGTTTGACTTTGTTCATTCTGTCTGTTTGTCTGTCTATCCGTTAGCACGATAACTGCTGTAAAAATGACTTTATCAAAATGAAATTTTATTATGTTATTCAGACGGTCTGTAGGACCTATGGGAATATAAATGAATATCACCCAATTAGTTTTGGATTGAACCTAGGTTGAAAAAATGAAATACATTGAACCCTATGGGACCTAATTTTACAAACATTTTTTAAGCAAATTTAAAATTCTCAAATTGCTTTGAAAGGTTTAGGGAATATTCAAATTATCTCATAAAATATATAAAAAACATTTCAGCAAAATATATTCAGTAGTTTTTAAATAAAAATTGAAATAATAATTACACCCTTTATATGAAGAAATCATATGACCATTATATGAAGAGATTACGTGACCCACTTCAAAATAAAATATGGCATCTATCTTGTGTCAAAATCATGATTTTTATTTTTTTTTAATTCATATTTAGTGTTGTATCCGTTCTAAAATCCTAAAACCGCTTTATTTTTTTTTTTAAATTCTGTGCATCTACATACTGAAGCAATGCAATTACAATATATTTGAGTTTAAGTGATCATCAAACTTTGATTATTTCTACAACAAATCCTAATTTTCACTTATGGAGAATGTAAACACCAAAAGATGTAGAATGAGTTGTATAAGAATTGCTGCATTTCTTTAACGCAAAATTTAGCTCATGGAGTCTGCAATATAGCTGATATGAATGATACATTCATTGATTTTACACAGGGAAGAAGATCCGACCGCCCAAACTGCTACTCTATATCCTTGGATGAGCTGGACGGTCTGGGTTTTCGACAGGGAAGAAGACAATTTTTTCGATGGAAATTTTAAGCATAGAGTTAAATTACTTGTACATCCATGGTTTTTAGTTTTTAAATAAAATAAATTATTATGAATGAATGAATGAATGACATGAAGATGGGTGACTCCAGAAGAGCCCAGCACATTGACCAGAGGTCTATTGTACTACCCCAACAGGCGAAGGTCCTTAAAAAAGGAGACCAG
Source organism: Amaurobius ferox (assembly GCA_951213105.1). NCBI lineage: Eukaryota > Metazoa > Arthropoda > Arachnida > Araneae > Amaurobiidae > Amaurobius > Amaurobius ferox. The sequence continues at coordinate 130,409,559 of OX578139.1, forward strand.
TAGCCAAAGTAAAAATCAGCAGGCACTTGACAGGAATGTCATGCAACTCCCAGGGCTCGATCACATGTCGACCCAAGTGTTCGAACCTATGGGCGGAGAACACCTCACATTCACAGAGAATGTGTGCAGTAGTTTCTTCACTGTATTTGCAACCTCTACAAAGCAAATCTTTCATGACACCCATAATATTAAGGTATCTTTTAAGGGTGCAGTGTCCAGTAAGGAGCCTGACAGCCCTTCTGATGCCAGTTCTACTGAGCCTGAATTATTCCTTCTGACGTATGCTAAGGCAATTGCAGTTGAGAATTTTTGCATGCCTTTGTCTCTTAGTATTACGCCAGTTTTTGCACTGAAACTTTCTGAAAATGTCATAGACAGTTCTTCTAGTTAATTCATTGGGAACACCCAAAGCCGTCTCGGGACAAACAAAAGAAATACTTGAGCCTTTCCTAGCCAATTCATCAGCCAGCTCATTTCTTAGAATGCCCGAATGTCCAGGCATCCAGTAGAGTATGACTTTATTATTGCTAGCAATATTACACAGTGCATTATAGCACTTCCAAACAAGGGAAGACGTATTTCATAGTAGACTTTCCTAAGGCCATAAGAGCAGCTTGACTATCAGAACATATAAGAATCTGGTTGCTCCTATAATTTCTGTCATAGCAAATTCTACAACACATTAGAATGGCATAGATCTCAGCCTGAAAAACAGTAGCATGACTGCCTAGAGGGTAAGTCATTTTAGTGCCATCATCCAGACAGCAAACACCAGCACCAGTACTGGTGCCAATCTTCGAGCCATCCGTATACCATACAATACAATTTTGTTTATTGTAGGTGGGAGTCCTCTTCCACCTACAAGGCTGACTGAAGGGACCTGAATTACATAGGGCTTGTCAAATGTATATCGGACATGTATACCATCAGATGGCATATGGAAATAAGGATGATTTATAACATTACTTTTGAGACCACTCCAAGATAAATACTTAGAATAATCCTTCCAGTGTTTCAGATATTTAAGCCTGTTTATGCAGATGAGAGCTTCAGCTTCAATGTGCATGTAGAGAGGGTGCAATCCAAGCAAAAGTTCAAGAGTTGCAGTGGGAGTGGTTTTCATGCAACCAGAGATCGCAGTGCATACCATCCTTTGAAGCTTAATTAAATCTAATTTAGCAGTTTCACATCTGATTCTAGACCACCAAATAATGGAGCCATAGGAGATGATGGGACAAATTACCATAGAGTAAATCCAATGGATAACCTTGGGATTCAGACCCCAGGTTCTCCCAATAGCATTTCTACAAGACCAGAAGATTCTTTTGGCTTTAGTTATGCAGTATTCCAGGTGTCTCTTCCAGTTGAGACCCATGTCTAAGAAGATTCCTAAGAATTTTACCTCCTTGGAGCACATGAGCTTCTGACCAACGAAGCGAATATCTCTAAGGTTAAGAATGCATTTTTTTGTGAACGCAACCATGGCTGTTTTCTGGGGATTTACAGAAAGTCCAGCATTTTTGCATCATGTCTCAACACCCCTAAGTGTGGTGGACATCATATCAGAGACAGTGTTACCAAATTTGCCTCTGGCAATGATGACAACATCGTCAACATATCCAACACAGGATACACTGGAACTAGTTAAGTTGTCCAGAAGAGAATCTACAGCTAAATACCAGAGAATTGGTGAAAGTATGCCTCCCTGCGGACAGCCTGCCAAAGCATGCACCGTCTTGTTGTCACCAAGCAAAGATGCACAGATATACCTATTAGATAATAGGTTCTTGATCCAACAAGAGATCGTCATGTCAACACCCTTCCTATAAAGAGCATGCAGGATGGTGTCAGTAGGAACTTTATCAAAAGCGCCCTCAATGTCAAGAAAAGTGGCTAGAGCAATTTCCTTGGCATTAAAGTTTCTCTCCAGAATAAAGGAGAGATTGTAGAGGGCAGTATTCGTAGATTTACCCGGTTGATAGGCATGCTGAGAGTTAGACAGAGGCATAGAAGCCAGAGTCACTTCCCTAATATACCTGTCAATGAGCTTTTCAATAGTCTTTAAAAGAAAAGATGTAAGGCTAATAGGCCTGAAGGATTTAGCCTCATAATAATTATCCTTACCAGTCTTTGGAATAAAGATTACCCGTGTATGCCTCCAGGCAGAAGGTACATGACCAAGGGCAATACAAGCTCTGTAGATTCTGCAGAGAATGCAAGCAAGCACCTTAATTCCCTCCTGAAGAAGGATGGGAATGATGCCATCAATCCCCGGAGTTTTATAGGGTTTAAAAGAGTTCAAAGCCAAATTAACCCTATCCAAAGTGACCACACTCTTAGCAATGCTCCAGTTACTGCTGTTACAAGTAGAAGTGAGGTGAGCAACAGGAGTAGTGCTGTGGCAATTAGATTCAGAAACCGGAAATGGACTCTGAACATTTCATCCAGGGTCTCTTCCCCAGTCCCAGAACAACCACCATTAGGTAACCTAACAGTTTTTAGGTTGCAATTTCTGTCTTTTGACATGAGCTTGACCATTTTTGCAGTAGCAGAAACGTCTTTGATGTCGTCGCAGTAGTTTCTCCAGGAGTTCCACTTGGAGTCTCTAACTGCCTTATTGTAGGTAGTTAGAGCAGATTTGTAGACCTGCCATTCACCACTCTTTTTGGCTCTATTAAAGAGCTTTCTGCACTTGCTACGTAAGCAGCTGAGCTCTTTTGACCATCAAGGAACTAACCTTGGGGAGACAGCTTTAGTAGCTTTACAATTCTGGTAATATGAAAAGATAATGGACCGTTACACATGGTTAACGGCCAAATCTATTTCAGCTGTAGAAGAGTACTTACCAGAATGATCTGCAAGCTTTGAAAGAAGATCTTATCTGTAGGAAACCCAGTTGGTACGTTTGGGGTTCCTACCTGCTGCCATGGTCAGTTTTGTAAGACCTTTAACAGAAAAGGTGATTAAATGATGATCAGACAAAGATATATCATCGGAAACAGTCCAGTTTAAAACACAGTCATATGTAATATTGTTACATATACTGGTCGATGACTTCACGTCAATTTATTGTAACAAAAGTGGGCGAGTTGCCCTTGTTAAGAATAAACTGGTTGGAGCGGACGATGTGCTCCAAGAGATCATCGCCACGACTATTACAGTTACTACTGCCCCACACAGTATGGTGGGCATTAGCATCTTAGTCAATGATCAGTCTTTTACCCTTACTACAGTACTCAGTGAGACTAGTAGTGACATTGGTAAAAGTTTCTCTTTCTTCATAAGAAAGATGAGCAGAAGCAAAGATGAATTCATCTAAATTCTCATTAGTTTTGACGTTCACTCAGATGGCAACATTATCACCATCAAAGAATTCCACAAGGTGAAGAGCATTTAGTTTGTTACTAACAACAATACAAGCTCTAGGTCTGATACAAGATGTATCGTAAAAGACATTGTAGCTCTTGATTCCAAGACCAAAACTTTTATTATTGCAGGTCCAGAGTTCCTGAATTAGAGCAATGTCAACCCTACCATCCATCAACCTCTTGCCAAGAATAGCAGAAGCAGAACGACTATGGTGCAGGTTGATTTGCACAACATTAAGACAGCCCATAAAAAAGGAAAGAAACAAGGGCAGCTAAAAACTAGGAGGGAGTAGCCTTCCTAGTATTATGGGACTGATCAGTGTCAGGCACGTCATTCTCAAAATCCTGCATGCGTCTTTCCAGCTCGTCATCAGAAAGCAATAGATTAGCATGCAGCGTGTTATCAGAGCTGGAATCAATCTCCAGTTCAACAAGCTTAGGTATCATAGTATCAACATTGGTGATACTCACCTGAGAGGAGGTTGCCTGATATTCTGGCTGTATCTCCATCTCTATCTTCCCTTTGGGCCTTTCGTTTGGGTCCCGAACAATCTTGAAGACTCCACGGTCCAAACCGGTGTAAGCACCAAAGTCAGCTCTGCGAATCGCATCCGCAGCCTCCGAGTCCACCTCGAAGATCCATTTTACGGAGAGGGGTTCCACAAAGTTTTGCAGAACACGCCACTCCTCAGACTTCAACTCCGGGTTGAAACGGTTCAGCCATTTCAGCAAAACGCTCGGCTCTTTAGTGTAAACATCTCCAATCTTGAAGGCCACCTTGACAGGTTTGGGTAGATTATTGGCACTTAAGACTTTAAGTACCTCACCTAAAACCTGTCTGTTATTGTGGAAGGTTTTCTTAATCCATTCCACTGTAGTTGCATCATTGCACTGAAGAACCAAGGCTCCAGCATATAAGCCAGAACCATGGATCTTCGGAAGTTGCTCACCAGTGGGGATCTCATCTATTTTACTGAGAATCTCCATCTGGATGATGTCAACCTCTTCCTTGCTCAGCTTACTTGAAGGGAAGGAATCCTTGATGACTGCCATCTTTATAACCTGGACTGCTTGAGCATATGATCTAGGTTGGATGTCAGTCCATGATCTCTTTTTATTGACCAGATATCTTGAAGAGGGTGTGGCTCCATCCGACCTAAGTCATTTGGTGTCTCCGACCTTCTCTTTGACAGCACCAGCTTTTACAAGCTTCTGGTCTAGCTGCCTAGTAGGAATGCACATCCTCCTGCGCCTCTATGCCTTTGTGAGTACTTCGTGCGTCTCAGCCATGGTTTCAGTGTGCCGGTCACCAAGGCTCGCGACTCCACTTCCTTCCACAGCCAGACTGCAGTTTTCCTCCTTTTTACCAAGATTCAACCCCAGAGGGGCTGTGTCGATGGCTGATTGGAAATCACCCGAAGGTGTAACCAATCCTTCAACACTTTCTCTATGGCAGCATGGAGAGCTAGGAAATGGAACATCTAGAATCTCCATGCTGTATCCACTAATGAGAAAAACCACGGATTACTTCCAGTTCGATCAGAGCCCCCGCTAGGTCCCGTCTCTCCACACTTTTCTAACGTGAAAAGTGTAACCTCCAGAATCATTCGCAAAGCTGGATGATGAGGAGCGGGCCATAACATGCACCAGGTACACAGGACCCAAAGATCAACAAGGATCCAAGGGAGGTTTCTCGATATGAAACACTCCCCACCATCCAACCAACTCAACCAAGGGACTCAGCCTCTGGAACCGTTTACTACAAACATTTCTTAAAAGCAATACTACAGATGCACGCTGCTTCGCCCTTTTTACAACATAACCACATGGTCCCGTTCCCAAGCCCACAACGGTATACCTTACGGCAGAGGCCGAAGGGTGGTACTAAGGCTCATAAAGCAGAAGTTATGTTTACTAGGGGCTCGGCATTGATGCAATCTGCAGCTAGGAGGAAAAGTTCGCTTGGGTACCTCGAGATTGCTACACCCGTATCCACAAAAGAAGTGGACCCCTGAGAATTTTACAGGATAAGGCAGTATGCCTCACTCCCAACCCCCAACCTGGAGGACCAGGATACCTCGTTTTGTCGTGAACCTCATCTTAGACCTGTCCGGCATGGGAGACCCTACCAGTAGCGAAAGCTACCGCCGGCATAGCTCTTAGGATCATTGGAACACTCGAGCTCCACTACCACGTCAAGGCGCAGGTATCAATCAGTGGAGAAATAAATTATTATAGTATTGTGATGAATGAAAGGAATGGAAAAAAAATTATGAATGAAATGCTGCTTTTATAGAGAGAGCCAGGCGTTTTATATTTCAATGACGTCATTTGAATAAAGTTCATTTATTTTCGATGAAGTTTTCAAATATAATAAATTATTGTAGTATTGTGATAATTTTAAAAATATTACCGAGGAATGTATCGCATTTTAGAGATGTGATTTATATTTCCAGGCAATTTATATTTCAATGCCGTCATTTAAATGAAGTTCATTTTTTTCGATGGTTTAAGTTTTCAAATATAATAAATTAATGTAGTATTGTGATAAGTTTTAAAATATTACCGAGGAATGTGTTTCATAATCAATGCTTTAAGCATGATTGATCTTTCTTGTTATGAAGTTCACCCTTTCTTTTTACCATGACTATTCTCATGTCCTAAGTCCTATTTTGATTCTTATTTTTGAATGATAATTATTTAAACTTTCTGTTCACATACACTTTATTGTACATTCTGGTTCGAATTCACTCTGCTTAGCATACACATTGACGGATGGGTGTAGTGTGCTGTGCATTCTGCTTACAAGCACTACATCCAACACGTGGCTCAAGCACATGTAAGTTTCTTTTTCTGATTTTTGTCTTTTTGGGATTGTTTTATTTTCCCATTCATTAGCCAGTAGACAGTGCCAATGGGGTTTATAGTTATATACCATCACCATTGTCAAAAACTGGCTATTCTTTCAGTTTTAATTCAGATTGCACGTGTTGTCTTGATGAGACTGCAATTCCGAATTAACCGACATTTTTTATGCTGTATTCTCATACCTGCCAACTTTTACGCATTATGCGTAAAATTTACGCATTTTAACTGCTCTTTACGCTTTTACGCATATATTGTTATATTTTACGCATTTCCTCATTTATTTGAATTTTTTAACATTAGGAAATCAATCTCCGGCTTTTTTTATTTAAAATTTATCAATTAACTAGACATGGTATAATTTCTCGGAAACGCCGATTTTCCGCTTTTTTAGCACTTATTTCTACCATTCCCGGGATCGTAGCAAATCCATAATAAAATGCAGGGTAATACTAATTAAATTAACGGAGATTTATGGCCGCGTGTAATGTAAATGAAAATCTCGATTGCTTATTTTATGGAAGTAATAAATATACTTCTTCAAAGGTTGTCTAATTCAGCATAAATCTCTAAAATGTTATTTTGTTCATTAATTTCGCATAAACACTGCGATTGCGCAATTCAGTTTGTTTTTATGAATCGCCGCGAGTACAAATGTATCTTTTTCCATCCATCTCAATCTTCTAAATATTGCATTTTTGATTGACTAAACTAGCTTATTTTCATGTTGTTATTAATTATTAGGTTAATTTCTTAATTATTTTCGCATAAATAATGCGATTGCGCAATTCAGTTACTTTGCGTGAATTGCCGAGTGTACGTTAGTATCTTTTCCCATCCATCTCCATCATTTAAATGTTCCATATTAGATCGACTAAACTAGCTTATTTTCATATTCTGATTAGTTATTACGGTTAATTTTTTAATTATATTTGCATAATACAAATTTTTCTATTTTGAAAAATGGGTATGAACACTGTGAAGGGATATTTTTCAAAGAGTGGTATTAAAGCAATGATATAGGCAAATAAAAAGGAAACCATTTTGGCAGGAATATAATTCAGTGCTATATATATATATTTTTTTTAATTAAAGATCAATATTTGTTACTCTCTTTAGTGAAAACCTGTGTTTTACCAAACGCAAATATTTGTTTTCATTATAAAGTAATTTTCACCCGATAAAACCTTTATATATTTTTTGTTTTATAATTTATTGTCCTGATATTTTATAAAATTGGTGTTTTGAATTTTCATATTCTACCAGTACTATGCCTGATATTTAATGCAGTATTTTTTAAGCAGGTATATATATATATATATATGTACATAGTTAAATTCATTAGAAATGTCATTTGCACATGTAATTAAAAAAAATCATTATAAATGTCATTCACGCAAAATTTTACACATTCCAATTTTTCCAGGTTGGCAGGTATGTATTCTTAGTCTAATGGCATGGTCTTGTCACCATTAATTAGTTTCAATTAATTGTTTCTCTTGTTTTTATATTTTTATCTAGTGCTAATTATTATTGCTTTTTCTATTTTTTGCCATGTTTGCTCATTCATATATATATATATATAATAATAATAATAAAAATAGTTTGAAAGTCCAATGATAGCATAGAGAGAAGTTGCAACTCAAAAATCCTAACTTTATATATAAAAAACCTATAAAATAGAAAGAAGTATTAAATAGCGAATCTTTAATCAATTAGGGGGGGGAAATGCAAATTTCGAGTCATCAAGCTAAAGATAATCAACAAATATCAATGGTATGGAATCGATAATAGAAAAACAAATAAAGCCCAAGCCTTAATGCTATACACATGGACAAGGATTAAGCCTAATTAATTGTTCATTTCAACAAAACTCTTTGTCGGGTCCAAGTATCTTTTCAAAATGAACACAAAAGATGTATGTTTCTGAAGAAATAGATAGATTATATCTATAAACTATTTCTACTTGGACAACACACATAAAGATGGAAAAATAAAGGAAACAAGAATACCTGGGAAAAACTCTGCATATGCCCGACCGAACCATTGAAACCCAGAATGAAGAGACCAGTGTTGCCATTCGCAGAGGATAAAAGAAAAGATCTACTGTTGCTAATCGTAAGAAATAACAGCAATACGAAAAGACATTAAAAGGTAATATTATACAGTAAGAGCTACAAAATAGTAGGACTTATAATAGTAAGGCTAATGTTTAAGTGGATGTAAATATAAAGTATTATTTATACAAGAGAATATTGATGTCTGGCTAATATAAGATACTAAGAGAATTCACGAAAATTCAGCTAATCTAAACTTTCTTAACTATACCATTTACTAAATAAGCTGGATATTTATATAATTTACTGGTAATTTTCAGATTATATATATGCGTAGCATGAAATTTTTTATCTGATGATCTATAAATTCTAAAAAGCTGATTAAGTATAATATTTCTAAACAATTCAGTCGAGTTGCAGGAATTAAATGGTAATATTTTATTAATGTTAAAATTAAAAGTCTTTTTTATCATATAAATTTTTAACAATTCCATTAGTAGGTAAAAAAGATTAAAAGATAAAAAGATTTAAATCAATAATTAATATTATTACTAATAATGGGTTTATATATACGGAGTAGGATTCAAGAGTTCCCAGACTGAGTCTATAACTTAAAAAATATTATCAATTAAAATGCTGGAACACATCCTCCTTCGAAATAAGACCCTTGTGCAACAACACACTTTTGCCATCGCTTGTGAAGGTCATCGAAACACTTATGAAATCCATTTTTAGCTATGTCCTTTAATTCAGCCTGCGATGCACTTTTAACTTCATCTGCGGATTGAAATCAATGACCCTGCAAGCGACTTACCAGTGTAGGAAATAGGCTGAAGTCACAGGTTGATTTCAATGTTGATTTCAAGTGTTAATTTCAATCCGCAGATGAAGTTAAAAGTGCATCGCAGGCTGAATTAAAGAACATAACTAAAAATGGATTCCAGAAGTGTTTCGATAACCTTTAGAAGCGATGGCAAAAGTGTGTTGTTGCGCAAGGGTCTTATTTCAAAGGAGGATGTGTTTCAGCATTTTAATTAATAATATTTTTTAAGTTATAGACTCAGTCCGGGAACTTTTGAATCCTACTCCGTATATATTCTTCTTGCCTTAGTAACCAAGTTTTTAAAAATCTAATCATTAGCTATTTGCTCCACATCAAACACCTGGATAGTAATAAGTGTACACTATCACATATTAATCGTCTCAAAAGTCTATGCTATATGTACAATTTTACCACTTTATTTGTAGATCACAGTATAAGTACGATACTCAATAGTAGTGGAAACACCATAAAATAAACACTACCCTGGCCTTTGTAGAGACTGTAATTATAGCGAAGAAACCGCCGCACACATACTCTGTGAATGTGAAGTGTTCTTAGCCCATAGGTTCGAACAGTTGGGTCGACGTGTGGTCGAACCCTGGGAATTACATGACGTTCCTGTCAAGTGCCTGCTGATTTGTGCTTCGGCAACTGGTCTCTTTTCTTAGGGACTTTTTCATTTCAGGGGATAGTACAATAGAACTTAGGTTGCTGTGCTGGGCTTTCTAGGAGTTACCCATCTTCATGTTATTCATTCATTCAACACTGCCTCGGCAGGCAAAAATAAAAATGTGCAAATATTACAAAAACAGTAATTTCGGTTACACAAAAAACGTGCAAAATTTAAAAAAAAGCACTTTGGCAGGTAAAGAATAAATGTTTAAAACACTAATAAAACTGTTAGGGCGGATATCTAAAAAGTAAATAAAACAAAAACAATCTACGGCTCCAAAATACAGTGTTATCCATACTTTAAATGTTTTCGATCATAGTGGTCACTTCTTGGTTAGTTTCGGAACTCTTTGATTTGTCTCACCACAAATATGTACAACTACTTCCACTCTCTCTGGTCTGGTCCATTCCATCGCTGTATTTCGTGTGGTAAGCATTCAAGTTGGATCACGTGGTGGACTCCTATGAAGATTATTCACGCTACGGCCTTCAGACTTGTGAGTTGCCCTTTTTTTTTTTGCATGTTTGTGCATTTGTGCACTATATTTTTCATGATTATGTGGTATTTTATGTTTTCAAGTTGAATTTTGTCCTCTTTGGTCTTTTTTCTGTTAATCTCGTTTATTCCATTGTTGGGCACAGATTGCATAAAATTTTAACCACGTATTTTTATGCAATCGTAGAAACAACGGATTTTAGTATATCTGTCTAGAATGTGCCTGAAGATGTTTCTGGCAGATATACTATTCATTGATTTATTTTCCTTGTCCTGGCCTTTCCGTGCTCTACTTTTCCAGCCCTTCCTCATTACTTTTTTCTTTCTGCTATTAAATACACTTTATTATATTGCCCACCATTTGATACTGTGTTTACTGATTTGCACTCCTGTACATTCGTTTTTATTATTTTAATATATATATATATATATATATATATAAATATAAAATTGTAAATCCAATGTTAGAATGTAAGTAGTAACTCATAATACACTATCCCCAAATTTTCTACAAAATACAAAGAAATAAAAGAAATTCAACCATAAAGAGGAAATTATAAAGCGTAATGCAGGTCATAAAGACAATCAACAAATTTCAAAAGGTGAGGAATGAAAATAGGAAAATAAAAAAATCAAGCAAAAAGCTTGCACATGGAAGAGCTTTAGGCTTAAGTTAAGTTCATTTCAAAAAAATTCTTGTCAAGTCCATATATCCCTTTGAAATGAACACAAAAATGCTTGTTTCTGAAACACAAGATAGATTTTATCTATAAACTTGTGTTATATGGATGACAAGCATATAGATTGAAAAAATAAAGGAAACATAAATACCTTAAAATACACTTCATTAGTACAACCATTACGAGCAAAATATGACTAGACCAAAGTTGCCATATGCAGAAATGAAAAGATGTGTTTTGCTGTTGCCAAAGAGAGTAATAAAAACCGTACTGCGTAAAAGCAATAAAATGAGATATTCTACAGTTAAAGCTGCAAGATAAAAAGATGAAAATATAAAAATTCAAGAGAATGTAGAAGTACGGCTAAAATAAGATACTAAGGAGAGATTATGAGAATTTTAGGCTAATCAAAACTTATTAACTATACCATTTACTAAATATGCTGGATATTTATATAATTTACTGGTAATTTTGAGGTTATTAATGTGCAAAGCATGAAATTTTTATCTGATAATCTATAAATTCTAAAAAGTTGATTAAGTATAATATTTCTAAACAATTGAATCGAGTTGCAGGAATTGAAAGGTAATAATTTATTAATATTAAATTTAAAAAAATCTTTTTTATCATATAAATTAGTAACTATCCCATATATATATATATATATATATATATATATAAATAAATTTGTAAATCCAATGGTAGAATGTAAGTAGTAACTCATAATACACTATCTTAAAATTTGCCAACAAAATACAAAGTAACTCATAATACACTATCTTAAAATTTGCCTACAAAGTACAATATATATATATATATATATATATATTAATGATTTTTTGTATAAATTTATACTCGTGTCTTTTTCGATTGTATATTCTCATTCCATTAATTATTCCCCACTCTCTTTTCCACTTATTTGTAACGACTGTGCTAGAGATGGGTTTTTAGTCATTATGGTAGTTAATGCATTTTAACTTTTAAATATCAATTTTATATATATATATACAGGGTGTCCCAAAAACATTGTCCTCTGTTTTTATTCCTTAAATATTGATCTTAGACATAAATAATAAATTACAAAGTTGCTTAAAAAAAGGTACATAATTTTAGGAAATCGATAAAAATTTTCACGGGATTGAATTTGAAGAAATACAAAATTTAATTTTTATATGACCCCCCCCCCCCCCCCCCCCCCCCCCCATCCCCGTACAAAAACATTTCCAATGAGTAAAATGTGCCCCATACACTAATAATGTGATATACAATATTTCACCATTTTATCATAAAAAGTCCCAGAGATATGTTTAAATAAAATTGGTGAGGGATTAATCACATATTAAAATGTAAATGTTTACAGAAAGAGTGCGATTTACGCAAGGCTGAAATGCATTATAGGCAATCAGCCTCTTTAGATTTATTTACAATTTTTCAAAAATATGTTTCCTGAAAAATGCCTTAAAATTTTACATGATTAATTACAGAATAAAACTTGGAAATGGCACAATCAAAATGAACATTAAAACAGCTTAGAAATGTATGCATATGCAAATATCTGCCTCTGATCAGTGCGTCACACAATCGCAACAGACGCATCATCACATGAGAAAGTTGTTTTTGCTCTGCTATTGATCACTTGCCTCGCTTATGCAAGTGTAGTGTGCGCAGCGCGGCTGTCTAAGTGACCCTTAAGTATTTAACATTTCTGCAACATTTTGAGTGTAGTCAGCCTGTACCGACAGTATGTCGCAATACAGCTACGAAGAACTTTTTGAAATGCTTATGCTGTACAGTTTATGCAATCTCAATGCTAATGAAGCTGCACCGGAATATCAACGTACTTTTCCCAATTCTCGACATCCTTCTGGGAGATTTATTTCCTGATTGGTTCAACTAATGCTTGAAAGAGGAAGCGTACATCATGTAGGTGGACTAGGTAGGTCCACACTTACTCAATTGATGTAGAAATTGATATTTTGGCTTACTTTTGCAGTCATCCACATAGTAGTGTTCATACCACTGCTTCAGAAATTAACGTACCATGTGTAACAGTGTGGAGAATACTGAGACTGAATAAATGGCATCTGTTTAACATTCATGGTGTTCATGGACAGGAGCTAACAGATTATCAACGCTGTCTAGATTTTTGTAATTGGACTTTAAATCAAGAAGATGCAAATCCCTTTTTCCTGAAAAACATAATTTGGACTGAAGAATACTGTTTTAAACAAAATGGATGAATAAATCCTCAAAATAAGCACTTCTGGTCTTACACAAATCCATTCATGTACGCAATATTCATCATCAGAAGCAATTTTCTGCGAATGTATGGTGTAGTAATTTCAGAAACCATTTGCTTGGACCCATACTCTATGATGGTTCGTTGACGGGTGATAGATATGTTAATGAGATTCTGAATGCTGTTCCTGATTTATGGATGAACTGCCCCTAACAGTACTTACACATATATGGTTTCAACAGGATGGATCTACAGCTCACCATACTACAGTTGTGAAACACTTATTAAATAACGAGTTTCCAGACAAGTAGATTGGTTTGCATGGGCTAGTCGAATTTCCCCCTAGATCACCTTATTTAACGCCTATAGATTTTTACTTGTGAGGTCTTTTACACACAACTGTTTATCTGTCACCTCCCTTAAATAAAGTAGAGTTGCAACAACATATTCAAGATGGTTATCATGACATCACCGAACAAGAACTTAATCGAGTGCACAGACGTGTTACCAGGCAGCTCTGTAGTGGCATGGATGGAAAACATTTTGAACAAGCTTTGTAATCTTTGTGTAAAGTTATTATTTCTACACAGTGTAGATACTTTTGTACCAATAACATACCTGCCAACCTCAAAATGTTGAAATTAGTACAATTGACATCTAAAATTAGTACAAAATTAGTACAATTTTCATATGCGAAAACATTAGGCAGTCCAACTGAGGAAATTAATGAAATTATCCTTTATTGTACCTTGATATAAAGACATTCAATTAATTTTCAACACTGTAATATAAAAAGGATATCTATTGGCCAAGAATTTGGTTGCTAGAGTTTTTAAGCATGTCATAGGTAGCGTACTTTGCTTTTTTTAAGAATTTGTCCTCATATTTTTGCTCATAACATTTTCCTCTTTGCATGTTCTTAACAATTAACAAATTTTCTAAATTTGTATCAGACATCGAATTACGAAATTGTGTCTAATTTTTCTTTATTTGACTAAACATGCATTCGCATTCAGCATTTCCATGTGGCAGAGTTAAAATTGATAACATAACTCTGCCAAGCCTATCGTATTTTAAAGCACCATTTGCCGATTTTATGTCTTTTATGTAAGACCATTTAGTATCTATTCGTTCCTCTTTGATATGTTCTGGTATATCATCTACCTGAAACTCAGAAAACTGAGCATGCAGCTAGTCTATCGCTTGTCTATAATTTTTTTTTTAACAATGGTCCAGCATGATCAGCAACGGAAATAGGAAGGTTATGTTCAATAATGAATGCAATAAAAAGGTATTCTGCTTTAATAACATCGTTATCTCCAGTTGTTTTATGAAAAAAAGATCCAACATTTGAATTCTTTTCAAAATTAAATGCAAAATCACCATGTTTTTTGGAATGCATGTGTACTTTTACATCGTTTAAGCCGCCATGTGAAATGCTTATATCACTCGCACACAATGAACAAAAGGCAAAATGCACACCTTTGCGAGACTGCACAATACAGGAAAACTCCCGAGAGTAGGATTGATTAAACACTTGGGAATATTGTTTAGGCTTTACTTTGGACATTTTGCCTCAAGACACGATCACTATAAGTGAATTACAGAGAGTTGGATCCACATACGTAATTTTAGATGCAAATGGCGCCACGGCGAGTCTGTTGTTTACTCCATGAGGCGTTGCCACGCAACTTGTTTAAAACTATCCAAATTATCTTGGAAGCCACGGCTGCTGTATTGTTTACCCCGTGAGGCATTGCCACGCAACTTGTTCAAAACTATCCCAAATTATCTTGGAAAAACTCTACCGAAAAGTAGCCGAATTTGCACACATCGGTTCAATTTGGCAACACTGATATAGAATTTATGGATTTTATGTTGTTGCCAAACTTAGTGATTTTTTTTTAGCAAACTGGGAAAAAAAAAAGCCCAATTTTCCCCAAAACCGGCAACACTAACGCAATCAATGTTTTTCCGATTTTCAAGTTGATGTTACCAAATCTAGCGAATTTCTACCAAATCTAGCATAAAGTCACTAGAATTCTCTAACCTATGAATAAAACTATTAAATTCGTACATTTTTTTATTATTTCGTATAATTGTAAAAATGAGACAAATTTCGTTCATTGTACGGACAAATCGTACAAGTTGGCAGGTATGCAATAAATAGCAAAATTATTATTTATTTATGCAATCATTGTTTTCTTTCGTAATTTGTGTATGACCCCTAAAACGTTATCTGCTGACATGATTTTTCTCCTCTGAAAACCCATGTCAATGCATCGAAAAGTGGCTTAAGTCAGCATTTTTGTCTTTTCATATCTCTGGGACTTTTTGTGATAAAATGCTGAAATTTTGTACATCACCTTATTAGTGTATGGGAGCACCTTTTACTAATTGGAAATGTTTTTGTATAGGAGCCGTATAAAAATTTTAATTTTGTATTTCTTAAAATTTCCCTTGAAAATTTTAATTGATTTCATGAAATTCTGTACCTTTTTTTACGTAACTTTATAATTTATTATATATGTCTAAGATCAATATTTAAGGAATAAAAGCCGAGGTCAATGTTCCTATATATATATATATATATATATATATATATATATATACAGGGTCCGCGCTAGCCATTCGCCTACGCGCCAAATGCGAAAAGATCGCAAAACTGGCGATAAAAAAAATACTTTGGCGAAAAAAATGGCGAATGATTTTTTGGAAACTGTGAAAATTTCGTAAATATTTTTTTGGAAAGTAATATGGAATAAAAGTCCGATTTAATTTGGAATAAAAGTCCGATTCCAGACAAGTAGGCCTATGATATACGAGCGTTGTCTCCCGTCTGTTTTGGGAACGCTCGTTCTCGTGTGACAAGCTCCAAGTATTCTTTAATTCCCAGCACGTTGCTCCTCAAAACGGACGGCAGACAGCGCGCATTCCTGTCTCTCAAGCGTCCTTGACTCACCGCGGCAATCAAAACATTATCTGGATTCCGTCCGTTATGTGAGCCGATTTTTTTCGTTAACCCCGAATCGCACAACCGTTAACCTCCAACACAGTTATTAGATACTCTCCTATAAACAAAACAAAAAAACACTTTCAACTTAAAATCCTGCATTATAGTTTTAAGCAATCCGTTACAGAATTATTTCTGAAAAGAGCCATTTTTTGTCGAAAACGATCAGCCGTAATCAGAGAAACAAGTGATAAACATCGAACGAAAATGTTGTATATTTTTTGATGATGCGTATACAATGGTAGTCCGGAGCATCTGGAGGGCAGAGAAATTAGGAGTGTGCGATTGCGTAATTACTACCGCATCGTTTTAGGATCGATTGTCTTGCGGGAAAAAATAACTTTTAGACTTACGATGTTCTTTTTTTTTCAGACTCCGCATATAAATCGCCCCCCTCCTCCACTTTGAAGCGTTTTTTTTTTTGTCACAAATTTCTCGACTTACGCGAGTATATTACGGTAAATAAAAAAGCATTTAATTTTAGTTAAAAATAAAATAGAAAAAAGGCAACTACTGATTATTATCACAGATGCCAATTTGCGGTTTGCTGTTTTTGTCATAAGTTGAATCGTAGTTTATCTTTTTGTTACGAATTTTTAAGCCTGCCTGGCTTGTTTTCGTTTCATCTTCATCATCATCTTTGTGGTTTTTATACGATCCTTACGCCTGCCTGAATTTTAAAACCGACATTAAAATTTATCCCTTAGATAGTTTTGGTGCCTAATTTTAAAGAAATATAATGATGATACTGCATATAAAAATATTATGGATGTAACAGGAATTGGTTTCACATGTCCTATGACAATAACCATCGTTAAAAGAGGCTTTAGTAAACAGAACATAAATTTCATTAAGTAGTAACATCAGAGTAAAAAATCTCAGTGACTTGATTCTTATAAATAGTGAAGGGCCAGATATGAAAGATTTTAACTTTAAGGCAGCTTTTGAAAATTGGTGTATAGTACAAAATTCGATGCTTGCCTGGTTTATATGATAATGAAACTATGTGAATTATAGAATAAATTTGTCATTTTTGTAACCCATTGTGATCTTTCATTGGTAAATACAAGTTTAATTTACTAATAACCTGTTTAATGATTAAAAAAATGAAATCTACCTATCTTTATATCTTGTTTAGAATGAAATTAATATTATTAGCTGCATTATGGCTTAAAAGTAAAAATTTTTTTACCGATGGCGATGATAACTTTGACTAATAATCATGTAATTTGCCTAATGATTTTTCAATTTGGCTAATTTGTTGGCTAACAGTTTGAAATTCCTAGCGCGGGCCCTGTATATATATATATATATTATATATATATATATATATATATATATATATATATATATATATATATATATATATATTATATATATATATATATATATATATATTATATATATATATATATATATATATATATATATATATTATATATATATATATATATATATATATATATATATATATATATTATATATATATATATATATATATATATATATATATATATATATATATATATATATATATATATATATATATATATATATATATATAAAACATGACAATTACAATACTAAACCTATTAAAGTATATAACGAAGCATTCAGGCATACACCAAATATATACAGGATTTTACTAAGGCATAGGTGCAATGCAGCTCTATTTTCCGAAGTAAATAACATCAGATTAAACGAAAAGAAATGTGGAAGGGGAAATGCCAGATATATTGCAGAGAGGAATAGCGACCTTTCATTCCCGTTTAAAGCTGTTTTTTTGCCTAGGCAACGCTCACGGAACCTATGCAAAACAATGATGAGTTCCCCGTATATGTGCAAATTGAAGGCACCCGAAGGAAGACAGACAGAAGGCAGACAAGAAACACAGATATGAAGAGATGTCAAAATGTCAAAGAGATACCCATTTCAACCAGACTAATTCAATATAACCCCTTAATGTACATCTCATTAGCTCATGCGTAAATCAAGATTCGCTGCTATATGATGTTATATTACCCATGTCACGTTTAAAGGAGTTGTCTTCTTCATTTTTGTTAAATAAGGAATTATAATAGTGCTTAAGGAAATATAATAGTGCTTTTTGTATGCTTTATAAATGATTCTTCTGTTACAATTAATACAATCTTTTTTGAATGTATTGTTGTTGAGATTTCTTTTAAGATGTCCCATGATGATGTTTCTGAATATATTTTTTGCTAAATTTGATTTCCAATCAATGATTTGATTAATCTTCATATTGTTACTTTCTCATTTATCGTACAATATAGTATAAATTCCTTTTATTCCGTTGTATTTGATGGTGATATCTAGAAAATTTACTTCGTCCTTGGTATTAGTGTTTTGATTAGTTCTAATTCTTGGGGATAGAAGCTGAAATCAAACTCAGGAGAATGCATATAATGTCTCAAAAGCACATCATCCACATATCTAAAATATGGCAATTCATGTAATATGTGATTGCCCCTTTCAAAGAATGACAGATATATGTCTGCTAATATAGAGGAGCATCCCCCCCCCCCCTCATAGGGATGCCCTTAATTTGTTGGTAAAATTTATTGCCAAGTATATTTTCATATAATACTAATCGTATAAGATCTATATATCTACGATAAGTAATGACATTCTTTAGATTATGTTCATGTACCACAAGAAGTATCTCATATAATTTGGAAAGTTCTATATTGTTGAAAAGATCTCAGAGATTATAGCTAGTAAATCACATTTCTTTATTACAGAATTTGAGACATTTTATGATGTCATAACTGTTCTTTATCATAATGGAATTATGCTGTAATAAAGCACCAACTACAGGTTTAAGGATATGTAAAAGTTTCTTGTTAGCCAAGGTTAAATAAGAACTGCAACCCACTGTTACAGTACGGAATCCCACTGGTATTTTATGCAGTTTCGCGATGAGGACCAGATATGGAAATGAAACAGTCCCAAAAAAGAAGTTCACCCTGAATACTTTATTACCACTTTTAAAAATAAGTCATTTGAGAATATACCTTTCAATTTAATGCTCAATCAGTTAAATGATTTGATACCAATAGCTAATATCAACGTCAAGCTCACTTATCGTTTTGTATGTACAAATGGAAGAAAGTTTTATAACTGCAACCATTTAAGTAAGAATACATCTCTATATAATTCAACAGTATGTACCATGACAGTATTCATAAAGATATTTACCACAATCATATCATCACAGGTAATCTTGCAATAATAGAGGATCTACAGTTAAGAAATATGTTTAAAGGGGGGTACTAAATTTCGTAACCAAGAATACAACCACGTCAAGGAAGAATTTAATTAAGATCTTGACATATTCACTTATAAAATGGCAATTAAATATAATTTACCACTCAATGCCTTCGATGAATGGAAACATCACATACTCAATGGATTTCTATCTCATTACCATAAAAAAGTTGAACTAATATCCAAATCATCAGTTCCAAGTACTATTAAGGATGTTCAAGAAAGATTTGTAATTACTTATACAGACAAAGTGGTTTCCAATTACGCCTTCACTTGCAAAAAATATTACCTTGATACCTTACAGAACTGTTCGGACTCTACTATGTATAAACCTTTATCTTATAATAGGGCTGTAATGTCTAACAAAATCAAAGCATTGTATAAACGCATTGGCATTTTTTTTAAAATCTGTTTCATTTCCATATCTGGTCCTCATCACGAAACTGCATAAAATACCAGTGGAATTCCATACTGTAACAGTGGGTTGCAGTTCTTATTTAAACTTGGCTAACAAGAAACTTTTACATATCCTTAAACCTGTAGTTGGTGCTTTATTACAACATAATCCCATTATGATAAAGAACAGTTATGACATCATAAAACGTCTCAAATTCTGTAATAAAGAAATACGATTTACTAGCTACGACTTCCGAGACCTTTTTAACAATATAGAACTTTCCAAATTATATGAGATACTTCTTGTGGTACATGAAGAACATAATCCAAAGAATGTCGTTACTTATCGTAGATATATAGATCTTATACGATTAGTATTATATGAAAATATACTTTATAATGGCAATAAATTTTACCAACAAATTAAGGGCATCCCTATAGGGGGGGGATGCTCCTTTATATTAGCAGACATATATCCGTCATTCTTTGAAAGGGGCAATCACATATTACATGAATTGCCATATTTTAGATATGTGGACGATGTGCTTTTGGGACATTATATGCATACTCCTGAGTTTGATTTCAGCTTTTATCCCCAAGAATTGGAACTTATCAAAAACACTAATAAAGAAGGACGAAGTAAATTTTCTAGATATCACCATCAAATACAACAGAATAAAAGGAATTTATACTATATTGTACGATAAAAGAGAGTTACAATATGAAGATTAATCAAATCATCATGGGACATCTTAAAAAAAATCTCAACAACAATACATTCAAAGAAGATTGTATTAATTGTAACAGAAGAATCATTTATGAAGCATACAAAAAGAATTACCCGATTAATTTCTTTAAGCACTATTATAATTCCTTATTTAACAAAAATGAAGAAGACAACTCCTTTAAACATGACATGGGTAATATGACATCATATAACAGCGAATCTTGATTTACGTATGTGCTAATGAGATGTACATTAAGGGGTTATCTTGAATTAGACTGGTTCAAATGGGTATCTCTTCGACGTTTCGACATCTCTTCATATCTGTGTTTCTTGTCTGCCTTCTGTCTGTCTTCCTTCGGGTGCCTTCAATTTGCACATATACGGGGAACTCGTCATTGTTTTGCATTGGTTCTGTGAGCGTTGCCTAGGCAAAAATGCAGCTTTAAACGGGAATGAGAGGTCGCCATCCCTCTCTGCCATTTTTATGTAATATATCTGGCATTTCCCCCTCCACATTTCTTTTCGTTTAATCTGATATATATATATATATATATATATATATATATATATATATATCCTAGAAAGTGTACCTGGCATTGTCCAGGTACACTTTCAGAGGTACAGAAACTTTCTGTACCTCTCGTGCAACATTTGTTATTTTATGTTCATGGTAGTTATATAAAACAACAAAATCCTTACTCAACAGGCGTGAAAGATTCCCCCCCCCCCCCACCTCCTCCCTACAAATCACAAAACTGAAACCCGTCACTTGCAGAAATTCTGCATTCTATGTTAAAATCTACCGACAGAATTATTCTTGCAAAACAAAGAAATTAAAATCCCTGAAATAGTAAAAAAGTTCCTTTAAACCCGAAATTTATTGCTATCTCAGCGAATTTCCATCCAATTTCAGTCAAATTTTAGCATAATACTTATAACGGTACTGTAATGCTAAATTAATATTAGTACAACATCTTTTACATTCCCAAAGTAATAAAAACTGGAATAACGCACTATAACACCAATAGATGGCATTACTTGTCAAAAGACAAAGAGCCCTTAAATCAGTTTTAACCTGTTAAGAAAATACCAAAAATTTAAGACATTGTTGGCTTAAAAAATTTCTAATTAATCAACGGATGGGTTTATGAATTTTTTTTTTATATTTAAATCAGCTGCTTAGAAAATAATATTGGATGGCACATCAATTTTAATATATCATAATATAAAAATCAGATAGATAATACTCAAGGTATATATTTTCTAAACTTTTCATTAACATTTGTCTATTTATTGTATGGACCCCATTTAAAGTTTGTTTGAAAGAGAATTCTTCGATCTTTCCAATGGTGTCAAGATGGAAACTATGATAATATTTTCAGTTGCTAAGGAACCTATATGTCAGAATACCACTCCAAATTGTAATTCATGCTAAAATATAAAATAACTAAAAAACTAATTCAAAATTTTAAGAAAAAATAATACCAAGGTGTACCTATTTGGGTCTTGAAGTACCTGTGTACCAAATTTAATGAATATTAGATGGCACGCCAATTTTAATATATCGTAATATAAAAATCGGATAAGTTTAAAATATCTGAAACTATATATATTTTCTAAAAATTCATTAAAATTTGTCTATTTATCGCATAAACTACATTCAAAGTTTATTTGAAAGATAATTTTTTCGATCCTTCTAATGGTATCAAGATGGAAACTCTGTGATAATATTTTCAGTAGCTAAGGAGCCAATATATTAGAATACCATTCCAAATTGTTATTCGTGCTATAATATAAAATAACTAAGAACTTATTCAAAATTAAAAATGAAATAATGCTGAGGTGCACCTATTTGGTTTCTGAAGTACCTGTGTATCAAATTTAATGATCATATAATGCTTAGATTTCCCGCTATGGACTGCACACAGATATTTTTCTTTATTATATTAGATAGAAGATAGATTCCGTCTTTATCACATGAAAAGTAAGAAATTAGAATTATAAATTGATTTCTTATAAAAACATAAATATAAATTTGTCAAAATGCTAGAGGATTTTCCTCCCTGTGGAATACAGATATGATGAAAATTACCACAATATCCTTGATGTATAAAATTATTAAATAAGATGAATTTTAATAGATTTTTTAGTTTTATAAAATGGACCCTTTTTAAGTTGGTGCTTGAAAATAATCTTTAAACAGTAAACTCAAATTTTTTTTTAAATTGATACGTCATGTCACAAAATTTGAGTTCAAGCACTCAAGAAGTGATATGAAAAATTGGCCCATGAATAGTGCAGTGTTCTTCAACCTTTGTCATCCTGCAGAACCCTTTTTTGTGATATTTTTTTTATGGAACCCTTCGTTCAGTAGCACATCCAGATTTGATTTTTTGGGGGGGTCATATTACGTATTACATGTTATGAACAAGGTGCGTCCCTGCCTTTGTTATAAAAACTTTATATAAGATATAAATTTGCATTAATTCAAACAAGAAGATAAATATTCCATATGAAGTATTTGTATTATACATACATATGTCATATGAAATTCAAAACAAACAAAAACAAAAAATAAAAAAATTAATGACTTTGTTGTGCTTGTTTATTACTGCACAATTATCAATATCCGGATAGATCGGTGATAATTGAAGACGCATATGGTTTTCGGCATTAAGACGATTTCTATACTTGGTTTTTGTAGCGACGTATGTGGAAAAGGATGTCTCACAGAGGTAAGTTGTTATGAAAAGCATCAATTCTTTTACTGCACGTTTGGAAATTTCCGGATATTCTTCCATTAATTTTATCCAAAATGGGCTAGTGCCATCCTGTCCAAATGTAGATTTTAATGTGGTGTCGGTACATATATCTATAAGTTGCTCTCTTTCTTTAATTGGCAAGGTATCTACATCACTACACTCATTAAAAGGATTTTCGACCCAACTTAAATTATAGCAAGTAGGGGAAAAATATACCAAAAATGTCTTTTGCAATCCAGTTAAATGTTCTAAAATATTATTTTTTAAATTCTGCTCGAATGCGACATTATTGGTTTCCAAGAAATTGTTTAAATTAGCAAAACATTCTGTATTATTTTTGGTGACACATTCCTCCCAAAGCTTGAGTTTCGATTTTATCGAGTTTACTTTGCTATTGACCTTAAAAATTGTACTATTTGGTCCTTGAAGTGAAGGATTAACTTTGTTCAGGTACGAAAATATATCTGCAAGGTAGGCTAGATTTTGAAGCCAACTAGTGTCATTAAGCTTTCCATCAAATTCACGTTCAGATAAAAATATTCGAATTTCATCATGCAATTCCCAGAGTCTGGTTAGAACCTTTCCCCCTTGATAACCATCTTACTTCAGTATGAGATTTTTATGTAAGCTTCCCAGATCTTCGCACAATAGGGCAAATACCCTGGCAATTAGGGGTCTAGATTTGATGAAATTAACCATCTTAACAGCCTCATTGAGAACTTCGTGCAATGCTATTGGTATTCGTTTAACAGCAAGAGCATGACGATGAAAACAGCAATGGCTAGCATTGATGTCTGGAACTACTTTCTTTATTCGTGCTATTACGCCCTTTATAACACCAATCATAGCCTTGGCTCCATCAGTGCATATATGATGGCATAAATCGCAAGAAATTGAATGTTTTTCAAAGTAAACATTAAGTAAATTAAATATTTCTTCACCTGTTGTTTGAGTTGGCAGAGCTTTGCAAAAAAGCATATCTTCATTAAAATCGGATATCGGATTCGTGTATGTATCTCACGAAAACTAACAAAATTGCTAATCCAGCCACATCTGTAGATTCGTCCATTTGCAAAGTAAATCCATCTTTAGCCTTTTTCAAACGATTTACTAGTTCCGATTCGCAGTAATCTGACATATCTTTAATTCGTCATGAAATCGTCGTATCAGACAATGGGACAAGGTCAATTTTGCTTGCAAATTTTTCACCAAACATGCATGTGATTAAATCTTTTGTGCAAGCCTTAATTAATTTTTCCACAATCGTATGAGCTTCGCCTTGTTTAGCTACGTGCAAACTAACTAAATAAGATGCTTTTAGTACATTTTTATTATCATCACAAATATACCTTTCAAAAGCATTCTTTTTCTACTTTAGTTCAATACATTTTCTTTTAAAATATTTGCTTTTGCCTTTTAAAGTTGGATGTTTAGTTTCCAAATGACGCTTTAACTGTGCAGGATTTAAACTGCTGTTGTTCACTACTTGCTCACATACTACACAAAATCCATTTGGCTCATTTTTATCACCAATCCAAGTAAATCCAAAATTCAAATAATCTTCATCATACTTTCGTTTTTTTTTCGGCTTGTTGATCCGGATTTATTTTCTTCTTCAATATTATCCGCCGGATCCAATGTTGGCAGAAGACTAGTGGAATTTTCAAGATAGCAAGAAGCTTGTTCTTTGGATTTTGATTCCAATTTTGCAGTTTTAAGCCAATTCTGCATTATATTTCTGAAGGATTTTAGGTTAAGTTCAAACAAAACACAATTTATTATAAAATAATTAATTTACTACCGCTTGCCTTTGTAAGAACTAAACATCAATAAATCCACTACACCAGGTATTTGAAAACTATTTAAAAGTGCAATGTGTGTCGTCCTCGTCCAATACAAGCGACTGAGGGAATGGATAGTTCTAATATGAAACTCCGATCGATGCACAAGTCCCAGAGACCGGCGCGGCATAGCTCCCTCTATAGTTGTGAACGCGGATTAATATTCGAATTGTAGTATCGACTCGCGGAACCCCTAAAGCGTTTGAGTGGAACCCTAGGGTTCCGCGGAACACAGGTTGAAGAACACTGGAATAGTGGATACACATTTGCGTTGTAAATTATTCATCAATATTAAACATATGTATTTTTAAATAAAAGACAATCACCATAATTACTCAAATAAGCAAATATTAAATCAATACTAAAAATTACTAAATACTAACCCAACAAGCTCTTTAATTGACTCGTAGAAAATTCCCCAGCGATGGCTGGAAAAACAAACTAAAATTGACAGGAAAAATAGACATGCAGAAAATTCATTAGAAATTGAAGATCATAGGCTAGGTGGAATAATTACACAATATTTGTCCACCCGGCCGTCTAAACAGTTACTTTACACCTTTCTGGTAGGTCAAACGGTCTGGATCTCAATAACAATATTTGTCCACAGAAATTATTTATTGTTTTACTTCTCATGTATATAAATTCAATTTTCTTTAATCTTATTTGACAATCCTTTTATACACACAGATTATATCATACTTGGACTTATAATTTAATCAACCATAGATATAGGTATTACCTTCAACAATATACAACACAAATATTTTCAAGCAAATATAGTTAATATTTAAAAATGATATTATTATCAGGTTATTAAACTCTACTTTAAAGTTTGTATGAGAGTCTGGTTGAGCACTGTGGTTAAAATGTTCTTTTGAACTTTTGTAACATAGTAGTTTCTTCAAGATCATATCCATAGTTGGAGCGGAACAAAAGAAAAATGGAAAAAACTTACATTTTCATTCCTGGGTAACTCGAAGTTTCTCAAACACCACATCGGCACATATTTATCATCTCGCATTCATGTCCCAAGTCAGCAGGGGTTATAAAAAAGGCACTTCAATGCTACATTTTTATTGTAGACTAGCAGCATACCCGTTCTTCGTACGGAGTGTATAATATAAAGAAATTTATAATTCGCAATCATGTGCAAATTCTGTTAAAATATTAAATTTATTGCTCATAAAGAGAAGTTTAAGAATATCTGTTCTCACTATGCAAAATTATCTTCACGGGCAGATCTGAAGAATAAAACATCCTGGCCCCTTTTGTATGCAAATTTACAAAAAAAAGGAATTGAATCAATATATGCAACCACGTACTACTTATATTGTCGCAGATTAGAAAATATGCCAGTGTGTTAGTAGAAGCTTACCCGTATTGCAATATGTGTCTCAAAAATATTTGCCAAAATAAAAGAGATGACATAAAAAATTGAAAGTATCAAAAATCCCCGTAATCTTAATACCAGAAGGTCGTAATTGATTCGAATATATGTCAATATATATCAATATATGTGCCAATATACCTGTACTACTTATATTCTCGTAGATTGGAAGATATACCCATGCATTTGTAGAAGATTACTCGTACAACGTACTATATATGAGTTTCAACAATTTTCGTCATAATAAAACAATTCCATAATAATTTGAAAATATCAGTAATCCCTGAATCAACAGTCCCCGAAAATATCAATAATAATGATGTTTAAACTTGAAGACCGTAATTGATATTATCCAGTCAAAAATTCAATGTCAATGAAATTTATTTTATATACATATTTTTACTATTCAAATCGGAAAAGATTTAATAAAAATCATATACCGCATAACATATTGGATCCGTTGCTAAGCGACATGATATCAATTGCTTTAAATAAATTTATGGAAATCATATCATCTGAATAATGCAATCTCCATGGAAGGTTTGGCGACATTTTCGTCAATTTAGCTATAACTTAAAAAATCGCTAAATTTATCGCCAAGTGGGACTGTAGAACTGAGAATCCCATTATGCGACAAATTGACGAAACGTCATCACAAAACTATGCCCTAACAAAACACAATTAATTTCATTTATTAAGCGCGATTTTATCAATTTCATGATATTTTTATGGATTTAGAAATATTTTTACCAATTTGGTGAAATTAAAAAAATTCCTTAAATGTGTTACTAAGTAGGATGGATGGACTGACCGACAAATGCTACAGAAACATCATTTCAGTACTCTATTCTAAAAAAGCAAATTTAATTTCATTGATTTGGGCCATTTTTATCAATTTGGAGACATTTCCACGAATTTGATAAAGTTTAAGAAAAGTTACCAAGTTATTTAGAGATATTCCGCTAAATTCGTAGCTCTGAATTTTCAGATCTGAAGAATAAAATATCCTGATCCCGTTTGTATATACTAAATGAAAACACTAAAATTGTATTAGAAGATACATACACCCGTTCTACTCTTTTTCTGCTTCAACAGTCGGCTAAATGAATTTATTGGGTAAACACAATATATGAGTTTATTAGCTAAACACAATATATGAGCTTGTAACCTCTTTGCTTAAATAAATGAAAGTGATGTACGCAGTCCGCAATATATATAATTAAAATAACAATCAAACCGTTCATTTATAAAATATATTTTTACATCCATTTATTTATTATACAAATAGAAAAAATAATAATAAATATTACCAACACATTTAATTTCATTCCATTGCCGAACAACATGATATAAGATATAATCTTCCTCATAAAATGTGAAATTAAATAGCCATTTTGATTTCTTTATACTTTTCATCGTTGAGTAAAAATTTGTGAAAGATGAACCATGGAGGTAGAATATTCCATTTAAATTCATGTTTCAAACAATTCATGCTTTCCTAAAGTGACTAATTAATGCAAAAATCCTGCACCAAACTCGGAAATAAAGTTTTATTTAATTTTGGCGTTTTAAACAAGCGATTTTCATCCTTTCCGTTTGGATAAACCACGGAGTCGGAGAGTAGATCTCCTAAGAAAAAGTTCCGTTTTTCATTAATATCTCGACAACCCCTGGTCTTAGAAACTCGAAACTTGGACAAAATTTATGGGGGACTATTTCAAGGCTATCTACAAAATTTCATTAAATTCGGTTCAACCGTTTTTTCGTGATGATGAGACAAACGAAAATTTCGTTTTTTACCAATATCTCGAGAACTACTGGCCGTAAAAACTCAAAACACGGACTAAATTTTAAGTGGGGCTATTTCTAGGCTGCCCACAAAATTTCATCAAATTCGGTTCAGCCGTTCTCCCGTGATGATGGGACAAACAGACAGACAGATTTTCATTTTTATTTATATAGATTCATACTTTTCCCTCACAGCCTATATGATAGTCATAGCACAACTCAGCACGAATCATAGCATACAAGGTTCGTTTTTTACCACTCGAATATTTTATTTTTGCCAAATTTCTTCTACAAAACTAAATTTGGCCATTTTTATTTACAGGGTCCTTTTGTCCGTAAGTCTGACTTGGGTTCAGTCTTTTTCCTCTCTGCTCGTGTCTTACCAGAAAAATTCTAGCTAAGCGCCTTGTAATGCTATCCCACACCAAAGTTAATAGAATATTAACAGGTTGTCTCGTATGCTATTCTCTCCATGCTAACATTTCTGGTTGAGCTGTGACGTCACTGTTACGCCTTCCAATCTGCGGAACCAGCAGCACTTCATAGAAAACATTGGAAAATAACACAGTTTTATTAAAAAATTTCTCACTTTAAACATCAATGATATAAATGAAATGTTGCCTCAAATTTGAATTCAAAATTAACTAAATTGCTGTAATAAACGGTTAATGTGGAGTCAAAAACAGCTGTTTGCCAAATTATATACAAAGACAAGGATATAAATTTTCTGGGTGACAAATAATTGAGTTTTTTTATTTTAAACAAAATTTACATATTTCATGCATAAAATGACAATCATTATTAATATTTTAATTCTCAAATATATTGCATAAATTCGGATTTTAATATAATACTTTTAAACAATTACTTTTACAACACATTAAAGGTTTTGAATGAAATGTCCCGTCCAAATTCATTAAATGAGATAGTGCACTGTACTGTCTGTATTGTATATTAAAGAAATACAAGAAAGATCAATCATGCATAAAGCATTAATTATGAAACACTTTCCAACTTCAATGCAATTTTATTTAAATATCTCTAAAATGCGATACATTCCTCGGTAATATTTTAAAAATTATCACAATACTACATTAATTTATTATATTTGATAACTTAAAACTTCATCGAAAAAAATGAATTTCATTCAAATGACGGCATTGAAATATAAATTGCCTAGTTTAAACATCTCTAAAATGCAATAGATTCCTCCTCGGTAATATTTTTAAAATGTCATAATACTACAATAATTCAATATATTTGAAAACTTCATTGACAACAAATGAAATTTATTCAAATGACGTCATCGAAATATAACACATCTGGCTCTCTCTATAAAAGCAGTATTTCATTCATAAATTTTTTTCCATTCATTTCATTCATCACAATACTATAATAATTTATTTTATTTTAAAAGACCATTTAGGTACAAGTAATTAAACTCTATGCTTAAAACTTCATTGAAAAAATCGTCTATTTCATTCATATTAGGTATATTGCAGACTCCATGAGCTAAATAATTTTGTGGTAAAGAAATGCAGCAATTCTTATACATTCATTCTACATCTGGTATTTACATTCTTCATAAATGAAAATTAGGCTTCGTTTTAGAAATAATCAAAGTTGGATGATCATTTAAACTCAAATATATTGTAATTGCGTTGTTTCAATATGTGATGCACATAATTTAAGCAGAAATAAAGCTGTTTTAGATACGGACACAACACAGAATATGAATTAAAAAGAACTTTAAAAATCACTATTTTGACACAAGATGGATGCTATATTTTATTTTGAAGATGGTCACGTGATCTCTTCATATAAAAGGTGTAATTATTATTTTAATTTTTATTTAAAAAGTTACTGAATATATTTTGCTGAAATTTTTTTTATATATTTTATGGGATAATTTAAACATTTCCTAAAATTTTTGAAGCAATTTGGGAATTTTAAATCCGCTTTAAAAATGCTTAAAAAATTAGGTCCCATAGGGTTTAATGTATTTCATTTTTTCAACCCGGGTTCAATCCAAAACTAATTCATTTATATTCCCATAGGTCCCACAGATCGTCTGAACAACATACTAAAATTTCATTTTGTTATTTTTACGGCAGTTATCGTGCTAACGGATAGACAGACAGACAGACAGAATGAACAAAGTCATAAACACTTTCAACTATGTTGTAAAGTGTTAAAAAGTCTAAAATAAGTTAAAACTGATAAGAATATGTTAAAATAGAATTAAATAAGATTTTTTCTATAAAACTCTCCATACTATCGTCATGAGTTTGCGATTTCATTCATATTTCTTTAAAAATATATTGATGTAAAGTTTCTTGCATATAAATTTTATTTTACATATTCTGCCCAGTAAAAGTAAGTGTGCCATTTCGTTCTGATTAGTTCCTATACAAAAAGATATTTGAACTTTATAATTTTCTGAAGAATTTCATTGATTTGATTTACAAATATTTAGATTGTAACATTATATGCCTAGTGCATGCAATTATATTTCTATTTTATATGCTTAAAACCCGGTTTCAGTATATTTAATGATATATATGTGTTTAATTTTATTTATTTGTAGCTTTTGTGAATCCATTTAACTTTCTGTTGTGGTAGAGATATTACCGTAGAATGCATCAATCCGCCCCCTCAAATGTGACGGAAAATCATGAAAAATGAAGGGGGGTGGGGGTGATCACTTGGAATTTTAAGCTAAAAGAAACAAAAGAGTTATTTTTATCAATACATTTATTTTAATCGAGGACATCTTTTTTTTCTATTTTTTCTTTGAAATTTGTTATGGGGAAAGGGGTTTAAAAGCTTGAAATTAAGATCCTTTCAACGTTTACTTTACAATAAATAGCTGTAAATGTGTTATTTTAATACGACTGTAAATCCATTTTTGTTTATAAAAGTATCCATAAAATTACATTTTATAATTTCTTTTAACATATGAATATTCCTTTCTTGAACAAAAACCATTTCTACTGCATCGAAACTACTCCGCTATGGATTACGCATGATGGAGCCCATCAATTTGACGAATAGAGATATGAATGCCTTGACAGAAATTTTATTAACAACCCAAATTTTACATGACTAATGATTGTTATTGCAATGGTTTGATAAAATATGTGCTTATAAATTTAAATCAATTATTGTTTTTTCTTCAGAAGATTTTGTGTTTCCTAACTTTTTCATAAATCAGGACAATATAGTTTTTCTAAAACATGTAAAATTTTTGGGCTAGACAAAAAGCTATGCATTGCATTGTCTAGAAATACTATTTATCCTATTTTATTCTGCATTCTTCATGCTTGTAAACCTCAGAATACAGTCAATATTTAAATCATGAATGATTTGTGCCATTTAGATTAGAAATATTATGTTGATATCCCTCTCAAACCAATTCCGATAATGAACTTAACAGTTAGTGTTAGTTCCTCTTTTATGAACATTCAATAATCTTTGAACATGGCAATCAGTAATGTTTGTATTAACTTCTCATGATTGTAAAATTTTCATGACTTCTCCCCTTAAGAAAAATTTGCTATTTATTTCATACTAGCCGCCTTTGGCGACCAGCCTGTTCGCTACCCTTGAAAATTCTGACCGTGGCAAACTCGTTGGCGCGACCTACCAGAAAGGTGTAAGGTAACTGCTTGGAAGGCCAGGAAGTGCCACACAATTTAGACCGGAACCCAATGGGGGAGGCATCCAAAGAGACCGTACCCTCCTTCCCCTACCACAAACCTCTCGGAAGGACTTGCAGTCCCACACGTTTAACGTGATCGTACTCCGCGTGAACACGGCTGCAGTTTTGGCAATGGCGGGAATCGAACCCGGGCCTACCGAGTGAAATTCCCGCGCGCTAACCACTGGGCTACCGTGCCATCCGCGACAATCTCCATAACTTTATTTTTATTCGGCAATTTTGGGAATCGAACCCGGGCCTACCAAGTGCAAATCCCGCGCACTAACCACTGGGGTACTTCACCCTCCGCGATATTCTTCATAACTTATTTTTTATTCACCCAATTTAGACCGGAACCAAGTGGGAGAAGCATCCACAGGGACCGTACCCTTCTTCCCCTACCACCAACCTCTCGGAAGGACTTACAGACCCACATGTTTAACGTGATCGTACTCCGCGTAAACACGGCGGCAATTTTGGGAATCGAACCCGGGCCTACCGAGTGCAATTTCCGCGCACTAACCATTGGGCTACTTTGCCCTACGCGACAATCTCCATAACTTTCTTTTTATTCATCCAATTTAGACCGTACCCTCCTTCCCCTACCACCAACTTCTCGGAAGGACTCACGGACCCACATGTTTAACGTGCTCGTACTCCGCGTAAACACGGCGGCAATTTTGGGAATCGAACCCGGGCCTGGTAACTGGTTGGACGGCCAGGATGTGCCACCCAATTTAGACCGGAACCCAGTGGGGGAGGCATCCACAGGGAACGTACCCTCCTTCCCCTACCACCAACCTCTCGGAAAAACATACGGACCCATATGTTTAACGTGATCGTACTCCATGTCAGTGGCGGAAATCGAACCCGGGCCTACCGCGTGCAATTCCCGCGCGCTAACCACTGGGCTACTTCGCCCTCCGCGACAATCTCCATAACTTTCTTTTTATTCACCCAATTTAGACCGTACCCTCCTTCCCCTACCACCAACCTCTCGGAAGGACTCACGAACCCACATGTTTAACGTGATCGTACTCTGCGTGAACGTGGCGTAAGTTTTGGCAGTGGCGGGAATCGAACCCGGGCCTACTGAGTGCAATTCCCGCGCGCTAACCACTGGGCTGCCGCGCCCTCCGCGACAATCTCCATAACTTTCTACATATTCACCCAATTTAGACGGGAACCCAGTGGGGGAGGCATCCACAGGGGCCGTATCCTCCTTCCCCTACCACCAACCTCTCGGAAGGACTTACGGACCCACATATTTAACGTGATCGTATTCCACGTAAACACGGCGGCAGTTTTGGCAGTGGCGGGAATCGAACCCGGGCCTACCGCTAACTTCCCGCGCGCTAATTTGCAATTTAAAATGACCATATGCTTAATTCCATCATCCTCATTCCATTGTTTCATTGTTCCATCATTTAAAATATCCATAAAATTAAAATATCCATTTAAAATATCCAAAAGTTAAAATATACATTTAAAAAATCCAGATCGTCCCATCATTTAAAATATAAATATAATAATTTATTCAGAACCGTGACGTCACCTCCACCTTGACGTCCCCACCCACCACTTTCCCTGCTTCAGCGGGGGAGAAACGAAGCGGTACGCCGAGCGGAACGCCGAGAAATTTAAAATCATGACATCTTTAAAATTGCGATCCTGAAGGCAATTTTCATTATTTCTGGACCAGATTAGACTTGTAAGAATGCCAGATATTTCAGCTTTCTAAAAATGTAAATTATTAGTCGAAATTATGAGTACTTTTTACTATGCGAGAATTTAAAAACCAAAAATCGTTTTTTTGAGTCAAAAGTGACTTTTGTTTTAAAATCATAAAAAAATATTAGAATTTGTCTCTGAGATTTGAAATTGATATATGTTTACTCGAAATTCTCTGCTCTTTCCGATGGTGTGATTTGTTTTTTTCTACAATGTCTGGATCGTGGAGAAAAAGGGGCAAAAAGGTCAAAAAACGGTCGAAATCGCATAAAACATTAAATAACAAAAAAAATAATTAAAATTTTAAAAATCGGTATTCACGAATCCCCCCCCCCCCCCCCCCCCCCCCCCCGGTCTCCGATTGCCAAATTTCGTAGCTCTCCGATGCGCGGTCGCTGAACGTTCAATAAAATATCCATTCGTTCAATTATTTAAAATATTCAATATCGTTCCACAAATACATAAATACATCACCACAAAATCAAATACATCAAATACATCACCACAATTCAATCCACCATAATGCAATCATTTAAATTATTTAAAATATCCATAAATTAAAATATCCATTTAAAATATCATATAAATATAATCATTTCACCCGTTGTATACAACACATATCTTAATTCATTTAAACCCGGAAGGGCGGTCGGTCTCCATGGAGACGGGGAGAAAATTCAACGGGTGAAAACGCGTTCGCCGAGAAATTGGAAATCCTTAGGTCATTAAAATCGCGATCCTGTGAATATTTATAATTATTTCTTGACCAGATTGGACTTGTAAGAATGCCAGATGTTTGACCTTTCTAAAAATGTAAATTATTAGTCGAAATTCTGAGTACTTTTTACTATGCGAGAATTTAAAAACCAAAAATCGTTTTTTTGAGTCAAAAGTGACTTTTGCTTTAAAATCATAAAAAAATATTAGAATTTGTCCCTGAGATTTGAAATTGATATATTTTTACTCGAAATTCTCTGTTTCCGATGGTGTGATTTGTTTTTTTCTACGATGTCTGGATCGTGGAGAAAAAAGGGCAAAAAGGTCAAAAAACGGTCGAAATCTCATAAAACATTAAATAACAAAAAAAAAAATTAAAATTTTAAAAATCGGTTTTCACGTGTCCCCTTCCCACCCCCCAGGGTCTCCGATTGCCAAATTTCGTAGCTCTCCGACGCGCGGTCGCGAAACGTATAGTGTATAAGACAGACAGACAGACAGACGCACAGACACACAGACATTGCCTTTTATTATTTAAGATGTACAGAATTTATTAAGTATCTGTAAATTTCACATTACTATATATATACTATTTTATTTTATTCTATATTGTGTGTACACTCTTACTGAAGTAAATGTTTAAATAGTTTTATAAGAGATTCTGAAGAAACATTGAAAAGCTGTTCAATATTTTTGAACAGCTTTTCTCTCCTCTGCCAGAGAATGGGGCTGACAGTGACTTCACTAGTCTTTCCTTCCTGGAACAAGTTTTCCCTCCAAGCAAGACAACCCTATATAAGATATTCTATGAACCCTGACCCTACGCTACACTTCAAATCAAAAGAATCACTGTTCTCATTCTTCTTACTCTTTTTACAAAACATCATCGGATCTCTACTCATACACTTAATGGATGGCTTCATGCAGGTGGTGACTAATTACGTCTGCTCCAAACAAATCTAAAACATGAAAATTTTTCTTCTGAGTCATCATTCCCAGAATGGAATTGTTGTCACTTTTGCTTACATTGAAAGATACATGTACATTTGAATAAAATGATAGACCTCCACATCTCACAGAAACATGAAATTATGACATAAAATTAAGGTTTTTAAGCATAATTAAGGGCATTTTAAGCAGAATAATATAAAAAGTGTAAATTTGAATAATTCAAAAAATTGTTGATGATTTCTGTGGCAACACAAATTTTGATATGTTATAATGTCTAATTTACTAGAATTAGTGACTGAAAATAGATTGATTTATATGGCAAAGTCAGGGACATTTGAAACTGATTTTGAGCGAGTAACTTAATTTAAGAATTTTATCAAAATTTCTCTTCGTTGGTAGGTGCCGCAGCTCCAGCCCCTGAAGTCAATGTTTGGGAACAAAGGATGTCCAAAGCTGAAGCAATAAAAGCTATAATACCTCAAACTCAATATGATGAAGAGGCTATGCTCCGACGAGCTCTTGAATTAAGTATGATAGAAGCCAAAGAAGAAGAGATAAGAAGGTGAGCTACAAAATATATAATGTAGGGTTGGTCAAATTCTATTTATATGTAGGAATCAGTGTTTTATATATGTTATCATATTTTGCTTTGTCTATAATTTTCATAATCTTAATTTATTTTAATTTCTAGATAACAAATGGCAAAGTTAGAGATACCAAAAATTGTGTACTAGTGTTATCTGTATCATTGAATAAATGAACTATAGAATGTCATTTGCACTTCATGGAAACAATTTTGATAATTAATTTTTATGCATAAAGAGCATATTCCTTGCGGCAATTTGCTTCTATCTGATAGTCTTGATTTTTAACTATACACGTGAAAACTGATTTTTAAAATTTGAATTATTTTTTTTTTAGTTATTTAATGTTTTATGCGATTTCGACCGTTTTTCCCCCCTTTTTCCTCCACCATCCAGACTTCGTGGAAAAAAACGAATCATACCACCTGAAAGAGCATAAAATTGTAAGTAAAAATATATCAATTTCAAATCTCAAGGACAAATTCTAATAAAGATTTTAAAACAAAAGTCACTTTCGGTTCAAAAAAACGAATTTTCATTTTTAAATCCTCCTATCGGGAAAAGTTCCAAGAATTTCGACTAATTTACATTTTTAGAAAGCTCAAATATCTGGCATTCTTACAATTCCAATCTGGTCAAGAAATATTCCGTACTGCCCACAGGATCGGAGATTTTAAGATTTTCCGAATTTCAATTTCTCTGCAATCCGCTAAAGAAGTT
Organism: Amaurobius ferox; assembly: GCA_951213105.1. NCBI lineage: Eukaryota > Metazoa > Arthropoda > Arachnida > Araneae > Amaurobiidae > Amaurobius > Amaurobius ferox. The sequence goes on from OX578139.1 coordinate 130,446,367, forward strand.
CTTCACTAGCGTTTTCCCTGCAGAAGAAGGAGGGAAAGTGGTGGAGACGTCACGGTTCTGAATACGCAATGGCGAAATCATCGAATGGAACATATATTCGATATTCATCCATTTTATCGGAAACATGGAGACCACGCTTCCTGTGTTAAGAGCTTAGCATATGTATTATATACATCGGGTGAAATTATTATATTTATATGATATTTTAAATGGATATTTTAAATAATTTAAATGATTGAATTATGGTGATTGTGGTGATGTATTTGAAATTATTATATTTATGGATTGGTAGAACAATATGGATGATTGATGGAACTATATGGATTTTTTAAATGGATATTTGAATTTATGGATATTTTAATTTTATGGATATTTTAAATGATAGAACGATAGAATGAGGATGATGGAATTAAGAGCTTAGCATATGGTCATTATAAAATTTAAATTAGCGCGCGGGAATTGCACTCGGTAGGCCCGGGTTCGATTCCCGCCAATACCTAAACTGTCGCTGTGTTCAGGCGGAGTATGATCACATTAAACATGTGTGTCCGAAGAAAGTTATGGAGATTGTTGCAGAGGAAGCGGTAGCCCAGTGGTTAGCTCGTGGGAATTGTACTCTGTAGGCCCGGGTTCGATTCCCACCACTGCCAAAACTGCTGCCGTGTTCATGCAGAGTACGATCACGTTAAGCATATGGGACCATAAGTTCTTCCAAGAGGTTGGTGGTAGGGGAAGGAGGGTACGGTCCCTATGGATGCCTCCCCCACTGGGTTCCAGTCTAAATTGGGTGGCACTTCCTGGCCGTCCAAACAGTTATCTTACACCTTTCTGGTAGGTCGCGTCTGCGAGTTTGCCACGGTCAGAATTTTCAAAGGTAGCGAACAGGCTTGTCGCCAAAGGCAGCTAGTGGATAATAAGATTCACTAAGTATCTGTGCTAAGTATCTGCAGATTTCTGGCTACTATACTTAGTGACCATTAGCTGAGGGCACCACAGCTAGTATGTACATGTTGTTATTACATATTTTATTTGTATTGTTATTTATGTTATAGTGTATTGTTATGTACATTTTTACTTATTACTATGTTATACTTTTTTGATTATTATTTATTCTGCATATATATGCAATTTGTTTTCTCAATTGTAGGAAAATTGAAGAAGAAATTATTCTGCAGACTGAAACTCTAAAGCTGAATCCTGAGTTATTGGAGGCGATAGATCCATCAGATAGAAATTTCACTTTGGCCGGCAGATCTGAATTTGAATCTCCAACAACTTTACATTCATCTAATGAACTATGGTCTGAAAAAAGTAATTCGAATAGTGATAATGCAGCAGATTTCAGCAAAAAAGGGTATACAGATAATTTTGATAAAACAGAAAACTCAACAGATTTTAGCAGAAAAGAACATGTAACTGATTTCAGCAGAAGTGAATATACTGTTGGTTCTAGAGGTGCAAGGCCCAAAATTAATAAAATCATTGACAGTTTTGGTGGTTGGGGCTTAAAAGAATGCGATAATAAATCTAGATCAGAGAAGCTATCTGATTTTGTAGATGAAGTTATTGAAGAGGATTATAATTCAGTGTCTGCATACCATGATGCATTTGACAAGAAAAATGTCAAACATGATAGAAATGTTTATTCTAGTGAAGAACGAGATTCATGGAGTACTTCTAAATTAGCAAATTTAGAAAAACATGACCCAAGTTCTAATACTTGGGGAAATGATGATATTTTGTATGATGGAAAAGGAACATTTACTGATGTCGATGCTGCCAATGATACCTTAGATTTTGTCTCTCCAGCACAAAATGCCCAAAATAATGAGTTCTGTGATAATATATCACAGGATGAAAAGTTAAAGGATAGAAATATTTCAAAAGAAGAAACAGAGAAATTGCCTTATTCTGAAAAAGAAAAGCTGGATGTTAGAATAGACAAACATTCAGGTTATCAAAAATCTTTTGAGTGTGAAGCTGAAAGCTTATCTCATGTTGATCTGCAAAAACAAAATGAATCGTCTTTAAATAATTCTGTTTACCTTGATGAAAATCACTATATATATGGAGAGAATTACTATATGCATGAAGAGAAATCAATTTCTAAATCTTCTCATCCTTCTGAGCATGAGACTCTTAATTTGGCCAATAATCCATGGGATAATAAACCTATAAGTTGCCCAACCGTATTGGATTCATTTTGTGATGAGTTAGGCTGTAAAGAATCTGATATTAAACATTCAACAAAATCTGTGTTTGATAATGAAGATAACTTTTTGCCATGTTCATATTCTAACTGTCAAACTCAATCATCTAATATTTTACCTCCTCAGTCTGTTCCTAGTGTATCTGCCATAAGTAGCTCTGAAAATGAAATATTTAATGGAAATTCCCTTTCATGTGGTAATATTGAACCAGATAACTCACCTTTTCAGCCTGCTCCTACTTTTCCACCTCAACCTGCTCCTACTTTTCCAGCTCAGCCTGCTCCTATGTTGTCACTTCAGCCTACGCCTATGTTGACACCTCAGTTTCCTGTCATGAGTAATCCATTATTTCCTAATCCTGCTCTGCCTTCTATTGGTATGAATTTCAATCCAATGAATCCAATGCTTGGATATGTTATGGATCCTGTCATGATGCGACAAATGCTTATGCTTAGTAATCCTTTTTTTGCTAGTCAGTTGCTTGCTATGGAACAGTACTATAAAGGACTGGGCATGCAAGCAGATATGTTTTCCTTTCAACCTCAAGGCATGCCAAATCCAGCTGGAGTAATAGGTGCTCCAATAGAACAAAATGCATTTGCCAATACTGTGAATCCTATCAATTTTCCTAATGCCCATGATACACAGATTCAAAGTCAATATTCTAATGATCAGATAATTCCTGAAACTGAAAATGTAGATCATTCTAATGGAAAGTCATGTGGTCCTCCTCCAGGATTAGATGATGGTATGGTTTATTCAGGTTCAAACCAAACACAATTAATTGATGATGGTGATGGTGATTCATGGTATAAAAGTTTTTTGTTAGATGATGGTGCATCTGCCATACCTCCACCTAAACCTCTTGCTTCAAATGAGGAACAAAAAAGCTCAACATCTGTTCCTTATTCCAAAGAGTCAAGCCAAAATGCGTATAGTTCAGTTTATAACAGTAACAGTGCTATTCCAACTAATGTATCTATAGCTACTTCAAGTTTGCATAAAGTATCGCAAAGTAATAAACCATTATCTGCTGTTGAAGCTTGTATAACTAAAACGGAAAATACAGGTTGGAGTGATCCAGAAGATGAATCTGTGGGAACTCGTAGAACAAAATCAGCATATTCTTGGGGTGATGATGGCTGGGCTGATGATAACTTACCTGCAAAGTCTGTGAAAAGCTCTGCTGTATATGAAAATAAGCGTAAACCTACTTACCGTCAACCTGCCAGTCAACCGCAAATTAGCCGCTTTCAGCGACAAAACAGAAGGGATAAATGAGTTTATTCATAAAGTAGACTGCACGTATATATTTTGTACATTTTTTTTTTTATAAAGTGAACATGTGCTATTTTAAAGCAGGTATTTCTTTAAGTTTTATATGTAAAGATGTTGAGCTTAAACATGGTATTTTTCATGAAATGTGATATGAATATACTTTTTAGTCTAGAATCTGATTTTAATTGTGCACTAGTTTTAAAATAGGAAATAAAAACAGATTTGAAGAAAATGTGAAGTTTTTGAACAATGTACTGGAATATATTGATGAATATATGTTTGTTGGTAAAATACAGTTTTTAAAACATAATAAAAGAGCTTTGCACATTTTCGAGGAATATACTTCTTTGTAAGAATTTGTTTCTTTTTTAGTGAACACAATTTAAAGAAATGTTTCAGTTTTATGACTTAGTATAAATGCTGTTTTAATTTTCTTTTTTTTCTGAATAGTTCAGGATTTGTTACATAATTATTTTTTTAAACATTTTCAGGACACTTGTAAATTTGCAAAGGATTGAATGTTTGTATTTACTGAATTTTATATCTGATATCTATATACATTGTTTTACGTGTAAAATGCTACTGTGTTCACTTGTTAAAATAATGTATTGTTACTATTAATCATTTTTTACTTTAAAAGAATTCAAGAATTCAATTATAAAAATTTTAACTGCTACTTACTAAAGATAAAATAAAGTTTTGAATAAAAGGTTTTGTAATTTAAATCTTTTCTGTTAAATTAACTAAATTATGTGCAGTTTCATACACTTTTTATTCAAAACTAAGATTAGTATGATAGCTTTAAAAACTTTTAAAACTGAATGCAAGGAATGCTGGTATAGCTATCATGCTAAATTATTTTTAATAGTTCAATATCCTCATAGTAATTTGTTAAATGAAATTTTAATTTTCCTGTTCAGTTACATGAAGTGGTTTCACATTTTGATTATGACATAATAGCTGCGATTAATAGAAATAGCTTGTGTCAATTTTTATTATGATCATCAAAAACATGAATGCAAATCTTAAAAATGTATCAATTTACATATTGTTTATAACATTTATAATTATCAGGTGTCTATTTAAAAATATTCTGGAAGCGCACTCTCAAAGCCTTTTAAAGCTGAATTGCAAAAACCTATTCATTATAAAATTCTAAACTACAGAAAAATTGATCTTTCGTAAAATTCCAAATCGCAAAATAAATAAATAAAAATGAAACATTGCAAAATTTTAAAATCTAATGTTGCACAACACTTCAAATGCGATCCTTGAAAGCAAAATCAGTTTCTTAAAGACTCTAGGATTTCTTAAATGGTAATTTTTATTATCCTATCTGAAATAAATCTTTCACAAAATATGAACACTAGCGAATTCAGATTAAAAGTGTCACATGATTAAATTATTTATCTTCCTGCTGATAAGTTAATTTATCTTCCTGCTACAATATTTTAATAAACAAACTATGCAAAACTTATCTTGGAACTTAGTTGTAAATTTAAAGCTTAATCAAAACTAACGGATTTTAAATTGTCCCATATGATTTTTAGAGATAAAACTCTTAAATTATTAGTATTTGGCAAGATAACTATGTTTTGTTTCTTGAAAGACAATCAAGAAAATGTTCAAAGTGTATTCATTCCATGTATGAACTTTTTTTTTTAATATTAAGATTTTTTTAAACAGCATTTCAGATTAATAAGTAAAATACACTTAGTGCAAAGGATAAGGAGAATTTGAGCAACATATTTAAGTACAAATGAAATAAAATGCTGCATTATTGATTTATTTGTGCTTAAGTGATTTGCTCAAGTTTTCCTTAATATTTGAAATGTTGCATAAATAACTTCATTATTTTTTTGTCATTGAAATTTAAATTACATTTGCATATTAAATAAGGATTTTGATAACCATATTTTCTGCAAAGTATTAGAATAGCTTTGTTGTGTATATATTCTTATTTGCTACGTTCATTACTAGCGTTATCATTTAAAATAATCTTTTAAAATAAAATGTTTTCTATTAAACAAAGTTTATTGTAAAGTTGACTATAAAATTGTTTGATTTGCTTCTTATTTATTAATTAAACTATTGACATGCTTTGTTAGAATAAATTTTGTTAAATATTGAATCACTTCGTGGTAATAAAATGAATGGCAAATTTTTTTCATATTTTATAATCTCATAAAATGATGTGTCTTTCTCCTGGAGAAATAACTAACATGTTTCATATCATCTTTTGTGCAAAGTCTATGCTTAAAGAGTTTACTAAAATTACTCGTAAAGTGTAAAAAGCTAACAATAAAGTAGATAAAATCTTAATTTAAAAATCATTTAGTGATAAATAATTTATAAATAAACTTAAAACTGTTTAGTTCAAATTAAGGATTATTTTGTTTTACGTGTTAAAATGTTTATTTACATGTAATTTTTTTTAATATTTCTAAATATATTTAAATTTTAAAATAATTTAATTACTAATAATATTTTAGATTATATCGGTTTCTAATACATTTAAATTTTCATATATTTAATGGTAGAAACATTTTATTATAAAGAACCCTAGAAGGGAGGTGTATAGTTATTTTTGCTGGATTTAGATATTTGTCATAAAATGTAACTATTGAATTTGAAAAATATAAAATAGTTCAGTTTGCATTGTTTAATATAGCATTAAGTTATTTATAATATAACTTACAACTGAGAAATGTAACTGGTAACATCTAGTTCGGATTTCATAGTTAACTCGATTTTACTTTTGTTAACAGAGTATTTGTAACTCATTCATTACGTTTAAAGAAAATATGCCCAATATTTGTGAAGACTTTGATTTGTGTTATTGTAGTTATTTATAACTCCACTTCAGTTGTTCTAAAGGTAATTTGACCTAATTTGCTGTTAAATTGGATGTAATGTTTCAGTTAACTCAAAGTGCTTGAGTTGTGTGTAGCATCGTCGAATCTGTAATTTAATATTTTGAGTCTTGCTACTTGAATTTGAAGTGATATTTTTTATAGCAACATTTTTTCTTCAAGCAAGAAATATTAGGAACCATGTTAGTGTACAGGGTAAAATGTTTATTGATAATTGCGAGGTACTTGTTTATTACCTAATTACTCTGCTTGTTGAGAAATTCAGCAATGTGTACCTACAGTTGGCAGTGACCAAGCATGACACAAGCTGCTGAATGACAAATACAGGGTTATCTATCAAAATGAAAAAGACCTAAACGTGAGGGACATCTCTTTAAAAGTCTTTGCACCTAAAAGAGAATTTTATGTTAGCTTCTTTTTCTAAAATTTTAGAGTTCTATAATTCAAGAAAAAAAGCTATACTGCTTAAGAGTTAAATATTGATTCCCCTCCCCTTTGTTTTTACTGTATGTAGCATAAACATTTTTTTTTTTTTTTTACAGCATTATTGTTAGTTTTCCAAAATTATACACCTAGTATGCTCTGCATAACATATTTACTTGAAATTATTTTTTCTTCCAATTTTTCCTTTTATATTTTATTTCTTATGTATAAATATTTTAATTTTCACCCTGCAATATATTCTGTTATAAAAAGTTTGCTACTAATGTCTAAAATAGGTACATTTATAATTTATAAACTTACTAGAACAAATTACCTGACATCGCTCAGATCCTGCTTAAGCACCTGCTACTTAAATAATACATTTACAGATAACACCACTCAATTTCCAATTTACCTGTTTTGAAGCAAAATTACTCTTGTTTAAATCCAAAACCCCACACAGGTGCACAAAACTTCTCCCCATAATGTACAACTAACCGTACAAAGGAAACAATAATTCTAATCCCCCTCTACACACATACACAATCAGCTAATATTTCCCTCAACTATAGAAAGCAAAAAGTAATAAAAAAAAACCAGAATCCTTTCTCTACTAGAGAAGTCATAGCTTAAATTGCATTGAGAGTTCCCATGTGCATTGTGTGCAACCATTTGAGGGGCATATAAGCAGACATCCACTGGGAAGGGGATAAAAATGAAACGCATTTTAAATGAAATCTACAATTTCAATTTTTATGCATTTGCTTGAAAGTTCACAGATAATCAAATATAGTCATTAGAAAAAAAAATAATTATTAGAATGGGAAGATATGCATATTTTGCCAAACTATAGAATTGTGCTTTTCTTCCTTTTTTGGATGTGGTGAATTAAGTATCATATAATATAAAAAATGGAAATTTTGATGTATCTAAAAATAAATAAATGAATAAATATAAAGGAATTATCCTAAGGATACGGTTCAAAGATCACTAGAAAGAACTTTTTCAATTCTTCTGTTAATGCAGTGATGGAAACTCAGTGATAATATTTTCGATCGTGAGGAACAGATTTGTATGAATATCACTCGAAATCATGTTTTAACATAGAATAATTAAAAAATTAATTTGAAGTTTTAAAAAGTCTGATCAAGCCTTATTGTCCCAGTTTATGAAGTACATCTGTACCAAATTTCATCACAGTTGAAGCTTTCCTGCTATGGATGACAGACACACACACACAAACATCTTTTATTATGCAAGATTTTCACTTATCCCATTAAGGGTGTGGGGGTGGGTGTCTGCTATTGTTTAAATAACCCTGCAGTACACAGTAGCAGATCGACTTAGTTTCATTTGCTACCTAATTTAGATTGAATCCAATGTGCTTGACAATCACAGTTATCATACCATCCTTCCTCAGCCCATTGCCTCTTGAAAGAATAAGACCTACTGATTTAACATGTCCATACTCTGTGTATATATATAGTTTTTGTAGCTGTGCCAGAATTGAATTAGGGTTCTCTAAGTGTAATTGTCATACTTTAACTGCTGGGCTATCCCTGCTCTTTTTTTAAACTTAAATATGTTATGCAGTTACTTTCTCTTAGCATGCTTATGCGATACATTTTAATTACTAAGTTGTGCATATTCAATTTTATAGTTACTGTTTCCAATTAAGAATATACTGTTTTTCAGATGGTATGAATATATTTTATTGAAAAATAGTAAGAGCATCAATTTACTATTATAAATAAAGTATATTTAGATAAAAAAAAATTGTTAGTAAAACAGCATATCCATCTTCGGAATAAGAACAGCTACCCAGTAAAGAAATATAGCATTTGTAGATGGATGTTTTTATTATTAATATATTGGAAAATAAATATTGTAGTTTGAATAAAAATATTAGAAAAATTATAATGACCTCTTACTGTTTTTTTTAAATGCTCTCTACTTTGTAAAAATACTCCTCATATTTTAGGAAAGGAGTAAAAATACCCTTAAAAAAAATTCTTTGTGCTTACCTTCAATTAATAAAAAATCTAATAACGTATGTTTTTTTTTTTTACTTTTTACCAAACAGTTTAGCACCAAAAGTCAGGCTAGCTTAAGTAAACACAGTAACCAGTTTTTAAATAACCGAACCTGAGCAAATGACAGTTCTGATAATCAACCTTAGTGTACTATAGTCTGTTTCTTTTATATTGGTGGTTCAAGGTCACTCTTTTCCCTTCCTAACCTAACTCATAACCATAGCAGCGTTAGCCTCAAATGATTATGTACTCTTCTCCACTCCAGTTGAGGCTAGAAAAGAAAGTCCGCCTCAAGCTGTTATCATAAACTAATGTGGAGAAATGGAGTTTGCCTCCCGATTTTTCTAAGCAGCAGCAGAGGGGGGGGGGGGGATTTCAGTGACCTTGAACACAAATTCTAATTAAACACTATAATTCAGACTCTGAGTATAGCTTTGTTTCACGATCATTAAACATGTTCTGCACTTCGAGGATTTTGTTTTAAAATATTTTGTATTCTTCAGCTTTGCTGTTTTAGTATAATAATAATTTTCACAATTTTATGTGATTTATTGTATGACACAATATGAAGCTTCAGTGATATTTTGTTACCTAATGCTTTCAAACATTAATTTTGGTACATATATTAAAATATATGTTAAAGCTTTTACAAATATATTATTCTAGATACTCTAGAAATATATTTATTACGTCATGTAGTATACATAAGTTTTAATAAATTATTAAATTGCAATAATTTTTTTATGTAACTAAATTTCCATATTTTTATGCTTTAAATGGAGAGATCTTGCTTTAAAGTTCTGATTTTAAAAATATTTAGTGTATGAGCTTGATTGCTTTAATTTATAAAAGGTTTTATTTTACCTAAAAAATTTCAAAACTTGTATACTTTGAAAAGTCAGGGAGTTTTATTGTACAAGTTTGTATGGGTAACAAACCCGATATATCTGGATGTCGCTGGAAGAAGCACATAAGTCAAAAATTCCAATTTTTCTAACATATTTGATTTAAAAAAATATAATCTTTGTTATGGAAAAAGCACATAAGTCAGTCAGGCCTGTATGATGTTAAAAAAAAAGAAAAAACCTAAAATACTTATTAGATTTTGTACGGATATCAGTGGGGTAAAAAATATAAATTAAGAAAAGTTATTAATTATTTAGATTAAAAATGTATAGCAATCTCCATAAAAGTTAAATTTGTATTTTGAAAATAAAAATTAAAGTTCTCCTGAAAGTATCAAAATTTTCTTTCCTCGATATTCCAAAATCCTTGTTTTTGACTTTTGCTTTTTCCCACCAGCTCTAGATATTTCTTATGACATTCTCTCAAAATAAACATGTACTTTGCTATTAAGGAAAAACATTTGTTGGTTACTCCATTATTTTCGCCATTCTAAATGACATTTCTGGAATGCACATTATTTAAAAAGATATTATAGCATATTCATATTTTTATAATTATTTGTTCATTTAATTTTTTTTAAGTAAGATGTGTTAAATTAGTATAAGTATCTACACCCACAAAATCTTACTTGATGGCCATACTTAACAATTCTCTATCATATTTCATTGTGCAATATATATTGTACAAGATTAGAAATGAACCAATAAACTGGTTCTTTACAAAACTATTAACAGTTTAAAAAAAATCATGCAGGCTTGTCATCTTGCCTGGAAAACATAAAAAAGGTATGATTATCTAGAAAATAAAAAATTGATCAAAATAGTTGGAACTGTCTGAGAAATCTTTTAAAAGTTCAAAACCTGTAAAAGTAAGGCAATATAAAATTTTTAGCTAGCATTAACTCATTTTATATTCCTAAGATACGAGGCATGTTTTTTATGTAAGTACCGTTTTGCGATTCCGCCGCCGCAGCGCTACGGTCGGGGTTCCGCGCATGCGCGCTGGTTACCTACATCTCTTGCCTACGCACTGACGCCATTACAGTCTGATTCTTCATTGTATACGTTGTTTACTGAGTATTTAAGATGCCTCCGACAATCGTGAGTCCCGCCGATTGTGAAGTACGGGCTGTTATACGATTTCTTAGTGCTAAAGGCGTAAAACCGATCGATATTCATCGTGAGATCTGTGAAGTTTACGGACAAAACATTATGAGTGATGGAATGGTAAGGAAATGGGTGAGAGCATTTAAAGATGGCCGCACAAATGTGCATGATGAAGAACGGAGTGGGCGTCCTTCGGTCTTTAATGAAGATTCGGTGCAGAAAGTGGAAGAAAAGGAGAGAGAAAACAGACGCTTTACAATTTCATCAATGGGCGACTGGTTTCCTCAATATTCTCGTAGTGTTTTGTATCGCATTGTGACCGAGAACTTGAATTACCGGAAATTGTGTTCACGTTGGGTTCCAAAAATGTTGACGGATTTGCACAAAACCCAAAGTTTAGGCAGTGCATTGACTTTCCTTGAGCGGTACCACAATGAATGTGAAGATTTTTTAGACCAAATTGTTACTGGTGACGAAACATGAGTGGCCTATGTCACACCAGAATCAAAACAACAATCCATGGAATGGCGACATTCATCATCACCCAAAAGAGTGAAGTTTAAGCAAACAATTTCTGCCCGGAAAATCATGTGCACAGTTTTTTGGGACAAAAAAGGAGTATTGCTAGTGGAGTTTCTGCCTCGTAATGAGACAATCAATGCAGCGTCTTATTGTGAGACATTGAACAATCTGCGTCGTGCAATCCAGAACAAAAGACGTGGCAAGTTGAGTAAGGGTATCGTTTTGCTGCATGACAATGCCCGTCCACATGTGGCTAATCGGACCAAAGATCTCATCAAATCTTTTAAATGGGAAACTCTAGATCATCCTCCATACAGCCCTGATCTGGCGCCCAGCGACTACCATTTGTTCCTGCACTTGAAGAAAAACCTGGGTGGTCAGCGTCTTCAAGACGATAACGAAGTCAAAACAGTTGTGATACAGTGGTTAACAAGTCAGGCGGCAGAATTTTATGAGGAGGGTATTCAAAAACTGGTGCCACGTTATGACAAGTGCCTCAATATTCACGGAAATTATGTAGAAAAGTAGATTAAGGTACAGGCTTTCATGTAGAAATAAAATTATTGCGATATCTTTGCACGTCTTTTTTTAATTCCAAAACGGTACTTACTTAAAAAACATGCCTCGTATATTGTTCAGTTATGTTTGTCATGAATGTCTTGTCTGTGGAAGCATGGTATAAAGTAATCCTTCTGTTATTAGCTATTTGATTCAGTTTTTTTTTTTTTTTTTTTAATTTGGTTCTGGTATGTTTTTAACTTAAAATCTTCAACCTTTTTTAGAAACCCCGAAATTGGGTGACAAACCTGCTCATATCAAGTTTGCTATATTGTGACCTCATACCATATTGTACATTTTTATTTTTTGGTGTTTAAATTAAATTCATTACATTTTAAATATGTTTCATAACTGATGCCAAATATTTTTCACAGTTTAGAAACCTTTTCTCTGATTTTGAAAAAAGAAAAGAAAAGGAAAACTTAAAATGGTTACAGTTGAAAACCCAGATCATCCGACTCATCCAGTGAGTCGGATGGTCTGGGTTTTCAACTGTGACACTCCAATCAAGGGAGGAGTGTTACAGTTGTAATAACTCATCAACTCCAATCTTATTTGTCTTAAACAGTAAATTTTACATTTTCATTATCATGTAATATTTCTTAATTATTTCCGCTTAATTATTTAATACTAGAACAAATTACCCGGCATTGCATAAATCTTAAATAAGCTCCTGGTACTTAATACAGATACAGATACCACTGCTCAATTTCCAAATTGCCAGTTTTGAACTAAAATCATTCCTGTGCTAAAATAATTTCCATTTGCAACCATTCTGATTGTAAAATACAGATGCAATATACCCTAAATAATCTCTCAATCGTCGAATGTTAAAAATACTTAATGTTACAAAAGGGGGGGAATGTTCCTTTACCCCAGAATAAAAATCAAAAACTTATTGTTGTCTCGGAGTTTTCATCCAATTAGAGTCAAATTTTAGCATAATACTCGTAATGATAATATACCAAATTAAAAACATTAGAATGGAAACTTTTAAATTAACAAAGTTAGAATTCCAATAAATTAAATCCACTTAGTTTGCAAACAGCTGTTTTTTTTTATTGAGACAAAATGTTTGTCATTAAATCAAAACATTTTCTCTTGAATATCATCTGTGATGGCAAAGAATGAATGGATTTGATTTGACAAAATTGTGAAATGGCCAATTTTTAGCTTTAAAAGTTTGTAGATTTTAAACTATTGGAATTTTTTAAAATATCACTAAGATACATTGTCCAGGAACATGAAGCACCTCTGTAGCATATTTTGCCACTGTCCGACTCTTTGATTATCTGCTACAGACAACATACACTGACAGACAAAAACACTGACAAACATCTTTTACTATGCAACATTTATTAATAATTTGTTACATGGGTCACTAGGAAATTTCACAATTCAACATATAAATATTTATCTCAGTTAAAAACTATTAAAAATAAAAAATAAAAATGAATGTTGATTCTGGTTGGTTCTACTGTCTTAAAAATTCCCAAATCCTATTTTTTAACTTGGGGTGCTAGTTGCATTCATAGTATTCTCTTTCTGAAATATAAAAATATTGTTAAATATATGTGGATTTTTTTCAGGTAGGGGGGTTGAAGGTTTTTTTTTTATTGATATCTATTTATTATCGTTTTCTTTTGAAAAGTAAATTTGATTTTGGTTTTCTCTAAGAGTTTACATTATTAAGTTATCAAAATTAATTTTTAAGGATATCCGGATTCAGGGTTCAATATTTATAAATTAAATTTTAAAAGTGTTGTAGTATATTAGTGTTGTCTTTCCATTGTGCAATTGTATAGTTGGATTTGTATAGTATATATGCATTATTTTTTATCAAGGATTTTTCATGTATTTTGTTACATGAATTTACTATGTTCCATAAAAATTTGTATTTATACTTGAAAAGCTGTCTTCAAATGTTCTAAAAATATTTACCATGATATTCCAAAGAATCTAGCATAAAAATAATGGGTAATTTTATTTTTTCAGTTTGTTCCAACTGTTTGAGCTTACAGATATTTTTAAATTTTTATGGTGAGTTAAATTTATTCTTGTGTGTTAAATAAAGCTCTCTTAACTACAGGGTGTTCCATAAATTCCTAATTAGTTTAAAAATTCCTAAAAATTGAAGGAATTGGTATATTTGAATGCGGTTTGCAACAAAGTTAGTCTCATGAAGGGGGATTTTATTTGGTAGAGAAAAAAAATATTAGTTCAAAATTTTGTCAATAGAGGGTGCTGCACACAAGCAATCACAGAATTCCGTGGAGAACTACGTTTATTTGCATGAAGGCAAATGTTTACAAGTACATCACAGCACTAGAGTACTTGTTCTATGTGTCCACCATCACCACAAATGATAGTTTGCAAGCGAGTGACAACACCGTTAACTGCAGCATGTAGCATATCCGGATGGATGCAGAAGATTTCGTGGCGAATGGCATCCTTTAACTGCACTAAAGAAGATGAGCTGTTGCGGTACAATCGAGACAAAAATCTATGGGTGTTAAGTCCGGTGAGCGAGGGGGTCATTCAATTGTACAGTGACGGCTGATTAATCGTTCTTCAGTGACTGATTAAAGGTTCTGCTCAGGAAATTCTTCACTTTGTTTGCGATATGAGGAGGTGCCGATATTGCATGAATGTCACTGTGTCAGGGGCATTATGTTCCAATAAGCACGGTATCACTTTCTTCATTAGCATTTGCAAGTAGCTTGTTCCATTAATTGAGCACGTCTGCCAGCTTGCTTTTGCACAGGGCTGTTCAAAGAAGATAGGTCCCACAATAATGGACGCAGTGAATCCACACCAAACAGTAACACGTGGGGAATGTACGGGCTCCTAACTGTAGGCATGTGGGTTTTCCTTTGCCCAGATTCTACAGTTATGGCAGTTATGGGTATTGATTGTTCCATGCAATGAAAAATGAGCCTTGTTTATCCACAAGATATTGAGCAGTCATTGTGGATCTTCGTCGATTTTCGACAAAGCCCGATTTGCGAATTTCACTCGCTTAGCTGTGTCATTTGGTAAGAGCTGGTGCAGTGATTTCAACTTGTAAGGGTGCAATTTTAATACACCATGAAGGTTGCAGAATACCGATGTCTTCTGTATACCACTTATTCTTGCCAGTTCTTGTGCGCTACTTGCTGCACCTGTTGGCTGTTCCCTTAGAGTGTGCATTTGCGAAGCCACAACGGAGGTACAGACCTCTGACAAACATGGTCTACCACTGCAAGGATGATTACACAAACTTCCCGTTTCTTCGAAACATCGCACCAGGGAAACCAGTCTGGCAGGAGCGATTGGACCAGAACCTTTCTTCAATCTCTTCTGTGTCCAAAACCTTCGTAAAGTTTCAGCTGGCAATTCGTGGCTGAGGTAAAACAACTTAACCAATAGTGCTTTATCCGCCAATGTCAACATCACAATGAAAGCCAGTAACAGGAAAATTCAGAAATGAGCTTTAAATCATACACCCAGCATTTTAAAGGACTCTGATTTGCATATTTCCTGTGATTGCTTGCATGCAGCGCCCTCTATTGACAAAATTTTGAACTAATATTTTTCTCTACCAAAAAAAAAAAATCCCCCTTCATGAGACTAACTTTGTCGCAAACCGCATTCAAATATACCAATTCCTTCAATTTTTAGGAATTTTTAAACTAATTCGGAATTTATGGGACACCTTGTATATATATATATATATATATATACACACACACACAGGGGTTGCTCTGGAGTTTTGATTACTTTTGCCAACCTATTCATTTAAAAAAAATTGTTTTCATTTATAAATTCTTAAATTCCAAAGTTCATTGTTTTAGAAAGAACAATAGTATAGTAATACACACATTACAGTTAGTATACCACAATTTTTGGCATTGGCAGAATTCATAATTAACAACATTTTTGCCAAATTCTATTTTCAGTCTCCAAATTGAATATTCTTTTACCAATAGCAGTTACTGTTAAGGTCTATTTCACGTATAATGGGTTAATTTGTCATTTTAAGCTTCTTTTATACACTGAAATTATAATTTATGTATCTTATGAATGATGCAAAAGTTGAATTTTAAGCAATAATATTCTCCACAAGATTGTTACTGTATTCAATGCTGCCAGAACAGTGGCTGTCAGATCTAGAGAAATTTCACTTAAAAAGAGAATTTCCCACTTAGGGGAAATTTTAGTAAAAATCATTAATAGCATAGAGAAAATGGGAAAAAAATATAGATTATTGAAAATATTTTAATTTAAGTGATGAGGATTGTGTGTCCAATTATCCGATGTGGTTCACATCTGACCAGCATAATATTTTTTGTGGTCTGCATCCAATCCTCAAAAACATATAGTGAAAAGTGCTAACATTTGCCCTTTTTATGTAAAAGTGCTAAAATTGGCAATTTTCAAGAAAAGATTCTCAAATTTGTGATTTATTTCTTTTTTAATTTACTAAATTAATTTTTTTTTTTTTTAAATATTTGTAACATTTGCAAATATCGAGAAAAAGTGCTAAAATGTACAAATTTTTAGGTAAAAAATGGACTAGGATTCGCTAATTTTGAAAAAGTGCAATAAAGTTTGCGATTATTCTTAAAAGCACTAAATTTCGCAGTTTTTATGAAGCAGAGTGAAAATTCAAAATTTTCTCGAAAAAGTGCTTGATTCATGATTAAAGGAAGGATTTTTAGGAATTTGCTACGAGTTCCAGTGCAGTATTTATCAGTTAGTATTTTAAATCCCAGATCAGTATTTAACAGTTAGCATTGTACCCGGTGGGTACGTTTTCTAGCAAATAATACAAATGAGAATGGAAGTAAAACATTAATTTCTGAAATGCTTGTTTTGAGCAAAAATTGCACCTGTACTCAATTTTTTGCATTTGCAACCAAGCCAATTGTATAGTGCAATTTAATAATGGCTTATAAATACTTCACTGCTTGCTGAAAATCCCTTCTACTCTGTATTTAAAGTATGAGATAACAACTGGTGATACCAGATGGCACCATCAGCAACCATGCAATAGAACTTCCTGTTCACGGTACAAATCTGCTGTGAATGGGAAGTTTCTCAATTTAAAATAGCTAAAAAACTAATTTAAATAAAAAAAGAAAAATTCGTTTTGAAGTATATGTGTACCAAATTTCATATCTGTACGATATTTAGATTTCCCACTACAAATGACATAGACAGGCATCTTCCTTTATTATTATAGATTGAAGTGAAGATGAATATTGGACTTTATTATAACAGCAATCATTATTCATATTTACAACAATCATTATTCATATTTACAACAATCATTATTCATATTAACAACAATCATTATTCATATTACTATTGTAAACAAAGTGTTACTCTACTAAAATGGCTTGCAGGTCCAACTAAAAAGCTAAAATTATGTAACTAGGTAAAACGGGGTGCAGGGTGTGTCTTAAAAAGTGAACAGTGGAAGAATCTTTGAACTGTTGATTGTAGATACATAATTCCAATTGCAAAAATGCTTTATGATAGAAAGTTATGAAATGGTAATTTAAATGTGTAATATTTTTGTAAAAATAAAAAAAAATTAACTTTTTATACAGCTCCTCTTTCAAAAAAAGTTAAATTACAAAAATGTTGTCATTATTTTATTTATTCAAACAAAAGATAAATTTGGATCTCAAAACTTTAAATTTAGGAAGAAATAAATTGTCAAACATCCTGACTTATGCCGCTTTCTGGTGGTGTTACGATACTTTTGTAATCATCAAAATTCATTAATCCAGGGGCCGTTCACAAATTAAATAGATTAACGGAGATCCTTTATTAGGGTGTTAAAGTTTTCCATGATTTGTCTTCCAAACTATTAAAAACAGACAGACAATACTGGTTAAAAGTTATTTTAACACTTAAATAAGGTAAATAAAACAGATTGTTGTGATTACGCCATATGTCAAATATTTTTCTAACAAAATCTATAGAAAAATAAACATAACCTTCAATTTTTTAAATCAATTAGAATAATTTAAAATTACTGTTTTTAGTTAACTCAATAAGTTTCTAATGCTATACTTTTGTCACTGCTCTTTTCCACCAGAATGAGAGCCTTTATAGATGAATTGGTAAGGGCTCTTGCATTTGGTGTAACGGGTTCAAGTAGACTGATGGTGGATTCATTGGATGGAGGAAGATATTGTTCATTACTTACGGCCCTGACACTAGCATATGAATAGCACGAGAAATTGTCTAAAATTTCTATTTCATCATTTTCAGTTGGTACTCTGTTTTCCTAAGCTATATTGACAATGAAACAAACCTTATGATTGCAATCGACATGTCAGTCATAGAATAAAAACTCTGGAAGGATGCCGGCTGTATGGGAAATGAAAGTATTCCCTCATTGTATTACTAGGAGATCGATTGAATTCACCAGAAGTCAAAATCATCTCACAGCATTTGGCATTACTGAATAGCATTACTGCCATAATTCAAATTTAAGTTAGGTAACCGTTACTTGGATGCTTAAATATAAACTATGAATTGCCATAATAGCTTTACCGAAATATCTATATAAAATGAATTTAAAGAAGTGGTAAAAATTTTAGTTACTATTAGCAACCAAAGTTGATTTGGGGATAATCCTTATTTCACAATGTACATTTTAATCAATGACAACTATGTCGAATTGCAATGTATTACAGTCAATTTTTTTTTCAGTTTTACTAATGATATGGGTAGCATTTTTGTAATTTGATTTTTTTTTTATAGAAGAACTGTATGAAAGTTATTTTCCTTAACTTTTTGCAAAAATATAGAACATTTAAATTACAATTTTATAACTTCCTACCTTATTTCCTACATTCTTGCATTTGGAACTATAGGTCTACAACTAGCGGTTCAAAAAATCTTCGACTATTCACTTCTTGTGAAACACCCTGTATAAATATATATACACACATTAATTACTTGGTGTTAGTTATTAATCCATTTCTAATATATATGTACTCTGTGTGAATATATATATATATATCCAGACCCAAGCATTATAAATGAAGTAAAAAGTTATAAAAAGGAAGTTTCAGTGCTTCATTAAATATTCTTCATTTGACTTATGATTTCAACCTACTGATTCTTTTTAAGTGGTTGCTACTGTACTATTTGTTTCAAAATCATGAAAATTCATCAATTTGAAATTAATAGCTGATGAAATTGCAAAGCTATTAAATTTCACCAAAATAAAACATTTTAAAATTACTGATTATCAACATTGCACCATTTTTAATTAATTACACATATCAAACATTGTTTTTAAAGAATATTGTCTTACAAATGGGTGAAGGTTTTAAACAGTTTTAAATCCAATTAAGATGGAAGTTAAATTATTCTATATCTCCTAATTCAATTCTCATAAGATTTTAGAAATTCTTTTATACATTATGATCAATGTAGTTAAATTGCCTTAACACTAGAATGACGGAAGCTGTCATTTTGGCCGCATAACTACTTTGAGAAACGATTCCCCCAAAATGGCTAATCCCAGCCCATTGAAATTTTATGACTTAACACAGAAGAAAATAAGAAAAGTCATAAAAGTTTGATGGGCTGGAATTAGCTGTTTTGGAGGAAACGTTTCTTAAAGTAGTTATGCCGTCAAAATGACCACTTCAGTCTTTCTAGTGTTAATATTATCTTTCTAAAGATAATTTATAATATTTTTTGTAGTATGAAGTTGTAGTAAGATCAACTTTCAAATGTGGGATGAATAATTCCCATTTTCTATTGTGCTGCTTCTTCACTTTTGCTTATTTCTGATACTAGATTAATTTAATTCTTTCATTATTTCCTGTTATCCGTAAAATAATGATTTGATAAAGTACTACAAGGATAGAAATAATCTTTAATCAAAATTCTGAAAGTTAATATCTCACAAATGTTTCCTTTATTATTAAATTCAGAACTTTAAAATTCAAACTGTAGAATTTCATTCATATATGATTTGAACCTGCTGTTTCAGTTTAAGTGGCCACTTCTGTACTATTTGTTTTAAAATAAGGAAAATACATTTTTGTATATGATCTGACCTTATGTAGTGAGTTTTAAGTTTGGTTACTACCCATGTTCTAGGTTTATTTGTGTTGTTATTCATTATTTATACTTGTTTTACATTGATTTTTAAGTTCTGTTATTTGCAGTCTGTATTTTATTATATGTAGTTTGAATATTATATGTAGTCTGAATATTATTATATGTAGTCTGAATATTATATGTAGTCTGAATATTATTATATGTAGCTTAACTGTTTAAAAGGCTTAAAATATTTCGAGAGTTCTTAAAATTCTGCTATTTTTGTTAACATTTTGATTTGTACATTTTGATTTGTAAAAAACTCCCCCCCCCCCCCCCTCAGAATTTAAGATAATGTGTCATAATATTAAAATAATTTGCATGTAATATTTTAATGCTATTTTCCACATCTAACATTCTGTTTAATTGGCTCTTAGATAAAATTTTTAATTCAAAGATAGAAAGTTATCTAATCCAGCAAATAATATCTTTAACTTATGTCACTGGCTAAAAGGTGCTGGAGGAGTAGTCCACATTCCAGATTTCCTCAGAATTCAGATGGAAAATGAGTGATTATTGTAGTGATATAAAAATAGTTGAAAATATAAACAAAAATGTCTAAAACATCTCACTTTAACATTCTAAAAAAATATATATGATAGTGAAAACGAACATACATGTTATGTATATTGAACTTGTAAAGGGACTTCAAATGACTTTGTATGAAATCACTGTATGTTAAATAAAATATTACTTGAATATTTGCTTTAGAATTAACAGTTTATTTTCCTTTTTTTTTTTTTTTTTTTTTTTTTTTTCAGATTTAAAGTTTTAATACTGTCTTTCCCTAAAAGTTATCTGTAGTTTTATATTGGAACATTTATTTTAAATAGGAATAATAAGCAGAAATCCCATATTATAAAACAAAAGTAATAAGTCAATGATAGTTATTAATCTAAAAACAATGTAATTGTACTTTGAATACCCAGTTATGTAATGTTTCTATTTTTAAATTTTGCAAGATGCATAATTTCAATAAGATTATTACCTGTGTGTGTGTGATGTTCCCCATACTCTCGCTTGAAATGAATATGAAATTTTTTTTGTAAAATCTAAGTTTTTATTTTTATCTATTTTAACTTTGTTTTTGATTTTCATATCAGTTCAAGGTGAGTTAAAAATTTTATGTCTTGGATTATTGGACTTAATTCATAATCATGAAGTTTATATTAGGGCGGGTAACTCACGAGAAATTATGACTTAAAAAAATTTAAATTTGCTTCAAAAATGAAGAAATTTTGGCACATAATTCTATTGAAACATTGCAGCTTGAATAAAATCTTACACCTCACACTAACATGTATTGATTTTAATGCTACTTTTAATGGCCTGTAAGCATTTTAATGGAGAAATGCATCCACAAAACAATTGTACCAGAATGGAAAAAAGATGTTAGCCTGTGCTGGTTTAATTTGCAAAAATATTGAGATAGAAATACTTTTTTCAGATATGTCCATTTATTTTGCATATAGTCATCTTTATTTTGAGTCTGATAAATGAAATGTTAAAATGAGTTTTATTACTATGTATGTGATATTTGTGATAAGTATTAAAGATCTCTTTGGTATGTTTTATACAACTAGCAGGGAATTTGTTTCTTAGTTATATTTACGAAAAATGTATGATTTTATAAAATAAATATTTAAATTAATATTTCAGATGTTGACTGTCTTATCTGAATATTAAAGGACTGCATAAGCTAAAAGTGATTAGCATATTAACTATTAATATGTTAAATATATATATTTTTTATTGGGAGTCATACTTTAACACAATTTTACCCATGATGGATTGCTGCATTGCATGTGCTATAGATAAAAAGTAAAACTTGTGTAAAGATTTCTTATTCTTAAATAGTTTACCATGACAAACCCAGCTTAAGTGAAATTTTGCTTTACAGCTTCATTATCAATCCTTACTTTAGCTTATATTATCATATACCTTATATTTATATTAGCAAATATTTGTTAAGTGTTGCACTAATGATGATTATAAAAACACGCACAATAATCTTCAGAAATGTGGTATGTTATGAAAAATTTGCTAAAAGGAGCGTCATTCACACAACTAGAACTTTATATTATGAAACTGGATTCTATCAATGCTATAATATGCTTACAAGTTCGTTGCACATTTTCAGATCTTTATTTATTTCATCAATGTAAGTCAATCTCATCTAACCTTAAAATAATCAGTGTTTGTCATTTTTATATTTTAAAAGTGGTAGTACATTTATATACCTGCAGTTGCTTTTAAACCATATTTTTTCCAGTATAAATACCTTATAATAAAGATAATATGTTAATTTCATTTTACATTAAATATTAGTAAGCAGGGTGTAAAAAGTTAAGAGCCAAAGAATGTATTTTATGTTTATTTTTTTTAACACTCCATTATTTGATATCTTGATGTGATATGATTTGTATTTGTTCTCTTTGGGTTCTGTTTTTGTTATAAAAATGTATTATTTTCTTAATGTTTAATTGAATTCATATGAATAATACTGGTTAAATTCTTCAATATCTTTAGGTGCTATGTATGCATATTTCTAATAAAGAGATTTTAAAGGAAGAATATAGTTCTCCTACTTTTAAAATACATGTGACATTTACTTCCCTCACAAAAAGTAACTGCTGATTTTGTGTCAAACTCACTTTAAATTACATATCTTAAATTTCAAATGTTTTATAAAAGGTGCTGATTATAATAACTTTTTATTTCATTAGTTTGTCATAAATTTTATGCAATTGATCTTTAAATCAATATCAATTGTAAATTACCTTTGGTATAGTTAAGTAATTGTGACTTTTATTGATAAAATGATCCTTGTCAGCCACAGATGTATGTCTGCATGCAAAGTCTGAATTATCAAAAATTTCATCCAATTTAAAATTAAATTTTGCAAATTAAAGTAATTGGTTACTAGGAATTAAAAAATAAATTAAATTTAGGGTACTTTTCCTTTAGATGGGTTCAAGCAGTAAATCGTCAAATATGGTTTAAGTATGTTATTTATCAGAATGACATGTTTCCTAACAACATTCTGTTTTTGTATTATTTGAAAATAAATTAAATTTCTATCTATTTTTTGTCATTTGTTTTTTATTGGAAATATTTTGTGATTTAGCATTCCAGTTTTGTGAAATTTTTTTATTTCGAGCCCTGGAGAAAATGCCTTCACGGACATAAGCCTATACTCTGTGTGCAATGAAATAATTTCAAGAATGAAAATTAAACTGACATCTGCACAGCAGATATAAGCCTGTGCTCTATGAACCATGGAACTACTGTTGCTATGTACAACCAGCAAGGCCGGATTTTGCAATTTTTTTAGAAGGCGAGTGCTAACGATTTTTGCTTGTACCCAACTAAAGAAAAGGTACCAAAGTTCGAATTCGAGTTTTCAATGAAAGAGCACTTTTCAAGCATACTTGAACTCGAATCAAACATTTTTGAGATGATGTGTGTGTGTGTGTGTGTGTCCATGAGCCTATGGAGACGATATCTCATGAACGAAATTTGGTATAAAAATTACAATCATTAAATACTGGAATCCTGTTGATTTTAAATGCAATCAAATGTTCGGAAGATCCCCAAATTTTTGTATGAAATTTTGAAAAAGTTATCAAAAAATCAGAACCTTCAGTAATGTCACATAAATAATCATTTATGTAGTTTTTCATTAGAAAATGATTGGCACAAACTTTAGAACACTAGCATATTGTACATTTTCCTTATAAATGTAACAAAAAATCACATAAAATTAAAGTATTTACTATTGTAAAATATGTTCACCTTTCATATGTAATACTGTGTAAAAAGCGTTTTAACATCATACTTGTGGATCTAGTTTGTTCCATTAGCAAGCGAAGATACCTTTGGTAATAGTTTTATATTTTGACACTTGACAATTCACAAACATTCATTTATATATAAGAAATTCTCTTATCTCCATTTCTCTGTAATGCTTGGTCAACTTTGGAGACTAATTTAGCGAAATATCACCAACTTGGTAATATTTCACTCCAAATTGACAAAAATATTGTAAAAATTGCAAAAATGATATGCTAAGTTAATAAAAAGGATGCCAAATTGGTGGATTAATTATTAAAATATTTTAAAACATGGACTATATTGCGTATTGAGGATGCTATCAATATTAATAATTGCCAATTTAGAGTTGTGTTAAAGACATTTTTAAGTTGATTGGGTACTTTAAAGTAATTTTACATGTTGTCATCTGGAAAAGTACCAAATGTACAATTCAACATTAAAAACATTGTGCCATGGATCATATACATCATTTTTTCAATGTGAAAAAAGCAAATTCATTGCATTATTTGGGGAAAGTCATATGCTATCCACATCAGATTTTTTTAATGTGGGAAGTGTTGAATGTGTACTTAACAAGTTGAACTTTTTAAACTAATATAGTGTTTTAATCAGGCTTAGTACTGCAACTTAAATTATGACAACATAAAGTTTGAGCTTTTACTAAAAATCTCTTAAAACTTTTTTTTAGTTAATTTGAGCATTATGTCTTACATTTGCAATTCTTTTGTTCTTTTCATAAACTACTTAAATGTAGTATAACAATACTAAACTTAAACTGATATAAGGTTTCACTGCTTTAATTGATAAAAGAAACTTCATTTGTATTTTTCTGTAACTTCTATCTTATATCTCAATATTCTCTCTATTTTATATCTCAATTGAAATTTGAGTTTCTACTCTGTATCCCTTCATTTTTTTCTGTTAATTTAAGCATTCAGTCTTGCATCCAGGAAACTGAAAGCCCTGGCAATCAGGAATAATGTAAGTGTAATTTCTTTTGATTGTTCAGTGTCTTTTAATTTTTTTTGTTCTTTCCATAAAATACTTAAATATAGTACAGCAATACTGAACTCAAACTGATATAAGGTCACATCGATTTAATAAACTTTTTATTAGTAAAAGAAACTTAACGTGTGGTTGGTTCTCTGTATCGAAGTTTGAGTTTTACTATGAATTTCTTCAACTTTAATTTCAGATAATTTGAGCACTGTGTCTTAGATTCAGAAGACTGAAAGAAAGCCTTGACACTCAGAAATAAAGTTAGTGTAATTTATTTCAAATATTCAAGTAAGCTTTTGTTCCCATAAACTGCTAAAATATAATACATTGGATCACAATGTAAAATACAGGTCAAATAAAGATAATTTTATTTTTCTCTGCATTTTGCATTGTGATCCAATTTATTATTGATTGTGTGCAAAGTCATGTTCTTTACTTATTTAAATATAGTATTAATAACAATACTGAACTTGAACTATTAAGGTCTCTTTGTCTTAATAAATTTATATTTGGTACATTAAACTTAGCATTGTTTTCTGTTAGATCTGTTTTATATCTTATGTTATATGTGCTTATGCTTTAAATTTTGTATCAGAAGTTCCAAAATTTGTATAATGTGTCTATCCTTATAAACACAAATGGATATTTCATAAACGTTTAGGTCCCTAAAAATGTGCAAATGATGTCTGATATACAAAGGAAAACCTTTAATGATGCTTCTAAGCAAAATATTTCCTAAACTCCATTATTTTCGATGAAATTTTTTTCAAGCATTGAGTTGAGTTTAAGGATATTTCAATATAGGTTTTAATCCTGTATCTACACCCTTTCAATCCCCCTTGGCCCAACAGAAATGAGCACTATCATAATTCAAACACAGTTCAACTCATTAACATTCTTTTCTTATTGGTTTGTTAAGCTTAGTTAGAAAAAAAAAATTTGTTTGTAATTTTTCTTTTTATATTTTGTAATGCTTAAAAAAATTATACATATTTCAAGTTTGTCTATTCGTCTAAATAAAAACTTATACAGTGTCATAAAATCTAATAATTGTATATTTCAATGTACAAACTTGACCCCTTAAACTAATAATTTTCACAACTTTTCACAAAAATAACATTAGTGCAAAACCCTGTAAAAAAACTAAAAATTGATAATTTGTATAACTTCCAGAAAATAATATAATTAATGTGAGACAATGGTTACTGTAACTAGGTGAAGCTAAATCACAATGTAAAACACAGTGAATAATACCTGATGCACCCCATCATATGATTGGTTCAATAAGTAGTTTAATATAATGTAGCTATTGTATGTTTTTAAAAGTATTGTATCAAGTCAGAAACACTTTACCAGCGATCAAAATGTTGATGTATCAGACCATTTCTAGCAACTAAAAAAAATTATTCCATTTTTCAACAGTCTAAATTTTAAGTGCTCTCTTAATTTCTGAATTCTTAATTACTTAATCCATTCTCCGTAACTATAAATCTCAAACTATTCAAAGACTCAATACTAAAAAAATGGCATATGTAACACATGTAAAATCACACTTAATACATGTTCAGAAGTATAGAGTGAAGACAAATATGTATATGCAGGTACTTTTTCACCCCATTCCCCTTTCTTTTGCTGTGACAGCATACTTATTTTGTCTTATTTGAAGCTTGAGATTCGGCTATAATTATATCTTTGATCTGTTTATTTTAATTGTTATCGAATATATTTGTTATAATACACTCTATAAGTCTGCAGCAAATGTGTTACAACATTTATTTATATAAATACTTTTCAATTTTATTAAATTCTGCTTTACAGAATACTTTTAGTCTTGGTAAATGTATAGTATATTCCGATATTTTTTCATTTTATATTGTTCTGTGCATGATTATTTGTTGGTGCTTGCTTATAATGTTCATGAATATTTAATTGTGAAGAGACACTGATTTAATATACTTCTTTCACATATATACACTACTGTTTGTGAAAACTGCAACAGTATGAACTGATTGTATTAGCTTGAAACTTAAGGATATGTATATCAGATTGGGGTATGTAAGTGATTATAATGTCAGTGAAGATGTGCATGCGGTTTCAGAACAGTGTCTTATGAACTTTCCAATCTTGGATATAAATGTGTGACTTCAATAAGATGTTGCAATCACTGAATAGCCAACATTGAGTTGAAACCATAATGGTTACATGTGTGTTTGACGACATTGTGGTGAATGGCAGGGTAAGGTCATTAAAAACTCCTTAAATTCACATTTTATTTTTAAAAGCTTTTAAAACTTATTAGTTTTACCAAAATCTTTTTAAAAATTTTGTTGTTCCTAAAATAAATGGAAATTGGGCAGAAATTTGTGAGGTATATTATTAAAATATTTGAAACTACTATTTTTTTTAACTTCTTTTTTTATTTCATTTGCCCTAAAATTAGTAGCCATCAAAAAAAGTATAAAAGCAAGAAGCAAAACACCCTCTTTCACCTCTCCTGAAGGGAACAAAATAGAAAGAGATGGGAAGTTGAATAGAGTGCCTTCCCCTTCTCCCTATAAATTACCATAAGTTTCTTTGCAAAATTAAAATTTTGCTCTATTCTGTATTTGGTGTCAATTTGAGGCAAAATATTCTGAAAATTTGAACTCTAAGAATTTTTGCTCTAAAACTAAAATTTCCAAATATAATTATTGGGACTAGGATTCCCTTACATTCATCATTTGTGTAAACTATATTTTCACTGAGTGTTTATTTATATTCAGTCAATTAAGTCCAAACAGGAGCAAGAGTTTTGCATATGATTAGTACAAAGATGTCTCAGATTTAGAGAGGGGCACATGAAACCGCAGCAGAGGCTCAGGATACTCCAGACAGATAACTCCTCGAGAGGATCGTGCAGTCAAGAGAGGAGCAATGTCCATACCAACAGCGTCACTAACAGCCATTCAAAGGCATTTGCCATCTTCCATGCATCCTGTATCACAGGATACTGTTTAGTGATGACTGGCAGAAGGTGGGATTAAACATCGACATCTATTAAGGTGCCTACCATTGATCCCTTAACATAGGCAGAGTCATCTGGATTGGTGCCGAGCTCAGTCAGCTTGGATAGTGTCCAATTGGGGGCAAGTTGTCTTTGTAACGAATCCTGCTTCTCTTTTCTTGCTGCTAACCACTGCATATGTGTGTGAAGGAGGACTGGCCAGCTTTATGATCCCACATTTGTTGTTGAGCAGCACACAGCCATCACACGTGGTGTGACAGTCTGGGGGAGCCATCTTATAAAACAGCTGATCTCCTCCAGTTGTACTGTAAACCAATCAGACAGCTTGCTTGTACGTCAATGATATTTTGCACCAGATTGTTCTGCCTATGCTGTCAAGCTACCTAGGTTCCATTTACCAACAAGACAATGTTCGACCACATTACTACACGACTTTCTCAACAATGTCTTTGAGGATTTAATACCCTCCCATGGCCATCCAGATCCCCAGATCTATGACTAACAGAACACATCTGAGGCATGCTGATATGGCAATTGCAGCCTTCTCAAAATACCACTGAATTAGCTGACCAGTTGCCGCATTTGTGGCAGAATTTTTCACAGAAGGACATAAGCAGCTGAATAGACTGTGCCTCACTGAATATCGACTTATATAGCTGTCAGGGCAGGATTTATCACTTACAAAAATGTCATCTTATTGCCATCATTTCTTAATAAAACATTGTTTTGCTCCCAAATTCTAATCATTTGCATATATTTTCAAACGATACATAGATGTTGAGTTTTGTGGCTGTAGCTCAATATCTTATGGGTACACATATTTTTTTGCAACAGTGTATTTTCTCAATATAATGATTTCGATAAGCAAAAAGCACTTTGTGTAATGGATAAGGAAAACTTAAACAGCATGTTTAAGTAGAAATAAGATAATAATTCAGCATCTGCTGCATCATAATGCTGTTTCTAGGATATGTTGGATCATCATCTTCAGTGCAAGAGAACCAACAAACCTGAAGTCAAAAGGACAAAATGGGCACAAATAGAAAAAACAGAGGTGTACATATACCCAAGCCCTTGAGAGCCAATCAGAAAGAAGAATGAACAGTCCAGCCCAATTCGAAATGAAAAGTGACAGACAAGTGACACACAAGAATGGCCCCTCGTTAGATCACCGAAGTCAAGCAGCATCGGGCGCGGTTAGTACTTGGTGGGTGACCACCTCGGAACGCCGCGTGCTGTTGGCCATCTCGGGTGCGGTATCCCCGTGGTTTGCGCGCTAGATTTGCACGCTGCCACAAATGCCGCCGTGTTCATGCGGAGTACGATCACGTTAAACATGTGGGTCCGTAAGTCCTTCCGAGAGGTTGGTGGTAGGGGAAGGAGGGTACGGTCCCTGTGGATGCCTCCCCCACTGGGTTCCGGTCTAAATTGGGTGGCACTTCCCGGCCGTCCATACAGTTACCTTACACCTTTCTGGTAGGTCGGACGGTCTGGGTCTCAACAACACAAGAATGGCCCGGCCGTCCAAATAGTTGCTCTTAGTCCTCTGGACAAGTCGGACGGTCTGGGTCTTCAACACAAGAATGGCCGTCCGTCCAAATAGTTACTCTTAGTCCTCTGGACGAGTCGGACGGTCTGGGTCTTCAACACAAGAATGGCATCCCGGCCGTCCAAATAGTTGCTCTTAGTCCTCTGGATGAGTCGGACGGTCTGGGTCTTCAACACAAGAATGGCATCGCTAAAACATCACAGAAATATTTTAACCAGATGAGCAAGTCCAAACAAACAAAAATAAACAAGACGAAAAGTAGGTCAAAACTACACATAAAAGCCCCAAAGTCTAAGAAATGGTACAAATGTAAAAGAAAAAATTACTTGGCACTTTGCCAGACCGAGAACAAAAATGGAGTCTTAGACAAGTCATTGACTAAATTACTAGAATTTTCTGTATATTGAAGGCTCTAAAGAAATAATGTTTTTAATTGGTTGAGACAAACGAGCTTTATATGTGAAAGAAGGTATAAATGATTATTTAGATGAAATATTATTGTAAATTTCAAGGCAATCTATTTATAGTAAAAAAGTTAAAAAAGAAAACACTTTGTTAATCAGTGTACACAGATGACCAGGATACTTGTGGTGTTTAATATACATGAGTAAATAACAGTTCTGGTCTGGGAGGACCGGCTAAAAGTCTAACATTTTGGCTCATGGAGACCTCTTAACCATAGTAGCAAGGTGAGACTAGAAATCTGCCTATAGTTCTAAACTGAACTTGACCCACAAGCTATGGCATTTCTCTTTGTTTTAGAACGGATTTGAGTTTGGAAAGTGAGTTAAGTTTAAAGAGTTCGGGGCTGAACTGGACAGGACAAAAACAAATTTTGAAATGTTTTAATGAATAGTAACTCAAAATATACAATTTTTTTTTTTTAATTTCAGCAATAATGAGAGAAAAGCTTAATAAACACATTTTTATATTTTGGCACATAGAAAGCTTTAACTTAGAATTTTTGATATATTTGAAAAAAAAAAACTGTTCTGGCTAGGCTAAGTGAGACTTATACATTCAGGCTGATTAAGCTCAGGCTTTATATTGTCTTCATAATCGTACTGACTTCAATCTGTCATTCTTGGGGTGAGCTGGATAAGAGTTTAAAATTTGAGTTCACACAGACCTCTAGGGGAATTGGGAACTATATCAGTGTTTTGAGACAATAATCTACTGTTTTGTGAATTAGTGGATAATATAATTGCTATTTTATTATATCTGACAGTTGTTTGGTGATCTTGTAAGATAGTTATCAAGCTATTCATTGTATATTTTTCCTGTTTATGCATATTGGTTCTTTAAAATAGAAGTGATAGTTATTCAGAAATTTGGACTTATTTTTGTATCCTAAGAGTACACCCACAATTAAAGAGGATATGTCATAACAAATTGACTTCAGAAGTGGAGTTTTTGGAAACTTGATTAGTGGTTATGCCTTTAACTGGGAAAAATAGAGGAACAGTTAAGCAAGAAGAATTTAATGAAAGCCGGACAAAAAGAAGCTAAAGCTATACAAGCCAGAATAGAAGTCAAATAAGAGATGAAAGTGTAGATGAGGGTGGTACAAAAGGATGTTCATCAGAAATTTGGTGACATGAATGAAACTGTAAAGAATTTTGAAGAGATAAGAGGCAGACACCCTATGGAAGTTGACATCTTGGATTTTGCTGAAATTTTCAGTGCATGTTCTTTTAGCGATGATAAGAAGAAAAAAATTTTTTTAATTTTTTTCCAAGGTTGTTTGACCTTCAGACAAGGTCAAAGTTCAAGGTCAAATGACATGTGCTGCAGCTTGTAGTGGGTTTTGCTCGTAATACAAACAGTGTGCCATGGGAAACTCTTTCATTTTGTATACTTCATAATGTAATGTAGTTTTCTCCACAAATACTTGGGTAGCACACTCTTCGCACAAGAGTCAAAGGTCATCCAAAGTATAGGTACAATCGCCATTTTTCATACTTTTGACCCTCCATATCTTAAAACGCGAAGAGTGTGCCATAACAATAACAATGGGGGCTTTTACTACCAAGTAGGTATTTCTTATTTGTGGAAAATTTAGTATGGCATACTCTTCGGATTGACAGATATTTAAAAAGTTTGAAAATTTGGAAAAATAAGGTCAAGGTCATGTGCTCGGTGTGCACAGATTGAATTGATATGAAACTAAGTCACATCATGACCTTAACATCTGTATATTGTGAATCAGTCAACAGATTCATGGCACATTAGCAGGTTTTATTTTTACAGGCATTAATGTGCATTCAAAATTACATTGCAAAGACTTATTTTTATACAGGCATCTTGAAATTTTATTTTTCCCCATTCCCTAGCCTAATATTAATTCTTATGTAGGTCTGAAAATAACTTATTGAACTACTCAGTCAATCCATGTCAACTATATCTCAATGACCAAATTCTAAAATTAATTTTCATCACAAAGATGTTACTCCTATCAGTTGTGCCAAAATGCTACTCACTGAATTTGATAATGAGGGTTTTTAATTGTTCATAAAATCAGGTAAATAAAGCAAGAAAGTGGAAGGCAAAATATGGTGCTTGCGGGGAACATAAAGAAGAGCCACATACGAAACAAAAACTTGACATGGCCAAACAGAGCATTTCATTGAGTATCTTTTTTCATCTGGAGCAATTCAGGATGTAGCATATGGAACTCTCATTCTCAAGTTTGATAGTGGCTCAAGGAAAATGGTCCCAAATGCTGTTCTCACTGGGTTAAGGAGTCATACGATCTCAGGTTATATAGAATTTTGCAAGGACATTCAGTATTCACCACTTCATTCTATGTCATTGTGGAAGATTTTTAAAGTAATCAAACCTAGTCAGTGGCACTGCTTGACAGGCCTTGATAACATGGTAGCAGCAAGACTGGAAGGATTTAATATAATGGAGGCATCTTTGAAAGAAGTAGTAGTAGATGATGAAAATCGTAGGTCTATAATTCTGAAGAAATTAGAAGAATCCAAAAGATACCTGAAGATCGGGTATAATACACATTGTCAGCTTCAAAGTGATTGTGCAAGTCATTGTACATTGTATGCAATATACAACCCCAATGATAAGAATTTCCAGAAAGAATGTGATTTTGCTCATGATAAAACATGTTTACAATGCTTAACTCTCTTGGAGACGTTAGACAACGTTGCTGAATTCATTAGCAAGACTGAAAATAGTAAGCGTAAGGACGATTTATTGTATGATTTTAACACATCTAAGGACAGTATCCCTTTAAAACCTCATTCAATAATTTTGGTTAAATATGTTCAAACATCCTTTGATGGCATATATATGGGCGAAATTATGTATGTTTTACATGGAGGTCATGGGAACACACCAGTGTATCACGTAAAATACATGCGCACCCTCGACGAAATCAAAAAAAAATTTCAAGGACAATGATCAAGATAGCAATGTTTCAGTGTCACAGGTCTTGGATAAACAATTACCCTCTTACATTGTGAACCACAGAGGTCATTACTGCTTTAGTGAAAAAGTTGATGCTGAATAGCCTGTATTTTCTTATTTTATGGTATGTTTGCCTAACTTGCAGTTATCTTTTTTTTTTAAGTCTGATTGTAAACAATTATAGAAAACAGCATGTTGTCCTAAAGGCCTAATCGGATTGTTTTGAATGAATATACATGCCTGTAAAAATAAAACCTGCTAATGTGCCATGAATCTGTTGACTGATTCATAATATACAGATGTTACGGTCATGATGTGACTTAGTTTCATATCAATTCACTCTGTGCGCACCAAGCACTTGACCTTGACATTTGATCTTTTTTCCAAAATTTCAAACTTTGACCCTAATTATCTGTCAATCCGAAGAGTGTGCCATACTAAATTTTCCACAAATAAGAAATACCTACTTGGTAATAAAAGCCCCCATTGTTATTGTTACGGCACACTCTTTGCGTTCTAAGATATAGAGGGTTAAAAGTATGAAAAATGGCGATTTTACCTATACTTTGGATGACCTTTGACCCTTGCGCGAAGAGTGTGCCACTCAAGTATTTGTGGAGAAAACTACGTTACATTATGAAGTATACAAAATGAAAGAGTTTCCCATGGCACACTGTTTGCATTACGAACAGAACCCACCACAAGCTACAGCACATGTCATTTGACCTTGAACTTTGACCTTGTCTGAAGGTCAAACAACCTTGGAAAAAAAATTGAAATTTTTTTTTTCTTCTTATCATCACTAAAAGAACATACACTGAAAATTTCAGCAAAATCCAAGATGTCAACTTCCACCACCCTGTACAAAGTGTCTGCCTTTTAAAAAAAATGAAAACGACTCTTAAGTACTGAAGAACAAAAATTGCCAGTACCCAATACGAATTTTTGCATGTTGTCAGTATACAAAGTAAAATCTCCTACATATGAGGGTCAAAGCACCATGAAGCATTTTATACATTTGAACAATATATATATATATATATATATATATATATATATATATATATATATACAGTCTGTTTCAAAATTATAAGACCACTCAAAATTCCACCCTTTCTCAATAAAGACAACATTGAATGTGAATTTCAAAAAGAAAGAAGGGTTATGAAACGAAACAAATTTGCAGTGTTGATTTAGCTTAGAAAAAATAACAGATCGAATATTATTTTCGTACCAAACGATTTTTCGAAATCACAGTGTTACATAAATATAAGACCACATTAGATTTTCTAATAATGCAGACGATTTTTGTTTAACTTCGGAGTTTAACTGTAACCTAAACCTTCTGGAAAGGTTGGAAAGAAGGAAAAAAGGCAGAAATTCAGAATTGAACTGTTTGATTCGTTGGATTATTAAAATGCTTCATGGAAGTGATTTGTTTGAAGTAGAAGTGCGAAAAGTTTGGTTCTACAATGGAAAAGGAAAGTCGGAACATGAAATAAGTAAGATTCTTAATCGTTCTAAAACGGCTATTCACAATATTTTGAGTAAAAAAAAATTGTATGGAAAGCAGAAAAGATCTGACTGCAGAAAGCAGTTATCAACTCGTGATAATAGACAAATTTTCCAGCTTGCAACGAAAAACTACCAGTCCATTTATAAAATAGCACAGCAGACAAGTAAACAAGTGTCTCATGTAACTGTGTGGCGAAGTTTGAAGTCGAATGTTGATGTTAAACTTCGGAAACTAAGAAGCAAACCAAACTTCCTAAACATCATAAAGAAGCACGTCTGAAGTGGGCAAAGAATGTCATGTCCTGGAACTCTACATGGAAAAATATAATATTTTCGGACGAGAAAAAATTTAACTTAGACGGTCTGGACGACAATAACTACTACTGGCATGAATCTCATGAGTTCGGCACGAGATTCATGCCAGTAGTAGTAGAATTTACGGCAAGAATCTCGTGAGTTCTTCAGTAGGCAGATGGGAGGCGGTTCCCTTATGGTGTGGGGCGCTTTCTCATATGCAGGAAAATGCGATCTGCAAAGAGTTTATGGCAAAATGAACTCGGACAGTTATCAACAAATGTTATATGGAAGTCCGATACCTTTCGGGCCACTTTTAGGAGGGCCAAAATGGAAGCTCCAACAAGATAATGCTCAGAGTCATGCATCTAAATCAACAAAAGCATGGCTCAAAAGAAAAAAGATTGATGTTATATCTTGGCCGGGCCTTATCCCTGACCTAAACCTTATAGAAAGCCTGTGGGGTTATTTGTCTCGCCAAGTATACGAAAACAACAAACAATATCATTCGGCATATGAATTGGAAGTTGCCATTATGGAGAAATGGGACAATATTCCGGAATCTGTCTTTAAAAATTTAATTAAATCGATGCCAAATTGTGTGTTTCAAGTTATTCAGAAAAATGGTGGAGAAACAACTTACTAAATTTGCTAAAACTTTCTTTTTCCACATGTGGTCTTATAATTTTGTAGCAGGTATTTGTGCCACTTTTTGTTATATTACTGTTACATTTTTTTCTAAATGAATTTCATACATGTAAGTTGCTAAATTTTATTTAAAATTTGTTCTGACATGGAGTAATTTTGATTTTGAATAAAAAAATATTTCATTAATTATCTAAATAACAAAAAGTCTCGTGGTCTTATACTTTTGTAACAGACTGTATATATACACACACTTCTATGAAAACACTATGATCATGGTTTGCATGATATGCTCATGTATAGATATTTAGATATTTTATGTGTATCCCATATTAATAACCCTATTAACTTTTATAATAATCTGCAATTAATTGCTAGTAATAATGATTCTAATGGTGTTCAGGAAAACAATATTTTTTCAATATAATAGGATATGAAAGTAAAATCTTGTGACCAAAGCATGATTTTTTCTATAAAGTAATATTTTATTTTATTTTAAGGAAACATGCCTTATGATTAGATATCGCTGAATATCAAGAGATATTGGGACAGACTGTAAGGTTAAGTAAAAATTGTAACATTTTGAAAATAACTTGAGATAATGGTGTTTATCAATTTCAGTGAAATATACCTATAACAGGTCTACTCTTTTGATAACAGTAATAATATTTAATTCTTTTTTCATAACATTTGACTGCTGAATTTTAAAAGTGTGCAATATTTAGAAAACAGTACATGTTAGCAATTTACAAATTATTGCATTCGATTCTAAATATGACATTATATACCTGGTGGTTAGAATTAAAGCACCCCCTGTTTAGAGCACTGTAGAGAAAAAACCAGTGGTCCTAAGAACACCAAACCTGCGTGGTGCGGATTTCAGAACATGGGGAGACGAATAGTGCAGAAAAGAAAAAAAAAAAAAATGAGTACCGAACGTGACCAATAGGGGAGAGATTTCGGGCGTTATGAACAGTCCAAGCTTTCCATGTGTAACATGTTCTAGACACATAAATTAAATTGACATTTGAGTGTTTGACTATTGTCAGTATGTATCGCATGTTTATACCACTTACAATTCTTAATTCATATGCACCACAAATACCAAGCGGTTTTATTGAATTATGTTTCTAGTAGGGACTGTTCGCAGGGCCATCTCTCTTTCTATCAATCATTTTTGGAACAGTTTTTTTATGTGTCATTCGTTTCCCCATTTTCTGAAATGCTTACCACGCAGATTTGCCGTTTTTATGTCCACTGGTTTTTTTCAACAGTGCTCTGAACAGGGATGCTTTAATTCTAACCACCCTGTATAATGACTTTTCTAAAATTGTTTTTCATAATTATTATTCCCACAGTCTTTACATTTTCCAAATTCAATAAATTTGTTTTGATCTTGCTAAAAATCAATAGATATCTTGCATTTACCTTAACCCTTGCTGGGGTTCCTGGGCAAAAGCAAATACTAGGGTCCCTATAAAACTTATGGTAAAAAATATATACGTTGAGTACAGAGGATGGGGCCCCTAGTGCTTTGCAGGATCCCAGCATTTTCCTATTTTGCCTATGGTAAACTGTTCTGCATTTATGAATAGAAATAATTGCACTATTTCATTAGAATCTCAACTGTTTGGTAGATATCATGCACAGGCAGATTCATATATCAGTTATTTAAAAAACTGATCCTTCCATAGATGTCCAAAGTATATCAAAAAGTTCGGAGACTGTTCGGATATCTCCAACCCTGATTGAAGGAGAGGGGAACTATTTTACCGTGGTATAGAAAATGTATAGAGGCACATGCAATGCGATATATGAAAAGGAAGAAGCAGGTGTTTTTCCAGACAATGTGTGTCAGTGAATTATAGTTGTTTGCGTTCATTGAAAGGAAAATGGCGTTTAAAGAACAATGTGCAAATATAAAATTCTGCCAGCGTTTGGGGAAATCGCCGATAGAAACATTGCACCTGCTGCAGCAGGTGCAATATTTCTGTCTGCAATTTCCCCAAATGTAGGCCCCATTTCCCCATTGCACCTGCTGCAGCAGGTGCAATATTTCTGTCTGCAATTTCTCCAAATGTTGGCGGAATTTTATATTCACACGTTGTTCTTTAAATGCCATTTTCCTTTCGATGAACACTAATGACTACAATTTACTGACACGCATAGTCTGGAAAAACCTATGCTGACATGCATTGTCTGGTACCTGCTGCAGCAGGTGCAATGTTTCTGTCGGTGATTTCCCCAGATGCTGGCAGAATTTGATATTTGCATGTTGTTCTTCAAACGCAATTTTCATTTTCGATGAACGCGAATAACTACAGTTCACTGACATGTATTGTCTGGAAAAACACCTGCTTATTCTTTTTCACTTCACATGTGCCTCTATACCACGGTAAAACAGTTCCCTCTCTTCCAATCAGGGTTCGAAATATCAGCACAGTCTCCGAACTTTTTGATCCCACCTTGTAGATCCATCAAATTGTAATCAGAGTTCTTGATCCTATTAAAATACTTTCTCTTTGCATATTCACTATATTGCAGGAAAAAGTTTATATATCAAAGAAAAGGGAGACATTTTATTGTTAATCCTTTATTTAGAATTTGCCACATATTGAATGACATTTTTGTGCACTACAATTGTAATAAAACATAATTAAAACTTAATTTTAATACTGTAATTAGAAATGTCATTCCACAATTTGCAAGCTGTGATTTTTCAGCCCATTAAGTAGGTTCTCAAATATTTGGCAAAAGCAAGGCATAATGACAACTGAAAAGGCAGTATTTTTTTCTGGGCAATAATATACTGATATGTGCAAGCATTTAATACAATTTTACATAGAACTGATGATTTTACTAAATTGTTTGACATTTGCTTTGTACATTTAAACGACACAGCAAAGCTCACCAGTGCAGTAAAAAAAAGAATTCCTGTAGCCAACGTATCCATTTTTTAAATCAATCATTGGGTGTCTTTTCAACACAATTGAGTAGTTAAGAATTTTGGTTGAATTGTTTTGGTTTGAAATAAAAGAATAAAACTTCCCTTACATTGAGAGCTATAACAATACACTAAACATTAGATGAATTTTCTAGTTTAGTGACATCAATGTTATCTATTATGTAGATAAAGGATCACAAAAAGCACAAATTCATACAAAACAGCGATACAGAAAGCATTCGAAAAACAAGCTGTTAAAAATTGTAGATGCTATTCACGTAACAGTTCATTTCTCAAAATATCTGATTAGATACCTTGTATGAATAAAAATAAATTGAAAAATGCCTATTTTTAGTAGACTATTATTATTACACAATCCAGAATGCTCAATACAATTATCTACTCTTTACTGCACATGGAAGATGTTATTACAGTCCGTATAAAACTGACACAATAATACAATGTCTACATTGAACATGCACAGGACAACACGGTTAGGTCAGTAGATTATAAAATGCCACAAAGTGGGATAGAGTTAAAGGGGATTATTTTATATTTGTGGCTAACTAATTAATAAAAGAAAATAAACAAACACTCATAGAATATGTATATATATATGCATATCTTTTATAACTTTTCACGCATTTTGCGAAAAGTAATGAATTATGAATTTACAAGGTAACTTCCAAAATGAAAAGCATTTCCTTTATTCCTAAATCTCCAAGCTTTTAGAGGTTACTTTTCAACTGCTTGATTACTAAGTATCAAGATTTTATTCCTTTGCATTCAACATATCCTCGGATAGAAGGCAATTTTTCATACAATTCTCAATATTTCTTAGCTACATTTAAATTAATAGACAAGCTAAATAAAGTGATCATATGAAGGTTCTATATGTACATAATGTTGTAATATTTTTATGTAGCTGTTGCTGTGGGCAAACTAACAAATAGTAATCACAGCACGAACATGGCACAAAAAGTCAAAGAAATAACAATAGGAATGTAAAGACTTGGCTTTAGAGATATTACTCTATGATACTACTGAATTATATAGCATTACATAAGTGTATATATATTATTTTCAATCATATAACGCCACACATTTTTTCTACACCAATCCAATGATTAGTTTTGAAGTTTTAATTGTGATGTTAAATGATTAATTTTTAAATTACCATTACATAGTATACAAGTATTTCCAGAATTCATTTATAACACATATACATCATACAAAATTAAACATAAGTATTGGCAGACTAAGAAAAATAAAACACAACAAATTCTAATGTATTTATTACAAAATGAAATGAAATTCTGGATAAACATGTTAAGATATGTTTTAATCTATAAATGATGGTATGGCACCTAAACTTACATCTTACAAAACAAACTTGTATAAAAGAGAGATCACACAAAAAAATATTTTAAAATGCAGCTAGTTATTTGATAAGTAATTTTTTCTTAAACAAATACACATTAAGTATAAATACATGTACAAATAATACTTTCCCCAACAACAAACATGAAAATATATTAATATTTTATGCAAAATTAAAACAAAATAAATGCTAATGAGTTTTGAGAGTTCAAGTAAAACTCAAACATTTGAGGGGATTGTACACTAAAGAAAGTAAATTGCTGTCGCTTTTCAAATTCTCTTTATAGTCACTCTATAGCCAAAGCTATCACTCAAACTACAAAGGAATTTTCCTCATCAATTTATTTTTTGTATTTTTTTTTTCAGTTATTACTAAAACTGGCGACTAAAATGCTAGTAAAGTGTTGGTTAGTAACACAACGTGAGTAGAAAGCAAATAGTTATTAATGTTCAGTTGCTCTGTGTTTCAAAATACTTGTAGGTGGGATTCTCATAGCCATTGATTTGCATGTTGGCAACATGCCTCTCCTCAGGAGTAGCAGCTTGATCCACTTCGACGAATCCCTGCCCATGTGGGGAGCGATGCGAGTGTCGCCGCAACAGAACAATGCCGACAATCATAGCAGTGAGAAGGGCGACTCCAGCAAAGGCAAGTGTGATGTAAACACTGCCATTCCATCTTAGCCTCTCCATACTTTCTTTTCTCACAGAAAATGTCTAAAAAATAAATTTTTGCTATTTGTTATTTCAGGGAATATCTAATGAAAATCATAAATTATTAGTACAGTAAGTAAAAGAAAAATTTCACTTGCAATATTACACATTGTATCCTGTGATGAACATTATTTAGCAAACATTTGCATTAAATCAAAGAGATTGTTGCAGATTATGGCTCACTTGTCCCACCACCATTTTTTATTCAAAAGAGGGACTTCTTTACTTAAACATAGTGTTTTTGTGCACAAATTGATTGGCTATATCCAAAAACCTCTAAATTTATGTAAAGTTTTTTTTTATTTAATTATATATATATATATATATATATATATATGTGTGTGTGTAAACAAATTTCAAAATTATTCATAAACCTTTCTAAATAGGTATATAAAAATATTAATCGAACAGCAGATAATCTAGTTTTTATAGTATATGATAAAACAGCTTCATACACTTTTAATGTATGATTGTGTAATTATGTATGTAAATGCAAAATTATTCATCATACCTTTCTAAATCCGTATTAATAAACAATTAATATGAATTAAAATGTTAAACTCCCCTTGTTTTTATGAAGAACGTTTTCAAAATTTAATCTAAAAAACGTTAAGAAATCAATACCCATTGCATCTAATTATTTCTTTTATAAAAAAAAATAATAATAATAATAATAATAAAAAATCTCATAGCTACCTCAGTCTCATTAGTTTCTAAACAAGTGGAAGAACATTGTTTCTACCAGTAACAACTTTCTGAACACCCCTTATAACTATTATTTAATTTTTGCTATATTTACTTGTTTTGAAATTTTTAAATTTATTTTGTATGGATACATACTTTCCTTTATTTTTGAGTCCTTATATTACAATTTCTACAAATTTTCTTCCTTTTCACTATTTAATGTTTAAACATATTTTTAACTCTATATTGCCTCCTTTGACTTTTTGTAAATTTTGTCATTTTATTGTTTTTATACCTCTGTGATCAAGTTTTTATTTATTCTATTGTATTTATCTTATGTTCTGTGTATTTTAATCAATATTCATTTATATTTGAATCATCTTTTATAATTCCTTATCTACGTCAGGCCATCTGCATAATTTCTGTAATAATATTTACAATATGCAGACAGAAACACAGCTCCAATTAGTATTTCTGAGCCAGGGTTGGCCTTTGAGAACATCTACAGTCACTGAAATACTCTTTTGGAGTTTTTCAATTCTCAGTTTCTTACCTTCAAATTTCTGCATGTTTCTGCTTTAGTTTCCAATTTTTATGAGGGTAATGCTAAAGACTTACTCTCATAATTACAATTTTCAATTTCTACTAGTAGTTATTCCAGTTTCCTTTCTCTTGCCAAATCATGCAGTACGTTCTACCAAGTGAAGGGGCTTTGAATATGTAATTTCAATTTTGGGGTGTGTTTCTATTGTGTGAATGTTTTTGACACAGTGAAAATACATTAAAATTAACTTCAGATTGTTCACAATTTTATAGTTTTACCTGTAATCATTTATTTACAGCAGAAAAATGAGTTTAGGATTGTTTACGATAGTGGTGGCTAATACGCAGCACACATGTTACCACCTTTTAGAAAGCACATTTATTATGTAGCTACATAAGAAATTCCGCATCATACTAGTTTAATTGTGAAAACATAATATAGCCGTCAGCTTTTTTCCAGATGTATTATGTATTTAACATAACAAAAATGAGTGAATCGCCTCTCTGCTATAACTTGCATTAACCAAGGGAAAGGTGCTTTAGAGATTTTGGATCATTTTTAAGTATTTTGAAGAGCATGGTAAACGGCCAAGTGAAATGCTCGCTTTTCAAGGATTTCGCATTTATAACAGATATTAATG
The DNA here is from genome assembly GCA_951213105.1 of Amaurobius ferox. Taxonomy (NCBI): domain Eukaryota; kingdom Metazoa; phylum Arthropoda; class Arachnida; order Araneae; family Amaurobiidae; genus Amaurobius; species Amaurobius ferox. The sequence continues at coordinate 130,488,563 of OX578139.1, forward strand.
GAGTATCTGAACAATTTAAATTTGTGTTTGCAAAAAAAAAAAAAAGATTTTTTTTTTTTTTCAACATTGATGTCTTTTGATTAAAATTTTGCTTTTTTTTCTAATGACTTTCCTTAAAACAAATTATCTTAACTCTTTCGAATACAAAAATATATGAAAAGGCCACAAATTCCAAGTGATACAAGTTAATAACAACTTAAATTTAAGCCATATACAGTGGCTGAAGTATGAGTTGCACGTTAAAGTAGAAAGACTGTAATTAACAAATTTTCGTTTATTTTATGTATTGCAAACTCATGTAAAAACAGTAATTGAATTATTTTATCTCCTATCAATTACCACACACTCATGACTCCCACCTCAACTTTTTACAATTAATTTCTTTCACAAGTTTACAAAATAAAATGCCAAGATCATAGATTAACATACATTTTTTTAATGGTCTTTGTGGAAATAAAGCCAAAATGATAATCAGAATTCCAACAATGTTGAGCAACCAAAGATTTGTTAGATTTTTGTTTTGGCATAGTTTTCATGTTCTTTAATGTGAAATTGTAAAGCATGTTTAGTTTGAGCAAAATATGAAAGGCCACACTCATAAGAAATTAGAAATATTGTTAATCTAATATGCTTAAGTTTTCAATCATAAAGATCCTATAGATATTTTTAATACTTTAGCCAATATGTGAAAGGTCACACTTTTTCATACATTGTCCAAACTTACTGTACTCTAAAATTTCATATTTAAAAACATGGAATTTAATAAATCTTTTATTGTTCAACTTTGCTGAAATTCTAATTATCTTTCTGATTTTTCTTCCACAATGTATGTATAATATAAAATGCACATTAATCTATAATAATATTGACTTTTTAAGTTTTTCATATCTAGAAAAACTGTAGTAATTCTGTTAATAGTATGTTTAGCACTTCCATTTATTTTCCATGGTCTGGTTGGGTGCCATGTAAATTTATCTTTTTTATATATATATATTTGTTCTAATTGTACATATTTCTTAGCCTTTATGGGCTTGTTTTTCACCATGTTAGAACTCCTTTCCCGGCCGTCCAAATGGTTACTCACGTCCTAGGACGAGTCGGACGGTCTGGGTCTTCAACCATGTTCGAATTCATTTACTATTATTGGAATATTTGTTATCTTTTGTGACACGCTTTGTGCATTAATTCTATGTATTAAATTGTTTGGGCTGTTCATAATTTTTACTTTTTGATTGGCTTTTTCAAACAAACTCAGAATCCTTCCTTGGCTTGTTCTTTTCTAATTGGTTGGGCTCTAAACCCACTGTTTTGATATATCTTTCTGTTTTTCCGATTGTACCTATTTTGTTTTTTAATTTTGTTGGTTTCTTTATTACTGAAGAAGAGGATTCAGCATATCCTCAAAACATTTGTATATTGCACTATATAACAATCTCTGCATAATTATGTTGCTTAAGTTTTCCTTAACCATTTAATTATCGAGTTTAAATAAAGATGATGGATGCCTTATACGTATAGATTAGCATACTGAAGGAGAGAAAAACTGTAATGAAATTCTTGCTTCTAAAAGGGAAGATAGCAAACAAAATTTATAGTGAAATGTAAATGCAGTGTCTTGGATGACATATCATTGTAAATTTTATCTTTCACTGTCTAACCTTTTAGAAGCAAAAACTTTATCACTATTATTCTTTCCAATGTAAAATCCATTTGAGAAAGCTACATCTAGATCTATTGCATAATAATACAAATAGGTCTCAAAATTATTTGCATTCAAAGATTTTAACCTGACTATTACCAAAAGATACTATCATGATTTGATAAATGAATCAACACATATAAATATTTCAAAATGGTGATTTAAAAGACATGATCATATCATGTAATTTTATAACTAAAACTCAATTTGCATATAAAATACTTACTACTTCATTGTGATGAAATGCTTGATTCTGGATATGAGCCATTTTTGGAATGGGCATGTCTTCATGTTCCAAGGAATTATGTTCCACAGCAGACATATCAGCCACCTTTTCTGGCTCGGGTTTTACTGTGCTTGGTGGCAAAACACTTTCATCCTCCATGGACTCAGGATCAAACTCGCGTTCAAGCTTGCCTCCATGATTTGCCTCCACACGCTTCTTTTCTTCACGCAGCTCTTTCAATTCCTGCCTTCTTTCTTCCATGAGTTTCTTCTGTCTTTCACGTTCTGAAAATTACAGCATTTCTTTTATTAATACGACAAATTTTGTAAAAAGTTAAAAAGGCGAAATTTAATGTCACACACACAAAATGAAAAAAAAAAAAAAAAATCTTAGTTGATAATAGCATAAAGCAACTATGTCAACTGGTCTCATCTGTAAATGAAGTATCCTGCAGGATAAATGAGACAGCAATCATTCCAACTAATGCCGAAAAATATCTTAAAATCCAGTAAATGAAGGAGACATTTTTTGATCACTGGTCTGCCTCATTTATCCTACAGAAAGACTCTTCATTTGCAGCTGAGACAGGTTCATACAGTTACATATTTGATTTTCCTCTATTACCAACACAAAGATTCTTATTTATAAATATTTTTAACCTCAGGTTGAGTGAATTATTTTGTAAAATCCACTATTGCATTTATATAACAAACTTTTTTAGCTTGTGTAGCCAAATATTTTGGAGAGAAATTAGGAAAGGTCAACTTAAGCACAGACTTCTATTAGGAGGCTGAGATATGTTTGTTGCATAATTTCAGTCCGTATTACACTATTTTGTATAGTCAGATATGCATGGAAGTTTTGTCTCAAAGGACATTCTATTTAAATATTGTATTAAAATCGATCTTCTTTCTGATGCTTTTAGTATTTTTAAATCTATATACATTTCAATAATAACATCTACACTGGAAGATATGAGTAATTTAATGGTGGTATAAATAATGAATTAATAAACTTTCTCCAGATACTCATTTTTTGCAATCAAAAAGTAAAAAGAAATATATACCTATGACTAAATTTGACAAAATAGTGAAACTTACAAAAATAGAAAGTAATTATACATTGTTTAGATACAAATTATTTATGTTTACATTTTCGGTCAAAAAGAAAACTACTTATAATAAATGATAAAAAATTTGTTTATATTTTAGGGGTGCTAAAACATTTTATGTTGTCCTTGGTAAAAAATATTGACTATGCTACCCAAATCGAGGCCATTTTTAAATTTAAATTTAAAAAAACATTAACAATACATAATTTGCTCATTTGAGTAGTTATTTTATAAGTATTTTTACACAAGGAAGCCTGTGCGGACGGTCTGGGTCTCAATAACAAGGAAGCCTATGAAACCATTTTCAAGCTGCTAAATGAATAGCTTTTGAATTGTTTGCAGTAATTTAAAAAAAATATTAGAGATGGGACTTTTTTCGAAAATTTTTTAAAGAATTGGACTCTTTCAAGTAAATATTTAAACTTTTTTATAGTCCATGATTATTTAGGATCATATATACAGGGTGTTCCAAAAAGATTGAAACGTGCTTTAATTCTTTACCTGTTGAAGATAAGTGGGCAATGTAAATTGCAAAAATGTTGAACGTAAGGTAGGAAATAAGACTACATTAATGAAATAGTCCTCCCATTCATTTTAAAAAAGTTATGCTTTTTAAATTTTTATACGACCCCCTTAGACAAATTGGGTCAATCAGAAAATTTTTATTTTTAATGCAACAAGATCATTAAAAAACCGCAAATCTGTATCTTTAAAATTGAGCGAGCTATATTTAATTGAAAATTGAACATTGTGAATGAGCACCATCTATCAAATTAGAAATGTAAATTTATGACATATCACATAAAAGATAAAACTGGATGATAATAACATAGGAGACATTTTTGCAAATTCCGCGAAGACTCACAATGCAATCACGGATTTTTAAGTACTTTTCAATTGAGACATAACAATAAAAAATTTTGACACATATTAACATATTTTTGATCTAAACAATTTCCATCGTCAATTTGTTTATGATCCCTATTTTCACTGGTGAAACATCCTTTCATATGGTACGGAAAAGGGGCATAAGTCAGATTTTTTTCCTTTATCATAATTCAGTTGATTTTAAAGAAATGGATATGCAGATTTTTTTAATCATCTTGTTGCATTAAAAAAAAAAATTTTCTGATTGACCCAATTTGTCTAAGGGGGTTGTATAAAAATTTAAAAAGTGTAACTTTTTGAAAATGAATGGGAGGACTGATTATTTCATTAACATAGTCTTATTTCCTACCTTACTTTCAACATTTTTGCAATTTACATTGCCCACTTATCTCCAACAGGTAAAGAATTAAAGCATGTTTCAATCTTTTTGGGACACCCTGTATAGTGTTGTATTGATTTCTGCAAGGTATGTAAATTCTTAAATACACTCTATAACAAAAAAAATCGATGCACCAAGAAGGAGTTGTCTGATTGTAATGAAATTTCGTATGCAAAGACATTTTGAGCGAACATGCGAATAAATAAAATTTGGTGTCCAATGAATAAATAGTGAGAGCTCCAGCGCATCGGAACTGTGCATTCAGCAGGTGTATATAAGGAGTGATTTTGAATCTGTGGTCAAAATTTCTGTTGCATTTCGACTGCGGATATCTTACGTCGACTGTAACAATGCCTCGCCGAAAGATTCATGCTTATTATGAGCATATGTCAGAGTTTGAAAGAGGTCGTGCTATAGGATTGAAGGAGGCTGGTTGGACGAATCGAAGAGTCACTCAACATATGGGTCGAAGCGATGCGGCGATTAGACAATGCTGGCAAGAGTGGGTCAACAATGGCAGATGTCAGCGTCAGGACGGCAGTAGTTGACCTAGGGCCACAACAGAACGGGAAGACAGAGCAATTGTCAGAGCAGCTGTTACAGCACCAGAATCATTGTCAACTATCCAATGTGTGACCTGTACATATGTCGAAAGCCCAGACCATCCGACTCGTCCTAGGACTTAGAGCACTTCGATGGATGGCCGGACCTGTACATATGTGTCCAACATGACCCTCTGCAGACGACTGAGAGAGCGGAATTTACACTAGCACCAACCGTTATGTTGCTTACCTCTCACGTCTGTACACCATCAAATCCGATTACAGTGGTGCCGGGCTCGATCAACTTGGAACTGCACTGACTGGGAACGTATAGTCTTTAGTGACAAGTACCATTTCTAACTGTGTCCTGATGACAACTGCAAATGTGTCTGGAGACGTCCAGGGTAGCGTGGGGACCCTGTCCTTACTATGGCAAGCTACACATGCCCATAACAGGGCGTTATGGTCTGGGGTGCCATCTCCTTTGATAGCCAGACCCCTTTGGTAATCATTTCTGGCACACTGACAGCACAGCAGTACGTAGACAACATTCTACGACCGGTTGTGTTACCGTACTTTTTGCGACACCCCGGACTTACTTTTCGACAAGATAATGCCTGGCCGCACACGACACATGTTGCTATGAATTGTCTTCAAACTTGCCCAACACTTTCTTGGCCATCTAGGTTTCCTGATCTCTCTCCCACAGATCACATTTGGGACATTATGGGAAGGCGATTGCAATCATCCTGGAATGTTGATGATTTAGTCCGACAGTTGGAGACAATTTGGCAAGACCTTAGCCATCTGTGAACTTTATCAGTCTATGCCACACCGGGTGACATCTTGCATCCAGGTCAGAGGTGGACCAATGCCTCATTGACTTCCTCCCTTTGTATACGGTCAAATTCTAAATCATTAAATTGTTCTGAAATTTTAATCGTTTCTTTTTCTATGTATGTTCTTCACATCCACCAATTTTTATCGCAATCGGACAACTCCTTCTTGGTGCGTCGATTTTTTTGTTATAGAGTGTATTTAAAAATTAATCTGGTCTTCAATAAAAATAATTAAGATTATCCCTGTTTTAGCAAACTTGATACTACTTAAGCTTCTAACTCAAAGCTAATATAACTTTGTAACTAATGATATCGCAATTTCTAAACTCTTAATTAAAAGATAAATAAATTGAGAAGTAATTTGCTCTCTTAATGAATATTAATGATTCTGAATTAATAAGAACTTAGAATTAATCTTTTGCTTACTTTAAAAATAAACAAAACTGAGCATCTTCAATTTAACTAAATACATAAAATTCAGGTATTTGTAACTGTTCTCTAGTAAATTGCTCAGATCAATTATTGTCATTTAAACTTTGAAAAGGTGAAAATAAACTTTAAAACTTTAATTTAAATAACTATTTACCAGCTTAACAAGAATTTATGATAATTTTAAATACACCTTTTTCAAGTAAATATTGGACAGACTGGGAAAATCCCCTTCACAAACATGTAATCTACTTTACAAGCAAGTAGTTGTCATGATTGTAAAATATATATAACGAATGTAAAACACCACGCAACAAGAAAATCCACAAATTTTATAACCAATATGTTCCTGTTACACCCAGGGTAAAAATAACCACTTTTAAATGTGATATGTCAATGTTTTAAATAGTATTACATAGGTATGTTTTGTTTTATATGTATGTTGTAATGTTCTTAAAAGACTCTGAAATGAACTCTGGACTTTTCATGAACTTAACTTTTCGCCCCACCACAAAGTGTTTTACGATTTCCAAAAAATATTCATTCCAACTCTCACAGTACAAATTTAAATTTTTTTAAGATGGTTACCCAAGCATCGCTCTCCCTTCTGCTCCAGTATGTAAACACAACGATCGGGTCACCTATTGCTTTAAAATCTGTGGGCGCATGGTAGATAAAATTGGTTAGTTTAGCTCACCAAGAAGATTGTTGTATGCTAGTGGTGACAGAGATTTGAAATTTGGCTTGGCAAAAAAGGTTTCCAGATGAGAACTTGACACCATGCTAAGGATTGACAGTGAGATGAGAGAATACAGTCTGTCTCCATTAACGTCATTTTATATTTTGGCATAATTCTATGACATAGTTAATATCAAAAATAATTCTTTCATCAAATTTAATAATGTCATATAAATTATATTCATTCAAATTACTTGATGTTTTATCTCACAATTGTACTCTTACTTAATTTCTAATGCTCATGTTCTTTTACTTTCAATTGTATGGTTGGCTAACCGATTTCTTGAAATCGGTCCAGGAAACTCTTTGGTTTAATTTCGTTTATTACAGTTACTTGATGATCACAGAACATTATGGTAAGTCTTTACATTAAATACACTATGTGCTTATATGGCAGTTGCCGGTCTATCCGTTTAAGTTCAATTATCACTATTGTTATGAAATGCATGCCTTGTTTATTAATTATTCCCTTTCTAAATTTAACTTTTAGCGAATTCCAATTTACTTTTGATTCTAAAACTTGTTCTTAAATTGTATTCCAAATTGATAACGCGCCAGTTCTGTAATTCGATCTTTTGGATATTTCCCACCAGTTTCGGTAAACCTTGGCGTAGTATTTTGTTCCCACGTGTTTGTACATGTACCGCGGATTTGCATTTCATATGGAATCGTATGGGAACTTCTTATTCTGTCGTCATGAACTTCCACAGGTATACTAAAAACGCTTCGTCGTGGAAATTGTGAATAGTTTCAGTTGGCGATGTAATCCCACAGAGATTAAGACGTGTTTAGCCCGCGAGGCTCGGCATGAAATCAAAAATGCCTTAATATAAATTAATTGTATTTTCTAAATTGAATTATTAAGAATAATTGATGTAATAATGAAATGCCGTGTTTTTCTTTCAAGATTTAAATGGAATTGGTAAATACGAATGAAATTGTGAGATGTCCAGTAATTCTAATTGTGGAACGGAAATATGACCTGATTCATGAATGTTAATGTTTATCGTCTTTTCGTGGAGAAATACTATTGATTCTATGAGATGAATATTTATGTTTCGACAAAAATAAAGAAGTAATTATTTTCTATGGAATATATCTGCCTGGTTATTCAAACCTTCAACACTTCCATATTCCAAGCTGTATCGTCACTGTTTTTACCTTGATTCGGATATCAAAGATCCTTAGACACAACGCAAGCATGAAAATTCGAACCTCATCGTATCGCTTCAACCGCATTGCTGTTTCCCGCATCACTTTCGACGTTCATCTACACTCCTGAAACTCCAAAATCCACTATACGTATTTATGGCCGTGTTGTGATACCTCGACTTGTGGTATCATTACAAATGATGCCCTGACCAGTGGCATTTCGTCGCATTACAACACTATTTAATACTTCTACTTTCAAGTAATAAAAATCCTTTGACATTACTAAGCACTACATGTAATTAAAAACCGGTTAGCACTTTGAAAATGGTTTTATTGGCTTTCTTGTGTAAAAATACATATAAAATCACTACTTCCCACACAGCAAAGATATCCAGATTACATCCCACTGATCCAAAACATATCCATGCATAAAAAGACACATCCAATAAATATCCATAATCTGAATCATCCAAAGTTTGTCTATATTACATTAAAAAAATTACATATTCTGGATGATGAACACAGTATTGGTCTATTTTTCATCCATGATGGATGTAATATGGATATTATGGACGATCTAGTCCATATTACATCCACCATGGACAAGAAATGGACCAATTATGTGTTCCTTGTCTAATATATGTCCCTAAATTACATGCTCTGGATGAACCCGATTTGACTTCCCCTAAACATCCCTAGATGACATAATATGGACAAATTACTTATCCATGTTACATCCATCATGGACGAAAAATAGATCAATTCTGTGTTCAACATAATGAAGCTGTGCAAAAAAAAAAAAAAAAAAAAAAATACTGCAGCTTTTGACTTTTTACCTTGCCATCATGGCCACCATTATTTGTGTCATAATTTTGTTTTTCAAGTTGAATCTGTTTGTTCTATATTTTGTATTCTAAAATTTACAGAATAACTATTAATGTCATGTTGAATCACATACTTAGTTTTTATATGTTTAAACTTGCTAAAATCAAAATGATAATCAAGTTAGCAATTTTACTATACTGTGACTGAAATTTATTATAACTTTTAGGTATTTTTAATATTTTATATTATTTTAGTATGGGGGGCAATATAAATTCATAATTTTCTCATTACAACTATGTTACAAACATCTGCAGCGGTGGCATTTAAATAATAACCAAGTAACTTCTATTGCAGTACTTCTAGAAATGAAACTTAGGCTGATGAGAAGAAAATTACAAAATATATTGTATTAAAATTTTATATAAAGTATTATGAAAAAAATAATTATTTAAGCATTAATTTTTTCTAACTAGCACTAATTCTTATACCGACTTTTTAGGAAATAAAAATAACTTCAATTTATTTGATCTAGAAATATTGCATAATAGATTCATAAAAGATTAAGTTATATTATTATTTTGACTTACAAAAGATAAGGCAAATGTTGTATAGTGGATAAAGAAGTAGGTTCCCTTCAACACATAAAATTGCAAATGTAACTAATATTGGCGAATATAAAATAAATGTATTTTTAAAAATTTAGATTTAATTATCCTTTTTAACCTCTTTATTTACATGGTGACAGGGGGTCTCCTAAATAAGATAATATTTCAGTGGGGTCACATCAACAAAAAGGTTGCTTTGCCCTGCATTTAAATGGAATCCCCATCCCTTTCCTTTTGCATCTATCATCAGTGGCAAACTGCAGGCGAACAATGTTAAAGTGTGATAAGCACTTACACCTGTTGTATTATTATTATTTTTTTGTATTATTATTTTTGACTATAGCTCAATGGTATTTTCACATCACAATAAATCATTGGTGGTGATACCTTTTTGTTTTTCAGATACCTCTTCTTTATATTTTTCAACTATAGCCTCATCTACGTCTCGAGAGATGCTAGCTTTTGGTGCTAATCCATGTAAATGATTCCACACAGCAACTGATAAAGGATGAAGAAAATTATAAATGCTATAAAATGCTATTATGAAAATTATAATTATAATGTTCATGTCATAACTACTGCTTATAAATGATAATTAATATGAAATGCACAATATTTACATTCTGTAACTTGATATATCTGAAAGCATTTTAAAACTCTGCATAATAATCATCCATTTTAATCCTTTGCTGTTGTTATGCAACTTTTAAGTACAAGTTTGCTAATTATAAGATATCTAAAAAAAATTTAGTAAAGATAGCATACTGAAAAATCTATGCTAAAATATAGTTAATGAAAATAGAATAAATGTGGCTCTTCCAGAAATTATAACATATTTTGCAAGTGTATGAAAATCTATCATCTCTCTTGAGTGATTTCTTATAAAATTATTTTATAGAATACTGGATCTAGTTACATGAAAGAAAAAAGATTTTCCTGCAAACAGCTTTGCACCGGAGATAGGGACTATCTATATATTTAAATTATGGGGATGTTTCTTTCCCAGATGAGTTCTCATAATCCATAGATCTTGGCAAAATTGGTGCCCAGTTATGACATCAAAAGTGATATCCAGATACTATTTTTTGTATGTAGCAAAAAATATAAACATATTCAAAAATTTTAAACACACATTCTTGATTTACAGGGTGATTTACAAAATGAATCTTATTTATGAAGTTAGCATCAGTTTTAATATAGAGTCTTTAAAAACACTGCATTATGATAAATAAGGAATACCTGACCAACAACCTAAATTATACCATTAACCAGAATCTAAACTAAAACCAAATCAATCCTCGTAGTATCAAATGTATGCAGTTCCCATAGCAAAAGAAGCTAGGAAACACCAAGGGTTTTTTAATCTTCTAAATCTGAGTTCTTTAGTATAAGTTCTAACTGTGCAGTGGTTTCACTGTGAAACCACTTTGAAAAATATAGAAATTAACTATTAAATTCCTATTTTTAACTTTTGCATTTATAATGCCTAGGATGTACATAAATGATTATGTGGTATATTTTGAAAATAATTTATATTACAAAACATAAGAAACTTTTTGGGAGTATAATATCAGAAGATGTGTGTTCTGTCTGTGTGTATGTGCGTGCTGTCTGTGTGTATGTACATGCTGTCTGTAGTGGAAAACCTTAAACTACAGACAGCTGAGAAATTTGGTACTGGGTTAGCTCAACTTCTGGTACAAAAGACCTTGGCGACATTCTTTTTAAATTTGAATTAGTTTTTTAGTTATTTTATGTTGCAACACAATATTAAGTGCTTTTTACACAAATTGGTTCCTTAGCAATCGAAAACATTATCTCATAGTTTCCATCTACACATCATCAGAAAGATTGAAGAATGTTCTTTCTAACAATGTTTGAATTGCATCCATAGGACAATTCCTTTATATTAATTCATTTTTTTTAATACATCAAAATATGCATGTTTATTTTTACTTTTCTTTATTCGCCGTATCCGAAAAGGAAAGATTAGCACAATCCTATAATTTGGAAAAAATATGGATATATATCTCTGCATTCTAATATATAGATTTTTTTTTCAATTTGTCTATTTTTCTAATTTTCTGTTAATTATCAACCAAATGCATAAAAATCAAAATTTTGGCTACCACTTTTTGCTATAGGGAGAAGTGAATGTGTGGCAAATAATTGCATGTGACTACACATTCATTGAATTGAAACTAATGGATTTGGATTCAAAGGAAAGGGAGAATGATTTGGAAATTGAATGGTATCTGTATATGCATTATTTATGTAGCAGATGCTTATTTAGGATCTGGGTAATGCCAGGAAATTCATTCTAGTATTATAAAAAAAATGAGGAATTTTTTGGGAGTATAAAAAGTGCATTTTAAATATGTCATAATTTGCTATGACAGTATTTTGATTTGATATGTGCAGAAACTGAGAAGAGTCATTAGAAGTTAAAAGATAATTTTTAAATCTTTAATTCACTTAATGGACTATTGCAAGTATTGAATATATCCAAAATAATAGTATATATAAAAGTTGTGGCTTTGCCTTGAAACAACCACTCTTCAAAGGGATAAGTTAATTATTTTCATATATTTTTACAAATGTATAAAATGAATGTGAAACAAAGGTCAAATTAGCTGGGTACATAGTGTGAAGGACCAAATCTAAATCATAATGTGAAACAAGTGACTACTCAACAACTTTATGCACCCCATCATTGTATAGACTAGTCCATCTATAAAGAAATTAAGCAAATGTAATTGATTTGATGAATTTTAAAAGGATTTAAATTTTGGAATTAATGTTCAGATGTTCATAAATTTAAAACTTAAATTTTATAATCGTTAAGGTAATATATAAAAAATATAAAATACCCATTCTTGTTCTGATTTTGTCAGCAACGTTGGGGACTCGATCCAACATGGCGAAGCTTTGATTGGCAATTTTGTTCAAGCTGTCCAGGTGCTGTAGTGTAACTTCTTTGTCTTTCAAGGCTTGTTTAAAATTAGAATTTAGAAGATGACGATAATGGTTCAGTGTGTGTCTGCGATCTTTTTCTAAAGCACGCAGGAGTTTTTCAAGGCATTTCTCAATCTTTTTTGTCTGAAACAAAAGGGTGTGTCAATAACAAAATAATTAATTAATGATTTAAAATACCAATAATTTGTTCTCAAAACATACATAATGTTTTTAAGTTAATTTTCTATTAACCTTTTGTACTTTTCTTAATTTGTATTTTAATTAAATTTAGCAAATAAAGTTCAGATTACTAAAAAATACTCGGATTCATTAAAATATGGCAGAATATGGATTTAAAATTTAAAAAATAGGCACTTATAAAATAAAATATGTTACACTTTTTGTTAGTATATTATTACACATTAGAAAGCAGTTTTTGCATTGGAAAACAAGTATCAAAACCTATATAAATCAAAACTTTTTACATCATTATAGAAATACAATCAATATACACATAAATACAAATACATTCATATTATAGAGTAATTTTTATTACAGTAAGCTGTGCTTAAGTTTTCAATACTTAAGATTTTAAAAACTGTGTTAAAATTGCAGATACCAACATTTACGGACCTGTTTTGTGCTTTTTAACTTTCTTCAGTGTAAAATAGTCTTTAATTGAAATGTATCTTTTATAATGCTTGATTTCATCAAGGCATTTCAAATTTAGAGTTTTATGTTTATTTCACAAGCACGCACACATTTACATACTACTCAGACACAATGCTTGATCAAATTACTCTTCTAATTATATTCTCACTTTTAGTGTGCCTCTATCGGGAAGGAAAAATAAAGAAATCCCCTCTTAGAACTTTCAAGCTACGACAGGCAAAAAGAAAACTTGCTAAGTGCATCAAATTTAAAATGTCTTTGATCAATACAGTCATACCATACAGTTCATAGACTGTCCTCTATTGCCTAAAAGTATTTCTAATATCAAAAATGTTCAAAAATCGAATAACATCAACTGATGGTAATCGACTGTAGAATTTTTATTCCTGACTAGTAAGAGCTAAAAAGAAAAAAAAAACTTTAGGCATTTTATTAGCACTTATGTGTTCATATGCACTATAACTAAAAAAAGTGCTCACATAAGTAATTGTACATAATCAGAGTTCTGGTAATGAGCTTAGAGTTTCAAAATTTTGTAGTCACAAGAAAAGATCTATTATGCAAACCTCTAATTTCTATCAATTATATTCCAATGAAATAAACTCATTAATACATGGGAACTGTAAAAAATCATTTATTACTGCAGCTTGAATTGTCCATATGCATGTATGTCACAATAAATTAAATCATATATTTACTAGAAATTACCACTCTCAACAACTGCAAAATACTCACATAAATTTGTCTCGCATGTGTTACTAGTATGGGATTTAACAAATATTATTTACTACAAGAGTTGCTTTGGATATTTCATTACTTTTGCCAACGTATTTGGAAATAACATTTTCTTTAGCAAAATAAAGTTTGTATTCACCTAATTTTATTTCAACTTTCCATTTGAAAAATTTAATTTGATTTATAATTTCTCAAATTCCAAAGATCGTTGTTTAGGAAAAGACATATAGTAATATACATTACAATTAGTATACCATGAGTAATGTATCACGGTTTTTAATTTTGATATCAACAGAATTCATAATCATTGAAATTTTTGTTAAATTTTTTTTTCAATGGCCAAATTGATTTTTTTTTCTTTCTATGCAAAATGCAATCATGGCAATTGGCAGCATGATCCCTGTATTATGTTTTAAGTATCAACTAGCTCTATGTAATGAGAAATGTTCTTAACACCTTAGCATTGAAAATTACACTTTTCTACAGTGTTGCTATCATACCTGGAATTGTCTGAGAATTTTACTCAATAGTCAGATTTTTCTGGAACATTTTCAAAATTTGATAACCTAAAATTTTCGGAGAATTTTAAAATTTTAGCTAGCATTTACTCTTTTTCTTTAAAGTTTCTTGAATATATTTTGCTGTCAGATATATCACAAGTTTCCATATCTCTGCTCTGGACAAGGTTTCCTTATCTCTGGATTTTTCCTATACCCCTGTACAGTGAAGTTAGTTTTGAAACATCAAATATGTTCAATTTCTGTGATCTGCTTAGTTTGGAAAACTTTAAAAACACCTGGAAAAGTCAATGAATTTTATTATACTATTTGGGTGGGAACCATGCTATATTATCTTCTGTATGCAAATTATTCAGTTTTAAAATATTTTTTAAATTTTAAAATCAATTTCAAAATATATTTAATATATTTAAGCTGATCATAATTAATATATACAATTTTGACACAAATTTAAAAATACAAATTGTAATTTTCTTATAAGGGGAGTGTTATATTTTTTAATAGTTTGCATTAATACATTCTGATAGAGCATTGATTCAACAAAACAGGGAGAGATATGTGTGGTGTAGTTGTACTATTCAGAAATGTAACGATAGAAAAAAAAAAGATTTAAAGTAATTTTGTATTGAAGTAAAAATGCATCTGAAACTTCATACTGAATTTTTAACCATTGCACCATATGTAAAAAATAAAAACCTTGAGTAAAATTATTTAACTTATTTTTACGAAAATGCTAGCAATATGTGAAAACATGTACTGTGTTATCCTTTTGATGACTCTTATGTATTTAAAGAAACAATACATTTGGTACAAAAGTTAACTATTGGTAACCATCCATATAATCTTTGATTCTTTAAGTAAATTTGGGTTGCTTTGCACCTTGAATTTCCTTAAATATCACCTTATGTGTACGTGTGCTGCACTTTGGAAGGCAATATTTTATACTGTTGTATAAGAAAGTAAAGTAAGATAACAAATACATTTTGCTTTTTAGAAAATATTAAACGAGTAAGATAAGAAATAATAGGATTCAAATTTTAATAAAGAAATAAGAGAATCTTATTAGAAATATATGCTATGTAACAAAATAATATTGCAAACTATTATACCTTGGGAGAGGTTTGATCTAAAGCTGCAGTATAACAATCCATAGCAGCCTTTTTGCGCATGTTGATGATTGACATGATACGTTGCTGGTGCATAGCAGACATTTGCCTCTTTGCAGCAGAACCTTCTTCTTCAAGAGCCTCAACAGTTTTTTGGAATCTCTAAAGTGTGGAAAATATACATATATAAATATAAATAGTTTGATAAGAGTTAAATATATATATTTTTAGTTTAAAAATATTTTATAATGTAGTGGGGAATGGCCAATTTTCTCAGTTAATAAAAATATCATTAATATAATAATGCAACTAAACCCTTTACTGCCATGTTTGAAATTCCATACTACAATATTTACTTTCTGAATAAAAGAAATCGAATATATGTCCCAGACAAAGTCTTCCTACCAATCCCTTTCCCTGGAAATTCTGAAAACTGTACATCCCGAAATAATAAAGTTATTCCTGAATTGACTTGTTTTCTTTCCCAATCAATGACAAAACTTTTAAACATTCAGCTAATCTTTTACTAAATACAGTCATTTGTAATCACCAGTCAATTATATTCTCACCAACCTATCCTGACCAGGCGCCCCACATCCAATTTTGGGTCCGGGGACCAAGTCGAGCCGCAGACCCTAGATAAAAAAGTAAAGGGGGAGGGTACTCCTTTCTTCTGTATTATTTAGGGATAGAGTTGAATTTCATAAAATATGTCAAGTACAAGGTTTTACACAATATAACACTGAAAAATAAGAAATTTGTGAAAGATATTTCATATGATGGTAAGTGGTGTGTACATTTCATTTTAAAAGAAATATTTTTATACTTTTTTCCTCACGTATTTCGCATAGTCATACACATGTTTGGAATAATTGGAAATAACATCTCCAGAACTAGAAGTGTAAATCATTAGTGACCACCTCCAAAGTTCGATGCTGAATCAGTCATTATATAAGCCATTCCTATAGCCAACCCTGAGAAATAAATCATGTAAAATACTGTAATTTTTTAATCGAAAGTGACATCTATAAAACCAGAACTAGAAATCCTTAATGAATTTTTTAACCTCTAATATATTTGATACTGAATCTATAATATATCAGTGATCATAAGTTCTATCTATAACTGTTTCTGAGAAATAAATGTTTGAAGGAAAATTAAATTTTTTTATTCAGAATTGGAAAAAGAACTGGAAGTAGAATTTCTTAGTGAATCCCCACCCTCCCTGAAATTTGATGCTAAATTCATATCAGTCATCACCTAAGCTATGTCATGTGTTCTAAACTCATTCGTTATGTTCATAAAATATTTCTTCCAAAATGCATCAATTCTGATATTTATGAGATAAAATGTCAAATGAGTGTGTACAAAAGATCCATACAATAAAAAAAATCCTTTTCTAATTAGGATTTCGGTAGAGGGGGCATACCCCCAAATCTTCTTACTCCTCCCCAGGTTACGTTTTGGCAAAATGTAATATATAATAGAGAATGTGTGAATTTTCTCTTTCAATGGTTTTTCTCTAGTAATTACAAAATGCAACATAAAATCATACAATATAAAGTGGAAGTTCGATAGTGAAAGTTCTATAGTCAATCGAAATATACATTTCAAGAAAATATTTTGAACCATAAGATGCAAAACCGCAAGTAGAAATCCTTAGAACACCAAATTCCAGAGGAGGTTCCCTACTTCCTTTGGAATTTGATACTGAATCCATATCAGTCATCATCTAAGCTCATCCAAAAATGAAAAAAGATGTTGCAAGAAAAAGTAAATTTTTTAAATGAAAGTGACATTTCCACAATCAGATGTTGAAATTCGTAGTGATTTTCTCTAACCTCTTCAAAATGTGACTGCATCAATCATCGTCTAAGCTTTATCTCTAGCCAATTCCAAGAAATAGATACTACAAGAGAAATTTTTTGAACCAGAAGTAGGAAAAAATCCAAATTAAAAATTCTTCCTCAATCCCTCTACTTTCCATCACCAAAGCTCTATTTACAGCCAATAATCTTAGAAAATGGAGGATAAAAGAAAACTTTGAACTAGAAATATAGAAAGAACCATATATGGAAATCTTTAGTGAACCTCCCTACCTCCTCTCCAGAATTTAATACTCAATCCATATCAGGCCGTATCTAATCATCATCTATAATAAATCCTGAAAAATTGATACTTCAAAAAAACAATGGTATTGCATCATTTCTGTGGCCAACATCCACACACAAAAAAGTTATCGTTGTTATCCCGATTATTATTAGTCGAATTATCCTCAATCAACATGTATATGCAGCATATAAATAAAATAGAATATGTCCAAAATATCTCTGGATTTTATCAGACAATCAACTTTCATTTGTTTCGTAACTTTTTAGATGGAAATAACACATGTTCAGATACATGCCATTTTTGTGCATCAATCGTTTTGACTCACTGAAAAATTCCAAGATGGAAAGTTCTCTGCTTTTGACAAAAACCATTTTTTAACAATTAGCAATAAAAGTTTGTATCTTCCAAATGCTCTACTAAAATTATCCTAATAGATTTTAATCAGCGCATTTTTTAAAACTTTAACGATGGAAATCATTTTTGATTTAATGCATTATATCAGTCTATTATAAAATTATATTTCCTAAATTACATTGATTTAGCAGTTTTTCATTGAATTTCATCTTTTATATAGCAAACTAGCTGTATTTGAATACCAATTCACAAGTATCATGCAACAATTGAAAAAATGATGTTGAGAACAGTTTATACAAGCATAGCAGGAGCAGTAACATTTTATTTTATTTTATAGTACTACAACTACTTTACAGAGTACATAGTTTAATAGAACCATCTCATTTTTCAGATTTTTAAGTACCACTATTATTGTTTGATTTTCACCAAAAATCAAATTAGTGCCAGATTGCCTAACCAACATAGCTACCAAATTTCAAGGAAAATTAGAGAATATCTTTTGAACTACAGGAATACATAAACTGCCTAGATACTCCCACATTTGGACAATCCGCCAATTTAACGTTGATAAAATGAAGTTCATTAAAAACATTTTTGTTTCATAACTAATTATTTAATTCTAATTCATTTTTAAATTACATTAAGAGAATGGAAACATGAAGTTAATTCAAAATTATATTGCCATGTGTTTGTTCTAAACGCATTCATTATGTTCATAAAATATTTCTTCCAAAATGTATCAATTCTGATATTTATGAGATAAAATGTCAAATGAGTGTGTACAAAAGATCCATATAACAAAAAAATCCTTTTCTAATTAGGATTTCGATTAGAGGGGGCAGACCCCTAAATCTTCCCACTCCTTCCCAGGATACGTTTCGGCAAAATGTAATATATAATAGAGAATGTGTGAATTTTCTCTTTTAATGGTTTTTCTCTGCTAATTACCAAATTCAACATAAAATCATGCAATATAAAGTGAAAGTTTAAAAACGCATTACTATAAACACTAAAAACGCATTATTATAAACACTAAAGCATTCATATTCCTTTAATAATGCAGTATTTTGCCTGAAGTTTTGTACATCATTATTTTAAAAGAATATATTTACAAAGCAGTATAGAAATGCGATAAAATACATTTAATTTATTATAAGATTAACTTTGTTTCAAGATATCTAAAAATAATATTTGAAAAATGTAAGACAATTATTTTGAACATACCTTAAATATTAGATGGCAGCATTGGGATCAACACTGCCTCTGTTTCAGCGAATAATTTTTTTTTTTTTATAAAACTTAGATGCACCAGCACCGATAACAAAACTTGCTTTTTGCACTTTCTTTAAAGTAATATAGACTATTAATCACTGAAATAAATGTGGGAAGCAAGTTCATGCCTTCAAGGAAGGAGCAGTTTAATCTGCTTTGGTTCTTGTCATGTCAAAGCTGTAGAAAGAAACTAGAATTTTTCCTTTCTACAGCCCTGTATTCAGTCAGACCAAAGAGAGTCGGATACCTTGTTTAAAGTATCTTGGGGCACCATGGATACACGGTCACATTAATTGGTTTACTAGGAAGGAAGATAAGATCACCCCTTACCATCCTTATCATTTCACAAAAGAAACCTGTAGACAAGGATCGTTTTAGTAGTCAGATGGATGTGATTGATATGAGCTGTAAACTTGAATGAATGAAACTTGCCCACTAGTGTTATAACCATATTTATTTTAATTCTAGAAAATTGCTACCTGCTTCCCTGTAGGAATCAGGTTTTTTTTTATTGCTTTCTCAACATCGCCTTTCTTAACAACAAATAATGACAGATTCTGCCGTTAAACGTAGAGATACTGTGAAGCTATCTTTACCCAGATGACTTATATTGAACTTAGACCTTCTTTCAGCCATTTTTGACTATTTCGGAAATCAGACAATCTTCAAGTAATTTAGGAAAAAAATTATAAATTCATACACAGATGTTCTATAATAAATATTTTATCTTCAGCAATGTTCAGCAATGTCATTTGGCCTCTAACAGTCGCCAGGCCCCAGTACCGTAGTCCCAACTGCCCCACCACCACCACCCCTTTGTGGGGGACCTGATTCTGACCTTCAAATGGCAGGACATTCATATGAAAAATCACTTTAAAATGAACCTATACCTAAGTAAAGATGTATTAAAGATGAACTGTCAAAAATGGCAGTTTTTTTTCTGGTCTTATTTTAAGGGCTAACTTTTTTTTTAAATTTGTAAAAAGTTTTTTTTTATATTGTGTTTGTTCTTTATACTCTTACGCTTCATTTGATATATGCTTTTCTTTTCAAGTTATTCTGGAAGAAGATAGTATTATATACATCCTGACAGGCATATTTGGTTTTAATAGTATAAATGACATATAGACATATGCATAAACTCTGGGATGCACCCCAAAAGGGTGGAATGAAAATATTCAAAAGGGAAGTGGAACTTTCCCCATTTTAAATTGAAAATAAGCCTCAATTTATTTATTTTAATATAAGTAGGTACCAAGTTTAATTATATTAGCATTTGCAGCACAGAATACATATATATTTATAACGTTTCATAATAAAGCATTTATCACTTCTTGATAATGATAATTCAATCACTCTCATCCGTTCTTACACAAGAATAAACTGATAGAATTATTGAGCAACAACACTTTTGAAAATTGAATTTGACAGACTTTACCTTATCTAAATTTTGATCTGCAAGTGCAATCCACCATTTTTTGCAAAAGTCATCAAAGTTTTTACACCATTTGTTTTCTGTGACTACCTTTTCAAAATTATTTGGATTATAAAATAAGCTTACTTTCATTTAGACGTGGTAGCTGAACTTGCAAATGAATTTGAAGCTACTACATTAATATGATGGATGTACAGACTTACTAAACAGTTCCAAGATCATTCCTCTTATTAAAAATATATTGTTTTTTCAGATTCTATATTGTTTACCAAAAAGTTTTCTTTTGTTATATCCCTACTGGTGTTAAAACATTTTTTGCACATGTGAGTATATTTGAGCTTTTTGTTTGTGTATTTGTAAAAGGTTTGTGTGTCTGTAGTATAGCCTATTGACTAACTGAAATACATTCAACAAATGGATGCTAAATTCCCAGTTTAATAGATAACATACTGAAATAACATTGTAATCATAAAATAATAATAAATGTATTTACAAATTATTCCTATTCAAAATTCTAAGAAACTTTGTGTATTTTGGACTACAAAGTGTATTTTACACTGAACTGTGAATAGATGAAATTTTGAAGAGAAGACATGAAATTAGAATAGTAATGCATTTTCCAAGCTCCTCTTGCTTAGAATATCATAAAGAAACAATAAAATAAAACACAGTTGAATAACAAGATTTTTAAAAGCCCAGATAAATTGTTTATCATTTTTAACAATCTGAAGAATATCAATTTTTGGAAACCAAATTATTATGAATTTGTATTCACGATATTCAAGTTGCATTAGAGTTCTATCGTATAAATCAATTACAGTTAAAATTATACATTGATAAGTAAAGTTGACTTAAAATTAAGAGTAAAAGTTTTTTCTTGTAATAGAGATCTGTATTCATTACTTTAAAGAAATACAGTGAACTGTAACAGTAAGTAAAACAT
Organism: Amaurobius ferox; assembly: GCA_951213105.1. Lineage (NCBI taxonomy): Eukaryota > Metazoa > Arthropoda > Arachnida > Araneae > Amaurobiidae > Amaurobius > Amaurobius ferox. The sequence continues at coordinate 130,510,098 of OX578139.1, forward strand.
ATTCATTACTTTTCAATATTTGTTACTTTTCCAGATACTCTATTTTTTCTAATTCATAAATTATTTAATTTTATTTTCCCCATTTTGTCTATTTTATGATTTTATATTAATTTAAATAAATTGTTTAATGAACATAGATATAAATATATTGGATGTATATTATTATACATTTATTATTTTGTTGGCATATTAAATCTGATCAAATTATCTGAAGATGAAACCAAAAGATTTTCAATGTTTCTAAATAAAAAGAGTTTTGCTCTCCCCACAAATGGAATGAGTGGAAATTATATAAAATTTTTAAAGTTGAATGTTTAATTTCTTATTCCTTTGACAGCAATACCTATTTTCAATTAATATCTCAAAAGATAATTCCTTTCTAAAAAAAATTAAAAATTTTCAAAGTAAATTTTTACAATTTCACTATAATTTTTTAAACAAAGTTGTCTTTTGAATTTAATAAAGTTTCATAATATGGATGACTCTATAAAAAAAATGTTAGTGTTGTGTTCAAAATAGGATTAAGTAACTTATTGAAAAATATAATGATAACTAATAATACTAACATCAAGTTACTTCACTTTTTCACACAACTCAACTGTAACAGAACCAGTAACTGACTGATTTATTTTCAAATTGACTTTATCACACTTTGCAGATGAGTCATTAAATAATGTGACACTTAAAAAGAATACGATGCTGAGTTAAGATGTGTAAATCACTTACTGCGCTCATTTTCTTCCTAAATTCTTCAGCTGCTTTAGGGTCTTTTACTTTCATTTCCTGGTATCTCTCCTCCAATTCACTCCATTCTTTCATAACCTGAGGGTTTGAAATAACAAATAATATTTTTCAATTTAAAGTAAATATAATTCTTCAATCAATTGCAATTTTCTATACACTAAAATATAAAAATGTAACTCTGAATATAAATTTAAAACTATTTGTGAGTCGGCTGTAGGGGATAGAATCTGTGGCCTATAGGTTTGTAACCCATAGGCCATGGTATGCCCAAAGCTCACCATGACATGCCCAAAGCTCACTAAAACAAGTCACAGAATCCATGGCCTATAAGTTTGTAACCTACAGGCCATGACAAGCCCAAAGTTAAACAGTTAGTTCAAAAGATATTTTCAGATTTGACATTTTAATTCAAGGTGTCATTCATGTGGAACAGAACTTTATACTGGTCGATCGTCGCTGGTTCGAAGGGCATAATAAAAACGGTCTGTTACCCTATTGGTTGAAAGCATACTAGATTAAGCCTGTGAAAGACAATCCCAAAATCCCTCAACAAGGGTTGATGATGTTTGTGTTCATGTCATCAGCTAGAAGGGGGTATTTAAATGTTTTTTGTGTGTGCCTTCTTTAAAATCTTATAAATCACAAACTATTTTATCCATGAAACATGTTATTAAGGAATATACTCCCATGGCAAAGAACAACATCCATGGACAAGGTTTGCCCTCACTTATATGCTCATCAGCATAGAGTAGCTGATATCTGCAGTGATAGCAAGAAAACAAATAGCATAACAAGTTTTATTGCTACCATTGCAGATATCAACCAGTGCATATTTAGAACAAAACTAGTTACGAATGCTGTTATTTGCAATGGGAATGTTATAAATTTGGGGAACAGGCAGGTTATGTGACTATGAATGCTATTGAGATTAAATCAATATGTATCTGGAAAATTGAAATTTCTTGCATTTATTGGCGACAACTTTCAACATCATAATACAAATTGTTTAAATTAATCTAATAATTAAATATGCACATGTGACGATGACATAGGAAGATGACATTGACTTCATATTATGATGATTGATATTTGGAATTTTTCAATACTTTGTTAGCATTACCATTGGACACTGTTACAAAATGTGTTACATATAAGGAATAACATGTGTTTGCATGGTAATATTAGAAATAATTTCTTGTGTAATATTCCATATAAAAAGTTAATTTATCCTATTTGTACATCATCAGTTTTATGTACCTAATATGATTAAATAGGTTCATTTATTCATTATATTTAGTGCATGATTTAAAAAGTAAACTCACTCATTTAATCACATTTATCAACACTGATAAATAAATTTTTAAAATGTGCATTATAGGATTTTAATTTACAAATTGCAGCATATGTATAAAATTTCTTTAGTACAAATCATTGAGATATTTGTCCAGAGACACACACGCACACACACACAAACATAAAAAAAAGATTTGAGTTTAAAGATGTTCAAATTGTATAAATTTTTCAAAAATATATAAGAATTTTCAATCCTCAAAATACCTCTCTCCATACATCATATATTATACATGTAGTGAAGCTAAAAACATGTTTTTTATGCAATATAAAATGAATGAAAAAGGCTTGCCTTTGTAACTCGTTCTCTGTGACTTTCCTCCAAGGATTTCTGAGCTTCTTTGAATAATTCATGTTCATGCTTCTTATCAAAATGACTGTAATAATAATCAACAGGTCTTTCTGTGGTTGTGGTAGTGGTAGTTGTTGTGGTGGTGGTAGTTGTCGTAGAGCTGGATGTTGAAGAATGATCATTATCTTCCTCATCATCATCATCATAATCCTCACCATCATAGTAGTCATCATCGTAATCCTCATCTTCATTGGATGCATCATCAACATCAATTCCATTATCTCCTTTCTGCCCTTCATCATTTACAACACCAATATCTTTTTCTGCAATAACATATTTCCCAAAAATTCAAATAAGTACTTGTCTTGAAATAAATATACAACAAATATTCTTGTAACAATCAGAGACAAGAAAGCTTAAGGGTGAGCGTCAGTAAATCATCTGCCCTATCCGCATTTTGTTAACTTTCGCGACACACATTTTTCGCCGAAATTCTGCTCAAACAGTTGCGAAATATTTTCTGAAAGATAAAATGCAATGCTTAGATTATATTAAAACTAAATTTAATACCCAATAAAACATAGAATATATTTTTTATTTTAATCTAAAATATTTTTGGTGCTGCCATCTGTTGTTGTAATTTAATTCATACCGATTATTTTTATTTTTTAATGGACATTTTTAAATATCTATTCCTTCTAATACAGTATTAAATACAACAACAGATCATATATAATAATGCCACAATCACGGAAAGGTAATTTCTCCTACTATAAATTTGATAAGGGGATCTGAATGTACATCACTGAGTACTGCAGTTTTGTCTTTCTTAGTTCCTTTTCTTCAAGTCCAAGTTCAATTACATTTCCGTAATTGTGGCATTATTATATATGATCTGTTATTGTATTTAATAGCGTATTAGAAGAAATGGACATTTATAAATGTTCATTAAAAAATAAAAATAGTCGGTATGAATTAAATTACGACAACAGATGGCAGAACCAAAAATATTTTGAATTAAAAAAAATATATATTCTATGTTTTGTTGGGTATTAAATTTTGTTTTAATATAATCTAAGCATTGCATTTTATCTATCAGAAAATATTTCGCAACTGTTTGAGCAGAATTTCGGCGAAAAACGTGTGCTGCGAGAGTTAACAAAGCGAGGATAGGGCAGAAGATTTACTGACGCTCACCCTTAATATAAAAGGCAGTGTGATATAGTAAATGTAATTACACCAACCAGTAAAAAATACATAACTGTATGTTTCTTATAACAAAATTCAACAAACAAGATTAGAATTTTAATAAAATTCAGAGTATTCAATTTAGCAACTGAATTTAAATTTATCAAGTTTCCAATTATCCAAGTTTGTCAAAATCTTTCATAAGGATAAAAAGACATAGCAACTATTTCAACAAAAGTAAGCAGGAATCTGAAACCAGTTGATACTGTTACTAATTTGATTAATGTTGTGTTTTCGATGAAGATTTCACCTTTTGGGTATTTTTGCAGCAGTTTGAGAATTTCACTTTTAAAATAAAAAAAATATTACAAATAAATTATAAAAATAGAAATATTGTATCCTAATTATAAATAATATATGTGAAATGCATTAAACAGCTGCTTCATATCTTTAGATGAATACTGATTTTACAAATTTATTTCCCCATAAAATAATTTACTGGTGCACAACACAGGTTAAATCTATAGTTAAGTTTCAGGAATATAACCTAGCACAACTATTTGCCCAAACAATTTCCCCCCATAGCAACACCCAGCTTGTTGCATAGTAATGGAAAAGAGGAGAAAATTAAAGCACTTCACCAGGGGAATCAAAAATTTCAGTTTGTATGTGTTTGTTTGAAAATTTACATAAAATCAAATAATATAGTAATTAAAAAAAAACACAATATTTGTTAGAATACAAAGATATACATCAATGTGTTTGCAAAAGTATAGAATTATGCAAATCTTCCATTTTCAGATATAAGGCAATAGAAATCAGATAACTTAAAAAATCTGATGTGGATAGCATATAACTTCCCCTACAGACTCAGATGTATTTTTCTTTCATAATCCATTAAATTGAATTTAATAACCAAAAATGATTTGAAACTTACTTGATATTATATCCAATTTGCAGTTTTAATATGTCTTTTCATTTGACAATTTAATGCATTTAGAAATGTTGCCAAAATTCTAAAAAAAATTTCTCTTTTTATCTTTACTTTTTAATTACATTGAGTTTAATTACATAAAATAACAAGGATACTAATTTAAAATTACACTGAATTTGCATTTTTAATTTAATTTACAGTTTCATTGAACGACTGGGCATATTTATAAAGGCCACGTTATAAAAATATGAAAAACAGAAATATCTCGAGAATGACTAGTTAGAGAGTAATGTGGTTGATTTTATTCTTTTCACCGTGGAAAATTGCATATAAAACAAGCATTTAATACATTTGACCTTATGTTGCATTTTATTTTAGATCTTTGCAAGCCATTTTGCAAAAAATGCAGGTTCTTTTTTACCAGATCGTACCAAAATCTAATCAGCACCAGGGTAACTGACAGGTTTATTAATTTTTGTTGTTTGGTTTAATTAGTTTTTGGTTTATTAGTTTTTGATTTTTTTTCAAATTTGGTTTATTTGTTTTTGAGTTAGAGTGGATATATACATTGTACAGACAGGTAAACATACAGAAATGTCACACTAAAAATAGATGTATCATGTTCAAGGGTGTTCGAAATATTTAGATCCGCCAAAAACTTGAGTTGAGATTTTTGACGTGATTCCAATACTTTCCCTATACCATGTTACGTAAAGAAAGCAATTATGGAAAAAGTGATACATTCTTCTATTATATTGTATTAATAAAGAAAAAATTTTGAGCTGTACACGTAATTTATTTGTACTAGAAAAATTAACTGGATGTGGCTCAACTCAACTTTCTCATACCAGAATCTATTTTTAAGTAATTTGCAGGGGGTTATAGCATGTTACTCTTTATTTTAAAGGGCTTGAAAAAATCGTTCGATTGATACCAAGTTTGACAATGTACCCCCCTCAGGGGGTGGGGGGTAATTTGGCCCCTCTGAGGGGTGAAGGCTAATGATGTCACAAACATAAAAATTGTATCGCCGCTATTTTTCACTACAATGATTGAAACAGTTTCATGATCATTGAGCCATGTCAAATTTTGCCTTATGCTGCTATGTTAAAAAAAAATTTAAATTTTGAATACATTAAGTTTTCGCTCAAATTACAAAAAATTCTATCTAGCTAGATTTTTTGTTAACAAAGCAGAATAAAAAGCTTTGTGAAAATTAATATTGTGGCAACTATTGTGTACACAAGAAATCTACCACAGACAGACGACAGATAGACATCACTCTACAAGTACTTAAAACATGATCAGGCGATCCTGAAACATATATTGGCATCAAAATGACAAGACCGAAAATTTTTCTGAAAACAATACTTTACACTATATTCTATAGTATGAGAAAGAAAAATGTCACTCCAATTATAAGTCGTTATTGAAGTACAGAAAAATAATCACCATTTTTTGGACAGCAAACAAATTCTACCCCTGAGAACAGATCGACACCACAAGGCAGCAACATAGCGAAACTTCGGAGTTGCATCATTCGGTCAAGGCAACTCTGTTCTGCAGTTTTATTCCAGTCATTAAAACTTTGGCAAATGCTTTGATTGTGTATATGGTCAAAAAGACAGTGTTCAGGTACAAGTAATGCATCACTCTGGAACTGACCCTCTAAGTGAAAAATATAAATAACATAATCAATATACATTGCGATACATAAGTATATTACAGTTTTATGCAAGAAAGCCTTTGCAAAAATATAAAAAGTGGATCAAACCTCAAATTATTTCTTTTAAATGTAATATTTCTACCTAATTTGAGACCAACATAAAAAAAATATATATATATATTTGATACTATTGGTAAAAATGTCTATGCTGTTACTAAATGTATATTAATTTCAGATTATTTTAGACTTGAGTGAAATTTTATAAAAGTAAAAAAAAATATTCTATTTTGTCCAATCTGCAGTGGATGTGTGGCAAGGGATGGTGCATCCAGTCAGCTCAATAATTACAAAGGGTCCCATTGGCAAATTGTTTCCTGTACTGCAACTCCCAGGGCTCCTCCTTTTTCTGTACTACAGCTCCTAGGGTTCCTCCTTTTTCTGTACTGCAACTCCTAGGACTCCTCCTTTTCCTGTACTGCAACTCCTATTTGATTGTCAACACCCCTCCCTTTTAGAGATTCTGGTTATGCCTAATAACATCAAGTCGGCAGCTACTCACTTGATAGTAAAATACATTCATGAGAATGGAAGAGAGCACGTGTCAAGCTCTAATAGTAATATTTGTGAAAATTATTAAATGCCTAATTTTACTAAATTATACATAAACTTGAATTGCAAAAAACATGAATCTATTGGTCATATATAAAAATATTACTCACGTAGGCATCTGTATGGTTTCACCCAATGGCTGGCTTTGCATTTCTTTTGGCCAGGCTTGCACCAATTATCAATCTTAAAATAGCGGCTAGATTCAACAATATTTGTGATGTCTTTAGAGGGATACACCTGCAATAAAAAAGAAACATCTAAACATGACAGTGTTAAACAATATATGGTAATAAAACAAATACAGAAAGTAAAAGGATCTGCACAATTTATTAACAGTTGAGTATGTAAAGTATTTAATGCCTATTGGATGCATTATTAAAATACACTCTGTCGCAAAACATATATGCACCCATAAGAAATTGAACTACAGTTACGAAACTCAGCATGTATGTATCGTTTGAAGAAATATGCAAATGATTAGAATTTGGGAGGGGAAAAAAATGTTTTACTAAGAAATGGTAGCAATAAGATGACACTTTAGTAAGTGGTAAATCCTCCTCCTGGCAGCTATACAATCTGATATTTGGTGCAGCATAGAGTCTGTTAAGTTATTTATGTCCCTCTGCGAAAGATTCTGCCATAAATGTTGTAACTGATCAGCTAATTCAATGGTATTCTGAGAAGGCTGCAATTGCCATCCCAGCATGTCCCAGACATATTCTATTAGTGATAGGGCTGGGGACTTGGATGGCCATGGGAGGGTATTAAATCCTCGAAGACAATGTTGAGAAACTCGTGTAGTATGTGGTCAAGCATTGCTTTGTTGGTAAATGGAACCTGGACGACTTGACAGCATAAGCAAAATAATGGGCTGTAGAATATAGTCAACGTACAAGTAAACTGTCAGATTGGCTTGCAGCACAACTAGTGGAGATCAGCTGTTTCCCGAAATAGCCCCCCAAAATGCATTAAACAAGTATGGTTCAAAAATGAATTAAACTAGCAATGAGTATGATTCTATTTCTCTCATTTTGTTCACCATTTATTTGTTACAAAATCCCTGTGTTCTTAATTTGCGAATTGTTCACTGATTAGAATTTGCAAAATCCATTCAATAAAGTATCTATCTACCCCCAACATTTTATAAAGCAAGTGAAAATTCTAGAATTCTGATTTGAACAAAACAAAGTAAATAAAAAACAACCGTAAACAATAAACAAATTGGAAAGGGATAGAGATTGTACAGCAAAAACAGTTTTGATTTGGAGTTTATCAATATTTGGAAAGAACAATAATCCAAAGAGAGGGCATCCTGAAACTCATTTGGCATGCACATGCATAAGATAGCAGGCAAACACGAGGAAAAATGAGAACAAATTAAAATAGAAAGATAGGCCAGCAAAGTAAAACAACTTGACATTATTCAGTTTCCAATTTCTTTTATTTCCATTCAGAAAAAAAGGCAGGGAAAAATTGAAAAAAAATAAAAGAAAAAATGAGTATTTAAATTCAGTTACAGGAAAGTAATATATAGAATATTATTGCTCCATGTGCATATGAAGTCAAACCTGTCTTAGATAAAGTTACATCAGATCTAAATATATCTTAAGCAGGCTTTTCACCTTGTGCAAACTCAGTATTTAAGAATTGAGTAATAATCGTAATACATTTTGGTCAATTCATTATTTATACAAAATAACAATGGTATTTAATTAATATCAAGCGAAATATGGGAATTAGATGAAGTTGAAATACAAAACTAGTTTGGAAATCCACAAGAATGATGTTAATGAACTTTTCTTATATAAAAAGTCAACTTATTTACTGATATTTAATCTTTAATTTCATGAATATTTTTATTACTATATCAGAAAAGTGTGTAATATCTCGATAACAGTTTATGCTAGTATCCTAAAATGAGTACCATTCATTTTATGCTAATTTATGTATTTCTGGATTTTATTCCCAATAATCAATAGAGTTCCAATATTCCCAGATTGTGATAATTGTACTAAATCTAAAATACTCAGTTTTTGAGATATCGTGTTTACAGAATGACATGCATATACACACGCGCATGCATACATGCACATACATATTCATGTGTACACAAAAAAATCGTTTCAAAATCATTCGAGTTCATTGATGCTCAAAAAGTGCAAATCCATCGAAAACTTGAATTCAAATTTTTAACAGATTTATTTGGATCCGAATTTTTGACTCCATCACAATATTTCCATATACATTATGCTATAGGGAAAGTATAATAATAAATCGAGACCTACGTACTCAGAATTAAGTAAAAATTAAAACTTTTTATTTACAGAAATTAATAATAATTTCCCATATTTTGCCTTAATATTCATTTGTAAATTGTCGTACTTTTCCAACTCGGTCTGGTTCTGGTTCGAAAGTTTCTAAACTCAGCTCCAGCTCGGCCTGGTCTGAGAGCTAGCCCTTAAGTCTATATTGTGTAAAGTATCTTTGCATAATAAAGGAGAATGTCTGTGCAGCCTGTAGCACATGCGATGATGTTGCTAGAAATCGAAGTGTGGTACGACCATGAAATTTGGCACACAAGGTACTCCAGGACTCGAATAGTTGCACCTCAGCTTTATTTTTTAAAAAAAAATTTCGAATTAATTTTTTAGTTATTTCAACCTATAGCCCGATTTACAATGGTTTTGGCCGATATTTACACAAATTGATTCCTTTGAGATATAAAATATTATCACAGAGTTTCTATCTTGACACTATCTGAAAGATCGAAAATTCTCTTTCAAACAAACTTTGAACGGAAACCGTACGATTGATAAACGATTTTTCGTGAATTTTTAAAAATATGTTTACTTTTCGTGCGTCTTAAACTTCTCCGATTTTTATTTTACGATATAAAAAACATGACGTGTCATCCAACGTTTATAATTTAACAGTAGCTCCTAAATATTCACAGACTACGCCAGAAAATTTTTTCTTAAACCCATCCGTTGATTAATTATAATAAGAGCCATGTTATATATATTTTTTAATCAACAGGGCGAACGTTCGTTCCTCCATTACCGGGCAGTCCTTTTTCCGCAGCAGTTTTATCGACTAAAGTCACGCCCACGCACGAGAGAATAGTGTTGCCTGAGGCTCCTAAATATACAGGCTGGCGCAACCGCCATTTTGACTCCAACCGGTCCAGTCAGTTATCGTCTGTCTGTACTATTCCAATGGTGCGCGCATGTTACACGGTTGATATTTGAAACGCAATTTAGCTGTAAAATAGGCGTTTCTGTTTTGAAAAAATTGCACCAATCATTCAAGAAAGTAGTCTAGAATGTTTTTATTTTCTCGAGATCCTGAGAAAAGGACGAAACAGTAACTTTATTTTCGCCATGCACTGCCGTCGCTTCAAATGGGAGACAAGATGGCAGTTGTTGCACCAGGTTGCCTAATTAGTAATCACGCATGACGTCCTGATGTGTGATCAAGATTTGGCGATTTTATTTGTAGCCTGAAAATGATTTTAGTTCAAAACAGACGATTTGGAAATTGAGTATGGTGTTATCTGATTTTTATATACCTTTGAAATATGAAAAGTACGGGGCTTGGAGACAGCAGTGCTGACCTGGCCTACCTCTATAGGTACAGTGCCTCTAGGTTTTATAGGATTAGTTCCGCACCCTGAGGACTTACGGACCCACATGTTTAGCGTGATCGTACTCCGCGTGAACACGGCGGCAGTTTTTCTTTTTCCAGCGGAGGGAATCGAACCCGGGTCTACCGAGTGCAATTCCCGCGAGCTGACCAGTGAGCTACCGTGCTTGCGGAAGATATAACCGATATAAAAATTAGTTTAATTGTGCTGAAATTGTTGAAATTATGATTTACGTTGTTTCCGTATGCCTGAAAGAAACATTACCTGCGACATATTGTTCAAGGTGTATTGAATCGCGTAATCTTTTTGAAACACCCTGTATACTCTGATCGAAGTGAAATAAAAGTGTGTAAAAAACATTTAATTACAGTTTTCAATATTAAATATTGATCTAAACACATTTCTCTGGCATAAGCAACACTCAATTCTGCTTTGATTTCCGCAACTGGTTCATTTTTCTTTCCAATGCAACTGACCATTCAAATATTTCTCCTCTCCTAGACTAGATGCCTTCAACCACAGAATACTATATTAGTCTGTGCCTTCAACTTTCGGGATTGTGTTTCCCAGAACAGGTGTGCTTGGAGGGCCCAAGTAGTCTGTGCTGAAGGGCATCCCCTCAGAACAGTCCCGTGAAACTGCTAAGAACGTCCCTTCGCATTGCTTCAAAGGGTGGGTGACTTGTCAATCATACTTCTACGCAGGGGAAAGCACATTTTTGGCAACGCCTATTCCCCGCTACGAGCGCTGACAACCGAAATTATTTTTCGATTTGAGAAGACAATCCTCTTAAATCTCCACAAGCGACGAATTTTGGTTTTGTGATTTGAGGGAGGGGGGGGGGGGGGCGTAACACGACGCACGGGCGTATCACACTTGTTGCGCCGTAGTACACAGATTACCGGCAATATGCACTGTTATTTATGTTATAGAAATAAAATTTATTTATTTTGTTATTTTATATAACTGCAATTTTCTGATATATAATAAAGGAAGACGCCTGTCTGTGTATTTGTGCAGTCTGCAGCGGGAAATCTAAGCGTCGTATGGCCATGAAATTTGGTGCACGGGTACTTCAGAACCTGAAACGGTGCACCTCGATCGACGTTTTTTATTTTTTAATTCCAATTAAATGTTTTGTCATTTTATGTCTTAGCAAGATTTGGCACGATTTTGAGCGATATTCAGACAAATCGGTTTCTCAGCGACCGAAAATATCATCACAGTATTTCCATTTTGACACCATCGGAATGATCGAAAAATTTTCTTTCAAACAAATTTTGAACGGAATCCATACTATTAATAGTCACTATACAGGGTGTCCCAAAAACATTGACCTCGGCTTTTATTCCTTAAATATTGATCTTAGACATATATAATAAATTACAAAGTTGCGTAAAAAAAGGTACAGAATTTTATGAAATCCATTAAAATTTTCAAGGGAATTAAATTTTAAAAAATACAAAATTTAAATTTTTATGCGGCCCCCGTACAAAAACATTTCCAATGAGTAAAATGTGCCTGCCCTATACACTAATAAGGTGATGTAAAAAATTTCAGTTTTATCATAGAGGGATTAATCACAAATTAAAATATAAATGCTTACAACAAGAGTGCAAATGACGCAACGCAGAAATGCATCATAGGCAAATAATATCTGCCTCTTATCTTTAATGTATCTTTGGCATGGATGGAAAACATTTTGAACAAGCTCTGTAATCTTTGTGTAAAGTTGCTATTTCAACAGTGTAGATACTTTTGTACCAATAAATAGCAAAATTATTATTTATTTATGTAATCATTGTTTTCTTTCGTAATTTGTGTATGACCCTTGAAACGCGATCTGCCGACATGATTTTTCCCCTCTGAGAACCCATGTTGATACATTGAAAAGCGGTTTAAGTCAGCATTTTTGTCTTTTCATATCTCTGGAACTTTTTATGATAAAATGCTGAAATTTTGTACATCATCTTATTAGTGTATGGGACACATTTTACTCATTGGAAATGTTTTTGTATGGGGTCCGTATAAAAATTTAAATTTTGTATTCCTTAAAATTTAATTCCCTTGAAAATTTTAATCGATTTCATAAAATTCTGTACCCTTTTTTACGCAACTTTGTAATTTATTATACATGTGTCTAAGATCAGTATTTAAGGAATAAAAGCCGAGGTCAATATTTTTGGGACAGATACTCTGTATATAAGAAAACCTCTTATCTCCGCCCTTCTTTCTTTCTGTCAGTTTGTAACGTGTGGCGAAAAATCGCCAACTTGGCAACTTCTTTAATGCCAAATTGATGAAAATGACGTTAAATTCATGGAAATGACATCAAATTGGTGAAAATGTAACACCCTAGAAAGTTGCGTTCAATTTCTTCGACAATCCCTGTCGTTTTATAGAAATTATTAATTTAATATTTTTTATTCAAACTATAGTTGGTTGTCCTGTTCGTAGGACAGGTACGTTTCGTTACACTGTAAAACATTCAGCTACCTTTGCTCATTTTTTTCAGCTACTTTAGTTGATAATTTTGGCAAACTATCAGAAAAGCCCCATGACAGGTATTCATGAAAATTCCAGCTTCATTTCTGAAATATTCAGCTAATTATCGTCTGCTAAAACGCTATATATATATATATATATATATATATATATATATTATCCAAAAGGTATGTTCCAAATCTGAAAATCAAATATGAGAGAAAAAAAGTAAAATAAATTCTTAAATTATGGTATTATACTTTTGTAGTATATATATATATATATATATATATATATATATATATATATATATATATATATATATATATATATATATATATATATATATCATAACTATCAGGAACCTTACTTTCCATTAGGGACAGTTGATTGCCCTGAAACTTTCAGTAACACGATTGCAAATGTTTTACAGTGAGGAAGTCTATAGGTGGTCGTAAATTAATTTCGTTTCGTTAGGGGATAGGTATAGTATCCATGTTTTATTGAGTTGTATGAGAAATAATAATATAATTACGAGAGGTGCATGACTCGCATGCATCCATGAACAGTAGGAGCACGAGTGCTGCAGGTGGACGGATGGAGAGGGAGTAATAATTTGCAACTTTATGCATAAGGTCATATAATGGATTTACCTTTCTAGGTGAAAATAATTAGAGACCAACATAAAACAAATTGAAAGAAAGCAGTGCAAAATAACATAAATTTAGGATAAGAATTGTACATTAATCTGAGAGCATAATTTCATTACTCAGATTTCGCGTGGGATAAACTTCATTTGTTTTAAATTCGAAACCCATTTATTTGAGTCAATAAAACGTCACCCTCTCCCACAATCTGTACAAATCGAGCGGAAATTCTAGAAATCCGATTTGAACGAAAAAAAAAAAAATCGAAAAGGTTGGGAAAAGATAGAGATTGCGGGGCTAAAAAAATTTTGATACGGAGTTTATCAATATTTGAAATGAACAATAATCCGAAGAGGCTATGCAAAATCTCATTTGGTATGCACATGCATAAGATAGCAGGCAAGCACAGGGGAAAATAAGAAGAAATAAGAGACCGACTTAAAATAAAACAAAGTAAAACAACTTGACGTCATTCAGAGTTTCAAGTTTCTTTTGTTTCTGTCCGGTAAAAAAGCGGGAAAGAATTGAAAAAAATAAATGAGTCCCCCCCCCCCCCGAATTAAGTGTGGATTCCGTCGCGGGAAACGAATATGTTCTTTGTTTTTGTATGAGCTAAATCACTTAATAGCAGTGCATATGTATATTCGTACTCTGAAGGAAATAACTCTACGATACCATCCATTTTAAATGTACGCAGTTTGTCAATGCCCACCAGATCGATCTCACGATCTGCGGTTTGATCTTACCATGGTCCTTGACACAGTGGTATTATGCTCTGGTAGGTTGGGTGGTTGGTGTCGTGTCAATTTGTTTTTAAATAAATCCGTGAACAGACATGGCAGCCTCTGCAATCAGGGCCTGATTAACGCACAGGCTTACGGGGTCGCGGCCCTGGGCCCACAAATTTTACGGGGTCCCTAAATTTTGTATGTGTTATAACATTTTAATCATAAATGATTATTTATTTAATTATTTGAATAATATAAACTGATAATGTTAGTTGTTATTTTAAATTTTGAAAATATGTTAGTAGTTTTAAATATTATACACTTTTTAAAGTTTTATATTTAAATAAAAAGTTCTGCATGTACAAAAGTGCCTTCGGGACATCGGTCCTGAACTTCCAAATTTGCTTAGTGATGTCTTTTGTTTTTTCATGTGTTTGGTATGCCGTGAGTGTATGGGGGCCCCCAATTAACGTCAGGCTCTGAGCCCCACATTGGCTTAATCAGATCCTGTCTGCAATTTGAAAGACTATAAATCTGAGTATAGTTTTTCCTGTGGAAAATGGAAATTCATCAATATTCTGTAATGTCGCTATATTGGTTGAACAGCTGACAATATGTTCTGGAGATAGTTCAGTCTCTGGCCAATTTCTATAATAACTATAAGTTCTTGTTCTGTCGCTGTTAATGTTCAATTCTCTGTGATAACGAGTTCTTAGTCTTGAAGTCGTTTTGGTAATTGTTCTGTCTTTATTAATTTCACAGACTTCCACAGATTTTCTAATAGAGCATGGGCACGTGACGTCACATGTAAACTCAACCGGCATGCGCGAAATTTGTAAAGGCAAAACATTCGGATTCTCCTATTGCTAACCTGTAGATTTCTGTGTTTTAACCTGCTTTATACTTGCTGCTTTAATAAAATTATTCATTATTTGACATCTATTACTGGTCAAGTATAGTGTCAATTATCCCATTTCATTCGTTCTTTTGTTTAATGCTGCATATTTTAAGTTTATTAACCTATATCTTACTTTGATGCGATAGACACAGCAGATTTAAATGACCACTATCCTGATTTCAATATTTTTATACTTTTTAAAAAACACCAAATTGTTTAAATTAAAAAATATAGATATTGAATGTTAACTAATTGAGCTCATTATTATTTATAGGTTAATTTTTACTTTCCTTATATACATAATGTATAAGGAAAGTATTGTGACGGCGTCGAAAATTCGAATTCGAGTTTTCGACGGGAGAGCACGTTTCAAGCATCCCTGATCACGAATCAAACATTTTTGAAGTGATGTCTGTGTGTGTGTGTGTCAGTGAGTCTGTGGAGACGATAACTGACGAACGAATGGACCGATTCGAACCAAATTTGGTACAAAAATCACAATCCGTAAACGCTGGAAGCCTATTGTTTTTATACGCAATCGAGTATTCAGAACCCCCCTAAATTTTCGAATATAATTTTGAAAAAATCGTCAAAAAATTAAAACCACTAATAAAGTTACGCAAATAGACATTTCTTATGTAATTTTTCATTAGAAAGCGATTGCCATAAATTTTAGAACGCTAACATGAACCGTTCTCGAGATATTGCACATTTTTAAAAAAAATTATCAAAAAGTCATATAAATAAAAAAAAAAATTCCTATTGAGAAACATGTTCACTTTTCATATGTAATATCATGCGATAAATTGGGTGACATCATTCTCGTGGATCTAGCTCGTTCCATTCATGGAAAAAGATACTTTGAGTAATACTTTTGTATTTGAACGCCAATAGTCATTTATCTGCTGTAAGAATAACTTATTTCTTCGTCCATAACTTTTGGCAAGATTTTGGCGGAATATCGCCAACTTGGCGACTTTTTTAAATATTGCCAAATTAACGAAAATCTCACCAAATGGATCAAAATGACGCTAAATCAATGGAAATGACGACTAATTGTCGAAAATTCAATATCTTAGAAAGAATATTAGTATCTACTATAAGAAAAACCTATTTATTTTACTGTAAAAGTAGTAAATTCATTACATTATATAAGGAAAGTCATGTGCTGCCCACATCAGATTTTTTTTCATGTGCATAGTTTTGACTGGCAATTTAGTAATTAAAATTGATAAATTGTATCTAAAAAGGTAAATCGTTGCTTATAAAAATCTTTTAAGTGTAAAAGGGTTTTCATTTTTCACTTGCTGTTTTAATAAAACTTCTCATTTGACATATATTGGTTAAATATTATTGTGAAAATTCTTACATTTCATTCTTCTATTTATTTAATAGTGCATATTTAAAGCTTATTAACCTGTTTCTTGTATTGATGTGATACAATAAATTACAATATGTGAGTAATAAAGTAAATATAAATATCAGCTGTCCAAATTGAATTATATTTTTATAAAATCATAACATGATAATTGCTTGCATTTTTAAAAGTAATATAATTTTAAATAATTAAGTGTATTATTATATATACAAAGATTCATTCATGTACATAGTTTTGATTGACATCATAGTAATAAAATTTGATTAAGTAAATTTAAGTATATTTTTTCGGGTGGGGGGGGGGGGGCATTTGTTAAATAGATGTAACTAATCTCCCCAAAACTAGTAAAAGACATTCAAGTAAAAGTTATACTGTTTTGCACATCAACTTTCTAAATTTGGTCGGTCGGTACTTTTCAAACTATACGAGTTCTATGTAACCATTTTAACTCAGCAGTTTTAAAAAATACTACAATGCTTTAGTCAGTGGGAGTTCATTTCCCATATCATGTATACTATAAAATGTATCATAAGGTTCCGTGAATCATATTTGAAGTTGATAAGCATCATGTAATATTAATATATTTTGTACATGAGTATTATACCTATCTCCAATGTTTACAGCCCAAACAAATGTTTTCTCTTTTATTCTAATATATATTACGCTGTGCTTTATTTGATTACCTTTTACATACCCTACAAACATTTCAAAATTTGAAACAAATAATTTAAAAATTTGATGATATGACGAGACAGAGAAATCACTAGATGTGCCGATACGAAAAAAAATGTTCACCTCAGAAGTGCATAAGAAGTAAAATATCACAAAAACTACATCGAAATTAAAAAAAGGGGCTCCGTCCTGCAAAAATTCAGCCATGTAGGTACCTGCCTGCAAAAATTCGTGATCTTGCTATTGTTAGTCTATCCAGGACGCGAACTCGCAGCTCAAATATTTTGTCTTTGATTTTGATATTAAATATTTCTTAAACTACAATATATATCAAAAAACGGTTTATTTCCGCGTATTCCCCAAAGCTTTGTCTACAAGTGTACCAAATTTAATATTTTTATATGCAATAGTTTTTACGGTACGAAGCAATTCTTCAGACATCGTAGAAAATTTGCATAGAACTCAATGGGAAAGAAAGTGCCCTTTTGCCCTTACAATCCTGCGCATTCTACTACGCAGGCTGGTTATTTACATTCGTGCCCATGCTCTATGGAAATTCATCAATATTCTGTAATGCCGCTATAATGGCTGGATAGGTGAAAATATGTTCTGGGGATAATTCAGTCTCTGGGCAATTTCTATAATAACTATAAGTTCTTGTTCTGCTGCTGTTAATGTTCAATCCTCTGTGATAACGAGTTCTTAGTCTTGAAATCGTTTTGGTAATTGTTCTGTCTTTATTAATTTCACAGACTTCGACAGCTTTTCTAATGGAAATTCATCAATATTCTGTAATGCCGCTATAATGGCTGGACAGGTGAAAATATGTTCTGGGGAATTCCTTCAGTCTCTGAGCAATTTCTACTATAACTATAAGTTCTTGTTCTGTCGCTGTTAATGTTCAATCCTCTGTGATAACGAGTTCTTAGTCTTGAAATCGTTTTGGTAATTGTTCTGTCTTTATTAATTTCACAGACTTCGACAGCTTTTCTAATGGAAATTCATCAATATTCTGTAATGCCGCTATAATGGCTGGACAGGTGAAAATATGTTCTGGGGAATTCCTTCAGTCTCTGAGCAATTTCTACTATAACTATAAGTTCTTGTTCTGTCGCTGTTAATGTTCAATCCTCTGTGATAACGAGTTCTTAGTCTTGAAATCGTTTTGGTAATTGTTCTGTCTTTATTAATTTCACAGACTTCGACAGCTTTTCTAATGGAAATTCATCAATATTCTGTAATGCCGCTATAATGGCTGGACAGGTGAAAATATGTTCTGGGGAATTCCTTCAGTCTCTGAGCAATTTCTACTATAACTATAAGTTCTTGTTCTGTCGCTGTTAATGTTCAATCCTCTGTGATAACGAGTTCTTAGTCTTGAAATCGTTTTGGTAATTGTTCTGTCTTTATTAATTTCACAGACTTCGACAGCTTTTCTAATGGAAATTCATCAATATTCTGTAATGCCGCTATAATGGCTGGACAGGTGAAAATATGTTCTGGGGAATTCCTTCAGTTTCTGAGCAATTTCTACTATAACTATAAGTTCTTGTTCTGTCGCTGTTAATGTTCAATCCTCTGTGATAACGAGTTCTTAGTCTTGAAATCGTTTTGGTAATTGTTCTGTCTTTATTAATTTCACAGACTTCGACAGCTTTTCTAATGGAAATTCATCAATATTCTGTAATGCCGCTATAATGGCTGGACAGGTGAAAATATGTTCTGGGGAATTCCTTCAGTCTCTGGGCAATTTCTACAATAACTATAAGTTCTTGTTCTGTCGTTGTTAATGTTCAATCCTCTGTGATAACGAGTTCTTAGTCTTGAAATCGTTTTGGTAATTGTTCTGTCTTTATTAATTTCACAGACTTCGACAGCTTTTCTAATGGAAATTCATCAATATTCTGTAATGCCGCTATAATGGCTGGACAGGTGAAAATATGTTCTGGGGAATTCCTTCAGTCTCTGGGCAATTTCTACAATAACTATAAGTTCTTGTTCTGTCGTTGTTAATGTTCAATCCTCTGTGATAACGAGTTCTTAGTCTTGAAATCGTTTTGGTAATTGTTCTGTCTTTATTAATTTCACAGACTTCGACAGCTTTTCTAATGGAAATTCATCAATATTCTGTAATGCCGCTATAATGGCTGGACAGGTGAAAATATGTTCTGGGGAATTCCTTCAGTCTCTGGGCAATTTCTACAATAACTATAAGTTCTTGTTCTGTCGTTGTTAATGTTCAATCCTCTGTGATAACGAGTTCTTAGTCTTGAAATCGTTTTGGTAATTGTTCTGTCTTTATTAATTTCACAGACTTCGACAGCTTTTCTAATGGAAATTCATCAATATTCTGTAATGCCGCTATAATGGCTGGACAGGTGAAAATATGTTCTGGGGAATTCCTTCAGTCTCTGGGCAATTTCTACAATAACTATAAGTTCTTGTTCTGTCGTTGTTAATGTTCAATCCTCTGTGATAACGAGTTCTTAGTCTTGAAATCGTTTTGGTAATTGTTCTGTCTTTATTAATTTCACAGACTTCGACAGCTTTTCTAATGGAAATTCATCAATATTCTGTAATGCCGCTATAATGGCTGGACAGGTGAAAATATGTTCTGGGGAATTCCTTCAGTCTCTGGGCAATTTCTACAATAACTATAAGTTCTTGTTCTGTCGTTGTTAATGTTCAATCCTCTGTGATAACGAGTTCTTAGTCTTGAAATCGTTTTGGTAATTGTTCTGTCTTTATTAATTTCACAGACTTCGACAGCTTTTCTAATGGAAATTCATCAATATTCTGTAATGCCGCTATAATGGCTGGACAGGTGAAAATATGTTCTGGGGAATTCCTTCAGTCTCTGGGCAATTTCTACAATAACTATAAGTTCTTGTTCTGTCGTTGTTAATGTTCAATCCTCTGTGATAACGAGTTCTTAGTCTTGAAATCGCTTTGGTAATTGTTCTGTCTTTATTAATTTCACAGACTTCGACAGATTTTCCAATGGATTATTTGTTCTCTTAGTCTGTTGCATTTGCGTTGTAGAGGGTGACATGATTTGCCGCGTCTTTATTGAGGTGTGTCTGGCTTCTTTGGTCAAACTGTCGACATTTCCATTGCCGCCCTCAATGTCAACGTGAGCTGGAATCCATTGCAAAGCGCACTTTCCCCCAAGATGGTTAATTCTTGAAAAATTGTACCAATCAGTACCAGAGTGATTATTGAAGCACTTAAATCATTTTCTCGCAAACACTGGATTATATTTCCAGTAATGATCTCAGTATATTTCATCTTAGAATAATTATACACCTGAGCATGCAGTTATGCATCAAAATAAACGTGAAAGGTCATTTTGATTGGAAAAAATCTGATATGTGCAGCACATGATTTTCCTTGCAGCACATGATTTTCCTTCATATTTCCTTTTTATTTCACTAATAATTCATTAAATCGAGTTTACTTGCATTAAATAACAAGCATAATTAATCGAAGTTACACTGAATTTACATTTTTAATTCAGCTTTCGTTTCTATTTGGTAACTGGGCTTATTATCAAAACCGTCGTAGCGAAAATGTGAAAAACTAAACTATCTCAAAAACGGCTAGTCCTAGAGTAATGGGGTTGATCTTAATATTCTCATCGTCAAAAATTACGTGTAAAACAAGCATTTAATTAATGCATTTGAGAATATATAGTCTTTTATTCGAAATTTGGACAATTTTTGAGGGCCATTTTGCGAAATTATAAAAATCCATAAGAAAATTCATAAAAGGGCAATTGTTTCGATTAAAAGAATAATTGCTTTGATGCGCGTCCAGAAAGCGCGCTCTTTGTAATTTGTAATTTATACGCAGTTTGTAATTTATACGTCGTAGATTTTCCTAGATCTTAGAAAGCGTAGCAAAAACCTTTCAAAAATAATATATATAACCACTCACACGCGAGGTACATAAATGCTCGAATATTTATTTCAGAGACGCAAATATTCAATATGGAATCTAAAAATGCATAGAGTTAAAACAGTTTTCATTCGAAGACCGCTAATACGCGAGAGAATATCTCCACACTAGAGAGAGAGAGAACGAAAACGTTCGTTCTTTCTTTCTCATATATATATGCACATGCATAATATATCAGGGTAGAGCGCCTTCACACTGCGTAAGACAAGCGCGAAAATCCACCGACACATGGCAAATAAAAAGTTTCCAAGTAATTTGGTTTCGGCCACAATCTTTTGTTTTAGAATATATAACAATTGGAAACGATAGAAAGCCAGCACACACCTTGCGCAACATATAAGGTATTATCTGACAAATACGGCGAAAAGTACCAGTATGGGCATAAATATTAATGGTACTCTGTGTATGAATGAATAAATACGAATGCAGAAATATTTTCCTTATTTTAGCTTTTCTTTCCGTATGTTTTTATAGAAAGACGGTGGCATCCGGAAATTGAATATCCAGAATGTTGCGCTTTCTAAAACACATTAATTAAGGGGAGTTATTTTTCTAAGGTGGCCAGGTTACGAAAAGGGACTTTTAATAAGAACAAGATGGGACATCTGTAGCGAACACTCATAAGGCAGTACCAAATGCCTTGAGCTGCAGACGTGTTTATCTCAACGCTATGATGCTGGCCCACCACACTTGGTCCCAATGCCAAATTAGGAACGCTAAAATATATAACACTCACATGCACAGGAATTAAATCAGTAATAATGCCCCTTCGAACTCGAGAAAGAATATGTACAGAAATCATATAAAAACGCAGGCAAATTCAAAAGCCGTATTAAAATTTAATAAATTACATTTTAATTGTGAGTTACATACATGTGTTGTTCATTGTAAAGAGATATAACGACGATCTTATGGAAAATAATTGTGGTTTTTATTAAACACGTATAGGCCTATTAGTTAGGAGAAAAGATCTACCTATCGCGTATAGGCCTTATTAGTTAGGAGAAAGGATGGCTTGAATGGCACGTCCAATGAGGCACATACCACATAAAGGATGGCCAGCACTATATTAGACAATCCTTGCCTTTTTTTCGTCTATCTTGCTTTGTTTCAGAATTCGTTATCTTATCCATTTATTTCTCCGCCAGGGGCACTGCCATCACTTTTATTCGATCAGACATGGTCGTGTTATTATAGAGAAAGCTAAATTGTGCATTCATGGACCTTTTTTCACAAAGTTATTGGAGTGCACAAGGATTTTCGTAGGAATCTTGCATAATATAAGGGCCTCAAACTTATTAACGCTCGGTGCCCTTAAGTTAGAAAATCTGTTGCTGTTAAAATATGCACTTGCGTCAAAATGTCGAACAGGAAAATTTTTGAGAAAACAATACTTTATCTAATGATATAAATAAGTTCAAATTAGTTTTTTAATGCACAGTAAACTTCGGAATTATTACATATTTTGTTTTACACCATCAAGAGCCAGAATAACAAAAACGTGATTCATCTTTATGTAAATTCAAAACTTTCTTCATGCCTATTCAAAATCTTTATCACAGATTAAATGAAATACATGTATTTTAACGTGACGTTAAAGTCGCTTTGTTTTTCATGCCACAACAGAAGCAAAATATATCTTAATCGAATGAAAGAAAAAAAAAAGTTTCAATTATTAATCTGACTTAAGAAAAAAATCAATAACTGTCAGAATAAAGCTGGTGAGATTTATCTTAAAAAATGAAGGATTCTAAAAGTTCTGAAAGAGTTTAATGTTCTTTCAATAGCTGTAAAAACCGATGAATGAAATAATAATAAAAATCGAAATAATCGGATTAAAAGTAAAATTTAAAGACAGGCGGATTAAAACCGAAATATTTTAATGTTTAGAATTGAATTTTATGTAATATCCGCACAAACATTCATGGATTATTGTTTTTATTTTATCGTCGTATGGATTTTATATTAATATTTTTTCTTGCCTAATGGATAATACAAAATAATTAATTTAATTAAGTGTTGAAGACCCAGACAGTCCGACTCATCCAAAGGAAACTTAATTAAGTGTTGAAGACCCAGACCGTCCGGCCCGCCCTGAGGACTTGAGCAACCATTTGGACGGCCGGACTTTAAGTGTTGTTGTTGAGACCCAGACCGTCCGACCTACCAGAAAGGTGTAAGGTAACTGTTTGGACGGCCGGAAAGTGCCACCCAATTTAGATCGGAACCCAGTGGGGGAGGCATCCACAGGGACCGTACCCTCCTTCCCCTACCACCAACCTCACGGAAGGACTTACGGACCCACATGTTTAACGTGTCTCAACTCGACTTTCTCATACCAGAATCCATTTCTAAGCAGTTTGTGATTTTCTTTTTCTTTTCCTGCAAATTTTACAATAAATTTTTTGAAAAATCTGTATTGTTGTTCCAAATGATCACAATTATAGCATGTTAACCTTCATTTTAAAGGACGTGACAATTATTTCTGATTTATACGAAGTTTGATATTGTACGTGTTCAGGAGGTCTTTACACAGATACTTATTCGGAAGATCACTTATTCGGAAAATCGAACATATTAATGTGCGGCACCTCTTAAAGTAGTGAGCCAACGGCCCTACCGTGCTGAAAACACCGGTTCTCATTAGATCACAGGAGTCAAGCAGCATCGGGCGCGGTTAGTACTTGGGTAGGTGACCACCTGGGAACACCGCGGGCTGTTGGCACATTTCGGGCGCGGTAGCCCGGTGGTTTGCGCGCTGGATTTGCACGCTGCCACAACTGCCGCCGTGTTCATGCGGAGTACGATAACGTTAAACATGTGGGTCCGTAAGACCTTCCGAGAGGTTGGTGGTAGGGGAAGGAGGGTACGGTTACTGTGGATGCCTCCCCCACTGGGTTCCGGTCTAAATTGGGTGGCACTTCCTGGCCATCCAAACGGTTACCTTACACCTTTCTGGTATGTCGGACGGTCTGGGTCTCAACAACAACAACAACCCCTTAAAGTAGCAAATATTGGAAATCTGAAATTTCACACTTTCTTCCTTTCAAACTATCTACCCGTAGACCAAATTTGAAGCCTCCATCCTATCGCGAAGCATGTTTCTTGTATCACTTCACCTTTCGAACGTTTTTTTGTGTAACATCCCCTTAATGAACATTTTTGTCAAACCGTATTCATCTTTAGTTTGTCAAATGGTTAGTCCATATACTAAATTTCAAGCCTCTACCACATTGTAAAGGAGGAGTTTTTCATTTGTTCGGTAATTCGAATATTTTAGTGAGCGGCACCCCCTACAATAGCAAATGTTGGAAAACTGAAATTGCACACTTCCTTCCTTTCCAACATTTTACCCGTGCACCAAATTTGAAGTCTCTATCTCATCGCGAAGCATTCCTTTTCTACCATTTCACCTTTCGGATGTTTTTGTGTGGAGTACCCACTTCTTTAAATATACATTTTCGAAAAACTCTATTCTTCTTGTGTTTTCTATCACATGATTCGCCCATATACCGAATATCAAGCCTCTATCACGTTTTAAAAGGGCGTTTCTACTTTATTCCGAAAATCGAACATTTTGGTGTGCGGCACCCCCTAAAGTAGAAAATATTGATAAACTGAAATCCTACACTTTCTTCCTTCCAAGCTATCAACCCTTACACCAAATTTGACATCTCTATCTCATCACGAAACATGTTCTTTTTATCAATTCACCTTTCGAAAGTTTTTCTCTGGAGCACCCCCATAAACGAACATTTTTGAAAAACTATATTCATCTTCGGTATTTTCGTCAAATGATTAGCCCTTATACCAAATTTAAAGCGTCTATCAAATTTTAAAGGAGCTTTTTCTCATTTATTCAGTAAATCGAACATTTTGGTATGCGGCACCCCCTTAAGTAGAAAATATTAAAAATCTGAAATTGTACACTTTCTTCCTTTCGAACGGTTTACCCATACACCAAATTTAAAGTCTCTATCTTATCGCAAAGCATGCTTTCCTATCATTTCACATTTCGAACGTTTTCGTGTGGAGCACCCCCTCTAGAAAACGTTTTCGAAAAATTCGATTTTTCCCGGGGATTTTATCGAACGACCGATCCGTGTACCAAATTGCAAGTCTCTATCTATTCGGAAAGTGCCAAAAAATAGCGTGACCGACGGACAGAAAGACACAGACAGACCAGACCAGACGGACACTTGGCAATTAGTATATATAGACTATTCGGGAAGTGCCTTAAAAAAGCGTGACAGACAGACAAACGTACACTTGGAAATTAGTATATACTAGCCGAATACCCGTTGAAAATCAACAATAAGCAACCCCTGAATAATGTAAATGTTTTAATAATTCGCGTTTCACATTTATTCGACAACTCGAATATTTTGGTATGCAGAACCCCCTAAAGAAGAAAATATTGGAATTATCTACTCGTTATCTTTCGAATTATCTACTCGTATACCACATTAAAGTCTATCTCATCCCGAGGTAACCCTAATTTATTATTTCTCCTTTCGAACTTTTTCCTGTGAAGCACACCCATAAATGAACATTTCTGAAAAACTCTGTCTTGGGTTTTTTATCAGATAATTGGCTCATATCCCAAATATCAAGCCTCTGTCATATTTAAAAGGAAGCCTGCCTCATTTATTCGGAAAATCGAACATATTAGTGTGCGGCACCCCTTAAAGTAGCAAATATTAGAAATCTGAAATTTCACACTTTCTTCCTTTCAAACTATCTACCCGTACACCAAATTTGAAGTCTCTACCCTATCGAGAAGCATGTTTTTTCTATCACTTCACCTTTCGAACGTTTTTCTGTGTAGCATCCCGTTAACGAACATTTTTGTCAACCCATATATTTATTTTTGGTTTTTTTGTCAAATGGTTAGCTCATATACTAAATTTCAAGCCTCTATCACATTGTAAAGGAAGCGTTTTTTATTTGTTCGGCATATCGAACATTTTAGTGAGCGGCACCCCCTACAATAGCAAATGTTGGAAAACTGAAATTACACACTTTCTTCCTTTCCAACTTTTTACCCGTACACCAAATTTGAAATCTCTATTAATGAATTAAGCAAATTTGAAATCTCTATTAATGAATTAAGCAAATTTGAAATCTCTATCTCATCGCGAAGCATTCTTTTCTAGCATTTCACCTTTCGAATGCTTTTGTGTGGAGTACCCATCCCCTTAAATATACATTTTTGAAAAACTCTATTCTTTTTGTTATTTCTATCACATGATTCGCCCATATACCAAATATCAAGCGTCTATTACGTTTTAAAAGGGGCGTTTCTCCTTTACTCCGAAAAATCGAACATTTTAGTGTGCGGCACTCCCAAAAGAAGAAAATATTGGTAAACTGAAATTGTACACTTTCTTCCTTCGAAACTATCTACGCTTACACCAAATTTGATATCTCTATCTCATTCCGAAGCATGGTTTTTTATCAATTCACTTTTCGAACGTTTTACTCTGGAGCACCCCCTTAAACGAACATTTTTGAAAAACCATATTCGTCTTGGGTGTTTTCGTCAAATGATTAGCCCTTATACCAAATTTCACGTCTCTATCAAATTTTAAAGAAGCCTTTTCTCATTTATTCGGTAAATCGAACATTTTGGTGTGTGGCACCCCTTAAGTAGAAAATATTGAAAATCTGATATTGTATACCTTCTTCCTTTCGAACGATTTACCCATACACCAAATTTGAAGAGTCTATCTTATCGCAAAGCATGCTTTCCTATCATTTCACTTTTCGAACGTTTTGGTGTGGAGCACCCCCCCCCCCCCCTAGAGATCGTTTTCGAAAAATTCTATTTTTCCAGGGGGTTTTATCGAACGACCGAGCTGTGTACCAAATTTCAAGTCTTTATCCATTCGGGAAGTGCTTAAAAAAAGAGTGGCACACAGACAGACGAACACTTTGCAATTAGTATATATATATAGATAGATAGATAGATATAGATAGACATACAGAGTTAGTGGTATTGTATGTGTTTATGCGCAGTGAATTTATTATGTGTTTATGCGCAGTGAATTTATTTACTAATATAAATGAAGCACTTGCTTTTCAACTAAACTTTTGAGACCCTAGCTTTTCAAAGTGCCAAGACGAGTCAATTTATGTTGAAGAGGAGAAAGGATTAAATATTATGAACGATTTCTTGAATAGACCTTTTGTACCGTATTATTCAAATGGCCTCAATCTTCTGTCATGCGCAGAAGTATCCAGGGCTTCTGTCATGCGCAGAAGTGTCCAGGGCTTCTGTCATGCGCAGAAGGGTCCAGGGCTTCTGTCATGCGCAGAAGTGTCCAGGGCTTCTGTCATGCGCAGAAGTGTCCAGGGCTTCTGTCATGCGCAGAAGTGTCCAGGGCTTCTGTCATGCGCAGAAGTGTCCAGGGCTTCTGTCATGCGCAGAAGTGTCCAGGGCTTCTTTCATGCGCAGAAGTGTCCAGGGCTTCTGTCATGCGCAGAAGTGTCAATTGCCCGAAAAAAAACTTGAACTTGAATTTGGGGTCAAAGCTCTTGCTTTTTTCTAATAAATTGACCTCTAAATGACATTGAGACTGTAATTGACCTCTAAATGACATTGGATTTTAAATAAAATTACTTTCGCGCTTTGAATATTATAGTGGCATGCTACTTTGTTACCAAGTTTCTTTGACATATAACCTTCAAATGACATTGAAATTTTGAGATTAGGTTGAATGGGCAGAAAAATGACCTTGAACTTGAATCAGAGGTCAAAATATTTGCTTTTTTTAATAAATTGACCTCTGAATCACATTGGGAATGTCTGTAGAGGATACTTCTGAAGAAGGCATACTTCGTCTATGACCTTTAAATGGTATTGAAACTATTTGATCACGTTCAGTGGTCCAAAATATGACCTTGAACTTGGGCTAGAGGTCAAAAAATCCCCTTTTTATAAATAAATTAACTTCTGAATGACATTGGGGATGCCTGTAAAGGATGCTTCTAAAGGAAGCATACTTCGTCATGAACTTTAAATGACATTGAAACAATTTGGTCACGCTCAGTTGTCTAAAATATGACCTTGAACTTGGGTTAAAGGTCAAAAAATTTATTTTATTTTATAATTTACCCTCTACATGACATTGAAAATTCTTGTGAAGAAAATCCTCACAGAATTTCGCATAAAATTGTTATAAAGTGTCTTGATATAACCTTCAAATGACATTGAAAAATATTTTATTCAATTTCAGGACAAAATATCCATAGATTTTCAAATTTTTAGTTTATGGTTTTACTACAGCTTTTCTTTTTATTCACCAGTTGTAGACGTAGTGCATATGAGTGATCTTACAACTTCATATTTTACGATCTGACTTCATTTACTCTGTATATGAAAGATTAATGAGCTGTTAATATGAATAATTATACGATTGATTATTAAATATTAATGTATACACTACACATGTGTGCAACAATATGAAAATAGCAGACTTGCAATTTGGTACACGGGTCGATCGTACGATAAAACCCCTGGAAAAATCAAATTTTCCGAAAACGTTTTCTAGAGGGGGGTGCTCCACACCAAAATTATCGAAAAGTGAAATGATAGAAAAGCATGCTTTGCGATAAGATAGAGACTTCAAATTTGGTGTATGGGTACATCGTTCGAAAGGAAGAAAGTGTGCAATTTCAGGTATCCAATATTTTCTACTTAAGGGGGTGTCGCACACCAAATTGTTCGATTTGCCGAATAAATGAGAAACGGTTCCTTTAAAATTTGATAGAGGTTTGAAATTTGGTATATGGACTAATCATTTGATGAAAACACCCAAGACGAATTTAGTTTTCCAAAAATGTTCGTTTAAGGGGGTGCTCCAGAAGAAAACGTTCGTAACGTGAATTGAAATAAAAAAACATGCTTCGGGATGAGATAGAGATTTCAAATTTGGTGTACGGATAGATAGCTTTGAAGGAAGAAAATGTACAATTTCGATATTCCAATATTTTCTATTTTAAGGGGTGCCGTACACAAAAATGGTCAATTTTCGGAATAAAATAGAAACGCCCCTTTTAAAAACGTGATAGAGGCTAGATATTTGGTATATGGGCGAATCATCTGATAGAAAACCTAAGAAGAATGGAGTTTTTCAAAAATGTACATTTATGGGGATAGGTACTCCACACAAAAACATTTGAAAGGTGAAATGATAGAAAAAGCATGCTTCGCGACGAGTTAGACTTCAAATTTGGTGTACTGGTAGATAGTTGGAAAGGAAGAAAATGTGCAATTTCAGTTTTTCAACATTTGCTATTGTAGGGGGTGCCGCACACTAAAATGTTCGATTTAACGAACAAATGAAAAACGCCTCCTTTAAAATGTGATAGAAGATAGAAATTTAGTAATGGGCTAATCATTTGATAAAAAACCTAAGATTATTGCGGTTTTTCAAAAATGATCATTTAAGGGGGTGCAACACAGAAAAACCTTTGAAAGATGAAGTAATAGAAAAACATGCTTTACGATAAGATAGAGGCATCTAATTTGGTGTACGGGTAAATAGTTTGAAAGGAAAAACATTAGCAATTTCAGATTTCCAATATTTGCCACTTTAGGGGGTGCGGCACACCAATATATACGATTTTCGGAATAAATGAAACACGCTTCCTTTTAAAGGTGATAGAGGCTTGATATTTGGTATATGGGCCAATCATCTGATAAAAAACGTTCGAAAGGGGAGATGATAAAGTAGTATGCTTCGGGATGAGATAGAGACTAATTTGGTGTACTGGTAGATAGTTCGAAAGAAAAAAGTGCGCAATTTAAGTTTTCCAATATTTTCTTCTTTAAGGGGTTCTGCACACTAAAATATTCGATTTGTCGAATAAATGTGAAACGCGAATTATTAAAAAATTACAATATTCAGGGGTTGCTTATTCCGAGAACGTTGATTTTCAACGGGTATTCGGCTAGTTTTTATCTAAAAGCAAATTATGGATGAAAAAAAAACTGAATATTTTCAGTAGTTCGATCATGCAGGAGAATCCCAACAGACGATTTCGGAATTTGAAATGTAACTCTGTTACTATATGGTTATAAATGGAATCAAATGTTGTATAAAAATTGAATTACAAAATATAATTAAAAAAAATCGTTTGCTATAACTATAAATTGAAATATTTCAAGAGCAATTGATTGTACACCAGTCGAGCTAAATAAAAAAATTTGGGATATTTTTCTCTGTGCAGGATGGTATAAAAACAAATTTTTGTGTCTAAGCTGTTCTCGAGTCCGTAGCTTAAAGAATGACTGAATGCAAAATTCGAGATTTCTAGATTTTAGTTTTTTTTTTCTACATGTATGTCAAGATCCATATTTATGCAAAGTTTTAAGCTTTTACCTTTAGCAATTCGAGCTGCAAATTTATAACTAAGACAGCCAGTCTTTCTCAGCCATATGATACAGATAAGGGAGTGAAGTGAAGTTTCATACACAGTTATTTTACTTTACAAGACGAATTTTATATACAAGCATATTGCTGAATTAAAATGGAAAGAAGTATAATTTTATCCCTTCGAAATACGTACAATTCTCCTTCGTTCTGTAAGGTAAGCTATAAAGTCCACTCCGAACAAATATTTCAAACAAAGAAATCTGTTTGGCTTCGGTTTAATATAACTGTCACATTCTCAGATGGGTTTCTAAAGCTGATATTCGAAACGGGAAATGAGCATGAGACAGAATTAGAATTTTTAAACGATCGCCGCTCCAAGGACGCAATAAATGTTACCCAATGAGGTGTAACCGAATCTTGAAACGAAAAACAAAATGGAATTATATCTTTGAAAAAGAAATGAAGTCGGGGAGACAAACGACCCATGGCAAAATAATAATTTGGGGGCCGTACTTTGTAAAAACATGTACTCATCTGTCTTACAGCATTAAATAAATACATAAAAATCCAGCTGCTCTGTAGAAAACTGAATTTCAGAAAGATTTTAACAAGGAACTTTTCGTAAATACTTGCAGCTGTCGAGTTGAACTGGATTACTTTGAGATATGATTTAGATTTTTTTTTCGGGGTTATATTGGACAAGATCCCCCCCCCCCCCCTTTTTGAGCTGAGACCCGGCTCGACTTGCCGGTCGGGTCGGATTTTTTTTTTTTTTTTATAACATTGCAGGCCAGGCTGGATACATAATATATTGCTTGAAAAATATGTAAATAAAATTTATTTATGTACATTAAAATATATATATATACAAGGTAGGATCAAAAAGTTCGGAGACTGTGCTGATATCTCTAACCCTGATTGGAGGAAAGGGGAACTATTTTACCGTGGCGCAGATGCACATGTGACGCGAGATGTGAAAAGAAAGAAGCAGATGTTTTTCCAGACAATACGTGTCATGCAGTCGTTCGCAATGTTTCTGTCGGCGATTTCCCCAAACGCTGGCAGTATTTGATATTAGCACGTTGTTCTTCAAACAATGTTTCCATTTTCGACGAACGCGAACGACTATAGTTCACTGACATTGTTTGGAAAAACACCTGCTTCTTCCTTTTCACATCTCGCGTCACATGTGCCTCTACGCCACGGTAAAACAGTTCCCCTCTCTTCCAATCAGGGTTGGAGATATCAGCACAGTCTCTGAATTTTGTGATCCTATCTTGTATATATTTCTTTCATGAACCACAGCGAGCATGTATGCATACACAGAGTTCAAAATTAGGTCAAAGAGCAAACTGTTCGGCCAGAGGGAGGCCTTGCAGCTCGAATGGAAATTTCTTCCGGGTAGCATGCTCATTTTAACGACTCACGGAAAATCTTTTGTTACGAGTTTTCTTCGTTTCAAAAGCCTTATTTCCTAATAGAAAACATGAATTTTCCTTTGTTATGAAAACATCCCACGGATATATTTTTACAGTATACGCAGTGAGATAAATATTGGTGGGGTCACTCCCACCCTCAAAGCCCCTAAAAGTATTAAATCTTAATTTACACGCTTTAC
This sequence comes from Amaurobius ferox, assembly GCA_951213105.1. Lineage (NCBI taxonomy): Eukaryota > Metazoa > Arthropoda > Arachnida > Araneae > Amaurobiidae > Amaurobius > Amaurobius ferox. The sequence goes on from OX578139.1 coordinate 130,542,286, forward strand.
TATTGGCGGATTTTTAATGTGGTTTATGTTTCTCTTCATTTCCTGCATAGTACAATATGTACAAGGAAAGCAAAAATAAATAAATAAAATAAAATATGGGGTAATGGGGGGGGGGAGGAACATTTACAATGTGAGTTTTTGACGGATTTAAATGTTTTGTGCCACTTTGTACACACAAGTCAGTTATTTCCGTATCAATCTGCTTGAAATATGAAAACTATCCATCCGATATGCACGAAGTTTGGCAATCAGGCGGTTACACTGATACTGTTTAGACTTCGGCAATAATCGAAAAAGCTAACAAATAAGAAGGAGCCCTGCGTTGCAAAATGAATTTAAAAAATCGGATATAGGCAGCACATGACTTTCTCAGCGACTCATATTCAGGTTATCTTTATTTCTTCAAAAATTCATTAAATTGAGTTTAATTGTACAAAATAACACGCATAATTATTTGAAATGACACTGAATTGGCGTTTTTAATTCAATTTTCGTTTTCATTTGGTAACTCGAGTTATTTTCAAAGGTGGCGTGGCGAAAATGCGAAATAAACTAAAATATCTCGAGAACGGCTAGTCGTATAGTAATGGAGTTAGCCTTATTCTTTTTATCGTCAAGAATTACGTATCAAACAAGCATTTAATGGATATAATTGAGCATGCGTAATCTTTTATTTTAGATTTTGATGATTTTTACAGGCCATTTTGCAAAACAGTCAGGTTCTTTTTTTTTTAATCGTACCAAAATCTAATCAGCACCAGGGTAATCCACAAGGGATTTATCTATCAAATTTTGTGAAATTTGATCTATCAGTTTTTCAGCTAACGTGGATACAGAAAATTTTTACGGACCATTTCGCCTAAAAAGGCAGGGTTTTTTATTTTCCCTGCAATACATGGTAATGTATAGGGAAAGTATTCGAATCATGCCGAAAATCGCATCTCGAATTTTCGACGGATCTACACGTTTCGAGACCTCTAGAATACGAAAAAACTATTTTTAGCGTGACGTCTGTGTGTGTGTCTGTCTGTCTGTCTGTGCAATGTATGTATCCACTCTAACTCAAAAACTAATGGACCGAATTTCATAAAATTTGGTATGTAAGTCACTTGTATGTGACCTTGGTACTGATTAGTTTTGGGTATTATTCGGAATAAACTAACCCACCTTTATTTGTGAAATGGCCCTCAAAAATTGCCTGTATTCACTGTAACTGAAAAACTAATTGATCAAATTTTACAAAATTTGTTACATAAGTCACTTGTAGGTCACCCTGGTGCTGATTAAATTTTAATACGATTCGGAAAAGAACAATCTGCCTTTTTTTTACGAAATGGCCAGCAAAAATTGTATATTTCCACTCTAACTCAACTAATCGACTAAATTTCATAAAATTTGGTTGATAAGTCACTTATGGTCGACCCTGGTGCTGATTAGATTTTGGTACGATTCGGAAAAGAACAACCTGCCTTATTTTACGAAATAGCCCGCAAAAATTATATATTTCCACTCTAACTCAACTAATCGACTAAATTTCATAAAATTTGGTAGATAGTCACTTGTGGTCGGCCCTGATGCTGATTAGATTTTGGTACAATTCGAAGAACAACCTGCCATTTTTTACGAAATGGCCCGCAAAAATCGCAGAAATCGAAAGAAAAAAGACTATATATGCTCAAATATATCAAATGAATTTTTGTTTTATACGCAATTTTTGACAAAGAAAAGAATATAACACACTCCATTATACTTTAGGATTAACCGTTCTCAAGATATTTGAGATATCTTGCATTTTTGTTACGCCGATTTCGGGAAAATGTTCAATTACCAAATAAAAACAAAAATTGAATTAAAAATACAAACTTAGTGTTATTTGTTGTAATAAAACTCAATCTAACGAATTATTAAAGAAATAAAGAAAATATGAATTTGCAGGAAAAGTCATGTGCTGCCCACATCAGATTTTTTTTATTTCGAATCATACCAAAATCTAATCAGCACCAGGGTCACCCACAAGTGACTTACTTATAACATTTTAGGAATTTTGGTCAATATATATATATATATATATATATATATATATATATATATAATATATATATATATATATATATATATATAATATATATATATATATATATAATATATATATATATATATATATATATATATATATATATATATATATATATATATATATATATATATATATATATATATAATATATATATATATATATATATATATATATATATATATATATATATATATATATATATATATATATATATATATATATATATATATATATATATATATATATAGAGAGAGAGAGAGAGAGAGAGAGAGAGAGAGAGAGAGACACACAGACGTCACGCTAAAAATAGTTTTTGAGTTCTAGAAGTCCCGAAACGTGCAGATTCGCCGAAAACTCGAGAGTTGCGATTTTTGACATGATTCCAATACTTTCTTTATACATTACCATGTATTGCAGGGAAAGTAAAAACGCAGTTGAACTGTGTGACACAAACATTTGCAAAGAAAATATAATTTTTTTTTTTCCGAATGAGTCGCCTTCCCGTATCATTAACAGTTTAGATGTGAACTCAGTAAGAAATTGCTAAACAGATACTATCTAAAGCTCCCATTTGTTATGGTTTAACTTTTAGTCAAGGCCACTTTTCAAAGTCGCCTGGTATTATTACTTCTCTCGAAGAAAGGAACGAAATGTTGGGGAATGCCGTCAAGTTATCAAATGGTGTAGTTGTGATCTGTTCCCGGACGAAAGAATGACGAATGAAAAAAAGTAAACGAAATCGTTAAGCAAATAATGACAAAATAAATAAATAAAAATATAGAAATTATTACTTTATCTACAATACATGGTAATGTACACTCAAGTGCTAAAAGTTAAGGGATACATAGCTCTCTAATATCGTGTTGGACCTCCTTTAGCTCTGCGAAGTGCATGCAACAACTGGACGTGGCATGGACTCAACTAGTCGGCGGACGTCTCCAGGAGAAATGTTCAGCCATTCTATCTTGATAGAAGCCCGTATTTGCGTGGTTGTGGTAGGTGCTGGAATTTGGGCACAATTGGCTTTTCCGATCCCAGATATTTTTTGTATTATATATTTTCGATTTTCCCAGATATACTCCAAGGGCTTCATGTCGGGCGATCTAGGTGGCCAAATTATGTGCTGGAATTATCCAGAATTCTCCTCAAACCAATCGCGAGCAATATGGGTTCGGTGACACGGAGCATTATCATCCTCGAACATCCCATCGTATTCTTGCTAAATTATAAAATATGGGTTCGGTGACACGGAGCATTATCATCCTCGAACATCCCATCGTATTCTTGCTAAATTATAAAATATGGGTTCGGTGACACGGAGCATTATCATCCTCGAACATCCCATCGTATTCTTGCTAAATTATAAAATATGGGTTCGGTGACACGGAGCATTATCATCCTCGAACATCCCATCGTATTCTTGCTAAATTATAAAATATGGGTTCGGTGACACGGAGCATTATCATCCTCGAACATCCCATCGTATTCTTGCTAAATTATAAAATATGGGTTCGGTGACACGGAGCATTATCATCCTCGAACATCCCATCGTATTCTTGCTAAATTATAAAATATGGGTTCGGTGACACGGAGCATTATCATCCTCGAACATCCCATCGTATTCTTGCTAAATTATAAAATATGGGTTCGGTGACACGGAGCATTATCATCCTCGAACATCCCATCGTATTCTTGCTAAATTATAAAATATGGGTTCGGTGACACGGAGCATTATCATCCTCGAACATCCCATCGTATTCTTGCTAAATTATAAAATATGGGTTCGGTGACACGGAGCATTATCATCCTCGAACATCCCATCGTATTCTTGCTAAATTATAAAATATGGGTTCGGTGACACGGAGCATTATCATCCTCGAACATCCCATCGTATTCTTGCTAAATTATAAAATATGGGTTCGGTGACACGGAGCATTATCATCCTCGAACATCCCATCGTATTCTTGCTAAATTATAAAATATGGGTTCGGTGACACGGAGCATTATCATCCTCGAACATCCCATCGTATTCTTGCTAAATTATAAAATATGGGTTCGGTGACACGGAGCATTATCATCCTCGAACATCCCATCGTATTCTTGCTAAATTATAAAATATGGGTTCGGTGACACGGAGCATTATCATCCTCGAACATCCCATCGTATTCTTGCTAAATTATAAAATATGGGTTCGGTGACACGGAGCATTATCATCCTCGAACATCCCATCGTATTCTTGCTAAATTATAAAATATGGGTTCGGTGACACGGAGCATTATCATCCTCGAACATCCCATCGTTGTTGGGGTCCGTGAAGTCCGTAAGCGGTTGCAAATGGTCACCAAGCAGCTGAACATAGCGATTTCCTGCCAATGACCGGTTCAATTTGACCAGAGGATCCAATCTATGCCAAGTAAACACTCCTCACACCATTATGGAACCACCACCAGCTCGCACAGTGCCTTGTTGATAAGTTGGATCCATAGCCTCATGGGGTTTGCGCCACACCCGAACGCGACCATCAGCTCGTAGCAACTGGACACGTGACTCATCGGACCAAGCTAACTTCTTCCAGTCATCTAGGGTCCATTGCATGTGTTCACGAGCCCAGGTGATGCGCTGAAGCCGGTGATGTGCTGTGAGTAAAGGCACTCGAGTCGGCCTTCTGCTGCCATATCCCATCAACGCCAAATTTCGCTGCACAAACCTCACAAATAAGCTTCTAGTGCGTCCTTCATTGATTGTGGTTGTTGGCTGAAGCAGTGCCGTTCGTCTGTCAGCAAGGACGCTTCTGCTCAGATGTCGTTGGTCTCGTTCATTCAGCAGACGTGGCCGCCCACTGAGCTGTCCCTTGTGGGAGGTGATGACTTTCATGAGGTACTCTTGATACACCCTTGACACAGTCGAGTGAGACTCTCTCCCTCTCTCTCTTTCATCACGTTAAATAACGTGATTATGTCTCTCTCTTTCTCTTATCACGTTAAATAACGTGATTATCTCTCTCTCTTATCACGTTAAATAACGTGATAATGTCTCTCTCTCTCTCTCTTATCACGTTAAATAACGTAATAATGTCTCTCTTATTACGTTAAATAACGTGATAATGTCTCTCTCTCTCTCTTATCACGTTAAATAACGTAATAATGTCTCTCTCTCTTATTACGTTAAATAACGTGATAATGTCTCTCTCTCTCTTATCACGTTAAATAACGTGATAATGTCTCTCTCTCATCTCCTTAAATAACGTGATAATCTCTTTCTCTCTCTCATCACGTTAAATAACGTGATAATCTCTCTCTCTCTCTCTCTCTCTCTCTCTCGAGAGAGAGAGAGAGAGAGAGAATACTACGTTTAAAAAACGTACGTTATACGTTATGCACGTATACGTAACGTACGTTACATAATACGTTTAAAAAAAACTGTAGTCACCGCTTTCACTGCATCATGAAAATCAAAGTATAAAGTTTTAAATTTATATGTTATTAACTAATAATCATTAAAATTATACTTAATATAAGTAATCAATATAAGATATTATGAAAATATGTATTCTGCGAAATGAGATATAAAACGACTCAGAGTATAAATTTCAAAGCCATTTTAAGCAGTTTTATCGGAAGGGTAAAAAACCTAATATAACGGGCGCTGCAGCCATTTCTACATAAAGGAAGAAAAAAACAATAAAAGTTGCAGCTGTGACGCGAAAAGGCCCTTAAGATAAAGTTGTAGCAAGATGTTATTTCTCTGCATGTACCCCGTTTCGTAGCCGGCTCAGCGATTTACCCCAGCACTCGAGACGTTAACGCCATCTGCTAATGCCGGTCACATAATTTTGTAACTGCTGGCGCCATTTGGCGACCGGAGCTGAATGAAGGTCCTGGAGGTAGCTGCATTTCGTTTCGAAAACTTACTCGCATTTCAAAATGGGCATTCCATTCGCTCGGATTAATTTTGTTAGAGATTTGAAACGCGATGATGAGGATGACAACCATTGCAAAATATTAAATAATGCATCAAGAGAAATCGCGTTCCCACTGTGGATATCAGCATCAGCGTACGAATTGGGGGGCTCCCTACAAACATTTATCACGGGCCCCCCTTCATACTGGATTGTCCCCTTTTTTATGAATGTTTCATGACATCCCCTCCCTTAAAAGTCGAGTGGTCGGGCCCTCCTGACACGCAGATCCCCTGACTCGAGTGGTATCCGTCCACCGACGGCCCTGTCAACATCCGTGGAATGGTTTCGTGCTTTGAGCTCTTCAGCCTTGGAGGATGATATTACCTCCTCCTAATCTTCAGCACGAAATAACCAATAACTTCTATATAATCGTCGACTATTCCGTAACTGCATTGCAGGCTAATGCAATGCAATTATCCATTTGAATTGCATTATCTAGCAATGCAATTACAAGATATACCAACAAATTGCATTACAAGATATTGCTTTATACATTATCTTGTATGACTTCAAAAAATCTCTTAATACAATTTTTCTTCGTTTGGAAAGCTTGTGTTTTAAGAAATCAGTGAAATAGTATTAACCGGTTTTAAAGGCATTGCAAGATATTGCTTTATACATTATCCTGTATGACTTCGAAAAATCTCTTGTTACAATTTTTCTTCGTTTGGAAAGCTTGTGTTTTAAGAAATCAGTAAAATCGTATTAACCGGTTTTAGAGGCAAAAATCAGTATTCTTTTTTAGGATACAGAGACAGAGCGCTCACAACAGCCAAAAAGGATGCCTTTTTGCCTTTGGTGGTGTGGCTACTCTACCAACTACTAATTTCGTTTTTTCCATATCTATGTAGTCAGTAACCTCTGGCTCGTTCAGCTAGTCAGTAACCTCTGGCTCGTTCAGCTTTTAGGATTTATTCCCAGCTGTTATTTTTGTCAAGCATAGCTATTGAAAAGAGGAAGGTTTGTGCTTTTTTTTTTTAAATCGGTAAAATAGTGAGAAGTAGTTTTTAATATCTATCGAAAAGTAACGCATATATTTTACAAATATATTAGAAATATTGCTAATTACTTTATCGATTTTTTATAAAAAAAAAAGCGTAAACTTTAATATTCTCAGCATCTGAGCTCGGCAATAAAACAACGAGAAAAAAAAAAAATCTAAAAACTAAATGAACTAGACGTTTGGGGCTCTTTTCCCGCTGAAGGAGGCTGTTTCTTGCCTTGCCTCGCCTCCGAAACTACCCTGTAAAACACTTGCAAGCATGTTATTGGAAGTTTCATGGGAACGTAATGGCGAGTAAGGTTCCTGATAGTTATGAAAATAAATATATATATATATATATATATATATAAAGGGTTAATATGTAAAAATAAAAATGAAGAAGGAAGGCAACGTAAAAAGTGCTTACACAATGGCGGTAAGGGGTAGTGACCTTACTCCCTTTATATATATTTTTAGTGTTTTATGCTGCTGTGCGCAAGTACACTAAAATTAATTTCAATATTTTTCTTCAGAAATCTATCTTTTATATTTACACACACACACACATATATATATATATATATATATATATATATATATATATATATATATATATATATATATATTAATTTCTTTTATCGGCGTCGTAGCCGTGGTTTAGCTGCTTTGGTGATTTTAATATTTCGCAATTGTTTGGAATTGGTTATTACGTATATATAGATATTTCACGCTACCAAAGATCTACTTTATTATGACACTCAAAACAGATATAGTTACATAGACCGGTCGAGCTCGGGCGACTAGCTCTCAAAAAATCTCAATGCAGTCTGCGTTGGTTCACACAATGTACAGTTACAGCAGAGGGGGGGGGGGGGATATGGCGGTATGGGAAAGATGCTGCCTTCGCCTTCTTTATGCTTTAAAAATGTGATGGGAAAGCAGTTACATATGAAGAAGTTTACGCAGAGGTTAAGATTATTGACCATATATGGTATGGTCGAGGAAAAGAGGAAGTGCTGGCAGACTTTGTAAATATTAGTGGCGTGGGATAGAATTTAATATAGCTGCAATACGTGTTGGACATGAAATAGGAATTTGGAATAATAATTATGAAAGAAAAGGGCGCGTTATAGGGGAAAGCTTAAAATTTCTGTATCATATATATATATATATATACACACAAAAATAATAACGTTTCGGCAGACGATAAATTTGTCTTATGCTAGTCTTTAACAAAATTTCTACTATTTTTACTTATGTTGAGAAAATATACATATTCGGAAATAAATTAATGAATTTAAATCTAAATTTTGATTCAAGAAACCCTCTTTGATATTCCAGCAAGTGCAAAGTAATTATTTTTATGCATGCTTTAACGCGTCGTCCTGAGTTAAATTACGGCAATTGCTAGAAAAATTTAAAGGATAAGTGTTTGGAGCGCTTTTAATCGTCACAGAACCAAGAACGTTCTTTTTTTTTTAAATATGAAAATAGACTAAACATTTCACGCACAATTAAGCGAGGATCCTTCCAACACTAGATATGCAAATTCGTAACCCCCATTCATAATTCAGCAAAGCGTTTAATTATGGAAATCTGGATGGAGCGCATCTACACTAAGCAAACCCTAATTTTGAACAGCTGTGAATGGAGGTGGAAAACAATTACATGTTTCCAGAGCCCGGATTTAATCCACATTTCAGCACAAATGTGTTTACAACTCAGTGAGGTTTATAGTTGATATTTAATGTGCAGATACAGCTGCAAAAACAGCTAGTCATATTCTGAATCATCCCATCCCTCTGACAGATACATATTAAAAAAAAAAAAACTATTAGTAAAATAATATATGATAAATGGCAACATTTATGGAATCAGCAATCCCAAAATAAATTGCATGAAATAAAGCCCTTAGTACAAAAGTGGGATAGTTAGTTCTCAGTGTCGGAAACTTGATGTTATCTTAACTCGCTTGCCAATGGGTCACCACACACGTTTTACCCACAGACATTTGCTTATAGGTGAATGTGAGCCCTCTTGTAACTGGTGTCACACATCAGTGAGTGTAAAACGCTTTTTAACCAAGTGCACTAATTTTAGACATCATCGTCTTAAACACTTCATGGCTTCTGATATTACTTTAATGGACTTCATAGGAAAAGCTCCTCATCCTAACTTGTTTTCATTTTTGTTGGATATAGGATTTTTTTTTTAATCATATATAACATTTTTTCTCACTTTGTATCATCCTTTTTACCATCATATCAGCTGATTTCATATTTTACATCGTCATGTTATTTTGTGTACATTTTAAAAATTTTATATTATACACTTGTTATTGTAGTTTACTTGTAAATTAGTTGTTTGTTTTATTATGTGTTTGACGCAGCATATCTTTTTTGGATTTTGTGCCACAAAACCCAATTAACCAACCAACCATAATTTTTATTAAGTGAATTAACCTCTCATAGTAGCTTCTATAAAATAATTGTCACCGTTTTGTCTTTTCAGACTTTCCAGGAGCCCCCTCCTTCACGCTGACCTAGAAACTGAATCTTTGCACACTTAATAGTATCGACCTCATGACAGAACCTAATTAATTTTCAATTCCTTTCCAAGGACAGCGAAAATGGGATGGGGGGCTGTCGAAAAATCTTTACACGGCCTCTAAATGCCCTTCTCCCCAGCTCGGTGACCCAAAAGGTGGAATCTTTACATGCATTTAGTATCTCCGGCCACTCAAACAGCTGATCACACCCTAGGGTGAGTCTGGTGGCCTAGGTTTTCAACACACATAATATCGTCTACAGGACAGAAACTAATGAAGCTCAATTTCCGATTTTTCCCCTGGAGTGGACAAATCCGAGATGCGCTTCGGTGTTGGGTTGCTTTAGAATTTATGTTATTAGGGGGTTCACAATTTACTTTTATTACTTTTTTTCCCTGACTCAATATTCTCAATTTGGTAATATTTAAATATTACCAATCAAAAATAAATAAATTCTAAAGCAACCCAACGTCGGTGACCTAGAAGTTTGAAACTTTGCACACTTTTCATATCGACCACGGCTCAAAACTTAACCTATTTTTCATTAAAACATCTATACATTGTTAAATCAATGCATTGTTAAACGAAATAAAGCCAATTAAAAAAATTGTAAATTTATTTTTAAAGGGTTAGTTTTCCAGTCTTTGACAGCATTTAATACTCGTCTCTCTTGCAGAAGAAGTTCAGGGGGGGGGGGATCACCAGGCCCAAGCCCCCACATCTCAACGAAAATTTAGTTTGGTCTAGTTTTATAAATTAGATAATCAGAATAATGAATGAACATTTCATATTTCTCGATTCTATATCTAGAATTTTCACAATACATATATATATATATATATATATATATATATATATATATATATAGCATATCTGTTACAAATAAGTAACTATAGACCAAGACTGAGGATAAAAATAGTATATATATATTTATTTATTTAAAAGCGTATATCAAATATTATCAAAATTTTGGGGTGGGGGGTGACCACCACCCTTTTTGCCTAAAAAAATGACAAGGGGGGGGAGAGGGGTTTTCCCTATTTTTTTACTCGGTTTCTACGCCCATGATTAATGTAATGTACAAAAGAAAAAAATTTCTTATTAGACATTCGAGTACAATAAAAGAGTCATGACTCTGTAACTTTTGGGGTTGGCCACCTCATTTTTTCTGTATGTAATTATATATACTAGTACAATTATTTCTATTTTACTGTTCTGTAAATATTTTCGGAAGGTTTTTGTTAGTATAAAATAAGCGAAAACTCTGTAACTTTTGGGGTTGGCTACCTCATTTCTCACTTGTACGTAATTATATATACTAGTACAATTATATCTATTTTGCTCTTCTGTAAATATTTTCGGAAGGTTTTTGTTAGCATAAAATGAGCGATAACTCTGTAATTTTTGGAGTTGGCCACCTAATTTTTTGTACATAATTATATATATTAGTACTATTATTTCTATTCTGCCCTTCTGTAAATATTTTCGGAAGGTTTTTGTTAGCATAAAATGAACAATAACTCTGTAACATTTGGGATAGGGCGCTTCTGCATACACTCATATTTTTACTAGTTTAAATGCAATTTATTCCATTTTGACCGTCAGGGTGCATTTTTGGAGGGTTCCTTTATGAGTCGAATAATAACCCTGCATGAGAAGTGCCGAATGATAAATATTAAAACCAGCTTCTGTCTGCCATGACCGCTTATAATCCAAGAACGGCCTAATGGATTTACATTTTCTTTCACCCTGTTGTACATGATTCATCTACGCATAAAATGTATAAAGATACGAGCATTTGTTCGTGAGTTATCGTGTCCACACACACTTTCCGAATGTGTTCAGGAGGTCTTAAACGTGCTATTTTGCCATCTCGAAATAAAATATTTTCGGGAAAAACGATATTTCATGCAATAGCATAAGTAATTAATTGGAGTGTGGCCGAACTCGACTTTCTCATAGTAGAATCTATTTTAAGGTAACTTGTGATTTTCTTTTCTTTGCAAATTTTACAAAAAAAAAAATTTGAAAAATCTGTATGGTTCCAAATGATCAAAATTATAACATGCTACCCTTCATTTTAAGGGCTTGAAAAAATATTTCAATTGATACCAAGTTTGATAACGTACCGCCCCCCCCCCCCCCCCCCAAAGGGAGCTAATGATGTCGCGAACACAAAATTGGTATCGCGGCTATTTATCATCGCAATGATTGAAACTGTTTAGTTTTGTGATCACTGAGCAGTAAATAACACCTTTTATGCATAATTATGTCAAATTTTGCATGTGCTGCCATGTTATGAAATTATAAAATAAGTTGTCACTCTAATTTAAAAAAAAAAAAATCTGATGTGGACAGCACATGACTTTCGTTATATAATGCAATGAATTTACTACATTTACAGTAAAAGAAAAAAAAAAGATTATTTTTTATAGTAGATATTTATATTCTTTCCAAGATATTGAATTCTCGTCAATGAGTCGTCATTTTCATTGATTGAACGTCATTTTTATCCATTTGGCGAGTTTTTCGTTAACTTAGCAACATTTAAAAAGTTGCCACGTTGGCGACATTCCACCAAATTCGTCCTCAAAATCTCGCCAAGCGTTATCGACGGAGAAATAAGTTATTCTTACAGCAGATTAATGACTATTGGTGTTCAAAGACAAAAGTATTACTCAAAGTATCTTTTTCTCAAGAGGAAATATTTTTTTTAATTTTATATGATTTTTTGATAATTTTTTTGAAAAATGTGCAATATCTCGAGAACGGTTCATGTTAGCGTTCTAAAATTTATGTCAATCGTTTTCTAATGAAAAATTACATAAGACCTGTCTATTTGCGTAACTTTATTAGAGGTTTTGACTTTTTGACGATTTTTTCAAAATTTGACTCGAAAATTTAGGGGGTTTCTGGATATTCGATTGCGTATAAAAACAATGGGCTTGCAGTGTTTACGGATTGTAATTTTTGTACCAAATTTCGTTCGAATCGGTCCATTCGTTCGTCAGTTATCGTCTCCACAGACGACTCACACACACACACACACACACACACACACACAGACAGACAGACATCACATCAGAAATGTTCTATTCGTGATCAGGGATGCTTGAAAAGTGCTCTCCCGTCAAAAACTCGAATTCGAAATTTCGACTCCGTCACAATACTTTCCTTATACATTATTGCATATAAGGAAAGTAAAAAAAAAATCTACCTAGCTCTAAATTTTTTTATTAATAAAGCCGGATAAAACGTTTCGTGAAACTCCATAAATATTTGTGGCAGTTATAGTGTACCCAAGAAATTGATCAACAGACAGATGGATATCACTCTAAAAATGGTCAAAACGCGTTCCGGAGATCCTATAACATATATCGGTTGTTGTTGTTGAGACCCAGACCGTCCGACCTACCAGAAAGGTGTAAGGTAACCGTATAACATATATCGGTGTCAAAATCGAAAATTTTCGTGAATACAATACTTTCTTTATATTATATTATATAGTAGGAGAAAGTAAAAATATTGCCGCGTTTAGCACACTTGTAAAAAATAATCCAAGCTACAAAAACTAGGTATTCCAAAAAAAGTAATTTAAGACAACAGACATGCGATATGAAAAATCAGAACCCCAAAATGCTTAATTATGCAAATTTGAAGAACACATACACCACACGAACCATAATTTGAGAAAGCAGTGACAGGCAGGGGAGAACTAGAGAATATCCACCCCCATAAAGACGGAAAATTCTATGAAATGTGGTACGTAGCGTGGCAAGCTTCGAAATAGGTGGCAGGGCGTAATTAAAAGGGACAGAGCTGCAAAGTGGCACGAGCAGCTGTTACCGCTGTGAAGGATTTTCTGACAAATTGTTTAGGCGCCAGATAATTCGTAAGGATAAGCTATCGAGAAGCAATTGAGAATTGGTGGGGATTTATCGAGAAAATATTCATATTCCTTTACCATTGTACAAAATTTTTTTTTCTTACAATTTTTCCTTAAAATTTTTAGAATTCGAGATTTGGAAGGGTAAATGAGGACGCAAAAGGTTCTAGTGAACACATTTTGGGCACTTTCGCAAAAATGCCCGTGTTTATGTGGAGGGCATTTAATTGTTTGTGAGGAGGGCATTTGAGAATTTAAGAAAAGTTTATTGTACAAAGAACTTACACAAAAATCTGATGTGGGCAGCACATAATTTTCCCTACAGGCTCAAATCCATTTTTTATTTCTTAAATAATTCATTAAATTGAGACTGTTTCATTTAACCGAGATTCATTAAATTCGCAAAATAGCACGCATAATTATTTGAAATGACACCAAATTTGCACTTTTTTAATCCAATTTTCGTTTTCATTTGGTAACGGGGCGTATTTTCAAAGGCGGAGTAGCAGACATGCGAAAATACTAAAATATCTCGAGAACGGCTAGTCCAAGGGTAATGTGGTTAGCCTTTTTCTTTTCATTGTCAAAAATTACGTGTAAAACACGGATTTAATTGACATATTTGTGCATATGTAGTCTTATTTTAGATCTTTACGATTTTTGCGGCAGAGAATTTCGCAAGAGAAATCAGATTTGTTTTATCCTAATCGCACCAAAATCTTATCAGCTTCAGAGTAACCCAAAAGTGACTTATTTACTAAATTTTGTAAAATTTGGTCCATTAGTTTTTTAGCTATAGAGTGGGCACACGCGATTTTTGAGGGCCATTTCGCAAAAAAAAGGCAGGTACTTTTATCCCGAATGGTACCAAAATCGGACGGCAAAGGTAGGTCGGACGGCAAAGAAAAACGATATCTAGACTGACCCCCCCCCCCACACACACACACACATTCGTACGCCAACCCCTCTTTACGAGATCTTGGTACTACGTTTTTGGTAGAGATTTTTTGAGGCTCCATTTTTGGCTTGTTCCATTTTTACTCCTTTCCTAAAAATGGAACATTAATTTTACAATATGGGGAGTGTATTTAAAATAAATAATGGGTAATAGTATGCATCATTTTCTCTGTATACGTATTTTTGTAAACACTGCAATGTTCATTTTCAAATATTATATTATTTAAAACATGTGTCTGCAGACGTTTTTTCTGCTTTTGAGAAGTGATTGCTCTGTTTTTCTTCTTCCGAAAAGCGTTCATTTTGCGTCTGACGTCCGAAATCAGTTGTTACTCTTATATTTTTGTTTCATGATATTTCACGAACGGGGGGTTTCCTTCTATACACAGGTGCAGATACATTTTATTTATAAATAGTTATTTTTTTATTTCTAATACTATGTAGTATAGTACAGAGAAAGTCTTGCTTTCACGAAATTTTTTAAATTCGAGATTTCGATGCCATTATATGTTTCAGGACCTCTTGAACACGTTTTAACTAAGACAAACTCTGACATAATCATGCAGCAAAGGGTTTATTTATGGTTCAGTGATCACGAGACTTGATAGTTTCAATCATTGTTGTGAAAAATAGCCGCGATACAATTTTTTTGGTTTCTAGCCCCCCCCCCTCGGGGGCACCCCCCAGGCGGTGCATTGCCACGTGTGGATCGAAAGATTTTTTCAAGCCCTTTAAAGTGAGGAGTAACATGCTATAATCATAATCATTAGGATTCACGATACCAATTCTTCAAAATTTTTCTTGTAAAATTAGAAAAAAGAAAAAAATCTGGTATGAGAAATACATTTATACTGTTTGATAAAATAGCAAAAATTAATGTTTTTAATGATAGAACATGCATTACTTATTAACAGAAAAGAATCCCAGAAGTGTGCTAAAGGGAAGCAACTGCATATAAAACTTAAAAGGTGTATTAATTAACGTATCAATGCGAATTTTATTATAGTAAACATTTAATAAAGAAATAGCTTGTGGTAAGGTAAAAATACAGAAAATTATATGTACAGTAATTAAAATATAAGAAAGTGGAAAAATTCTAAGTAATCTAAAGTATATTTTATTGCTACAAATATCATGCGTACTTTTGCGCAATCCAAGGAGTAAAACAATGCGTACTAGACGCGTAATTACGCATTTCAGCGAACTCCGGTCTATGGGGGACTCTTTATGAATTCAATGGTCAGCGTCATAACGACCGTTGATTGGTCAAAAATCAATAAAATATCAAGAAGCACTTCATTTACTCCAAACACGAATTAACAAATAGAATTGAAATATTGAACGCTTCTCATGCTACCCTTGATCGCTCCAGGAAATTCGGATTCGCGGTGCTAACGGAGAGATTTGTAATTTGTGGACCAACAGGAGATGGAATTTCCTCCCATTAACAGACCCGAGCTCAAACAATGGCGTCGGAGAGTAATGTTCCAATCGTAAAAGCCGAAGTCAGCAGGAAATTGGAGTGGCGGAACTGTAGAACGATGAGAGCCAGTAGTTGCAGCTGTGTAGAAAAGAGAGTTTTAGAGAAGGCGTTATCAAAAATTAGTTAAATATGCTGAAAAGGTCTCTGTTAAGTCTGTTCTATAACGGACGGGAAAAGTTGTGTAAATCAAGCCATTCAGCCGCCTGCAGCTCTCTCATACCCCTAATATCCCCGGACACACGTGGAGCACGCAGATCTTTCGATCAATATGATTAATTACTGGACAATGTACCCGGCGTTGCTCGGAATTTAAAGCTGGGATTAAGCGAATCCATTTATTCAATTTTTGAAAAGGCGAAGTCGCGCCCAGAGAATAATATAATACCATATTGAAAAAAATTATGATATATTTTAAATTCGTAAAGTTAGACCGATAAATAAATATCCACTTTGCTAAAGATATATGCCATTTTATCTTTATCCCGAAATGCCCCCAAATCCAACAATACGACCATTACGTCTATGCTTCCCATAGTAACGATCAGGTTATGACATAGGTTACAACGCCCACTGCATAGCAACCGGCGAAACGGTAAAAGAAGCCCTTTGACCGCAGTATCGAAAATCTCACTTTCTATGCTTTCGGTCGAAAATTAACAGAAAATCAGAAAACAGATAGCTTCAAAATATTTTTATTTGCTAGAATGTGAAAATAAACTCCCATATTTTTACTAAACTACAGAATTTTGCTAATCTTCCTTTTTCGGATAGGCGAAATATAAAAAATAAAGCATGCATATTTCGATGCATTTAAAGATCGCTAGAAAAAGAACTTTCTTCGATCTTTCCGATATGGAAACTCTGTGATATTTTCGATCGCTAACGAACCGATTTGTGTAAATATCGTTCAAAATCCTGCTTCATAAAATATATTAACAACTAATTTGAATAATAATAATAATTATAATTATAAAAACACAACGAGGTTTATCGTATCGAGAGTTTAGCTAAAACAATACCGAACTTTGTGGCTGAAGCTTAGATTGTCTGCTACTTAAGGCACGCCCAGACAGACAGACAGACTTCTTCTAATATGTAAGATTATATGACTCCCTATTAAAACATAATTATTGTTCTACACGCTAAAAAACGTAATTAATAAATAACACCCTTAAGTCAAGAATCATAACTAATAATATTAATCATACCTGCTCCACGAACAGTGAATTTGATATCTATATTTTGAATCAAGAATATTAAATTAATAATTCCCATAAAGCGGCAGGAATTATTGAGGCATTTGAACTCGATTTTACAGAATTATTAAACTTTTGGCAATTTCGTGACACGACATTAAATAATTCAGCAATTTAAATCCAAAATTCCACGAACAATGAGGGTGATTTAATCTCTGCGAGAAAATGATAGTCTGAACTGCGCTGTAAATGATATTGAAACGTTCTGAAATTAAAACACTTTGTTACAAACCGGTTTCGTGGGGTAAAAAACAGCTTCCTTTTTTAGATAAAACAGAACTACCATCACATGAGTAAATGCAAGAAGATATATTGCCACGAACGTGTAAAATGCCTTCATCGGAATCTTTTTTTTTTTTAAATCAGACGGAAAAAACGCCTTTATAAGCAGCCATTCCTGTGACGTGAATTTAGGGTTGTCAATGCTGAAGTTCAGAAGGATTGCCAGATTTGGCGACTTTTCAAATGCTCGAGAACCTTCTCGATGTAACGAATATTTTAAGACATACAATCCCCTTTTGGAAGCTTCTACAGAGAGTATATAAAAGAAGTCATCACTCAGTTCGGGGAGCAGTTGAATGCCATCACTAAACAATTACCAACTTGGGAAAAAAAAAAAACTTTTAAATAAGAAAAAATGATGGAAATTTTTAGAAAATTAATATAGTATTTTGAACTATGCTAACTTGTGTCTTAAGATGTTTAAAACACGTATTTGCGTGATATTTGGAGTTCGACGATGGTATTGTTGCGAACGTGCAATATTCCCTCACCGGAGTCGGTTTTTTTTTAGAACTAGACGGAGAAAACACCCGTACAGGCTTTTCCATGACGTGTAAGTAAGATTTCCAGAATTTCGAAGAAGGGTTTCCAGATATTGCGACTTATCTCCCAATGTTGTTGTTATCCAGACCGTCCGACCTACCAGAAAGGTGCAAATGCGGCTGTTATGTTGTTGTTGAAACCCAGACCGTCCGACCTACCAGAAAGGTGTAAGGTAACTGTTTGGACGGTCGGAAAGTGCCACCCAATTTAGACCGGAACCCAGTGGGGGAGGCATCCACAGGGACCGTGCCCTCCTTCCCCTACCACCAACCTCTCGGAAGGACTTTCGGACCCACATGTTTAACGTGATCGTACTCCGCATGAACACGGCGGCAGTTTTGGCAGTGGCTGGAATCGAACCCGGGCCTACCGAGAAATTACTTTCGTCAATGTTCTGAGAATAATATCAGTTATTTTGTAAAATTAGTGGAGCATTTAAGTGCCGTTTGACTGTTATTGTTCCTGTTTACGTTGCACTTGTGAGTAAATATGTTAGTTATCCAGAAATTTGGACTCATTCTTGCATCCTGAATATACACTCATGATTCCAGTGGATACGTACAAACAGTATTAAAATCTTTTTCTTTGGTGGTATTAAACAGTATAAACAGTATTAAATTCGTTTTCTTTGGTGGTATTAAAATATTTTCACCACCAAAGAAAACGAATGTTATTAAAACCTAAGCTTAAGAAATCAGGAATAACCCGATTTCTGATAAAGTGCTTCACTTCCCAGAAATATTCTGGCTAATTTTAACCAAACTCTGCAATCCATTGACTGCAAATCCAATATTGCCCAACCTTGCTTCTTCAAATACCGATAATCAGGTAGGTCTCTTGTCAAACACTGGATGGGCTCATAACAAGCCAATAGTCGTTGACAAGAGCTATCCAATCACACAAGGTAGACATTCTCTGGTAATTAAGCCGGCCGAATCTGCTGAATTGCAGAGAAAACAAACGTACGGTCGCGCCAAAGGAGAAAAATATTTGGACGCAAATGACGTGGAAATTCCGGTATATCCCTAAATAGAGGGCTCTTATATATTTAGGAGCTCTACCTAAATGGTATGGGTGAATATCACTTTTCTCGAATTCGAATATTATTCCGATCTTGAATATTCGAATACTTTCAATATATAATAGGAAATATGCTATTAATACATAATATTTATATTTATTAAATATTATTAAGTATTAGTAAATAAATTAATGACGCCAAATAAAAAAATAAAAAGTATAATAAAACCACATTAATAAAGAAATGGAACATTTTATTTTAAATTTTAATTATTCTACAGTACTTTTTTATTTTAGATTACTTTTAAAACTACAATAATGGAATAAGAAATTTGTGAAGGAGCCTCTATATGCTGTTGTTGTTAAGACTCAGATCGTCCGACCTACCAGAAAGGTGTAAGGTAACCGTTTGGACGGCCGGGAAGTGCCACCCAATTTAGACCGGAACCCAGTGGGGGAGGCATCTACAGGGACCGTACCCTCCATCCCCTACCACCAACCTCTCGGAAGGACTTACGGACCCACATGTTTAACGTGATCGTACTCCGCATGAACACGGCGGCAGTTGTGGCAGCGTGCAAATCCAGCACGCAAACCACCGAGCTACCGCACCCGAAATGTGTCAACAGCACGCGGTGTTCCCAGGTGGTCACCCACCCAAGTACTAACCGCGCCCGATGCTGCTTGACTTCGGTGATCCAACGAGAACCGGTGTTTTCAGCACGATAGAGCCGTTGGTTCCCTCTATATGCTGTGTATGTATACTTCCATTTTTGACGCAACTGAGCAATTTTCTTTTCTTTTGCATACTCATTTCAAATGAAGTTTTTGAAAAATCAGGTGTCATCCCCAAATCCCGAAATAGAAATCTAAAGTACCCCCCACTGCAATTAAATACTGAATCCATATGTCATTATATAAGCTTTATCTATAACCAATCCTGAGAAATAAATGTTTCAAAGAAATCATTGAACCGGAAATGGAAAGCTTTAGTGAGGCCCGCCGCCTCCGGAATGTAATCGCGAATTTATATCAGTCATCATCTAAGCCCTAACTGTAACCAATCTTGAGAACTAGACATTTAAGAAATCATTTTGGAACTGGAAGTGGAAAATGAATCCGAAGTGGGAATACTTGGTAAACCCCACCTATCTCCTTCCAGAATTTGATGTTGAATCCATATCTGTCACCATCTAAGCTAGCTATTGCAGATTCTAAGAAGTTGATGTTTTAAGGAAAATGTAAACTTTTGAATCGGAAATGAAATCGCCGGAACTGGAAATCCTTAGTAAGTCCCTTAAGCCTCCGTCAGAACTTAATGCTGAATCCATATCAGTCATTATCTAAGCTCTACCTATAACCAAAGCTGAGAAATAGATAAATTCAAGGACATTTTTACTTTCCCTGCAATACATGGTAATGTATAGGGAAAGTATTGGAATCATGCCGAAAATCGCAACTCGAGTTTTCGACGGATCTACACGTTTCGAGACCTCTAGAATACGAAAAAACCATTTTTAGCGTGACGTCTGTGTGTGTGTCTGTGCAGATTTTGTATCCACTCTAACTAAAAAACTAATGGACCGAATTTCACAAAATTTTGTAGGTAAGTCACTTGTGGGAGGGGCTGGTGCTGATTAGTTTTGGGTACGATTCGGAATAAAAGAACCCGCCTTTTTTGTGAAATGGTCCGCAAAAGCTTGTATCCACTGTAGCTGAAAAACTAATGGACCGAATTTCACAAAATTCGGTAGATGAGTCACGTATAGGTCACCCTGGTGCTGATTAGATTTTGGTACGATTCAGAAAAAAATAACCTGCCTTTTTTTGCAAAATGGCCCGCAAAAATCGCCAAAATCTAAAATAAAAAACTACGTATGCTCAAATATATCCATGAAATGCTTGTTTAATACGTAACGAATTTTTAACGAAGAAAAGAATAAGACCAACCCCATTACACTAGGACTAGCCGTTCTCGAGATATATTAGTTTTTTCGTATTTTCTCTACGCCACCTTTGAAAATAAGTCCAGTTATCAAATGAGAACGAAAATTGAATTAAAAGTGAATTAAATGTAATTAAAATAAAGAGAACGTGAATATAAGTCTGCAGGGGAAGTCATGTGCTGCCCACATCAGATTTTTACTTTCCCTGCAATACATGGTAATGTATAGGAAAAGTATTGGAATCATGTCGAAAATCGCAACTCGAGTTTTCGACGGATCTACACGTTTCAAGACCTCTAGAATACAAAAAAACCATTTTTAGCGTGACGTTTGTGTGTGTGTCTGTGCAGATTTTGTATCCACTCTAACTAAAAAACTAATGCACCGAATTTGACAAAATTTGATAGGTAAGTCACTTGTGAGCGAGTCTAGCACTGATTAGTTTTGGGTACGATTTTGGATACAAGAACCCGCCTTTTTTTGCGAAATGGCCCGCAAAAGCTTGTATCCACTCTAACTGAAAAACTAATGGACCGAATTCCACAAAATTTGGTAGGTAAGTCACATGTGGCACACTCTGGTGTTGGTTAGATTTTGGTAGGATTCGAAAAAAATAACCTGCCTTTTTTTGCAAAATGGCCCTCAAAAATCGTCAAAATAAAAAATAAAAAACTACGTATGCTCAAATATATCCATAAAATGCGTGTTTAATACGTAATTTTTAACGAAGAAAAGAATAAGACCAACCCCATTACACTAGAACTAGCCGTTCTCGAGACATTTTAGTTTTTTCGTATTTTCTCTACGCCACCTTTGAAGAGAAGTCCAGTTATCAAATGAGAAAGAAAATTGAATTAAAAGTGAATTAAATGTAATTAAAATAAAGAGAACGTAAATATAAGTCTGCAGGGAAAGTCATGTGCTGCCCACATCAGATTTTTTAGAACTGGAAGTAAAAATTCTTATGAAACCACCCAACCTCTTCCAGAATTTGATGCTGAATCCGTATTAGTTATCATCTAAGCTCTATCTATCTATAGCCAATTTCGAGAAATAAATGTTTCAAATAAAATTAAATCTTTTAAACCAGAAGCGGAAATTCAATTTCAAATACGGTAAAAATCCATTCAAATTCCCGATCTCGTTTCCCAGCTCCTTATATTTTCAACATACCTCATATATCCTTCTATCCAACATCTACTACGCCTTATCTCAATTACCAATCTATTAAGCCCGGAAAGAACCTTATTGGAAGTGCTCCTAACAAGGCAGCAGCTGTTACAATTTTGATTACTAACGTAGAAACCAATTCTGGTAGGAATTTAATAAACGCTTAGGATAGTCAGTAATTAAAGCGAGCACACGCAGTGTTGCCAGCGGAGGTAAAGTAATTACTATTTTTTAGCGCTAACAGTGGATTCATTATAAAAGGTGAATTAGCGGAGTCACCAACAGTGGATACAGTAATAATCTGAGATTAATTGTGTATAGGCGACACGTGTGTGCGGTCTGAAAGGGAAACTAAAGAAATATTATCTTCAAGTGGGATTGTGATGAAATAAGTACGGTTTGGATTAAATGGGCGCCATTAAGATTAATCACGATCAGTAATTAAAGTTAATACATACTTTAACAAAGATATTTCATGTGAAAGACAAGTACTATCTGCAATTTATCCAGTGTAGGGGTGGGACAGCAAAGTGGTTAGCGCGCGGGGATTGCACTCGGATGACCTGAGTTCGATTCTCGGCTCTTCCCAAACTGTCCCGGTGGAACACGAGTACGTTAAATATGTGGGTCCGTAAGTCCTTCCCAGAGGTTGGTGGTAGGGGAATGAGGGTACGGTCCCTGTGCATGCATCCCCACTGCGTTCCGGTCTAAATTGAGTGGCCCATATCGGCCGTACAAACAGATACCTTACACCTTCGGGTAGAGAGCGCGGTAGCCCAGTGGTTAGCGGGCGGGAATTGCACTCGGTAGGCCCGGGGCCAACGGCCGTACCGTGCTGAAAACACCGGTTCTCGTTAGATCACCGAAGTGAAGCAGCATCGGGCGCGGTTAGTACTTGGTGGGTGACCACCTCGAAACGCCGCGTGCTGTTGGCCATCTCGGGTGCGGTATCCCCGTGGTTTGCGCGCTAGATTTGCACGCTGCCACAAATGCCGCCGTGTTCATGCGGAGTACGATCACGTTAAACATGTGGGTCCGTAAGTCCTTCCGAGAGGTTGGTGGTAGGGGAAGGAGGGTACGGTCCCTGTGGATGCCACCCCCACTGGGTTCCGGTCTAAATTGGGTGGCACTTCCCGGCCGTCCATACAGTTACCTTACACCTTTCTGGTAGGTCGGACGGTCTGGGTCTCAACAACAACAACAACTCGGTAGGCCCGGGTTCGATTCCCTCCACTCCCAAAACTTCGCCGTGTTCACGCGGAGTTCGATCACGTTAAATATGTGGGTCCGCAAGTCCTTCCGAGAGGTTGGTGGTAGGGAAGGAGGGTACGGTCGCTGTAGATGCCTCCCCCACTGGGTTCCGGTCTAAATTGGGTGGCACTTCCCGGCTGTCCAAACCTTCCACCTGTCTGGTAGGTCGGACGGTCTGGGTCTCAACAACAACAACATCTTCGGGTAGGTCGGCTTACTTTAATTACTTATACCTTATCCTTTGCAGTAAAGAAATCTCAAATATTATCCTATTATATGAGTTGTAGGGAAAGTAAAATCAAATTGTCATTTAATAAAAAATACACAAATGTAACCAGTCCTATAAAATCTTAGTAGGTTGAAACTCAATTTACTAAACTTTCTACACAGAGTCCCTAGGAAAGTCGTCCTTAAGCATCCAAATGAATTCGAAATGGAATTTTTCTACGTGTTGACGTAAGGTCTATCTGTAGTAAAGTGACTATGCCTCGTCGAATAAAAGTGATTGCAACGCCCTTAGCGGAGAATTGAAAAGTCAGAAAAAGGAACTAGGCAACAAAGTGAGATAGAAAAAAAATATGTCAATTGCAAAGCATTGTCTAGTTAATATTTATCGACATCATGAATGTACAAAACGATTAAATAGACCTGCCACACTTGATCGGTTGCTAATTGCTGTAACACGGCGACACCTGAAATGTTTCTCAAATTACGCCACAAATCTCGACTTTAAATGTGAATTGTCTTTAATGGAGGATATTTTAAAAAGATTTTGCACTCGATTCTGTGCATGCACGTTGTGCCGATTATTAATTTTGTTGATTAAAAATAATATTTTCAAAAATGCATTTTACATTAAATTAATTATTTATTAGTATATTAATTATACATGTAATCTGTTCTAAAACTTACTGCTGTGTACATTGCGTTGGTGGCCGCAAAACCCACCTATTTCTGTGCTTAACGGGATACTAAGTTAACAAACTAAAAATTAAGGTTAATAGTAAAGGAACAAACATTTATTTATCACATACTCAATTTACACTCTTTAGTTTTACAAATTAAATAAATATCACAATAGTGGAATACATCTCAATGGTAGTTCGGGGGGTGTAATGCCAGATGAATTGATATTTGGTTGGAGCACGTGGTGGGATGCATTAATTAGCTTTTCCTTAAAAACACAAATTTAGACAAAGAGGTTATCCTCATATAGTTTAATTGTACGGTACCTGATCTTCTTTCATATAACTTGGGTAACACCGGTGCTTTGTGACACTTTACACTTGCAATACCAGATGAACATGAGCTCTCCTTCGAATTCCTATATCAGAGACGCACACACAACTCTTAACTCTGCTACCGTCGCTTCTTCTTGACTAGTCTAACTCCAACAGCCTGCCTGGACCAATTCTGACTCCCACTTCGAGCAACTCTCACTTATATCCCTTTTTCGGTCGGCGGTCCACGTGCTGAAATGTAGAGCTGAGAGCTAATCCGTAGACATGGCGTCGCCGTCTCGGTTGCCGCCAAACGGCTTAGTGTGGTATGTAAACATGGGCGTGGTATGTAAGATATGGGGCCACCTGTATATTATCGCCCATCTGCTTAGCGTGGGGATAATCCGCCCGCATTCCTGGTTCCATTATTTTTTAATCCTTCCAAATATTTATTACTTTACATTTCTGGCATTACACACGTTATTGTATTATTCCTGATAGAAAACGACAGCCAAATGCCTACAACACTATTCGTTAAATAAATGCCCAATGCAACCGATTTAGTGCCAATTTCTAGTCATTGGACAACTCTCTACAACTTTGTAATTGACATTTTTCTTCTATCTCGATCTGTTACCGAGTTCGTGTTTTTAACTTCTTCAATTCTCCGCTAAGGGCATTGCAATTGCTTTTATTCGATCAGGCATAATCACTTTACTATTGATGAACGTAACGTGTTACACTTGAGGATTTTCATTCCGAAGTTACTTTAGTGCTAAAAAGGACTTTCTTAGTAACCTTGTACATATTTTTCATTTATTTATATAAAAAAAATATTTTTATCAAAAACAGGGAAGTTCTCTGACAAACAGCAGTTCAAAAAAGGTCCAGACTTAAAAGGAGAAAGAAAGGGTCATTTTTCCTTTAACCATCATTCCCTAATCACAAAAGATAAATAATATATATATCAATAACAAAATGACTGAGCAACAAGACTGTTCAAGATTATTTCCGCTTGACAACTAATAAAAGAATGTTGAAAGAAAAATAATATAACTGGTGCAGTCTCATTGAAGAAGGATTCTTCAAAATACCATTAAAACAGCAAAACAGTATTTCGAACTGAGTGTTTTAGACAATGAATTTTCGTGAGAGATCAAATGGTAACGATTTAAGCATAAGAACAACCAATCTATAGAGAATGCTTGCATTTGTATAGACGGATTCTCCAGATCTGTAACGGACCATGAAATTATTTATTTATTCAATTTACGTGGTAACCACAGATGGAATCCAGTTACAGTAACCACACAAACACACACACACAAAATCTGATGTGGGTAACACATGACTTTCTCTGCAGACTCAAATTCATTTTTTCTTTATTACTTTAAGAACTCATTAAATTGAGTTTAATTGCACAAAAATACACTAAATTTGCATTTTTAATTCAATTTCTGCTTTTATTTGGTAATTGGACGTTTTTCCAAAGGCGTCATAAAAAATGCGAAAAATCTCAAATATCTCGAGAACGATTAGTCCTAGAGTAATAGAGTTGTTCTTAATCGTTCCCTCGTCAAAAATTACGTATAAAACAAGCATTTAATTGATACATTTGAACATATGTAGTCTTTTTTTAGATATTGGCGATTTTTGCGGGTCATTTCGCAAAAAAAGGCAGGTTGTTCTTTTTCGAATCGTAACAAAATCTAATCAGCACCAAAGTATCCCACATATGATGGAGATATGCTTGATAATTATATGATCGTATTATATCGTATTATGGAGATATGCTTGATAAGTCAGCATGTAGTAGAGGAGATCTAACACAGTCCATGACGTCAGCATGACGTAAACCCAGGGTTTCCAGGATCTCCCAGTTAGAAGAAGGATTTCCAGATTTAGCGATTTATTGCCAATTTGGCGACTGCCAGAATGTTCCAAAAACTTCTGGATAGAACGATTATTCTTTGAGATATAGAGATTTCCAGAAGTTTTTATGGAGAGACTATAAATAGAAGTCATCACTGAATCGAAGAGTTCAGCTGACGGGTTGACAAAATACGAGCTACAATGGACTGTGACTTTTGTCAATGTTTTGAGAATAGTAGCTGTTGTTTTGTGAAATTATTTTCACCAACATTCGGGAATATTATCGCTTATTTTGTGTGATTAGTGGAGCATTTAAGTGCTGTTTGATTGTATAGTGTTCCTGTTTACTTTGTGCTTGTGAATAAAAGTAAGTTATCCAGAAACTTGGACTCGTTCTTGTGTCCTGCGTATACACCCATGATTCTAGAGTATACGTTTCGTAACAATATTTATGACACAGCTTAATTAATTCTAATGAAGCATGCTTATATGAACACGCAAATTTCAAACGAAAATAAGATTGAAGTTTCCACGCAAACAAGGCGTCAAAGATTGCACCTATTAGCAAAATTATAGAGTTTCTGAAATTCTGTATAAATATTTTAGACTCCAAAATTTTGCAACACGCCGATGAAATAGGGATTATCGAATATTTAAACTATACGCTAATTAATAAAACGCGCAGTAATATAATATAGTTTACCGAATCACTGTCGGTAATAAATTAATGAGTTTATGCTAAACCAATATTTGAACTAACATTAGTTTATTAAAGTAACTAATATTGATGCTAGAGATAATTAATTAAACAAATATTAATACTAGAATTAATTTACAATGCGTGATAGAATTAATTATTAAGAATGTACATTTTTAGATATAGAAACGTTTTGTTCTCTAATCGCTTACACGAGATGTTGCACAGCTATCAAGTACAATAAATCTTCGGACTAAATGGGGTGGGGTGGGGGGTAGCCCCAATTTAGATTCTCAGGCAATAACATAAACTGCACGGAAATTTAATAAAATAATATGCTGTAAAGCAAACACTTCTTTAATAACACAGTATATACAGGGTATATATAAAGTGTTTTGACAAAATAAGAGGGGGTGATAGTACCCATCAAGACGAACAATATTTACAATGGAACCTAGGGTCGCATTCCACTCTAAGTATCAGAAAAGCGTAAAGTTAAAGTTGAACTTCCAACAAGGAAAATAAGGAGAATTAACGTAATCATAAGTTGCACAATCCCATTTATTTACACCAGAGAAAGACTCAAAGTAGATGCTCAAAGTGATGGCCAAGGGTACCGGTGCACAATTCACACCGGCGAATAGACGACTGGCGCACCCTCTCGAAGGCGCCGGTGTCGTGTTTTATCCTGTCAACTGCAACAACGATTCTCGCGACAAGATTTTCTACGGAGTCCACAGGCATCTCGTACACCAATGATTTTATGTGCCTCCAGAAGAATAAGTCCAGTGGGTTGATGTCCGGTGAGCGTGAAGGCCAAGCCACAGGTCCACTAGGTCCAATCCATCGTCCGGGATATGTGGCATTCAAGAAGTGTCAGATGACTAGAAGTAACGGTGATGTTATGGATATGTGATGCTTCTCCGACACGACAGTTATGTCGTCCGAAGTGGCGACTTGTGCTTGTTGGACGTGTTTCGAAGCTGCTCTTTTCTTGCACTCAGAGTGGAATGCGACCCTAGGTTCCACACTAAATATTGTTCGTTTTGACGGGTACTATCATCTTTCTTATTTTGTCAAAACAGTTTATATACACCCTGTATAACACACAAGTAATGGTATCAACCAGTTCGGAAGGCAAAAAAGTATCCTTCATCGGGGTAAATGAGACAAAGAAGTCACGCCAGCAACATAAGAAAACGGCTGTAAATAGTAAACATTACGTGACCTATGAGGATGGACACTGCCATTTCGAAAGCGATAACAACCAAGGAGGTATTAAACGAGTGCAATGAACAGTAAAAAAGGTTGTGAAACACTCCCTATAAACACTGCAAAATGGAAGCATATCTAAGTTCTTCCTGAGTCACGTTAACATTTTTCAGTGTATATACATTTCCTTGCATTTGAAGTTACTACAATCTTATGTATCTTAATATGAAAAAGGAGTTTTATGGTCTCGAAAAGTTGATACATTTACTTATTTAGTATTAGAACGAATGACTCGGCTTTACCCAGGTCTTAAATAAGCGCCTACTACGTAAATAATACAGGTACAGGTAACACCATTCACTTTCTAAATCGCCTATTTTAAACTAAAATCATTCGCGCGCTCCGTTTTTTTTTACATGCGCAACCTCATGAATTGTACAACGAGGACGTAATACATGCCCTAGTCCCGAAACAATTGTTTTTCGTCTGCAATTTAATTAAAACACCTGCTTTTGTATCTTTTGCATTCGAAAAGTTCATAACTTTTAAACTAATCCGAATTAAAATAAAAATCTCACCAATCCGTATCGTCCAAGGACCTGAAATACCTCTGTACTGAATTTCGTCGCTGTTCGAAACTTCTGATTTTCAAGTACATACGGCACAGACAAAAAGACATATTCCTTTATTATGCAAGATATGTTGCGTTATTAACTTAATAGTTATTTTTTACAGAAATTAGAACTATTTAATTTAAATAATATAAGTCAGCAATCGATATGACAAAAGTGAAAGAAATAGAATTCGAAAATTCGTTGTTAAAATTATCATGAAATTATTCCAAGTACATACTATACATTTACAGCAAATTTCTATAGGGTGTTGTTGTTGAAACCCAGAGGTTAGCGCGCGGGAATTGCACTCGGACTATCCGAGTTTGATCACCGGCTCTGCCCAAACTGTCCCCGTGTTCACGCAGAGTGCGGGCACGTAAAATATGTGGGTCCGTCCTTCTGAGAGGTTGGTGGCAGGTGTCTGTCCCAGCCGTCCAGACACCTTATACCTTCGGGTAGGTCGAACGGTCTGTGTCGAAAACCCAGACCACTCGGCTCACCCTGAGGCATGAGCAGCAGTTTGAGTGATCGGGGACGGTCTGGGTCGAAGAAGCTCATATATTTACTATTAAAAGTATATGAGTAAGCGTGTGTGCTATCAAGAATATAGATATGAGAAAATTAAGAAATCTAAGAAAATTATATAAGAAACATAGTAAATCCTTGGGAAGGGGAGCCGCCACCCTCCCCCAAATGGCGCCCTCTGCAGATGGATATCATTTGAAAAAAAAAAATAATTGATTTACATTCAGTGATGTCCAAAATGAATAAATCCTTCAAAATCTGAGAGTTACTATTTTGACCTCCACAATACTTTGCCTTTACACATACTATGTATCATAAGGAAATTAATAAATAAATAAACGGATAAAAATTACAAGTGAGGTACTCGATTAAAAGCAACGCCACGTTTTTTCTAAGATAGTAAATCATGCTTCCTCATGACCTTACACCTCTGAAAAAGCGAAGTTCCTCCTCAGCGCAAAAGGTGCAGCTCAAAACCACGATGAAACACTCACAAAAATAACCGTGGAATCATTCAATTGCTGGAAAAATATACTTATAATATACCAATCGGCCTTGAAAGGTGTTTGAAAAAAATTGGAAACGTTAACATACAGGTATCCCATATATTTTTACACTAAAAGGCGTAACCGACGTTGTTTGTAATTTAAAATATGAACAAATTTCAGTAATATTATAAGTAATATTGTCTTGAAAAAAATTCTATTAAAATATTAATTGTAATTCCTCTAAAAAGAAATATAAGAGTTTCTGTTCTCGCTAGCCTCATCGGCAAATCAAACATCCTGGTCCCGTTTGCAAACAAATTTACAAAAAAACATGAAGTTTGGTCAACATAAGCCAAAATGAAGACGATAAAATGGTAGAAGATATATGCCTGTACTATTTTTATACTGTTTCAAAAATCGGTTGAACACAACAGAAAATATATGAGCTTGAAATTTTTTTGCCAAAATAAAACAGATGACTTGAAATTGAAAATACTAATCTTTCCCGCAATTTTACAATCGTAGTCCGTAACTAATATAAAACCCAATCAAAAATATAATACAGTTCATTTACAAAATTTATTTTTATACCCATTTCTTTATTATTTAAATTGTATAAATAAAATTGTCTGCGTATAAACATATTTAATTTCGCTACTAAATAACGTGATATGATGCCATTTAATTCAAATCTTGGAGGTAAAGGAAAAGAGTGAAGACTTCATATTCAAAGAATGCCAATATCGTTTGACACAATTCAGGTGGCGCTGGAGTAAGATAAGTAGTTCTGCATTGTAATGTATTTCTATAACGAAGGACCTAAAATATTTATTTAAACTGTCAATTATGCAGAAATAAATTATTAGCGCAATGTAAATTAGAACTGAAACAATAAATAATATTCCTATGTATTCAAAATTATATTGCATTTCAATTTAATTTTATTTCCCTATATTCTGTACCCTGTCCTGTAACTATGAAAAATAATGATTAATTATACTGATAATTAGGGTACTTTAAGAATAATCAAATACTAACTACTACGCTTTCCTGTTGTGTCAAAGAGCGCTTTACTAACTCTAGTGACAGATATATAATTCTCAATTTATATATAATATATAATTGTCAAAGCATTATGGCATTTTCAAGCGTTTTTATCCATAGGAGTTTTATCCATTTATCTTCTTTCAAACTCAGCATGCTTCAATATATATATATATATATATATATATATATATATATGTGTGTGTATTATCATTGGTGATTTCTATCCCATTAATTTTTACCCCTCTAACCTAGAATTAATCCCTAATGAGCCTAGTGTTAGTCAAACTGTAAATTATTTAGACCTAAATTTAGATACCCTCAATAATCATGTTATCACCAATCTATATGATAAAAAAGATTCTTATAACTTCATTATTATTAAGTAGCCATCATATCGATCTTGTAATTCTATTCAATTGTTTAGAAACATCATTTTAAACCAGCTATTTCGAATACATCGACTTTCTGGTCCTCAGTTTCACTTACTCCACATCAATAGTCTTAATCGCATTTGTCAAAATTACCACTATCCGGAAGTATTTGTAAATAATATTATTAATAATTTCAAATACACCACGTAATAATTTTACAAATGTATTATTTATCCTTGATTGGATAATTCTTTCTTGTGAATTTCACCCATTCTTATGACCTACTTACCACTAGGCCTGAGTCTGATATTGCTTACTATTTTTGTAAGACTACTTTCCACTTGTCCTGAGTCCTATACTGCTTACAATTTTTGAAAGTCTTCATACACATTATTTTTCGTTCAAGTGTCCCAATCTCATTCCGGTGTCCACTCGCTTTGACGAAGAGATGTAAAATGATCTGTCGAATGCTCCCTTGCGAACATGTAGACTCCCACGTGGTGGCTGTGCTTGCGTGTGAGTTAATATTTCTGTTTTTTATATTTCTGGTTTATAATTCAATTGGTTTTTATTATTTGTCCATCCAGTAGACAGTTCCAATGGTGTCCATAGGTAAATACTACCGCCATTGTCAGAAACTGGCTATTCTTCCGGTTTTAATTCGAATTGTAAGGCTGTCCTGACGAGAATGCAATGTCGTTATTTATTATTGCCTTTTCTCATTTTTGCCGTGTTTGCTTTTTCATTATATATATATTTATATATAAAAATTAAATGATTTTAATCGAAAATTTTGCATAAACTACTGTATGTACAAAAAAAACCCATCTCTAGCATATCTGTTACAAATGAGTAACTATAAGCCAAGTCTAAGGATAAAGATAGAAGATTACATATCACTACATTGGAAAGGGGGATGAGAAGAATATTAGGATTCAAAAATCACAATTAAAAGTATATAAAAGTAAATAAAAATAAAACTCTGCAAAAATGAGAATAGGCAATAATAATCAGCTCAAGACAAGAGATCAAGAATAGAGAACAATCAATCGAAACCACACAAAAAATGGCGGTCAGTTCGAAATTGCATTCTCATCAGGACAGCCATACAATTCGAATTAAAACCGATAGAATAGCCAGTTTCTGACAATGGCGATAGTATTTAACTATAGACACCATTGGAACTGTCTACTGGCTAGTGGAATTAGAAAAATAAATCAATTGAATTATACAAAAGCTGAAAAACAATACCTTCACGAACTGTAATGTGAAATAATAGCAGCACGTGTAAGATAAACTAGTAACTGAGCATTTCACCTCACTTCGTCAATGCGAGTGGGCGAGCATTTCACCTCACTTCGTCAATGCGAGTGGGAATGAATACAATTGAACGATACATAATAAGTATGGAGACTTTCGAAAATAGTAAACAGTATAGGACTCAGGACAAGTGGAAAATAGACATTCTAAAATAGTAAACAGTATTAGACTCAGGCCAAGTGGTAAGTAAGGTGATAAGAATGGGTGAATTTTCAAAAATGAGTTAACCAATCAAAGATAAATAATGCATGTGTAAAATTATTACGTGGTATATTTGAAATTATTAATAATATTATTTACAAATACTTCCGGATATAGGTAGTTTTGACAAATGCGTTTAAGTTTATTGATGTGGAGAAAGTGAAACTGAGGATCAGAAAGTCGATGTATTCGAAATAGCTGGTTTAAAATGATGTTTCTAAACAATTGAATAGAATTACAAGATTGATATGATAGCAGCTTTATGATAGTGAAGTTGTAAGAATCTTTTTTATCATATAGATTGGTGATTACATGATTATTGAGGGTATCTAAATTGAGGTCTAAAAAATTAACAGTTTGACTAACGCAAGGCTCATTAGGAATTAATTTTAGGTTAGACGGGTAAAAATCAGTATTAATGGGATAGGAATCATCAATGATAATACAAATTAAGTCGTCAACATATCTATATATAATATATGAATTAGAGTTAAAATGACATTCATCTTTTTAATTATGATTTTTGTATACTTATCTTCCCCTCACCCCCTTTCCATTATAGCGATAAGCTACCTTCTATTTTTATCCTTAGTCTTGGTCTATAGTTACTTATTTGTAACAGATATGCTAGAGATGGGTTTTTTTGTACTTACCGTAGTTTATGCATAGTTTTCGATTAAAAAAAATTTCGATATATATATATATATATATATATATTGGTTCTACGTTTTGTCATAACCAAAACTCAATTTCTTTTCACAAAAGATTGACAAAATTCAAAAACATGATTTGGCAACACTGATAGGATGCAGCACTTGGCAAGAGCACCTGACCCTGTACCGCAGTGTGCCCGCAGCCGCCTTGACCTATTTGAGCTGAATCTTCTTCATAATGTGCAGTGCCCCGTCAACACAAACTCCATTAAAACGTTCTATTTTTGGAAATTCAGCGTTCTAAGTAGGCTGCGCCCCTTTTGATCGAACTCTGTCGCTTCCCAGAGGATGACGTGGTTTGGAATAAATCGATACAGCAACCTTTAGCGAGATAATTTGCCTCGGATAGTTAGTTCTAAACAATAGTTTCTCAGCTTTATTGATTATCTATCGTCTGCAAACAGAATCATTGAGAAATATTAAAACTCTAAGAAATGGCACAAAAAGATCAAATTTCAGGAGTCATAAAAGCTCTTTAGAGAAATTTATCTGACTTTTTAATAAAAATTATAAATATTATGTGTTAGGGAGAAACCGGAACGCAAATAACTCTCAGTTTAAAAGGTTTTAAATGTTTTACGAAAGTTGAAGAGAAATGAGTTAAGGGTTTTTAGTTTTTGCAAAATAAATCAGGAGGAGGGAAAAGTTTTACAGCGCTAGGTTCGTTGATTTCTTAGTGATCGTTTAATGTTGTATTGATTCTGTATGAATACTCAAAGGTGGGCTGGGGTTATCAAACTGGTCCGGTTATTTTGCTGTTTTACAGGCCCTTGCAATTCCCTTATATAGGTACAAAAGCAAAGTTGTCCAACTGGAGGCCCATGCACCACATAAATGAATAATTTTATTAAGAAATAAATAAATGTGAATGAATAAATAATTTCTAGCGGTTTAAATAAAAACATTTTTGATCACGTTAATTTTTTTTTCAAAATGAAACGTTGATTCCTAATTGTAAAAAGAATACTTGATATAGAAAGCCAATTTAGGGTTATATATAAAAGTATTATTATTTTATCTATTTTTATGTCCAAAATCAAAGGACATACTTTTTTACATTTACTTTTACATTGTTGAAATCCGCAAAAAATAAAATAAAAGTGTATAAATATTTTTTTATTTACTACTAAATTTATTATTTTATTAAATTTAATTTGTAATTTTTCACACATTGTATACGTCTTGCCAGGTCCGGTCTGAATATTGCCTCATCAGCCCGTGCTACAGACCCGGACCCGTGTAGACTTCACAGCCCGACTCTGTGCAGACTTATAAAAAAACTTTTGCCAGTTGTGTTACGCATCGCGTAGGCTTCTCGCTTATCTGCACATGCACACATTATTTATTGATTCAATGTGTTTGATTGAAATTATTTCATTTAATTTGCTTGCTAATTTATGTGGTATTTCATAAAGTGTTATAAAAATAATAATAATAATAGTTCTCCAAATCTCTAATTTGGTAGTTTAAAAATCTAGTTTTTAAACATAAAGTAGGATTGCATAAACTGAATTAAAATTTTAAAAACATATCTTAATGTCTCATAAATATATTACTAACTTATATTTCATATGAAGAAAATGTGTTAAATTTCGGATCGTCCAGTTTACATATAAATCAAATTAAAATCCTCTACTTCAAATAAATATCTGAAGTAGATTTATTTATTTTAACTCCTGCACCTAACATTTTATCATTTATCATATAATGCATATAAGTATCTCTGCTTTGTTTTGTACAATAAATGGAATACATTTAGATTTAGTACTGCAAACAATGCGAATACAAACATAAGTGTTCCTTGGAACTGCAGTAAAGTATTGTGTTCCATGAGTAAATTAGTTTAGGTGCAGTTGAATCATATATAGCATATACTGCGCATACTCAGACACGTTGAACATTGAAGTTTATTAAATAATTTAGTTTAGCAATTAAGATATCTCTGTTTTCTTTTCAATTTAAATATTTGAAGTTTGAAATGTTTTGTTTATTTTTATTAAATTAGTTACTTTTTCTACATACATAGTATAATACATAGGGAAAGCATTATGGCGGGACGAAAGGCACGTTTCTAGTATCCTTGAACTCGAATCGATTTTTTAAGATAATATCTGTGAGCGTGTATGTATGTTGGTGTGTATATATGTAAGTGTGTGCGTGTCCAGGAGTCTGTGGAAACGATATCTCACGAACGAATGAAGCGTTTCGAAAATAAGTTGATACGATTATTATAATCAGTGAATATGTTACAACCCTTTCATTTTAAACGTAATCGAATGTTCGAAATACCCTCCCCCCCTCCTTCTTAATTTTGGAATGAATTTTTGTAAAAGTCATTAAAAATTCAGGATCTTCATTAATAATAAATAAAATAAATATTGCATACGTCCTTTTTCATTAAAGAATGAATGAAGCAAACTTTAACCGGATCGATGACGGTCACGTGATCAGTTCTTAATATAAAGAGATTGTTTTTTTACATTTATATATATACTAAGTGACAAATTCGCAAAATATGATTGGATAAGTCGCAGTTCTATTCTAAACGCAGAGAATTTTCTAAAAGTTTCTCCTAAGGCTCTGATGTCTATCCTCGAGCACAAATGTAGCTTGAACTTTTCTAATTAAAACTGGTATCAAATATTTCCTCCAGTTAATGATTTTCTTGCGGCACCTGAAAAGGCTCAAAATGTGTATTATTTCCCACTTTTCTTTCTTACCTCTGAAAGAATGTCTTCATCTATGCCTAAGTGATAACCTTCCCAGCATGATAACAATTTCATAATTCTTTCTCGAAAATCTTTCTGAAAGTGTTCTGAAAAGGAAAAACTTTGCACGATATCTTACACTAGTTCATATTTACAACATTTTAGTACAACTCATTTTTATCTTCGGTGTCTTAGTATCATTGCTTTCAGTAGTAAAACATTCCCCATTGTGCCATTCATTGACTTGTTGGATTGTTGCACGGATTGCAGATACAGTTAGTTGTTCACCGAATATTTTTGACGGTTTTACCTATCAATTGTATATTTTCTTGTGTTCGGAAAACTGTAATGATGTTTCTTTACAAAACAATCTGTAGAAGATTCCGTAATTTTGAATATCCAAGACAAATTTGCTGCTACAGATTTAAGTTATCTTAGCCGCGTTAAGTATGGGCTTCTGCAGGACTTAGGAAAAAAGAGTTTTAGTGGGCCAAAATTTTTATTTATTATTATTTTTTTTATTTCACTTAATTTTTTAAAAAATATTAAGAATACAAAATTATGATAAATACCCCCAAATTGTGAAGTTTTTTGAGAGGTATAAATGATGAAGTTGAGATGAGTAAAACTCTGATTGAGTTTCAAGAATTTTTTTTAATTATTATTATTATTATTTATTAAAAAATAGTTTAAACTGTGAGAAGGAGATTAATTCTTAAGGGAGAAGAAAGATGTGCATCCAGAAAGTCGATTTCCGAGATTTATAGTTGAAAACACCTGTTTGCATGAATGTGAGGATGCAAACATTGTCATATATTTTTGGACATGATTCACTAAGATCGATAGTGCTGATTTTGGCATGGTTTTTAAAAATCCAGTTTTGTTGTGTGAACCGTATTGAACACATCGGTGGGCCTTATCTGGCCCGAGAGCCGTAGTTTGCCCCTCTCTGCACTAGGCATAGAGATGAATTTCATTTTTTAATTGTTCCCATTTAGATATCATGATGAATTACAGTTTTAATGATATTAACTTTCATGAATGAAAACATAAATTTTATAAATGTGATTACAATTTTTTTTTTACCTAGATCACACAAATTGTACGCGTCTCGGCCAATCATCAAACTTTTCTGTCACAGATTCGTTCAGTCCGATTTTAATGTTATAAAAATATTTTGTAGGAAACGGAAAGTCTATTAAGTACGCTGACGATTTTCCAGAGGTGTTCTTTAGCACTTTGCTGAAGTATTTTTTTTTTCTTTAAATACGCCACCAGCTTAATTCAGTTAAACTTCCATAGCCAAAGGGTATAGGAGATGTCATAATTTCTATTATAATGGCCAAGCCAATGTAAAACGTTGTTTTTTCTTAATCCGTAGATATTTTTCAAAGCGCACAGATTGGCAATTTAGGGGAAACGTGTTTTCGGCACGTAAGTAACAATTCTTTTTAGCGAGGAAAGCAATAATTCTTTTTAGCGAGGAAAGTAATAATTATTTTTAGCGAGGAAAGTAATAATTATTTTTAGCGAGGAAAGTAATAATTCTTTTTAGCGAGGAAAGTAATAATTCTTTTTAGTGAGGAAAGTAGTAATTCTTTTTAGCGAGGAAAGTAGTAATTATTTTTAGCGAGGAAAGTAATAATAGAATTTTTTAAGAGATCTAGAAACGTAAAAATTCAAAAGTCGGTTCCGAGGTCGCATACTGCACTGCAACCGCGGGACGCCCTTTATTCTGAATATTTTGAGACTTTGTTCTGAAAGAGAGAGAGAGAGAGGAGAAAAACTTTTAAATTCATTTGACACTTTTTTTTTCTAAATTCGAAACAGGCAAAGTTTTAAAGTTTTTCATCTAGTACCGGTTTTATTAATGCACTTCATATTCATTTTGGAGTTAAGTATTGTTAATTTATTTTCAAGTTGCTTCGGGTTTGAAACTACAATTTTGGTTTATGCTAAGGTTTTGGCCTGTGCTAGGGCTCCATTTTGATATTCGCAAGAGTTGGTCGGATTTTTAAAAAACATTTTATCGCCAATCTAATTGCTAAATGCCATGTGAGCCAAATTTTAATTTCGTTCTGAAATTGCAACAATTTTTTTTTTATAAATTCTAAAATTTTAAACATAACTAAGTAGCAAAACCTTACAAGAAGAGCTCTAAGCTATTTTTCATCCCGTTTGCTCATCATTTAAAAAAAAAATATATGTTTTCTTATCATTTTTAGTCTGCTAAATTTCATTCGAAAGGCTATTCATTCTTAAGATTTCGTGTCCTCTTCCACTCTAAACAAACAGACATCCCCTCAAAATCGCTTGATTTGTGCTCCAGGAGTTTAAAACGCGCAAATTCGTCGAAAACTCAAATTCAATTTTGAGTTGGTCACAATACTTTCCAAGTACCATTTATGGTATATATTGTTTATAAGCAAAGCCAGTATTTTTAAAAAGGAAGAATAGGTAGCGCTGTTACGATTAAATGTGTGTGTGTGTGTGGGGGGGGGGGGGAGACTACTGTGGTAAGTATCGTTTTCCAATAAGGATTCTATGGAGAACAACCGTATTTTTCCGACAATGGGGGATCTATCATGTATATTAAGTATGTAAGGAATAATAATAATAACAGTAAATAATAACAACGCTATCCCATTTTTTGAAGCCTAGATGATAAAATTCACCTATCAATAGTTGAAATTAACGCCGAAGTATCCACATGATGCAATGTCAACCTTACGAAACTGAAGAACTAACTGTTCGAATCTTCGCTCGAGACTGCGTCCGAGAGAATGGGTGGTATCGATTTGAATTCGGAAACGTCATCCCAGAAAAAGGAATGTTCGATCAGAATGACGTAATATTCTTACAGCACTTTCCCTAAATAGATCCTTTAATGAAGTTAAATGTTATGCAGATTCGATTGGCAGGCACGAATGAGGTCAAAATGGCCAGATTGGCTGGGTTGCTTATTACATGATACTTTATAAAGCATCTTGCGTTGGCAGACTCATTTTTAGAAGAGAAAGGGGCTAGAGATATTCTTCGAACACTTTTTTTACATAGATCTTTTACTGAAGTTGAATGTCATGCAGATTTGATTGGTACGAATGAGGTTAAAATGACCAGATTGGCTGGGTTGATTATTATAAGGCACTTTATATATGTAACATTGATATTTTAAGTTTGTATATTCACATTTAAAAGATAAAGGGGCAGGCAAAAGAGAAAATAAAGGGGCAGACAATGACATTCCCTGCAAGGAATGTCATTTTAAATTTCCATACAGGCATAAGACATTTACTACACATTTTTACTTTCATTTTTTTAAAATTAATTTGATTTCCCTACAAACATAACACATCCCCTCTACACATAGTATATGCAAAGGAAAAGTTTTGTGATGCGAGTAAAAAATCCGACTCCGACTTCGATGCCTGTGTCTGTGGAAAGGAATAAATTATATCTCGGACAAATTTAGACTATCAAATGAAATTCTGTACGATTATTTAAATATGCAACCATTAAAGGCCTGTTTATTTTGGGGGAGGATCGGACAAGAAGTAGGCCTTCCA
Source organism: Amaurobius ferox (assembly GCA_951213105.1). Taxonomy (NCBI): domain Eukaryota; kingdom Metazoa; phylum Arthropoda; class Arachnida; order Araneae; family Amaurobiidae; genus Amaurobius; species Amaurobius ferox. The sequence continues at coordinate 130,582,202 of OX578139.1, forward strand.
AATTTTGAAAATTCAGTTTTTCGAAATTAAGAAACAAACTATGGAAAAAAATTATTTTGTTGAAAACTGTTGCATAAACAGTTTTTTTTTCATCAAAAATCAAATCTTTCAGAATGTTAACTGGCGCCATTCTCGGTATATTGCACGTTTTTGGTTTAAGATGGAAACAAAAAATCATAAATAGATATGCTGACAATTATCAAATAAGTGATAATTTTGTATGAATTTTTAATCAGAAATAAATAGGCCTTGTTTTGGAGTTACCATAAGTCGTTTTGAAAGGATTAAATATTATCCTTCTCTGCAGGAAGTGTGATATATCTAGAATAATCGGCAATTTTCATGCTTGTTTTAATCGGTGGCAATAAAATCTTTGATATTTTTTTAATTCCATAGTTCCGAGAAAGTTCCATATTGGAGGCACAGCTAATTTGACAAATGGCATATCTGAGGCACAGCTAATTTGAACAAATGGGGAAGCTAAAGCTTCCCCTTTTGCTGCTTGGAGTGACGTCATTTTCGTTCTGTGCTCCGTGGAGTGACGTCCCAAAGCTGTTTTGCGAACGGTTTGTTGTCTCAAATTACTGTCGGGTAATAGGGGTTCTCTCTTACTGTAAAGAGTACGCTTAACATCCCAAAGTTTCAGTTTGGATTGAATAAGTTCAATAAGATCAGCTTCCATTTCTGCATTCCAAAACAGTTTATCGGCCATCTTGGTCGCCATTAAAGTAAGAGATAAAATAACTCGAAAGCACGTGACCTGTAACGTTTCGGATTTACGCACTTCTGATTGGTCGATTTTCGCACAGCCGTTCCTTCAACAACAACATTTTCGGGTTAAACTTAAAATGTTGTAGCTAAATTTGCTGTCTGAGCTGTTTTGCGAACGGTTTGTTGTCCCAAATTACTGTCGTGTAATAGGGGCTTTAGTAGCCATGTTGGACGAAGAGATCGCTTGCTTTGCCATCCCATGTTAGAGTTTGCTTTTTTTTTTTCTTTCTTGCTTCTAGGAAGCAAATATGGATCCATACCCAAACCATTTTACTCCGCGAGAATAATCGTGTTCTTGTTCTCCAATAATATCAAAATTTGGTAACCTGTAGCAAAGTCGTGGCATTGGACACATCCGATTTTTCATACTCTCGAAACCAACTTACCGGCATCCGTAGCGGATTGATGACGAGGCTTCTATCAAACATTTAGATTGTTTGCTTTGCTCTGCAAACAAGCCATATCTTGTTAACATCTTCTGTCTGCTGTTATGCCGTTAAAAGTCATTATTTAACTTTGGATCGCAAAGCGTTATTTTCAAATTTCTTTCCAGGTGAAGGAGTTTTAATCAACTTAATGGAATGAATAAATAGAACGATAATGGCAAAACGCTTAACGAAGATATATTTCACTAATGGGTCGATCTTTATTTTGATAATGAATACTTGTACTAAATGTTCAAACAGGGTGCGGACATGTTAGTTTAAAATCGTTGAATTTTAATTCTTATTCTTATATATAACTTTTCTAAAGTACATAAAATGGATTTTAATATTGTGCACTTGATATTTACAACTAGTTGTTTGAACAAATGATGTATATTCGAATTAATATTCGAGCTATTGACATACAGAAGAATGATCGATAAACGACTGAGGCTATAAAATTGGTAAATTTTAACGTTTAGAGGATTAAAAAAGTCTGCTTTTAAAAGGATACAATCACAGCAGACCGATGATTGAACGTGGCGGTTTAATAGTTTGTCCCCTACTTGCACAAACATTTTAAATTGCTTACATTAACATAACACCAGCAGAAATAGCCGACGTTGTTCTGGGTAATACTGAAAAAAAAAATGAGCGCAAAGCAAAGTCTGAAATACTTTAACCATTATCTTTAATTATTATTTATTTTACTAAATTAAGGTTAACAAACAAATGACAAAATGTATAATAATCCGCCGGAGAGCTATCGAGTTATGAGTATTAAAGACAAGCAAAAGTGGGTATTTTAATCCCAGTTGTTTTGTAGAATTAAAAAAATTTTTTGGGCCCAGTCTCACTCCCTGAAAAGTGTCATCTAAATCAATCGTGTGTTTTATGAGATATTTAGAAGCTCGCTTCACCTCAACATTTTATTTGTTGCGGTGCGCGAAGCAATTTATAACGCCTTGCTGTGGATTCCATATTGAGTTATTGTATCCATACCATGCCTGTCCGACTACAACTTGGAAAAATATGGGTGCACAAACACGAGATATTTTGTTTTGTTAAAAAAAAAAAAAAAGTTTAATGAACTTAAGGATTCTAAAAATGTTTAATGATTGATGAGGTTTGACTAGAATAGATGGAAGTATACGTATTCAAATGCTATTCAAATACGCATTCAAGTACCTATTCAAACACGTCATTAAGTGCCCAAGAGATAAGTATAATACTAATAAAAGATGAAAAACATGTTTTTCATTTTCTATTTGCATTGCCGCTGATGAAATGTGTTATGACGTCCGAAAGCGCCACGGCTTAATTGTAATTTATTCGAACGTCTTAAATGGTGTAACATTAAAAATACTTTTCACTGATTATGTAATCTTTACTGTTTATAATTTTACATTTTTAGACGTGCTTCCATACATTTTGATATGCTAGTGACACCTAACTGAGAAAAAAAACACTATTTTAATTTTTTGATACATTATTTCGTACTTTGGATGCTCGCGAATTTTTAATCCCAACACATATTAAATCTAATTTTTTTTATAATTTATTGTATGCCGTGCTGCTACCAAGATTTTTACTTGGGCCATTTTTGACGGCGGATTTCGACAAACCACATCCTATTCTTCTATAACGTCCCGATTCCACTAGGATTAGAAATGAAAACCCCGAAAACTATTGATTACGTCAGTCCAGATATTACGTCAGCCCACATCTCGGCTCAGTCCAGTTTTTTTATTTATTTCACCATTTCAGCATCACCCAATGGCCAGTCACATCCTTGTTACGGAGAATATCGCCTCCGAGACAGGTCTTCTAATTGACTAATGACATGAAAATCTATACCTCATTTCCCGGCCTGTGTCGCCAAGAGGAATGGACAGCCCTTGTATATCGGGTGGTACAAGGGGCGTTGTCCCCTGGGAGAAAAAGGATGGATTACTCGAGATAGTTCAAACCCTTCACGTCATATTATATATCCATGCAGTGTAATGGATTAGTGATCACTTACGAGGAGAGTGTATGCGATGTAATTGTATTGATCCACAATAGGATGCTATAGATTGTGTTCATCGAAATCGGCGTCACACTCGCTGAATTCCGTAACATCCGGTTATAACGAACAGCATCAGGCAGGGCCGCCCATACAAATTGTGTGTTCCCTATGAACATTTTCATGCCCCCCCCCCCCTTCATATTGGATGTTCTCGTTTCTGTGAATTGTTCAATGTCTATGTTTTCTCCTTAAAAATTATTGGGGGTCCGGGGTCACTCCTCTTCTTTGACCCAGTCCGTCCGACCTGCCCAAAATTGTAAGGTATCTGTTTGGACGGCCGGAAGTACCACCCAATTTAGACCAGAACCCAGTGGGGGTGGCATTTGTAGGGACCGTACCTTCTTTCCCTATCACCAATCTCTCGGAAGAACTTACCCACATATTTAACATGCCCGTACTCCGCGTGAACACGGGGTCAGTTTGGGCAGAGGCGGGAATCGAATGCTGATCATCCGAGTGCAATCCCCGAGCGCTAATCACTGAGCTGTCCCTCTACTCCCTTGCTCCCTCTGGGGTTCCCCCCCCCCCACACCACTTGAGTGGTGTCCAAAGAGCTATTATCAGATTGCTTCTCAAAGATGGTGGTTTTTTTATTTTTATTTTGTGATGTTTCTTTTTTTTTTTTCGGATAAAACAAGTAAAAACGATAAAAGTAATTTTTTAAAGTACACCTTTTAATTATTTGTATTAACTTAATGTATGAAAATGTGTTTATTAAATAGTATATAACTTAAATGCATGAAAGACAGCATTATACTAACTTTGGACTTTCCAGCTACTCCGGTTCTAGAGTTATTCTTCAAATGCGAGTACATTTTTATAGCTGATCCAGGACGGGCTAAGTGGAAAGGTTAAAAAATTTTAAAATATACCACGAAAGACAGCGATATGCAAAATATGATGTTTCTAGCTACACCGGATTTCGAGGTATTTCCGAAAAACGAGCCTATTCCTATGGCGGACCCAGAACAGGCTAACTTGATAAGAATCAAAATCCAAAGAACTAAAATACACTTCAAAAGACAGCGACATACCAAATGTGAACTTTCTAGCTGCTCCAGTTTCGAGTTGCACCAAAAGCGAGTAAATTCCTATGGAGGGTCCAGGGCAGGTGGCTCGATAAGGTTGAAAATCAAAAGAATTAAACTGTGTACCATAAAAGGCAACGACGAGCCAAATTTCATGTTACTATGATTAATGAAACTTAATTAGTTAGCGCCTCAAAAATTTAAATCACAGTAACAACACCAGATCAGGTTAAAAAAATAAAAAAAAATGTAATTTTCATACATTACAACAAAAGTAGTTATTTTGTGTTTTCAAATTTTGAGAAAACAGGAACCAAACCATGGAGGTAAAGTGAGTGAGTTAAAACTTAATATTCGGGAAAACGTGAAAATCGTTCGAAACCATCATTTGGGTGACGATGGTGTAAGTTTCATCGCATTGTACGTATTTCTATGGCGAAAAGCTGGCATTGAATTAAAAAAATATATTTATTAAAAATGCTAATTCTACAGGGAAAAAATACCAGTGCAATGCAAATAATCAAGAATTTCCCTATGCAATTGAATTTATTTTACGTTTCAATTTATTTTTGTCTGTATCCTGTTCCACAACTAGGATAAAATGCTTATTACTTCCAACTCATAAGGAAGGAACTTTCATTTTAAAGAAAATCAAAAATACATATACTAAACACTACGCCTTCCTGCTGTGTCCAATAAGAACAGATGGATCTTCACCAACACTAGCCACACCTAAATATAATCCTCAAAGCTTTATAATATCTTCAAGCTTTTCATTTATCTCCTCTCTAACTCCCGAACTGCATACCTTACTTCGTAATATTTTCAGTTGCCTTCGTAATATTTTAAACACCCAGTACCTCGCAATACCTTCTAGTTGGCATAAAAACATAGATAAAAAGCACATTCATTTCTGATTCAACCCATTAAGCACCCAGTTCCACCAACGGACCCGCCCTTTCTCTTCCAAGTCCAGTCATCTTTCATCTTCATCCGATTTCTCTCATCTTCATCCGATACCTCCCATTGGGACATCCTTTCCAGTGCTGCTACAGGAGTTGCCAGATCCCCGAAGATTAAGTCGAAAAGATAAGCTTTACATTTCAGTTTCATTAGGCCATTATTAGACATGTCACTTGGCCGTTTGGGAGGGATGAGAGGTGTATCCAACGGCGCAGCTCCATACCGGAAGAATATCTAAAACAATTAAGATGATGAAGGCTTTTATCTTCTAATACCGGGGGTAAATATCCATATAAGGAAATTAATCATCAGAAGTGTCTGAAGACAAGTAACAGGGAAGTTGAGTAAGCGTAGTCCTGCATAGTAAAGACCAGTCAAAAGGTAAACCCTGATAGAAAACAGATTTTCAGATCCATCCCAAATATCTGAAAAGCGAGGTCCTTACTCGACTTTCTCATACATTCTGTAGCGTTTAGTTTAACTTGTATCAAAATCATTATCACAACACAAAAATAAATGTATATTGTTTTCATTCTCAAGTTGTCTTTTAAAATATTTCATAAAAGAATCTTTAAAAGTTTCTTTCTTCATCTTAGCAACAGCTAAGTGACGACTATGGATGCATTTGGAGTTATTATAAGCCATTTTGATAACATTAAAATCCATAGTGTCGCTTATATCCTACTATATAAAAGGCAAAGCTTGTAACGACGTCTTTTTCTACTCCTCTCCGCTGCATTGTTGTTTCTCACCTCACCTTCAATTCTTTGGCACTGAGGCAAGGACGAAAGTTAGTTACTATCCTTCGCCTATGTCGTGTTAAAATAAAAAGTTACCTTTTCCATTAGATGAAGAGATTGAAGTTGAAAGTTGCAAAGCCGATTTCTGAAGTCCGTTGTATTCTTATCTCAACGGTCTTTACATAGTGATTGTTGAACGTGTTTGTGTTTTTTCAGACATCCAAAAGTCCCAACAGTGACCTAAAAGATTGAATCTGCACACCTACGGTATCGCCCACTGGTCAGAAACTCAAGGATTTTCAATTTCCTCTTTGTGTGTGGGGATGGGGAGAGGATGCCGAGAAAATGTTTTTTTCATCGAAAAGGCTTTTCAAGCACTCCATAAGCCTCCACGATGACTCAGAATGCTAAATCTTTGTACACTTATGGTAACGGCCGCGAAATAAAACAAATCGGATTTTTGATTTCCCTTCCCGGGATCGAAAATAATGGGGGTATTTGAAAAGTTACCAAAGCCTCCTCGTCGACCTGTAATGTAGAATCCTTGCATGCCTTTAGTTGACCACGTGCTTGAACATAAGGGAGCCGAATTTTCGATTTCTCTTCCCAGGATCGAACAAAATGGAGGGGGATGGCTTATCGAAAAGTATTTTCAGACACTCCAAAAGCTTTCCTCCCGGTGATCTAAAAAGCTGAAACTTTGCATACTATTAGTACCGACCACATAACAGAAACTAACTGAGTCAATATCCAAATACGACTACTGTCTTCAACATTAAGCGCCAGGCATTGTTAAACAAAATAATTAAACAAAAAAGTTGCAACTTAGGGTACTAGTTTCTCTGTCTTTGACAGTCTTAAATACTAGTGCATGCTATGCTACCATCATTATTCTGGAATGCAGTATATCTTCCATAGGAAATAACGCAATGAAAAATTTTAAAATCCATTAATTCGAGCTCTAAATATGAAAATTACTAAAATTTCCATCTAGTTTTAGTTTTCACATAATGTATTTACACGTAAAACTTGACTAGCTACATTAGTTCTTGAGTTACCGTACAAACTCACACACGTACACAGAGCCAATATCTTCCCAATGGTCGAAATGTGTTCGGAAAGTTTTAAAACGCTGTTTATCCGACAATTTTGAAATCGAAAATTTTGGGGTGGAACAAAGCTTTTATCATCATCATCACTGGTTCGCAAGTTCACTGTGAAACTCGGCCTTCCTCAGATCTTTTCAATCGGTTTTCTCTTGGCGCAAACCTCCAATTTTTAATCTTTAACACCTGGTCCTCACAAGCCATCCATTTCGACTTCGGTCTTCCACTAGGAAGGTCTTTTCCCGATTGGTGTGGACATAAAAAATTTTATTTGTGGTTTTGTTGTTATCCATTCATAGCAAGATCCCTGTCCATTTCTTTTGTTAATTTTAATGTATTTAATTACATCAGAATAATAATAGAATCTGTATAGTTCAAAATTGCAGCTTCTTCTCAAAACATCCTGAATTCCACCAAAAATAATGCCTATCATATTTTTTTTTATCAAAGATGCTTCCATCATGTCCTATAAAAGTCCAAGTTTCAGACGCATAAATTAAGGTTGTTGTAACTTTGTTAATCTCCCAATCAGGAAAACAATACCTTTATATAATTCCTATGAGAAAGTAAATTTTTCCGTCATTATAAGCAATTATGTTAGATGTTATCCAAAATCACGTGTACAGTGAAAGTGCAGGCAGATTTAATCGCAGATTTAATGCTAATAACTAACTATTTAAGGATAATGGGGATAATAAGCTGTTTCCAAAATGATTTTAAAGACCGCAATTGGATGTTATGCCATGGCGCAGCAATTGGGGGAGATTATCGCAATTAGCAAATAAACACTTCAGCCGGGTGCCCGCCGAACTTGTAAAACTTAGCGCATCTGTCAAAAATTTCTTTAATTATTGGTAATTACGAATTGCGTAACTGCTGGTTTTCGATAATGATTATGACAGATCATTTCACGCCGTATTGAAAATCATAAAAATGTAATGGAAGTAGAAATGAAATGTCAACACATCAGTGACATTGTAAGAGCGAAATGCAATTCCGTAAATGAAACAAAGGATTTTCGTTTTCACAATCCATAAATTAAGATTTAAATAAAATTTAAAGTGAAGGATTATTCTGACACGTTTCAAAGGAAAGGACGCTGATCCACGATTTCTTGGTGTCTATATAATGCTTCAACTGAGCTACTCAGGTGTTAACGAAGATTTTTTCCCCTCCTAATTTGTGGCCTTGACTACTGCAAAATCTTAAAATTCGTTATTTTACTTTAAGACCATTTTACAGTAGAGAACCTTAGGACACTTTTTAGTTTTAGATTTTTAAAAACATTATTTTTTACAATTCTATCTTAACCAAATATGTACCTCATATATATTAAATATATCCGCATAAGATAAAATAATTCACTTCATATGTCTTATACACAATTAATAATTTTTTTTTAGAATCCTTCCAGTGTGTCCAGATGTGTCCCAAGATGCTTCACCTGGTGGAGCACCTTGGGACAGTGCCTTTAATAAATAACATATTATTAATTCTCAATTTTTCTGAGACAATACCTAACACAACAGACTCTGAATCGAAGCAGAAACAATTTTATATATGACACATGCATTGCAAGTATAATGGAAGACCTAGAAAAAAAATCGAACATTTTTACAGATTAAAAACATCTTTAGTAACAAAGGCTTAAATCGAAAGTCATTGAAATCATTACAAACAGTAGCCAGCCAATCACTGCAAAAACCAATTCCATCAGGTGTCCCAAGGTACCCCAACTGGCCAGATTCTTCCTGATGGCTCCCATGGTTTTAGGCATAATTCTATAATGACCATTTTACATTTAATTTTCCAATAGGCACGCCTGCCTTTTCGATATGCAGTTTTAATTAAAAAATCAAATTCGAATCCTACTGTTACTGTCTACAAAATTTATATAAAAATTTTTTGCCGTCATAAAAACTAAAAGAGTACCTAATTGCAGTACAGCTTTCAAAACAGAGCAGTAAATGCACAGGAGAGCCATATAGTACTACATAAAATAACAAGATTTTAATATTAAGCCGGATTTTAAAATTTAAGGTGTTTCGAGGTAGACTGTGTTCTAAGGTGTCCATTATTCCCTACAGAAAGAATCATTTTCCTGAAATTTTTCGAATTCGAATAACTAACTGTCTACCGTGCTTGAAATATCATTTATCTTGATCTTCCGGTATTGTTGTGGCGATGTGTTCAAAAGTTCTTAATATAATTGAACCTATAGAGTCCCCACTCATTTGTCGCAATAAATTTTAAGGACTTTTTAAGGGCCTAGAGTAAATTTTTAAAGCAAATAGGGGGTGATATACTCAAGTTCTTAATACAATGGCATCTATAGCGTCCCACTAATTTGGCACAATAAAAATTAAGGACTTTTTAAAGGCCTAAAGTAAATTTTTAAAGCAAATAGGGGGTGATATGTTCAAGTTCTTAATACAATTGCACCTATAGAGTCCCACTCATATGTCGCAATAAAATTTCAGGCCTTTTTAAGGGCCTAAAGTAAATTTTTAAAGCAAATAGGGGGTGATATGTTCAAGTTCTTAATACAATTGCACCTATAGAGTCCCACTCATATGTCGCAATAAAATGTAAGGACTTTTTAAGGGCCTAGAGTAAATTTTTAAAGCAAATAGGGGGGTGATATGTTCAAGTTCTTAATACAATTGCATCTACAGAGTCCCCACTCATTTGTCGCAATAAAAATTAATGACTTTCTAAGGGTCTAAAGTAAAATTTTAAAGCAAATAAAGGGGTTTGTGACTATAAAATGTTCGCGATTGTGCAGAAAATTCCTTGTTTCTTGGAAAGTTTTGTGCTTCCGAACAGAAAAGAAATCTTATGTCTTATGTGAGCAACGTATGATTTTTCTTACACGCTCCAATTTGTTTTCTATTTCTTTCATGTCGCATTGAATTGGGTTTAATTGTATAAAATAATTACTTATTCACATTAAATTGGGTTTAAATATACAAAATAATACTTATTTAAAATTATATCCAATTATATTATTCAATTTGCGGATTTAATGTCTTCTTTCTCATTTGACAACTTAACATTTTAAAGCGTCGTCAGCTCTTCAACGTTAACAAAACATTATAAAAAATATCTCGAGAACGGTTCGTCTTAGAGTAATGATTCATTTGGTTGTTAAAAATTGCGTATAAAACACGCATGTCATCAATACATTTCAACATATTTAATCTTTTATTTCAGATTATGACAATTTTCAACAAGTCTTCATTTTCTTATACGGTAACTTAACGTATTTTAATATGTCGTCAACTCCGCAAAATTCCCAAAAACCTGTATCTTGGAAACGGTCATCCTAAAATAACAGGGTTGGTTTTATTAGTTTTGCCATGAAGAATTAGGTATAAAATAATTACGCATATAGTATATTTAAGCATATTTTGTATTTCAAAAAGGCCGGTTCCATATTTCCAAATCGTACCATAATCTAATACCAAGGTAACCCAGAAATAACTAACCTACTCAATTTTGTGAAACTCCGTCGAATAGTTTCTGAGCTAGAATGTACACACACAGACGTGACGTCAATTCGTATTCCAGAGTGCCTGGAATGTGTAAATCCGTCGAAAACTCGTGCCAATTTTTGACACGATCCCAATAGTTTCCCTATACATTACAATGCATTGTAGGGAAAGTAACAAATAACTTTTACTTTGTAATAAAGATATCTCAAAGAATTTTTGGGGGGAAAACCATAAAATGAGTCTTTAATAGAATATTTTTGACGGAAAAATAAGATTCTTCTGCTGAATTTAATCGAAAAACCCAGGAAACATATTCATAAATATGCAAGAATTTCGGACGATAAGCTGAAGAACACCGTTGAATGGCATCACCTTACATAAGCTATATGCAATAACTCTATCCCCCCCCCCCTTCCCTCAAAGAAAAAAAATAACACATAATAGAAGCGTTGCTCCTCTTCCACGAGAATTCTAATTTTGGGACGAAAAATAGGTTATACGTTTTATAAATGAAACTGTAAAAATTCTACGTGTGGCATTTACAAAGTATTTATACCGGAAAATTGAAAACATATGTGAAAAGAACGCCACACTGCTACAACATGCATCTGAAGAATATTTTCTTGGCATTTACAAAACATTCGATTATTCCGTTTCAAGAATTTCTGAACCAAAAAAGTGCCTCTGTGCAGTATACGAGTATACGAAAACTTGTGCAACGTTATAAAGGTTTTTCTTTTTTAAGATCTTGGTAAAGAAAGATATTATCTGGCGGCCGAAATAATTTCTGAAAATATCGTAGTAGTACAGTTTATGCAGGAAGATTATAGTTTCGACTTTGTTTTGTAAAAGTATCAATCAGGTTTGGAAGCATTAGTGCTCTTTCATGAGTATAAATGAGATAAATTTAGTCCTTTAGTAATGACACGAACATACTATCTGTTTTATTTTGATATCTTTGCTAGATATAAACTCTATAACAAAAAATCGACGCACCAAGAAGGAGTTGTCCGATTGTGATAAAAATTGGTGGATGTGAAGAACATACATAGAAAAAGCAACGATTAAAATTTCAGAACAATTTAATGATTTAAAGTTTGACCATATACAAAGGGAGGAAGTCAATAAGGCGTTGGTCCACCTCTGGCCTGGATGCAAGGTGTCACCCGGCGTGGCATAGACTGATGAAGTTCACGGATGGTGCCCTGCGGAATGTCTTGCCAAATTGTTTCCAACTGTCGGGCTAAATCGTCAACATTCCGGAATGGTTGCAATCGCCTTCTCAGAACGTCCCAAATATGCTCTATGGGAGAGAGATCAGGAGACCTAGCTGGCCAAGGAAGTGTTGGGCAAGCTTGAAGACAATTCATAGCAACACGTGCCGTGTGCGGCCGGGCATTATCTTGTTGAAAAGTAAGTACGAGGTGTTGCAAAAGGAACGGTAACACAACCGGTCGTAGAATGTTGTTTAAGTACCAATGTGCTGTCAGTGTACCAGAAATGACTACCAAAGGGGTCCGGCTATCAAAGGAGATGGCACCTCAGACCATAACGCCCTGTTGTGGGCATGTGTGACGTGCGATAGTAAGGGCAGGATCCCCACGTTGCCCTGGACGTCTCCAAACACGTCTGCGGTTGTCGTCAGGACACAGTTGGAAACGAGACACGTCACTAAAGACTCAAAATGTCTTTCATAAAAATTTCATTACAATCAGGCAACTCCTTCTTGGTGCGTCGATTTTTTTGTTATAGGGTGTATTTTTGGACAGACACTTCCCTGCCTTTGCTAATTTAACAAATTAATAATTTTGGTAAGGAACAAATTGATTTTAAACAAGCTGAATTAAAAAGTTAATTGAGATTGTTAATCCCAATTATTAGAAGTTTACAAAATTGGAGGGGTATAGAATGACTATCTGAACAAAATAACACAATGAGTGCCATTTATTATATTAAAATCATTATAAATAATAAAAATAAATAATATTAGAGAGTAACAGTTTTAAAGCTAGCAATTTAATAAATACGAAATACTGGTAATACTTGAACTAGAGGTCTGAACGGATCGAAATTTTCGGGACTTTTATCCACAGTACTGGAACTCGAATGATTTCATCCATGTCATCAACCAGAAAGACATTTTGAAATGTATAACATAAGTCCGATCCGAAGCTGCACAGTCTCGGTATTTATCAAATATATTCTGTTTATCGGAAGGTGTCTAAAAACAAGAGCTTGTGGCACATTTTGTGCTTATAATTAAGATAAAATTAGTTCACATTACTTATTCACATTTTAGCTCGGCCTCGTGAAGGCAGAATTACCTCAAAATATATCGACTTGCCTTTATAAGGCTAATGGGCTTCCTTTTCATAGGTTAGTACTATGATTTTTCTTTTTCTGTTGAGGGTGTATCTGAATTAATAAAGAGGATGTGAGAATGCGAATTCAAATATTTCCTTAGCATGCGTCTATTTGAAACACCACTTATCTCAGAATGAGGTTTTCACGATACGTTGTTTTACCATCCCAAAGCTGAACTGATATCAACTAAAAAATTTCTTATATCTTTCTTAAATTTCCTTTGTAAATTTTTCAAACATTAAATGCGGCTGGTCTGGTAAGACAAGAATGCAAAATTTATCCTGAGTTCGATCCGGAACGTGGTTCGGGCAGAATTGAAGCCCGTGATCCAGGCCCTAGCTGTGAAGCACTGTGTAGCGATATTGTGAAATCACCATCTTGGTAGTGTTGGCGTTTGATCCCGAGGCCAAAGCGTGGTAGGCCAGTATCACAGTGTTGAGCTAAAGACGTCTTCAGCTCAAGACATTTAATACTGCTTTATGTTCGCTACAGTACTCCCCTTCCCAGTGAGTTTCGTCGAACGAAATTGTCACTGGATTGCAAATGAGGCAGTGAGCCCCTAAGTTGAAGTGAAGGAGTTGTTACAAACGGCCTCGTAGTGAGTCACAAGGCCCGATAACGTACGGTGAGTTGACGTCAGAGAATCTCGAAAGATCGAGAAAGTGTGGTGGTGCCATCTCATGGGGAGTACAGAAAGTACTTTAATGAGATGCATATACAATTCTCAGGAAGCTGAATAACTGGAAATAATTGAACGAAGGATGCTTCGTGCTCGTATCCAAGGTCACCAATGTAGAGTGAAAATGCGAAATAACCAACTTGGCAGCGCCGGGGTTTGATCCCGGGACCAAAGCGTGGTAGGCCAGCATCATAGCGTTGAATTAAAGACATCTCCAGCTCAAGGTATTTAATACTGCCTTATGAGCGTTCGTTACAACTGTAAAACTTACACACAGGCAAGTAAAACCTACATAACGGTTTGTATAACCTACACACTTGTTTATATAAACTATAAACCAGTATTTTCATAAAAATGCCGACAAAACTTCACTAATATCCCTCCCGGTTTTGAATGTCTAAAACAAATGCTTACGCTACGAAAAAATAACCTCACCCCATTAGCATACTTTCTAAAACCGAATCAACTGCATCAACAGATTTTTTTTTTTTTTTTTGAAACGCAACTTTAGAATCAGGTTTAAACCTTTCTATAAAATTTTTCTTCGAAGAATGATGTTTCCGAATGATAATCGATAAATCAATCTCGATTCATTTCGTTGCAATTTGTATTCACATCTAACAGAATAATAATAATAAAAAATGTCTGCTGGTCGCGTAGCAGAAAATCTAAATTTAATTTTGTCTGAAAAGTATCTGTAAAATTAGCTATGAATTAAAAAGTATCTGCGTATGACGTACTCATATGTGTCTACATTCTATAGCACTGGTTGTAAATAGAAATCCTTTCTGACCCCAAGGTAGCTTGGAGACCTAGAAGTCCGGGGTTTAAGATCTTCCACGTTAATGGAATACCCTAGATTTCATTCATTAAAATGTGCTTGAATATAAAATTGCCAATAAAAATGCAGTGTTTTTTAACAACTAAAATATTTCACTCCGAAGGTTAACAAAAGGTAAACAGTTCTAAATATATCCGCAAACCAAGGTGACCACAATTTCTATCCCAGACATAAGCGTGAAAAAAAAGAAAAATCGCCACTCAACAGAATCGAATAAACGTTTAAGGCTAACGTAATCTCAACACCATTAAGACACTTCCAGGGCGCCATTTTGCGAGTATCGATTAAGGTGTTGAGCCCCAGACGGGGCTGCCGAAATGGGGTTACGGGTATTCTGCACGGAAATTAAAACGGATTTCCGTAAAAAAAAAAGTACATCAGATGAGCGTAAACTCGGATCGCCGTTTGGTTTGGCGAATTCTTTCAGAGTGTACATTTCGATAAATTGAATTAAATACGTAAATGGAATTTCCAATATCCCTTTAATAACAAATATTAGAAACACAATGGAATACAATTTCAAGATCCAAATAAAACTGTTTATTCTCAACTTTATTATGAAAAATGCATATAATATCTTTCATGTAGTATAAAGAAGGTATTGTGGTTACTGGGATGATTTCTAAATCAATGTATCGACGGAAATACACGTTTTAGAATCTTCTGAACACGCTTCGACCATTTTTATGACGTGCAATATTGCACAAGTAAAAGTAATAATATTTAATTTACGTGCATGCTAACACAACATAATTTGTTTTTTGATGGTTATCGCTTTGGTTCTTGTTGACATTTCGTTCGTACGCAAAACACAACTCCATTTTAAGTTGTGGCATCCTTCACATATTTTTTCATGCACAAAATTATATCTCTATTTTGAGTTATGGCACATTCGAATGATTGATGTCTTGTATACAAAAAAATACAAGTGTTTGTATAAAATAAATCAAACTTATTTTCCAGTTATCACACTTTTTATTTTACTAAACAGTAGAATAAAATAATAGTGAGTCATTTTGTTACTAGCTATAGATGGATGTTAAACATTCCTCCTTTCGCATAATTTCAAATAGGGAAAAGATTGAATATTTTTTTTTATTTATTTACGAGAAAATTATGCAGTTTTGATAGGTTAATAGAATACAGTCTATTTCATTCGTATTGTAATACAAACGATAAAGTTATCAACGATGAAAAGTTTGGAAGTAACAAAGTATAAAATTTGGAAGTAACAGTTTTTAAGTGTACAACGATGAAAAGTTGTCGGCGCAAGTGATATGCGCATACTGGCGCATAGCGCAGATGTCGATGCACAGGTGTCGCAGATCTAAAATATTTTATTTACATTCTTTTACAACAAGTGTTAATACAGATAAAAAATTATATATAATCAGAAGGAAAATTACATATTGGGTTCTATACAGAGTTCTTTCTTTCGTTTGATCCAGACAAAACTGCAATCTGGAGGATCCATTATGAATGCTATTTAGCACATTTTTACTGATTGATGGGGTAGTGCTTACCTAATTTAACTATAGTGATCAAAAACTGCTGTTGAAAAACTAGTTCAATATAAATGCTCGTACAGTATACAAAATCAGGTCAGGCGGTTTCAGCAAGGTTCAACCAAGAGGCGCACTTCACTTATTCCAGCAAGTTCGCCAACTGCGTGACATCTGAGGTAGAATAGCACACGTGGCTGAAGGAAAATAGACGAAAAGTTGCCATAGTTGCGAGGAGAAAATGAGAGAAGAAAATACATGGAGGTATGAAAGCGAGATGAACGGAAAGAAAGGATAGCAGAGAAAACAGAAATAATTGAATAATGTGTAAACCTATTAAAACTGTAGCAGAAAAACATGAGGCATTTAAATCAGCTATAAAATATAATCAGCTATAAAAATATATTAACAAGAAAATAAGTAGAAAATAACAGACAACGACGATAAAGCAATTGCAAGAAAAAAAAAATGAATAAACCAACTGGTTTCGGAGGCTATATATGTTAACTTCGTCAAGTTAAATAGCTCAAAAACGAAGACAAATAACCAAAGAAAAAAAATGCAGAAAGTAGACCGGAATGGAAAATTATATTAGAGATTTCCAAGTGGAAGGGAAAATGCGACAACGATTGTTATCAAAGAAATTTGATATGGATAACTCAAACATTATATTCTTTGCATTATACCACGTTTAAACCAAGCGTGCGATATGATCCACCCTAAATCGCAATGACATCTTTTTAAGGAAAGTAAAGAACAAAATACAGGTTCTCGTAATCAAAACTAAATTAAAAATGGTAACTTTATTTGTTTTTATGACTTTTTCATTTTGCACTGTCTATGAAAAAAACACTTGACCAAGGCACAATACACGCAATGCTTTTTTTTTTTTTAAATCTTGAGGTTGGAAATAAAAATGCTGCTGAGAAAATAAAAATGCTGCTAGAAAATCGAGAAAAACGGTGTTCAGATAGTTTAATGTCACGATTGTGAAACATTTCTTTCTGGCACAAAAAATAAAATCAGACGTTAACTGATGTTAAAATCAGCACTTGTTCAAGACTCGGATTTCAAAATGACTGAAAAAGAATGAAAAAAAAAAAATGCATGATTTTTTGGAAAATTTTATGTTTAAATAAGCAATAAAATTCCTAAAGTTCTCTAAATTATTAATAGTATACTGGACAACAGCCAAAATATCTTTGAAACAAAAGTAGCTATATATTTCATTTATTTATACATGCTAATCACAAATGTGAATTTTAACTTCTTAAGACACACAAAACATCAACATTTGTTGTTTGGAGTAGTTAATGTTTATAATTTTAATACTCAGAATTCTCAATACAACATTTCACTATATCACTTGCTTCAAAATTGCAAGGATGCAACGATAGGACGCAATGCGTCCTTTATAATTTTGAATATTTTGTGAATTTAAATTTATTTGAGTAGAACAATGGAAAACATGACAAAACATGTTTAGCCAGACAATTGTAGCCAGTGGTCAGCCTAAAATGTATCACAGCATTTTGGCGAGATTGATCAGGCAAAGTAATAATACGAGATAGATCAGGCAAAGTAATAATACCAGATAGATCAGGCAAAGTAATAATACGAGATAGATCAGGCAAAGTAATAATACGAGATAGATCAGGCAAAGTCCAGCTTTTTAAAGAAATTCGACCATACAATTCCTGTTGGTATTTTAAAGCCACAGGTCTCTGTGTGAACCGTTTTATTGCGTGGAAAGAAGGAGAAATTTAAATCTAAAAAAAATATCTAACTACATTTTACAACCTCAATACAATACTTTCCAGCACATATATTATGCATTGTGTAGAAAGTAAAAAGTTCAACATTTAAATCGTATTCATAGGACAGAAAAAAAAAGTGTCCCAACAAATAGTCCATAAAAGACGGTCGACCTTTTTAAAATCACAACCAATCAGCAAATTCAACGGATACCCCTATTCCTGACTTTAATGAGCCGGACAGAAAAGTCCTGGGATTCGAGCTCCCAAAGAATTCGGTCGTAAACATAAATAAATCCTTTAGGTGACGATCCTGGAATATCAGGAAAGAGGCGCGGGGGGGGGGGGGGGGGGGGGGGGAGCGGTGAATAGGGGCAGCAAGTAAAAAAGCTCTGCTTGTGTCACGTTTTAGTATTAGAACTCACGAACATGAGTTTTTTTTTTCTTTGTCCGTTGGCATTCAGAGCAGTGCCCCCACACTCACAAATAAAAAGTTTGTTTCTTTTCCAGGGGAAAAAATCTAATACAGGCAGCACATGGCTAACCATACCACACAGACTCATTTTTGTTTCCTTTATTTATTTGTATACATAAATTTAAGCTTTCTCCTTCATAATAACACGTGAAAATCTCGTTCATATTAACATGTACTTAATGCAAAATAATTAATAAAAGAATCTGTAGTTTTACCACAATTTTCTTTTTATTTTGACGCATTTTTAAAAAGACGCCATGTCGCCAGCATTAAAAAACAAACTATTATTTTGAGAACGTTTATCATAGCGTAATGGGGGCGGTTAAAAATTACAAAACAAGTATTTCGTTAACGCATATTTATTCTTTTGCTAGAGGGTAAGCCCATTCGCTGCAAGACGAAATGCATACAGTTGTAAAAAATTACCCCCCACCCCCCATCTGCCTACCTGCAGCACTTGTAAGTTACATACAAGTGTTGCATGCATTAATATTACCAATTCTGATGATACGCCTCCTTATCGAAACATAATTATTAGACCCATCCAGTTACGAAACGCAATTTATTTACCACACCTTAGACTCCCCCTCCCCCCCCCCCCCCCCCCCGAAAAAAATGTACTTGCTATACACAAATAGTGAAACTCACTATCACTATATTTTTAATCAAGGATATTAATTCCTTTAAAGCCGCGAGTATTATCGAAGAAATTGAATTTAATTTCATTTTGGTTAATTCGGCAAATTTGGCGAAATTTTCAAAAACTCGCCAAATTCGGAGATATTTCGACACATTTGATGCCAATAATTTTTTTGCCAAACGTTACCAACAGACATAAAGAACAGAGAAAAGAGTTTATCAGTATATTTCAGTTTCTGTATAGCTTTTAGTATAGCGATAAAAATGGCGAGTGGCATTTTTATCGTATTTGGTACAAAATCTAGTCCGAACCAAATAGTGCATAAGTGACGGACGCTTCTATGTTTTATAATATTTGATCGGATAGTTTTAAGCTACAGTAAACAAACAAATAACACACACACACAAATACCATGCAAAAATATTGGATTCTTGTTCGAGACTACCTAAAAAGTGTAAATCCATCAACCCCATTACAGTACTTTCCCTATATATTTCTATATATGGTAAGAAAAGTAAAAAGTTTCTGTTGTATCACGTTTTAGCGTTAGAGCTCACGTACGCGAATATTTCTTTAGTTCATTGTTCGTTCGTTCCTTCAGCTGGAGGTGTTCAGAACAGTTTGATCACAGCCCAAAAAAGTTTGCTCTCTTTGCAGATGAAAAAGCAAGATATAGAACAAAAAAAGAAAATGATGCGTCCAACATCAATTTGTCTTTTCATCTTATAAATTATGCCATTCGTTTTTATATTAGTTACGGATCGCTTTAAGGATTTTAATGTTTTATTTGAATTAATCATAAAATTTCCTTTGATTGGCTGCATTTGCTCCAGATATCGTACCTAGACTCAAAAGTTGATTGCAAATAAGGTTCATTCTTATTCAAGAAAGTTCTAAACGTGTAAAAGCTATCAAAATTTGAGCGTCGGATCTTTGATATCACCGCAATATTTATTTTTCTGCTACTGTGCACTGCAGGATGGAAAAAATAGTGGAAATTTTTGTCAGCAGAATTTTTGCACACTTGGGTAAGAAACAATTTATGTTATGGTTTGGATAACATATATTGTACCAGCAGAAGTACCTGCCGATGCCGGGGAAACATAGTTTCATAAACTAGAGAACTTTTATATTATGCCCGCATCAGGACCGCCTATACAAATTGTGCACGAATGATGAATTGTTCATGTTTTCCCTCCCTCAAAAAGTATATTGGAAGTATGAGCCTCCTTTTGACCCCCCCCCCCCCCCCCCGCCTTTATGGGCGGCCCTGCTTGCATTGCAATGGCAGAAATATTGCAATGACAACAGATTGCAATGGCAGCAGATTACAATGGTAGGCTTTTGAAATGGCGGTAGAGTTAGATCTGGGTTGGATAGTGTTAGAAAAAATAAAAATTCAATTTTTAGCATTAAACAATGTGCAATAAGAAATTGGTGAACAGATTACTTAAGGGTAAGCGTCAATAAATCTTCTGCCCTATCCGTGCTTTGTTAACTTTCGTGGCACACATTTTTCGCCGAAATTCTGCTCAAACAGTTGCAAAATATTTCCTGAAAGATAAAATGTAATGTTTAGATTATATTAAAACTAAATTTAATACCCAATAAAACATAGAATATATTTTTTATTTTAATCCAAAATATTTTTGGTGCTGCCATCTGTTGTCGTAATTTAATTCATACCGATTATTTTTATTTTTTTAATGAACATTTTTAATATCTATTCCTTCTAATACAGTATTAAATACAACAATAGATCATATATAATAATGCCACAATCACAGAAAGATAATTTCTCATTCTATAAATTTGATAAGGGGATTTGAACGTACATCACTGAGGACTGCAGTTTTGTCTTCAAGTCCAAGTTCAATTACGTTTCCGTGATTGTGGCATTATTATATGATCTGTTGTTGTATTTAATAGCGTATTAGAAGGAATAGACATTTAAAAATGTTCATAAATTACGATAACAGATGACAGAACCAAAAATTTTTTAAATTAAAATAAAAAATATATTCTATGTTTTATTGGGTATTAAATTTAGTTTTAATACAATATAAGCATTGCATTTTATCTATCAGAAAATATTTCGCAACTGTTTGAGCAGAATTTCGGCGAAAAACGTGTGCCGCGAAAGTTAACAAAGCGCGGATAGGGCAGGAGATTTACTGATGCCCACCCTTAAGCATAGGTCTGGGAGTATCATCTTTTGAGGGGGGGGGGAGAGGGATTCAAAAAATTTCTTGATCAATGGAATTATGCACATTTAACATGAATGCTATAAAAGTTAAGCTTGGTTTATTTCCCTATTCATGCATTATTTGCAATTTCCTTCTAATTAGTTATTGCTGTATTGCAAAAAATGTTTTTTGGCTTTATATTGTTTAATTCTTTTTCAATTGTGATATTCAAATTTTTAATAAGTTTCTCCCGCCCGTCTGGTTGCTACTCTAATGCTTCGGGTGAGTCTGACGGCTTGGGTAGTGTAAGTGTAGCCATCTGCAATGACAGTAAGAAAACTATTGGCTATTCTATGCGGTCGAGCGTATAAATGCGAAATAGGTTCATGGATGTTGTTATCTGTAATGGGAGCGTGATTGGAAAAGCCTCCTAGGCCGTGTCTGTGATTATGAGCTTAGCCGTTGAATCTCCTGTAGCCTAGGTTACATTTTCAAGAAATTCGATGCCGATTGCGTGATAGGATTAATTTTTCGCTTTTCATAGAGGTTGGTGAATTTGTTGCATATTGCAGGCTTTCGTAACTGTTATTGCAGATAATGGAACTATCTTATATCTGCAATGGGAGCGTAATCCTAACTTAGAGAAGGCCCCTACAGATAAATTCTGTGACTATGACTAGTAAACTTTCTATTCCAGTCGATAATTTCCTATAACTGCCAAGTTTCATGAAAAGAAGACTACAAATGCATTTTTCGGGTGTGTATCAACAATAGAAATTCGAGTGTAATATTCCATCCTCTCTCAAATCAGTTGGTTCGCAGAACAACTGATTTCGATGAAGGAGCGAAAAAAGAATCATCCAATTTTCTCAATTGCTAATGAATAAATAGATGATACAACATAGAATAACTAAACAATATGCAAGAATCTATTTGCATTTCAGCTTCCATTCACAACCATGTTGACATCTTCTTTGCTGCTGTTTTCTTTTGTGAAATCTTTTTTATCGTCTGCCAATGCTTTGAAATCGGTTGTTAAAAGCATTTGGTTGCTTGTTTCAGATTGTACGTTTTCTTAAGTTTACCAAATTATTTTTTGTTTTCCAGTAATCCAATAAATTGTTTCAAGAATTTTTGAAAAACCTTTCCAGGCATTCTGTGCTGCTCTCTCTCTCGGGACTCTGAAAGAATTCCATGTTCGTGTTCGTTCTTTCTCTAATTGTCTCCCGATCGCTATTGTAAAAGAGATTCGTTTTCTCCTTGTGTCTGAGCTATAAGAGATAACATTTTTCCATTAGTCTGGAATGTTCGTATCTTTAATTATTTTCTCTCTCTCTCTCTATATATATATATATTATATTTATTATATATATATATATATATATATATATATATATATATATATATATGGGTATTTTTGTACATACGGTAGTTTATGCATAATTTTCGATTAAAATCTTTCAATTTATATATATATATATATATATATATATATATATATATATATATATATATATATATATATATATATATATATATATATAAATTGAAAGATTTTAATCGAAAATTATGCATAAACTACTGTATGTACAAAAAAAACCATCTCTAGCATATCTGTTACAAATGAGTAACTATAGGCCAAGACTAAGGATAAAGATAGAAGGTAACATATCACTACAATGGAAAGGGGGATGAGAAGAATATTAGGATTCAAAAATCACAATTAAAAGTATAAAAGTAAATAAAAATAAAACTCGGCAAAAATGAGAATAGGCAATAATAATCAGCTCAAGATAAGAGATTAAGAATAGAGAACAATCAATTGAAACTACACAAAAAATGGCGGTTAGTTCGAAATTGCATTCTCATCAGGACAGCCATACAATTCGAATTAAAACCGATAGAATAGCCAGTTTCTGACAATGGCGATAGTATTTAACTATAGACACCATTGGAACTGTCTACTGGCTAGTGGAAGGAGAAAAATAAATCAATTGAATTATACAAATCTGAAAAACAATACCTCCTCGAACAGAAATATGAAATCACAAGCATAGCACCACGTGTAAGATAAACTAGTGACTGAGCATTTCACCTCACTTCGTCAATGCGAGTGGGCACCGGAATGAATACATTTGAACGATACAAAATATGTATGGAGACTTTCAAAAATAGTAATCAGTATAGGACTCAGGACAGGTGTAAAATAGTCATTCGAAAATAGTAAACAGTATTAGACTCAGGCCAAGTGGTAAGTGAGGTGATAAGAATGGGTGAATTTTCAAAAATGAGTTAACCAATCATAGATAAATAATGCAAGTGTAAAATTATTACGTGGTATATTTGAAATTATTAATAATATTATTTACAAATACTTCCGGATATTGGTAATTTTGACAAATGCGTTTAAGATTATTGATGTGAAGCAAGTGAAACTGAGGATCAGAAAGTCGATGTATTCGAAATACTAGCTGGTTTAAAATGATGTTTCTAAACAATTGAATAGAATTACAAGATTGATATGATAGCAGCTTTATGATAGTGAAGTTGTAAGAATCTTTTTTATCATATAGATTGGTGATTACATGATTATTGAGGGTATCTAAATTTAGGTCTAAAAAATTAACAGTTTGACTAACGCAAGGCTCATTATGAATTAATTCTAGGTTAGACGGGTAAAAATCAATATTAATGTTATAGGAATCATCAATGATAATACAAATTAAGTCGTCAACATATCTATATATAATATATGAATTAGAGTTAAAATGACATTCATAATAATAAAGATATAAGTTAGCGAGTATACTACTACTACAGCCACCTTGTGGTACACCAGATGTTTGTAAATAAATGTTATCATCTTGGATAATATAATTGTTGTATAACACAAAGTGCAAGAGCATAGGAAAATTTTTGACATTAAAAGCAACATGATTGGAAGATATATAGTCATGATATAGAGAGATAATAACTTTATGTAAATCTTTAATGACAATATTATTAAATAAGTCTTTAAAATCAAAGGTTTGGAAACCAAGAATTTGTGGAAACTTGCTAAGGTGATTAACTAAATCAAAACTATTGTTCAAAATGAAATATCCTGAATTTAAGAGATTCATTAATTCGATTTAAACAGTTAAGCAAGTACTTACTAGCTGTAGTGGTAAAGGTATTATGTCCACAAGTGACTGTTCTAAAACTGAGAGGTGATTTGTGGAATTTAGGAACCAAAGTAACATAAGGAAATTTAAAAAACTTAACAATTAATATTTAATTGTGTATATAATTTTAGCATTTTAGTTTTGATTTGGATAGACTGATTATTAATGGGTTTAAAAATTTGATTATTTTTTTTAAGTAATTCTGTAACAGAGAAACATAATATTTTTTACAAATGATGGCATAATTATTAGAAGCTTTATCTACATAAGTTATGACAAAATGTTGTTGTAGTTCTTTGATAGCAGATAGGAGTTGTTTATAAGGATACCTAGGCTTCGTTAATTTAATGTTTATAATAACATTTTTAAGTAGATGTAAGGTAGTATACTTCCATAGATTGAATGCTTCAATAGGAATAGAATGTGAACAAGCAAGTTGATATATGAATTTATCAAAATCAAATGATAGAGACTGAAGAAGTTGTTTAGGGTGATGGCAGAATGGAATGCGAAATTTAGACCCTTTATTCATAATATCCCTAAGTATATCATCCTGAACTATACTGAGATCCCCAGTAATAATGTGACCATGAGTGGAGTTGACATAAGGGGCAAGATTTTGATTGCTGCATACACATGATGTAAGATCATCGGAGTTTAATGTCCTGGAAACTTCATTGTAATTGTAAATAGTTCTACCAATTGGTAAATTATATTTGAATGATTTTTGTATTTTGATATCATTTACTGGTAACAAGTGCTGATGTTTTGCAAATAAATTATTGAAGTTAAGAGAATTAAGAATAGGGTGTTTAAAAGAAATTACACAGTAAGCTATTTTAGTATGTGGATTTGGTGAATGGAGTAGGTGGTAATTTAAGAAATTTGTACGTGAAAGAAGCAAATCAAAAAATAAATGTTTAAAATGCTCATGAGTTAATTTTAGTTTTAAAAAATTAGTATAAACAATACTTAATTTGCTTTTTCTGACTTTATATAACTATGTTCTAACAGGTAGAAAATTGTTTGAGAATAAATATATTGTAATTTCAAAATGTCTGCTTTGTAATCAATAGTTTTACTTAAATTACTTTTTCCTTTGCCACGCTTATATCGCTTTTTACTAGGAGTTGATGACTTTGAATAATGAAAAAGATGTTTATATACTGAAGATTTATGAGAATTGTATTCAAAACTATTGTTAACAACATTATTATTATTATAAATTTGATTTAAGCCTTTAAGCCATAGGGGAGGGGACCCATAGGGAAATGCCTATATATATATATATATATATATATATAGGCATTTAGGTGACATTTCATAGAAAGGTCACTCAGAAGTGACGCTGAAAACAATTTATTCATATTATAGAGTGCCCAAAATGTGTAAATCCATCGAAAACTCTTAATTCCAATTTTCGATTTTATTCCAATAATTTTTTCCAATGTTTACTATGCATGATAGGGAGAGAAATAATTGTAACAAAACTTCCATGAAAATATGTTCCATGTAATTTTATGGTGTGAAGCTCAATTTGATTTTCTCATACATACATATATATACGAGTACATACAAATTCTTGAATCAAACCTAAGAAGTAATAAGCTAAAGGTAAAGAGTTAAAACTCCATACTGGGAAAATGCCAATATCATTAGAGACAATAATTCAGGTGGCGCTGCGATAGAATAAGTGCCCCTGCATTGCACGTATTTCTATGGTGAAAGGTTTAAAATATTTATTTAAGCTGTCAATTTTGTAGAAATAAATTAGTATCGCAAAAAAATTATTTTACCTTTCAATTTATTTTTATTTCCCTATATTCTGAACTCTGTCCTACAACTGGGAAAAAATACTGATTGTACTGTAATAATTAGGGAATCTTAACTCAAAAAAATCTGATGTAGGCAACACACGACTTTCCTTATATAATTCAATGAATTTACTACTTTTACAGTAAAAAAAATAGGTTTTCTTATAGTTGATACTTATATTCTATCTAAGATATTGAATTTTCGACAATTAGTTGTCATTTTCATCGATTTAGGATAATTTTTATCCATTTGGCGAGATTTTCGTTCATTTGGCAACATTTAAAAAATCCGCCAAGTTGACGACATTCCGCCAAAATCTCGCCAAGCGTTATGGATGGAGAAATAAGTTATTCTTATAGCAGATAAATGACTACTGGCGTTCAAATACAAATGCATTACTAAGTATATATTCTTATGAATGGAACGAGCTAGTTCCTCAACAGTTAATATATATTTTTTTAATTTATGGGATTTTTTTAAAAATGTATTTGAAAAATCTGCAATATCTCGAGAACGGTTCATGCTAGCGTTCTAAAGTGTATATCAATCGTTTTCTAAGAAAAAATTACATAAGAAATGTTTATTTGCGTAACTTTATTAAAGGTTGTGATATTTTGATGATTTTTTTTCAAAATTTCACTCGAAAATTTAGGAGGGTTCTGAACATTCGATTGCGTTTGAAAACAATAGGCTTCCAGTATTCCCGGATTGTGACTTTTGTACCAAATTTCATTCGAATCG